>JAWNLV010000107.1:0-600000 GCA_035042125.1 Drosophila longiperda
AAAAAGAATTACAAGCAAATACTTACCGTACACCGCTAAAAAAAAGATGTATGGACACTGACCACATGGAAGAGGAACTACGCCCCCTCCATCAGCCAATATTAATGCTGGAAGAGCAGCCACAGAAGCAAGCTTGTCGTCATGATGATGAGTTTCTACAGCAGCAGCAAATCCAGCAAGGAATTAAGCACCTTCAAGTAAGGACCAATATGATTCCAACAATTTTTCTACCATCTGTCGCATCAATCATGCCGCTTATAAGCAAACTTGATGGGTGCACAGAGGTGGGAGGATATGTGACGAAGACTACCGCTAATAATGGACTCCGCATTCAATGCGTCGACATTAAGACGTTTAATGCAGTCCAAACAGTGCTTTGTGAAGACGGCACGCAACTTTACACTCACCAGCTAAAAAGTGACAAAGGGTTTCGTGTCATACTGCGCCACCTCCATCACACGACACCCTGCGAATGGCTGGTCGATAAGCTGGGCCAGTTGGGCTACTCTACAAGATTTGTTAGAGTACGCAAGCATAGGTTCACTGGACGACCATTGAATATTTTCGAACTGGAAATAGCTACTAAAGATGACGGAAGCCACAGAAACATTCTGACTCTGACGCATCTGGACAATCAGTCTGTCGTGGTCGTTCGACAAGAGAAGTCACGCGATCCTGCTCAGTGCCATAGGTGCCAAGCATTTGGGCACACCAAAAACTATTGCCAACGTCCATTCGTTTGCATGAAGTGTGCGGGTGCCCATCCATCAACTGCTTGCACCAAGCCAGAGCATGACGAGCCTAAATGCGCTAATTGTGGCAACAAGCACATTAGCTGCTACAAAGGTTGCCCAACCTTTAAAGAAGCCAGATCTAAACTCTGGGCAAATCGTGTAGCCCTTGAGGACTACTATATCCAAAGAAGGAAACCATTAAATCCTCATAGTGACAAGCAGCAGAAAACTTATGTAAAGAAGCCTGCCCTACAAACTGCTCCAATACGGACAGAATCATGTACTGCAAATAATCACAAAGTTACATACAGTAACGTTGTACGTGGTGAATTTAATGTTGCAGATGTGCGAAACCCAGCTGAACATCACCTGGCCAAGTTTCAGCACAATTTGCAACAACAACAACAAAGCTCTGTCACACTGCGCAAACAACAACCAGCAAAAAAAAAGCCACCTGTAAATAAAACCTGTACGGTAAAGACGCAGCGCAGCCATGACAAGCAAACACACGGAGAACAACAACTCATCAAACAGCATCCTCAGGCAGAGAATGAGCATCATCAGCAAAATACAGACAGGATTATGCGCCTTGAAAACAAAATGGATCAATTACTAAATGTTTTATTACAGTTTGTTGCTATACAAACTAATATTAACATTGATGTTAATGGAATTCCTGAAGCCAATGCAATCCAACAGAACAACCCCAATAATCCTCAAGGTGACGCCTTGACGGATACAGATGACAGTGACATTGACGAGGAATATATGTTGTCGCCCTGATAACCATATTGACTCGCATCCGTCCGCTAGTACCTGCAAAAAAAAGATAAAATAAATAAATAAAAGAAATATATAAATATTAATACTACTTACCTGTTCCATCGGAGTATCAGCTGCAAGACTCCAGATCATCGAGCCAGACGAAATTCCATCGGCGATAATGATCTTCATGTACCTGCAAAAAACAAATAAAAAATGCTACAGCCGTGGATACAAACACCTGCTGCACACCACTCACCGAATCATCCAGATGACGTAACTAACAGCGACTTCACCAGCATATGGCCTTTCTGAAGATTCCTGACGTCAAACTCATGATTACTTCCTAAATAATAAGAAAAATGTCTTAAGTTAATTATTACTCATTAATTTGTTACAAAAAAAAATCATACTTGTGTACAGTTGCTACAGACGCATGTAGCAGCTTACATTTTTGCAACTTACCCAGTCCATCGGATCGTCGTCTTGGAGGCTTCTGCACTTCCTGGTGATGATGTGGAACAGCTCCACGGCGATCCTACACCTGAAAAGAAACATAAAAATCAAATTTATTGATTGCAAATAAGATATTGAAAAATGTAAACAACAACAGCTGGTTTGCACACAGCTGTGAATGGCAACCATGGTGCTGCCAACTTGTTTTGTTTATTGTAATTAAATTCTAAATATGTTTATCATTTAAGAAGGCTGCCATGTTATCGCCTATAGTATAATATACAATAAGCCATTTGTTATTGTTATCATTTTAGATTGTATAAGTTGCCTATCGGTAATCAGACAGTCTCAATAAAGCGGCCATCAGTGCAAGCTGATGAGCAAGTGTTGCTATTAAAAAAGTCAGTCATGCAAGCACTGATTGTCTGAAGACGATGAACTGAGGCCAGTAGCGCAAATGAAGCGCGCATGTGGCTGCTACAAGATGCCTGTATAAAGCCTGCACGGAGTAAGCTCGTGATTACTCGGATGGCAGAGATCGTGCTGAAGCTCCATCAGAGTCAACAGAAGCCTCAGCGAAGCCTCTACGAAGCCGATCAGCAGAAGCCACAGCAGCATTCAGCCGAAGTCCCATATGCAGCACCACAAGTTCAGCAGCAGCCACTTCAGAACTCAACTGCCAATACGTGAAGAAACAGCAGCCTAGAGTTCATGTGGACACTCCAGATTCTGTTCGGCAATGCCAGCCAGAAGCCATCAGCGAGTTGTGCTGGGAGCACTCGGCATGAACACGATCCTAGCCATACGGCACTGATTGATGCACTGAGGTTTCAAGGAACGGCTTTGCGTTGACGGAGGATGAACAGTCCTGAGACATCAAGGACCAGCGCAGAATCATCGGCCTCAGAAGCCATCAGCCGAAATACGCCAATTTTGAGCAGAGGAGGAGTTCAGCATCGCTTGATAGCAAGACGCCAAAACTAAAGCCTGTAAAGCTTTTCGTAACTGGACTTACCTGTCCTACATTAAAGAAAAAGAAGACGTCGCCATTAAGTCCTACAGTTTCACGTTCCAGTTTAACTGAGGACATGGAGGTTGTGGGTCCTGCTAAGAAGGATTTGGTTAATCCTTTGTTAGCGAAATCTGATGTGCAGAAGATTCCCCAACTATACTTACCGAATGTGACATCAATTCAACCCTTGTTGGATAAACTTGGCAGCTTGGTTGGTAATGGAAAATTTACCACCAAGTGTGCTCAAGGTGAAGGCATTCGGATTCAGTGCAAGGACTTGGTCACCTACAATGCATTTGTGGAGAAGCTCTATGGAGATGATACGCAAATGTACACTCATCAGCTGCGGGCAGAGCGAGGATACCGTGTCATTATACGCAATCTTCACCACTCTACCTCAACAGAGTGGATTAAGGGCAAATTGAGTGAGCTTGGCTTTGTGGCTCGCTTTGTCAACGTCATGAAGCACCGTTTTACAGGCAAGCCGATGAATCTTTTCGAGGTTGAGCTTGCGCCACAATCTGATAAAGCAAATGACTATATCCTGAAGATCACTGAATTGGGATACCAGCAAGTTGTGATTGAGCGTCATATGCGGCGTCTTGACCCTGTCCAGTGTCATCGTTGCCAGGCGTTTGGACACAGCAAAAACTATTGCCGCAAATCTTTTGTGTGCCTTAAGTGTGCTGGCAGTCACGCAACCACTGATTGTCTGAAGACGATTGATACTGAGGCCACGTGTGCAAATTGTAAGGGGGCGCATGTGGCTAGTTACAAGGGATGCCCTGCTGCGGGAGTAACCTAGAATCTGCGCGGATCGCGACTATCAGCAGGAGCAATTAAGCGGGTGCATGGCAGACAACGTGCGAAGCCCAAGCTCAGCCTCGCAGAAGCCTCAGCAGAAGCCTCAACAGAAGCCTCAGCAGAAGCCTCTAGCAGAAGCCTCAGCAGAAGCCACAGCAGCCACTTCAGCCGAAGCCCATTATGCAGCAACCACAAGTTCAGCAGCAGCCACTACAGAAACTTAAAAACAAGCACCATCAAGAGAAGATACAGCAGCCTAGAGTTCAGGCTGTGAAAACTCCAATTCTTTCGGCAAAGCCAGCCAAGAACACATACAGCGAAGTTGTGCAGGGGAAGCACACGGCAACATCGAACACCAACCCAGCCATACGGACTAAGAATCCAGCCATGCAACACTTGAGCGTTTAAGGAACGGCTTTGCGTTGAGCAGGAGGAGAACAAGCTCCGCAGCCATCAGGAGGACCAGCAGCAGAATCTTCTGCCTCGGAAGCCTCAGCCAGAAATGCAGCGTTGTGTGGAGCATGATTCCTTTGAAGTGATGAACGCAACGTTGCTTACTGACAGAGCTGCAGGATGAACAATGCTCTGAAGCCACATGAGGATCAGTCTAGCCAAAAGCCATTCCTTGCCGCTCGTGAAGCCTGCAACTACGAGTATGCGCTCTCGTAGTGGATCTTGATGCATATTACACAACATGACTGCACAGACTTTGGACACTAATCGTTCCTAAGTGTGGCCACTTAGTTCTGTTCTTACTGGCATACAGCTATTCGCGTCGTCTGCTTGTTTAAGTGATGTGATAAGTCACGATTTTGATGGCAGTGATTCTGAATGGTCCATTGCTTTCTGATTCTGAGGATGATTACATTCCTGTGCCATCCAAGAAGCGCTGTATGGCGAAGAAAAAATCACCGAAATACGCCAATTTTGAGCAGAGGAGGAGTTCAGCATCGCTTGATAGCAAGACGCCAAAACTAAAGCCTGTAAAGCTTTTCGTAACTGGACTTACCTGTCCTACATTAAAGAAAAAGAAGACGTCGTCATTAAGTCCTACAGTTTCACGTTCCAGTTTAACTGAGGACATGGAGGTTGTGGGTCCTGCTAAGAAGGATTTGGTTAACCCTTTGTTAGCGAAATCTGATGTGCAGAAGATTCCCCAACTATACTTACCGAATGTGACATCAATTCAACCCTTGTTGGATAAACTTGGCAGCTTGGTTGGTAATGGAAAATTTACCACCAAGTGTGCTCGAGGTGAAGGCATTCGGATTCAGTGCAAGGACTTGGTCACCTACAATGCATTTGTGGAGAAGCTCTATGGAGATGATACGCAAATGTACACTCATCAGCTGCGGGCAGAGCGAGGATACCGTGTCATTATACGCAATCTTCACCACTCTACCTCAACAGAGTGGATTAAGGGCAAATTGAGTGAGCTTGGCTTTGTGGCTCGCTTTGTCAACGTCATGAAGCACCGTTTTACAGGCAAGCCGATGAATCTTTTCGAGGTTGAGCTTGCGCCACAATCTGATAAAGCAAATGACTATATCCTGAAGATCACTGAATTGGGATACCAGCAAGTTGTGATTGAGCGTCATATGCGGCGTCTTGACCCTGTCCAGTGTCATCGTTGCCAGGCGTTTGGACACAGCAGCAAACTATTGCCGCAAATCTTTTGTGTGCCTTAAGTGTGCTGGCAGTCACGCAACCACTGATTGTCTGAAGACGATTGATACTGAGGCCACGTGTGCAAATTGTAAGGGGGCGCATGTGGCTAGTTACAAAGGATGCCCTGTATATAAATCTGCGCGGAGTAAGTTGGTGATTACTCGGGTGATGGCGGAGATCGTGCGGAAGCCCCAGCTTCAGCCTCAACAGAAGCCTCAGCAGAAGCCTCTACAGAAGCCTCAGCAGAAGCCTTAGCAACAACAGCAACTTCAGCAAGCATCAGCAGAACAGGAGACTAGTGTACAGGCTGTGAAAACTCCTACTCTTCCAGCAAAAACAGTCAAAGAAACATTCAGCCAAGTTGTGCAGGAGAACCACACAGCTCTACGGACCAAGAATACAAGCACAAACCAACTTTCAAGCACTACGACAAACAATTCAGCCAATCAATCCAGTACAGTTCACGGACCAAGAATGCCAGCACTTACATCTTGAGCGGTTTAAGGAACGGCTTTGCGTTGAGCAGGAGGAGAACAAGCTCCGCAGCCATCAGGAGGACCAGCAGCAGAATCTTCTGCCTCGGAAGCCTCAGCCAGAAATGCAGCGTTGTGTGGAGCATGATCCTTTTTGCAAGTGATGAAGCTGCACACCGCCTTGCTTACGGATCTTGGCAGGCAGATTGGAGCTCTGCTGTCATTGTTGATGCCCATGATGGATATTCTAGCCAAAAGCCATTCCTTGCCGCTACGTGAGCCTGCAACTACGGTAGCGCTCTCGTAGTATCTTGGCATATTACACAACAGACACACAACTTTGAACACTATTCGTTCTAAGTTTTTTCACATAATTTTGTATTTACATGCCAACACTATTTTCGTATGTTGCTTTTTTATAGTAATAAGAAAAATAAACGAAAGTTTTCTGGTGATTGTTTTACAATCATCAGTTGCTCTCAATGTTCCTTTGTGAACACATATCAAAATGCTACAGTGATCCTGCAACTGCTGCCACCAGAGGAACTTTTCGTCGCTGGAACTAGTGTCGCCGCTGGAGAAAGTGTTGTGTTGGTGAAAAAATTGTGCTGGTGAAAAGTGTTGTGAAAAATGGACGAGGCTATCATGGACACTGTGTCGCTGCTGTCTTCATCAGACTCGGACATTTCAACGGCTCCATTTGGTGGTGCAGTTGTGACCGAGTCTGAGTTTAAATCCATGTACGGATCGGACTATGCTGACGAAGACGATTCGCCGCTGGATGAAACTATTATTGACAAACACGACCCAAGATTCTTCTTGGATTTATACGTGAAAGTAAATAGGCAACCAGCGACGGATGGAGATAGAGAAAAAAACGCGTCACCACAATCCTACTCTCCTCCACCAGCCCGCTCCACACCTGCCTCTGCTGAGGATGAACTGACAAGGAAAAACAGAGACAACGGGATTAGTGCGCGCAAACAAGACAATGCTAAAACAATTCTAGCAACTGAACATTTGCCGCCAAAATCACTGCACACAAACAACAAACAGAATATAAAAGTGATACATACAAACACAACATCTACAACGGAACACCTGTCCCCGCCAAAAGCACACACATTTACAAACGTAATAACAACAAACGCCAAACATCAAAGCACACTCTCACCAACCAAATCAACACAACCCAACACACATAGGGAGCAAATTACAAACGCCAATATCTCTGGCGCGCATCAGCAAATACAACAGAACAACAATACAACGGCAACAACTAATAAAACTACAATAACAAAGGACAAAGCAAAACGCGCACATACAACCACACACACAAAACAATCTAAAACTGGTGCGCAGCAACATGAAGACATTAACAACGCCATAACCCTGGCAACTTTAACAAAAACAAGTGACTCTCAAATCAACACACATACAACAACACAATCAATAAAACCCAACACAGATTTGAAAAATTCAACAATTCAACTACTAGACAACAAAAACACTAACATACTGGAAACTATAACCGCAACAATAAGTGACAGTGCAGACAAAATACATACAAGGTCGCAAACACTAAATCAAAACGTAGACTACGAACATCTAATTAATGTGACAAACCTGGACGCCCAGCAACAACAAATCAAAACGAACATGGCCTCGAGAAGGAAACTCCTGCCACTCCTCAAAAAATCACCACCAACAAGCAGCAATAGGACAACAACAAATGCTACCAACAATAAATTGGTACATAGTTGGCTAAAAGGCGTACCGCCGCTGCTCCCACACCAATTACCCAAACCTAAAGTAGGAATGGAAAATCATGACAGCCATACTTACCGCTCGCCGCTGAAAAGAAGATGCAGGGACTTGGAAGATGATGATGACGATATGCACCTCCTGGATCGGTCTATGACAACGCCAGTTTTTAAAAGTGGCCTTGCCATCAGACTACATCAGGAGGCACGCCGCATGGAATCAAATACAGAAGAAGACAAATGCAACAGAAGCGGGGAAATCTGGAACAGCAGCCAACCAAGCATCTTCAGCATCAAAATATGCTACGGGAGGACGACCGCTCTAACCAGCAGCTACTCTTTAAGCAGACCAGGAAAATGCCATCTATTTTCCTGCCTACAGTTGTGTCAATTGTGCCGCTCCTGGATAAGCTCTCCAGTCTGCCTGATGTAGGCAAATACTCGACGAAGGCAACAGCGAGTAACGGCCTACGCATACAATGTGAGGACAGCAAAACCTTCTACGCGATCCAATCGCTTCTGGCAGAAGATGGCACCCAGGCACACACACACCAGATGCGAAGCGAAAGGGGTTTTAGGATCATCATCCGCGGGCTTCACCACTCCACCCCAAAGGAATGGCTGAATGAAAAGCTGAGCAAACTGGGCTTCTCTGCGAGGTTTAGCAGAGTCATCCAGCAGCGATTCTCGGGAACGCCGTTAAATATCTTCGAGGTGGAAATTGCTACCAGAGAAGATGGTCGCCATAGGGACATACTCTCGGTGAAGCAGCTGGGAAGCCAAACTGTGGAAATCGAGAGACAGGCGAAGTCACGGGATCCTGTACAATGCCACCGTTGTCAAGCATATGGTCACACGAAAAACTACTGCAGACGGCCTTTCGTCTGCATGAAGTGTGCAGGCGACCATCCCTCGACTACATGCGCCAAACACAGGCAGGAAGACCCCAAATGCGCAAACTGTGGCAACAAACATGTCAGTTGCTACAAGGGTTGCCCTGCTTTTAAAGAGGCACGAGACAGACTCAGGTCCAATCGTGCGGTCTTAGAGGAACCCCAGCGGAAGCACCCTCGCATCAACATGCAGCAAAACAAGGCTCCACGTTCCTCGCATAAGCCTAAGCAGACCGCGCCGTCAAAACCACCCGGTCCAAGCAACAACGCCAAAAGTCCACACCCGCCACCTGTAAGCAAGAAAAATTTGTTATACAGTGATGTAGTGAGAGGAGAAAAAAAAACACGCACACACAAACTGGCCGAGTCGGACCAAGCCAATAACCAGCCTCTGCACTCAAAGAAGAAGCAGCTAGCAAAAACAATGCCTGTGAAAAAGCGGCACCCAGCTTCCGCGAAAAAAATCCCAAAGCCTACAAAGCAAACTGTTACGAAGGTGCCACTCAACCAAGCAGCTAGCCATCTTGCTCAATTACAAGAAAAGCTGTGCAAAGAGCAGCAACCCCTTCAGCAGCAGCCCGAGTGCGAGCAGGAAAAGCAGCACTACCTGGCACTTATTGATCGCCTGGAAAAAAGAATGGATAGTATGATGACTGTACTACTCCAACTTATTGCCATTTATTCCAAAAGTGATCACAAAATCCTGGGTGACTCCTGGATGGCAATAAGCCAGAGCAACGCCAATGACACTGTTGATGATGAGTAGTGACAGTGATTCAAGTCCTACATCCTCATCGAGAGCCACTTCTGCCAACCCACATAGGACTATTCACACCGTCACCCAGAATGACAATACCTTTTAGAATTGCATTCTGGAACTCGTGTGGACTCAGCAACAAGTCAGCCGAAATGGAGCTGTACATGAGACAGGAAAGAGTCCATGTAATGATGATACTGGAAACGCGCTTACCTGACACATCCAGTATCCTCACCATTGATGGCTACATTGGCTATACTGCTACGCATCCGGAAACACATCGGAAAGGCGGCGTCGTGACCTTCGTGCGGGCGGATGTCAGACACATAGCTCTCCAGCCGATCAAAGAAGAGTTTCTGCAGTGTGCCCCGATCTCACTGATCACTGAAGGTGGTGAAGTGTTCACCGTGGCTCCAATTTACTGCCCCCCAGTATACAAATGGACCAGTGACCACTTCACTAACCTCCTCAAGCATCTGGACGGCATTAGAGGAACGAACAACAACAAGTTCATTCTATGCGGCGACTGGAATGCGCGTCACTCGTGGTGGGGCAATCTCCGCTCATGCCAGAGAGGTAGAGCTCTTATGGAATCAATCCATAAAAACAGACGATACCACATACTGGCCACTGGCGGACCCACACACTTTCCCTACGACAGGAGGAAAAGACCGTCTGCAATAGACTTTGCAGTCTATGCAGGTTTTCCTGCGGCCAGAGTAAGAATTAACTCATCGACGGACCTTGACTCAGATCACCTGCCAATACGTGTAGATGTCTTAGAAAGCGGAAGCAACAGCGGCCAGGCACACCTCGGAAATCCACGCCTACTGCCTAAAAACGCAAACACTCTGCGTTTTCAAGCAGCTCTGGATCGGACCATCCACTTGAATACCGAAATCCGCTCAGGCGAAGACATTGACGACGCTATCGACATCTTCATGCGCAACATCCATGAAGCAGTAAATGCCGCCACAGCACATATGCAGGGGCCACAAGGGCACCGGTCTGGCCGCAGGAGAGCCTTGCACCATAATCTAGTCCTCGACGACCCGACCAAAAGCCTTCTTCGGGAAAAACAACGCTGTAAAAGCATCTTGCTCGCCACAAGAACCACAGCGGCAAGAAACCAGTACAGAAGCGCCCAAAACCGTCTGAAGAAAGCTATTGCCAAGCTAAAGCAGAATAACATAAACAAACTGCTAGAGGGAATAGACACGCAGGACAGATACCAGATGCAGAAACTCTGGAGGCTTACCAACAAAATTAAGAAGCAGCCGCAGCCAAACTGGCCTCTAAAAATACCTCAGGTGAACACCCCAAACAACACTCACCCAGGCAGGGCAAACCTCACCCAAAATTGGACTCGAACAACAGTCGAAAAAGCAGAGGCATTTGCTACACACCTCGAGGAAAGGTTCAGTCCAAAGCTCACCAGCACACCCGAGGAACGGACCAAAATAAACGACGAACTAAACAGTTTGAAGGTGCAAAAAAAATCGCTTGCATGCGAGCAGCCCTACCAAATCAGGCACATAAGCCTAATTGAGTTAAAAATGGCAATAGAGGCACTCGTGAACAACAAGTCCCCTGGTGAGGACGGAATGGACAATGGAGTTATAAAGCTGCTGCCACACAAAGCACAACTTTACATGCTCCTTGTCTATAACTCCATACTGCGCATCGGATATTTCCCACAGAAGTGGAAGCATGCAAGCATAGCCATGATCCTGAAGCCTGGAAAGAACTCAGCTGAGGTTGCTGCTTACCGGCCAATTAGTCTCCTCTCTGGACTTTCAAAGATCTTTGAAAAGTTGTTAATGGCCCGCCTACTGGACGTTAAAGAGTTTGCAAGAGCCATACCAAATTACCAATTTGGCTTTAGAAGAGAGCACGGCACGGAACAACAGTTGGCCAGAGTGACAAACTTCATACTGCAAGCATATGAAGGGAAGCAGAACTGCTCAGCAGTCTTTATTGACATAGCGGAAGCCTTCGACCGTGTGTGGCACAAGGGACTGCTTTGGAAGCTGCTCAAACTACTCCCCATCAACCTCTACAGTGTGCTGGAAAGCTACCTGACAGAGCGTAGTTTTGCGGTAAAATGTAATGACGGAGTAGTATCCAGAACTGGAAAAGTCGCTGCAGGAGTCCCTCAAGGCAGCGTACTGGGCCCACTGCTATACACGATATTCTCCTCTGATATGCCGCTACCGCAAATAACACAGGACAGAACATACCTACAACATGGCCAAAATCACATGTTACTGTCCACATACGCTGACGATACGGTCATAATGTGCGCTGCCGATGACAAAGACTCTGCGATTCGGGAGAATCAAAATTATATACGGCACTTTGAACAATGGGCCAAGAAGTGGTCCATTACAATAAACGCTGCAAAAACGGGACATGTGATGTTCTCACTTAAGAGGTCAAGACAAGGAGATGAGGAAAAAACTCCATATATCAACTGCCAAAAGATCCCGAACAACTCCTCACAAATATACCTGGGCATCATCCTCGACAAAAAACTCACCTTCACACAACACATCACGCGGCTGAGAAACAAAATGAAGGCAAGAGCTACAAAGCTGGATTGGCTTATTGGACCCCGTAGCCGACTGTCCAATGACTGCAAGGTGCTTATAGTAAAGCAACTTGTAATGCCCCTCTGGCAATATGGAGTTCCAGTCTGGGGAGCCCTCTTGTCGGAAGCTCAGCTGGCACGAATACAACGGCTGCAAAACAAAATCACTAGACGAGCAGTAAACGTGTCATGGATGGTGAGGAACTCTACCATAAGAGAGACTTACCACCTGAACACAGTTGAAGAAGTATATCAATCGTCTAGCAGCCGGTTCGTAAACGCTCTGTCGTGTCATGCTAACCCAGAAGCAGAGCTACTATTCCTCCAGCCCTTTGAGCCCAGACGTCTGTCAAGACCACGCCTCACCCTGCAGCTGCAACAGCTCTACAAGCCACGACATCCCTCCGGTGGAACTCTCCGAACCAGAACAGCAGAGCTTCTGGAAGCTATTAAAACGCTCCCAACACTCCTGCGCGTTGAGTCTGAAGAGCTGAAAAGGAAAAAGGACAATGAGCTAGCAATGGCAGAAGCAAGACTCATTGCTGATGCAAAAGGCAAACCACCTCCTACACTACCCCCAAAACGCTTCTCCGAAGGCTGGATAAACTCGCTTCACAGAGAGTTTAAGAATGGTACGCTCACAAGGGAGAGTGTCATAGCCAGATTCCAGGGACAACCGTTGTCCGTCCAGAGAATCATCGTCCCGGACTATGAGGGAGATCATGTTTGGCGAAACCCATATATGACCCAGGAACAGCAACAGCTATCTGACGCGTCACAGCAGCCTGCAGCTCCACAACCTGTGCAAGTTAATGCTGCACAGGACTGGCCGACGCCACTCATGCAACCTGACCCACTGGGTGCCTCCCAGCAACAACAACAGGAAGCGCTACTTGACCAGGGGCTCATCATGGCGCGCACCCATTTGCTGCAGATGACTGACGATAGCTTGCCGGTCACCCTTCCGGTGGTTGAGGCTGAACGAAGCACGACTAATCGTGCATCTGTTCAGCGGTTCACTCGTCCAGGAAGCTGGCTCAGGACTGGGGCAATGATTCTTGGCTGCTCACTCCTCTTGAACCTAACGGGAAGTATAAACTTAGCTACTTACCCAATTCTTATATTTCCAGCCCATCAGAAAGAGAAGCATACTCACCGCAAGCAAAGGCGCCAGGGCTCAGATACTCACCAGCCCTGCGCGACCCAGTGCACGCCGGCCATCGCGAGCGACCGCATGTACCCAGTCTGGCTAAACGACGTCCTCACCCAATACGTCCTCCTGAGACTACACAGGGCCTCCTACGGCGACCTCACCGCCTTGACTCTACTTCAATTAGCCCAATAAAAAATAAGTTATTGGGAATATAACGCTAAATAAGATACTTGACTTCAGAGTGCCTAGCGGGGCCAGATGTCCATCGACGAACACCAGTCTACCTAGCTCCTGAAATAAGAGAAACATACTCAAACCACACTTACCTGCTCACCTAGAAGACGAGACAAATCCTGACTTAACCAGTATATGGCCAATCCGTGAATCCCACGGCGTCCTGGGCCTCGTCTCTACCAGTACCTGAAAAGAAATAGAAAATAAAATTAGAATAAATATGTAGCAATAAGTTCCATTGCAATGTTAAAATGAAAAGCAGACAGTGTGACCAGTCTGCACATAACTGATAATGGCAACCTTAGCGTTGCCAGATTGTTAAAGTAAGAATATATACCAAAAATAATATTTAAGTATTTATAAAGGCTTCCATTGTTAGTGCCTATAGTATGATAATACAATATGCTAAATTATTATTGTTGCGAATCAAATTCAAATATGTTGCTAGTAAGTAATAAGTTGCAATTAAATAAATGTGCCGTCAGTTGTATTACTCGGGTGATGGCGAAGATCTGAAGAAGCCCACAGCAGCCTCAACAGAAGCCTCAGCAGAAGCCTCTACAGAAGCCTCAGCAGAAGCCACAGCAGCCACTTCAGCCGAAGCCCATTATGCAGCAACCACAAGTTCAGCAGCAGCCACTACAGAAACTTAAAAACAAGCACCAACAAGAGAAGAAACAGCAGCCTAGAGTTCAGGCTGTGAAAACTCCAATTCTTTCGGCAAAGCCAGCCAAGAACACATACAGCGAAGTTGTGCAGGGGAAGCACACGGCAACATCGAACACCAACCCAGCCATACGGACCAAGAATCCAGCCACCTACACTTGAGCGGTTTAAGGAACGGCTTTGCGTTGAGCAGGAGGAGAACAAGCTCCGCAGCCATCAGGAGGACCAGCAGCAGAATCTTCTGCCTCGGAAGCCTCAGCCAGAAATGCAGCGTTGTGTGGAGCATGATCCTTTTTGGAAGTGATGAAGCTGCACACCGCCTTGCTTACGGATCTTGGCAGGCAGATTGGAGCTCTGCTGTCATGTTGAGCCCATGATGGATATTCTAGCCAAAAGCCATTCCTTGCCGCTACGTGAGCCTGCAACTACGGTAGCGCTCTCGTAGTATCTTGGCATATTACACAACAGACACACAACTTTGAACACTACGCAGTTCAGATAGCCTCTGTCGAATGCCTTACAGAATTTCTGAAGCCTATTGTCAAATGCAGCAGTATTGTGGATGTCATGCAATATCAGCCAGTTTCCGTATGCTGCAACAGTATAGCAAGCTGCACGATCAATAAGTGTGTAGCTGATGCTGCATCTGTTCAACCACTGAACGTTGGATACTTAGATGACGATTTCATAGAGGCATTTGTCAGTTTCATGGAGTCACCCAGGTGATTCACCTGATAAGTCTGCCAGCCAAGAAGTCCCTTTGGACTCATCTGCCAATACTGTTGGCAAAAACAAACCTAAAGATGTGGCCACTTCAGTTGCTGCTTCTGTCAATTCTGGCATACCGCCTATCCAGCCGTCGTCTGCTACTCGTGTTGAAGATGATGGTTCATAAGGTCACTGATTTTGATGGCAGTGATTCTGAATGGTCCATTAGCTTTTCTGGGGATTCTGAGGATGATTACATTCCTGTGCCATCCAAGAAGCGCTGTATGGCGAAGAAAAAATCACCGAAATACGCCAATTTTGAGCAGAGGAGGAGTTCAGCATCGCTTGATAGCAAGACGCCAAAACTAAAGCCTGTAAAGCTTTTCGTAACTGGACTTACCTGTCCTACATTAAAGAAAAAGAAGACGTCGTCATTAAGTCCTACAGTTTCACGTTCCAGTTTAACTGAGGACATGGAGGTTGTGGGTCCTGCTAAGAAGGATTTGGTTAACCCTTTGTTAGCGAAATCTGATGTGCAGAAGATTCCCCAACTATACTTACCGAATGTGACATCAATTCAACCCTTGTTGGATAAACTTGGCAGCTTGGTTGGTAATGGAAAATTTACCACCAAGTGTGCTCGAGGTGAAGGCATTCGGATTCAGTGCAAGGACTTGGTCACCTACAATGCATTTGTGGAGAAGCTCTATGGAGATGATACGCAAATGTACACTCATCAGCTGCGGGCAGAGCGAGGATACCGTGTCATTATACGCAATCTTCACCACTCTACCACAACAGAGTGGATTAAGGGCAAATTGAGTGAGCTTGGCTTTGTGGCTCGCTTTGTCAACGTCATGAAGCACCGTTTTACAGGCAAGCCGATGAATCTTTTCGAGGTTGAGCTTGCGCCACAATCTGATAAAGCAAATGACTATATCCTGAAGATCACTGAATTGGGATACCAGCAAGTTGTGATTGAGCGTCATATGCGGCGTCTTGACCCTGTCCAGTGTCATCGTTGCCAGGCGTTTGGACACAGCAAAAACTATTGCCGCAAATCTTTTGTGTGCCTTAAGTGTGCTGGCAGTCACGCAACCACTGATTGTCTGAAGACGAATGACACTGAGGCCACGTGCGCAAATTGTAAGGGGGCGCATGTGGCTAGTTACAAGGGATGCCCAGTATATAAGTCTGCGAGGAGTAAGTTGGTAATTACTCGAGTGATGGCGGACGATCCTGAGGAAGCCCCAGTCTCAGCAGAGCCTCAGCAGAAGCCTCAGCAGAAGCCTCAGCAGAAGCCTCAGCAGAAGTCCCTGCAGCAGCTACCACAACAGCAAGCCACAGCAGCCACTTCAGCCGAAGCCCATTATGCAGCAACCACAAGTTCAGCAGCAGCCACTACAGAAACTTAAAAACAAGCACCAACAAGAAAAGAAACAGCAGCCTAGAGTTCAGGCTGTGAAAACTCCAATTCTTTCGGCAAAGCCAGCCAAGAACACATACAGCGAAGTTGTGCAGGGGAAGCACACGGCAACATCGAACACCAACCCAGCCATACGGACCAAGAATCCAGCCACCTTACATCTTGAGCGGTTTAAGGAACGGCTTTGCGTTGAGCAGGAGGAGAACAAGCTCCGCAGCCATCAGGAGGACCAGCAGCAGAATCTTCTGCCTCGGAAGCCCCAGCCAGAAATGCAGCGTTGTGTGGAGCATGATACCTTTTTGCAAGTGATGAAGCTGCACACCGCCTTGCTTACGGATCTTGGCAGGCAGATTGGAGCTCTGCTGTCATATGTTGAAGCCCATGATGGATATTCTAGCCAAAAGCCATTCCTTGCCGCTACGTGAGCCTGCAACTACGGTAGCGCTCTCGTAGTATCTTGGCATATTACACAACAGACACACAACTTTGAACACTATTCGTTCTAAGTTTTTTCACATAATTTTGTATTTACATGCCAACACTATTTTCGTATGTTGCTTTTTTATAGTAATGAGAAAAATAAACGAAAGTTTTCTGGTGATTGTTTTACAATCATCAGTTGCTCTCAATGTTCCTTTGTGAACACATATCATAAAAAAAACAAGGCCGCTATAAAGCCCGCCGCGAAGCTCGCCACGGAGTCAATAAGTGATGTAGCTGATGCTGCATCTGTTCAACCACTGAACGTTGGGATACCGTTAGATGACGATTTCATAGAGGCATTTGTCAGTTTTCATGGAGTCACCACAGGTGATTCACCTGATAAGTCTGCCAGCCAAGAAGTCCCTTTGGACTCATCTGCCAATACTGTTGGCAAAAACAAACCTAAAGATGTGGCCACTTCAGTTGCTGCTTCTGTCAATTCTGGCATACCGCCTATCCAGCCGTCGTCTGCTACTCGTGTTGAAGATGATGGTGGTCATAAGGTCACTGATTTTGATGGCAGTGATTCTGAATGGTCCATTAGCTTTTCTGGGGATTCTGAGGATGATTACATTCCTGTGCCATCCAAGAAGCGCTGTATGGCGAAGAAAAAATCACCGAAATACGCCAATTTTGAGCAGAGGAGGAGTTCAGCATCGCTTGATAGCAAGACGCCAAAACTAAAGCCTGTAAAGCTTTTCGTAACTGGACTTACCTGTCCTACATTAAAGAAAAAGAAGACGTCGCCATTAAGTCCTACAGTTTCACGTTCCAGTTTAACTGAGGACATGGAGGTTGTGGGTCCTGCTAAGAAGGATTTGGTTAATCCTTTGTTAGCGAAATCTGATGTGCAGAAGATTCCCCAACTATACTTACCGAATGTGACATCAATCTCAACCTTGTGGATAAACTTGGCAGCTTGGTTGGTAATGGAAATTTACCACCAAGTGTGCTAAAGGTGAAGGCATTCGCATTCAGTGCAAGGACTTGGTCACCTACAATGCATTTGTGGAGAAGCTCTATGGAGATGATACGCAAATGTACACTCATCAGCTGCGGGCAGAGCGAGGATACCGTATCATTATACGCAATCTTCACCACTCTACCTCAACAGAGTGGATTAAGGGCAAGTTGAGTGAGCTTGGCTTTGTGGCTCGCTTTGTCAACGTCATGAAGCACCGTTTTACAGGCAAGCCGATGAATCTTTTCGAGGTTGAGCTTGCGCCACAATCTGATAAAGCAAATGACTATATCCTGAAGATCACTGAATTGGGATACCAGCAAGTTGTGATTGAGCGTCATATGCGGCGTCTTGACCCTGTCCAGTGTCATCGTTGCCAGGCGTTTGGACACAGCAAAAACTATTGCCGCAAATCTTTTGTGTGCCTTAAGTGTGCTGGCAGTCACGCAACCACTGATTGTCTGAAGACGAATGACACTGAGGCCACGTGCGCAAATTGTAAGGGGGCGCATGTGGCTAGTTACAAGGGATGCCCTGTATATAAATCTGCGCGGAGTAAGTTGGTGATTACTCGGGTGATGGCGGAGATCGTGCGGAAGCCCCAGCTGCAGCCTCAACAGAAGCCTCAGCAGAAGCCTCTAGCAGAAGCCTCAGCAGAAGCCACAGCAGCCACTTCAGCCGAAGCCCATTATGCAGCAACCACAAGTTCAGCAGCAGCCACTACAGAAACTTAAAAACAAGCACCAACAAGAGAAGAAACAGCAGCCTAGAGTTCAGGCTGTGAAAACTCCAATTCTTTCGGCAAAGCCAGCCAAGAACACATACAGCGAAGTTGTGCAGGGGAAGCACACGGCAACATCGAACACCAACCCAGCCATACGGACCAAGAATCCAGCCATGCAACACCTTGAGCGTTTAAGGAACGGCTTTGCGTTGAGCAGGAGGAGAACAAGCTCCGCAGCCATCAGGAGGACCAGCAGCAGAATCTTCTGCCTCGGAAGCCTCAGCCAGAAATGCAGCGTTGTGTGGAGCATGATCCTTTTTGGAAGTGATGAAGCTGCACACCGCCTTGCTTACGGATCTTGGCAGGCAGATTGGAGCTCTGCTGTCATTGTTGATGCCCATGATGGATATTCTAGCCAAAAGCCATTCCTTGCCGCTACGTGAGCCTGCAACTACGGTAGCGCTCTCGTAGTATCTTGGCAATTACACAACAGACACACAACTTTGAACACTATTCGTTCTAAGTTTTTTCACATAATTTTGTATTTACATGCCAACACTGCATTCGTATGTTGCTTTGTGATAGTACATAGAAAAATATCGCAAAGTTTTCTGGCAGTGATGTTTTAAGCATGCAGCACGTCTGCTCTCAATGCTTACTTTGTGAACTCATATCAAGAAGAAACAAGTCAGCAGAAGCCTCTACAGAAGCCTCAGCAGAAGCCACAGCAGCCACTTCAGCCGAAGCCCATTATGCAGCAACCACAAGTTCAGCAGCAGCCACTACAGAAACTTAAAAACAAGCACCAACAAGAGAAGAAACAGCAGCCTAGAGTTCAGGCTGTGAAAACTCCAATTCTTTCGGCAAAGCCAGCCAAGAACACATACAGCGAAGTTGTGCAGGGGAAGCACACGGCAACATCGAACACCAACCCAGCCATACGGACTAAGAATCCAGCCATGCAACACCTTGAGCGTTTCAAGGAACGGCTTTGCGTTGAGCAGGAGGAGAACAAGCTCCGCAGACATCAGGAGGACCAGCAGCAGAATCTTCTGCCTCGGAAGCCTCAGCCAGAAATGCAGCGTTGTGTGGAGCATGATCCCTTTTTGGAAGTGATGAAGCTGCACACCGCCTTGCTTACGGATCTTGGCAGGCAGATTGGAGCTCTGCTGTCAATGTTGAAGCCCATGATGGATATTCTAGCCAAAAGCCATTCCATGCCGTTACGTGAGCCTGCAACTACGGTTGCGCTCTCGTAGTATCTTGGCATATTACACAACAGACACACAACTTTGAACACTATTCGTTCTAAGTTTTTTCACATAATTTTGTATTTACATGCCAACACTATTTTCGTATGTTGCTTTCTTATAGTAATGTGTAAAATAAACGAAAGTTTTCTGGTGATTGTTTTACAATCATCAGTTGCTCTCAATGTTCCTTTGTGAACACATATCAAAACCAAACAGACAAAGGAGGAACCTTCTGCCATCTTTAACACAGGACTCGACTTCAGGAAGCGGTATGACCAGGCCAACTTCTACCAACAATAAAGTGGTAAAAAGCTGGCTAGGGGGAGTCCCACCCCTGCTTCCAAGTGAGATGCGAAAGATGGCATCAGACTCCACTTCAACTTGCCGTTCTTCTCTTAAACGAAGGTGCACGGACAGGGATGATGACGACGAGCTGAACCCCAGCAAACAGCCCATAAAAACGCCTGTTTTTAAGAGCGGCGCTGCAATTAAGGTACAACAAGAGGCACGCCGCATGGCGTACACAAAAGAACTTGAGAAGCGATCTCAACAACAGGACGAAGCGCATCAAGTGCAGCAGCAGCAACTACAGCAGCGAAAGGATGAACTCGCTCCACAGCAAAATATTCAACATGACGAAGAGCGCGCTCAGCAGCAATCGATTCGGCGTCAGTTCCAACAGCTTATGAATCAACACAAAAAGCAGAAAATGCCAACTATTTTTGTGCCAGCTGTCACTGCCATCATGCCTCTGCTGGAAAAATTTAACAACTGTCCAGAGGTAGGCAAATATACAACAAGGACGACTTCAAGCAATGGTCTCCGCATACAATGTGAAGATCTGCACACGTTCCGGGCAATTCAGGCAGTCCTAACTGAGGAAAAGTCACAACTGCACACCCATCAGCCGCGCAGTGAAAAGGGCTTCAGGGTAATCCTTCGCCGTCTTCACCATACTACTCCTAGTGAGTGGCTGATCAGCAAGCTGAGCAACTTGGGCTACACCACACGCTTTGTCAGAGTTCTAAAGAACAGGTTCACCGGAAAGCCTTTAAATGTGTTCGAGGTGGAGATAGCACCGAGGGAAGACGACAGCCACAAAAACATACTGTTGTTAAAACAACTTGACAGCCAATCCGTTGAGGTTGAGAGGCAGGCGAAGCCTCTGGACCCAGCACAGTGTCACAGATGCCAAGCCTTCGGACACACGAAAAATTACTGCAAACGTCCGTTTGTATGTATGAAGTGTGCAGGCAATCACCCCTCAACTGACTGCACTAAATCAAGAGAGACGGATCCAAAATGTGCAAATTGTGGCAACAAGCACATCAGCTGCTACAAAGGCTGTCCGTCTTTCAAAGAAGCAAGATCCAGACTCAGGGCTAACAAAGTAGCCCTTGAAGACTACCACATTCAGCGGAGAATGCCTCTGAATCCTGCTCGCCACAACAAGCCAACAACGACAAAAGCACCTGCCACACAAGCTGATGAAATACGGACACATTCCACACCTGCAAATAAAACTAAAAAAACATATAGTGACGTCGTGCGTGGCAATTTGAATGCTGCAAGTGTGCAGAATCCGGCCGCAAAACACCTGGCCAAAGTTCAGCACAACCTGCAACAACAGCAACACAAACCTGACACACCGCACAATCCGCCATTAAAAAAGAAAAACAAAAGGAAAAATTCCCCCGCCAAAAATACTCATCCTGGAAAGAAGCTGACCCGCCAAGAAAATCAATCTCAGGAAGCTCAACAGCCCCTCCTCCAACAACATAAGACTAAGAGGAAGCAACACCCACAACCAGAAAATGAGCTACAACAACTCTCTGCAATGTTTTCGCGGCTGGAAAACAAAATTGATCAGCTGCTGAGCGTCATGCTACAATTCATTGGAGTCAAGTCTACAAATTGCAACGATATAAATGACGCTCCATCCGCTCAACAACAATTACAACAACAGACTACAGAAAAGCGCAAAGAAGACTCATGGACGGATATGGACGAATCGGACCTTGATCTCTACGTCGATGACTACATGTTATCCGATTAACATGTAAACAGCAAGTACCTGGAAAGACAATATTAATGCAAAATAATAAATAAAACAAAACAATACCTAATTATTTAATCAACAAAAAAACTAATAAATAATGACGGCAATAGAAACCTGAAATAAATCAAAATACAATACCTGCAATAGAACCTGAAAAAAAAAGAAGAAAAAAAAAAAATATTAACAATAATACAAACAAACTTCAAAATATTATAATATTAACAAAAATTTAAATCAAATTTAACCTAAAATTACTTATAAACAAGCAATATAAATAATACCACCATAAAATCGGAAATAAATCAAAGCACCACAATCCAAATACTTGCAATGTAACAAAGGAAAATGTTATACTTACCTGATCCATCGGCGCACCCATGGCCCGATTCCAATGTATCCAGCGAAGCTAGATGACAACTATCTTCAAGTACCTAAAAAAAAAAAAAAAAAAACGTACTTACCTGTGGGATCGCTGCACCCATAGAACTGACTCCGACTCCGTTTCCAGTAAGGCGGGATGTCCATTGTCTTCAATTTTCTGTAAAAAGAATACTTACCCAGTCCATCGGCGAACATCCAGGATGTGCCTTCCTGTCCAGACACTGAAGCCAGCCTGACCTTCGTCCAATCGTATGCTGAAATAAAATAAATAAAATTATTATGTCCACTAAGTGCCAATAAGTATAAGTTAAATGTAATCAAAAATACAGTGTGACCAGTTTGCACACTACTCAAAATGGCAATCATGGTGTTGCCAGATAATAAATACTCATAATGGTAACCATGGTTGCCAGATTGACATTTTGTGATAATGGTAACCAAAGCGTTGCCAGATTGTTGAAATGTGATGTTAGTACAAAATGTTTATTTTAGTATATAAAAAAGGCTGTTTATGTTAAAGTGCCTAATGTATAAAATACAATAAGTTAATGTTTTATTGTTGTAATTACAAATATGTATAAGTTGCCCTTAGGTAATAAGACGATTTAAATAAAGCGGCCATCGGGGTAAAACCTGATGAGCAATTGTTGTAAAAAAAAAAAAAATAAATAAAATTGACCAGCTGTTGAATGCCATGCTACAATTCATTGGAATCAAGACTATAAATTCCAATGAAGTAAATGACGCTCCATCAGCCCAACAGCAACAACAACGAGAGATTCCAGAAAAACGGAAGGAAGACTCCTGGACGGATATGGACGAATCAGACAACGGTTTCTTCATCGATGACTATATACTATCTGACTAATACCGAAACAGCAAGTACATGGGAATGCAAAATAATAAATAAAAAAAAAATATTAAAAAAATAAAAATAAAAAACCATACACCACCCAAATCAATAATACTAAAGAAACAAAAAAAAACAACAGAAATAATAAGACAGCTACAATACCGGAAATAATATTGAAAATATAAAGAAATAAAATACACAAAATAAAATAATAAAAAAAAAAATTTTTCAAGTACCTAAAAAAAAACAAACATATACAAAATTAAACCTATAAAAAAGTTATAATAGGAAAAAAAAAAGTTATAAAGTTTCGCCAATACCCTCCAATCAGTATGACGACCAAATAAGCACCTGAAAAAAGGAGGAAAAACAAATAAAAATAACTAATAAATAAATACAAAACATAAAATAATAATATAAACACGTATAAATCAAACATAGAATAATAAAAATAAATAAATAATAAGTTACAGAAACCAAATCTTCAAACAAAAAAAAAAACATAAATCAACAATGGTAACAATAACACAATTTTTTGATTACCTGCTAAATCGGCGCGTTCAGAAGATAGCTCCAGAACACCAAGAAACTTCAACACTACTTACCTGATTAACTGATGCTCCCTGAACACGAGCTTCCACTTGGCATATGCCCCATCATTGTTCATCTACCCTTAACAGTTGCAGATCAACTTACCCAAACATCCAGACGAAGCAACTAATCATGACTTCACCAGCTTATGGCCTACACAGAAGACTCCGCAGCGCTGACTTCACCAGTACCTGAAATATTAGAATAAATATATATTACTAAGTCTTTAATAATAAGCTTAATGTACACAAATACTTACCTAGTCCATTGGCGAATTCCCAGGAGTTGTCCATCCATCTTGTCAATGATGCGAAGCTGTCCCACGGCGTTTAGTCGTCTGCTAGTACCTGAAAGAAAGGAAAGAAAAAACAAAATTAATAGGCGCATTTATAACGTCAACGAATAAAATGTGACCAGACTGCACACTACTGTAATGGTAACCATGGCGTTGCCATCCAATAAATACTCATAATGGTAACCATGGTTGCCAGACTGTTAAATTGTGATAAAGGCAACCGAGGTGTTGCCAGATAGTTAAATTTTAATGTAAACTCCAAATGTTAATTTTAAATGTTAAAAAGCTGTTTATTTTTAAGTGCCTATTGTATAAAATACAATAATTAAATTTTTATTGTTGTAATTCAAAATATGTAAAAGTTGCCAGTAGGTAATAAGACTATTTAAATAAAGCGGCCATCGGGGTAAAAACGTGATGACCGATTATTGTAAAAAAAAAAAAATACAGTGGTCTCCAAATGTTAAGCTATTGAGCTTTTTCAATAGCTATCGACATTTTCAAAATAAATAAATAAAAATGCACCGAAATTTGCATTAATATAAATGTAGTTTATTTGCCTTTCAACATCATTTGCCAGTCAACATCACATCATCCAACAAAGCGAAACATCCATCGGCGATCATCTGGTTATGTGAGGGCATGCTGCAGCAAATTTTAAGTTGCTGCACCATACTTACCTGATCATCCATCCTGAAGACTCCACGGCGATAGCTGCTACATCAGTACCTGCAAAAATAATATAAATAATTTATTATAAATTGTCATAATAATTAGCTATATGTAAAACAGCGTGCAGATGCAAACAGCAGCCACTTGCTCTGCTTGCCATTTCAAAATGACGTTAAATTAACCGCCCAGCCAATGATTCATTTTGTGTGGCATACCCTAGGGGTCTTGTTTGTGCACTCAAAATGCATTTTTTGTGTGGCATACTTTAGGGGTCTTGTTTACAAAGGAATCTTATAATTTGCAAGTGGTTTAAGCAGGCAAGTTATCACTGCCCTGGAGAAAACCTCGATATTCAGTCCGAGCCACCGAGTTGCTCCGCCGGCTACAATCGATTTTGCTTGACAATATCAAGTATCGTGTAGTGGCCTACGGCATATGGCGCACAGTGGTTCCTGTTCGATCGGCAGAACAGTTGGACTAGTTTTTGGTAAGACACTTTTTTGGTGTCTGCCACAATAAATCCCACGGTAAAGGGACTGAGGTGCTTTGCCGGCGTCAACTGCTGTTTACCACTGAAATATTGTGTTTATTGCCCCATCTTGGCGCACAGTGGTTCTAACCGCTAAACACAAAAGAGAGTAAAATACAGTGGTCTCTGTTCTATCAAAATGAACAGCTTAAGACAAAAATTTTTGGGACACGGCTGCTGTTTGTGTCTACATCATAAATTTGTGTTTCTTTCTCCAATATTAACATTAAGTAATTAACAATAAGAAGCTTTAAAATGCAAGCTGACCAAAGTGTGATCGCACATTTCTCTTTATGGCAACCATGGTGTTGCCAGACTGTTCAAATATGATAAAGGCAACCGTCGAGCTGCCAAATAAGTAAATTTTGATAATGGCGTTGCGTGCGTGGCGTTGCCAGATTAACAAATTAAGAGTAAAATATTAAATATGTTAATTTTAAATTTAAAAAGGCTACCATGTTTAACGCCTATAGTATAAAATACAATATATTAAGTTTTTTTTGTTGAAATTAAAAGTTGTATATGTTGCCAATTGGTAATGAGACAACTTAAATAAAGCGGCCATCAGTGCAAACTGATGAGCAAGTGTTGCAAAAAAAATAAAAATTCACCCAGTCTGGCTAAAAGACGTCCTCAGCCAATACGTCCTCCTGACCAAGCGACTACACAGGGCCAACTACGGTGCCCTCGTCGCCTTGATCTTGCTGTAAAAAGTCTAATAAAAAATGAATTATTGGGAATATAACGCAAAGTAATATACCTGACTCCAGAGCGCCTAGCGGGGCCAGATGTCCACCGACGACCATCACTCTACCAGTTCCTGAAAAAGAAAAATATACAGTTAAACCACACTTACCTGATCACCTAGACGACGAAGCAAATTCAGACTAACCCAGAATGTGGCCAACCTGAGAACACCACGGCGTCCTCATACTCGTCGTCAGCAGTACCTGAAAAGAAAAAGAAGAAAAAAATAATTATTAAGTACATGTGTAACGTATATATAATAAGTAAAATTGTGACCAGTTTGGACATGAGTAGTAGTAGGAGAATGGGGATTCTGTCACAGGAAGTGACGTCATGTTTTTTTGCCCATTAATTTTTATTGCCTCATTAGTTTTATTGCCTTATCAGTTAATGGTAGGGGTGTGAATGATGTGGGTTCAATTTTGAGAAAAATGTGTGGTGGGAGGGGATCTTTTTGAGAAAAATGTGTGGTGGGAGGGATCTTTTTGGGAAAAATGTGTGGTGGGAGAAAGGGAGTGGGTATAAGTGGTAATAAAATTATGATTGATTTATGGGCGTCCCTTTTTATATTGATATTTTTCCTTAATAATTTTGAGGATCACTCAGCAACACTTGTGTGTGCGTACGTGATTTTGTTTTGTAAGGAGGAGGAGATTATGCAAGACATGCACATGCATGTTACATGTAGGCTGGAGTCAAGTGGAAGATCGGTCAGCGCCTTAAGGAGGAGGAGTTTGTGTGCAAGACATGCACAGACATGCTACATGTAGGCTGGAGTCAAGTGGAAGATCGGTCATCCCCTAACACGTGTGCGTGTGTGGGTGTGTGTGTGTGTGTGTGTGTGTGGTCGAGCGCACTTGTGCGCGCGCACATGATTATATTTTTTAAGGAGGAGGAGATTATGCACAAAACGTGCACATGCATGTACATGATTTCGGCTATGAGGATTGGGTTTAATGACCTTTTGCTGATACATTGTGTGTAAAGTGAACTCTGCTCTAAAATAGCCTGGCTTGATTTGTCTACCTACAGGCTATGCAAATAGATTCAAATGTTTAAATAAAGAAAATTGTTTTTTTTGTTTTTTCATTGTATAATTTATTTATTTATTATAAAAATGCTTACATCTAGAGACATTTATTTTTATTTTTTTTTCTCTCATTTTATAAAATATTTTTGAGGCTGAGAGGGTATTTGGAAAGTTGTAAATTCTGCTTATGTTTTATTGTGGTTTACCCCAGAGTTTGTAATTATTTTCCATCTTCGTTTGCCACAAGTGTTAAAATAAACACAACTTTTTATGTGAAGTCATTTTCCATGTTTCTTTCTAAAATCTTCTTCCTCTTTTCTCTATATACGTATTCTATGCGTTTTTTTTTTTATTTATTTTTTTTATTTTTTTATATATAGTCTTGATTAATAATAGAAATAAAGTTTTTTATGACTGTACATAGCCAGCGGTCAGGTAAGAGGGAAATCTGAGCTAAGCATCAAATATATATAGAAAATTTTATATATTCAGCTTGTTATTTTTTTTTTTTAGCTGTATATCAGTTTGTGGTTGGAGTTCACACTAAAGTTAGCCAAGACACACAAGTTCTACAAAACCGCCACCATTAAAACGATCAAGCAACCACCGCAATTTGTTCGGTAAATTAAAGCGAAAGAGTACAAGAGAGAGAGTAAAAGAGAGAGAGGGAGAGAGTTTTTTTTTTTTTTTTTTTTTGTTAGATGTTGGTAGCAGAAGAGAGGTGGCAAGTCTTCAATTTTATTAGCTGCTCTCTCTAGAAACAGGATTTTCAGAGAGTGTTTTGACCCACCCTTCATTTCACTTTTAAATAGTGTTCAGTGCAAACGTGGAAAAACTACAACTATTTTCCACATATTTGATTCGAAATTCATTGATGGCGCTAACTAATTATTTTAATAAGGTGCGTTACTTTCACCCCGGAATATTAAAAAATGTGGCACGTATATTGTTAAACGCCAATTGCACTTCCTCAGAGCACACAATGAGGCTCACTCAAATACGTGGTAAGTTCTAAGTTCAAGAATTTATTTGCTAGATAAATGTCTGATTTTGTTGAGTTTTGATTGCAGCTGCCTACGGTGAACTGACTGAAGATAAATTTCCCAACATTGTTGATCCCCGCGTTGAAATGTTGTTTCTGCTCTTAATTCCATTTCTCACCTGTTTTACCAGTAATCATGGTACGTTTCATTTCTACATAATTCGACAAAAGGAGTCATAAAAGTCGACACTGGGATTTAATATTTATATATAAAATTTAATACAATTTATAGCTAGTAATCGATCAAATTAAACAAATAATTAATTATATTTTAGATGTGTTTTTACTCTCCCTTTTTAAAGTGAACTCTGCTCTAAAATAGCCTGGTTTGATTTCTCTACCTGCAGGCTTGTTGATTTTACTCTCCCTTTTACAGTGAACTCTGCTTTAAAATAGCCTGGCTTGATTTGTCTACCTGTAGGCTTGTCAAATAGATTCAAATGTTTAAATATAGAAAATTGTTTTTTTTTTTTTGATTTTCATTGTATAATTTATTTATTTATTAAAAAAATGCTTACAACTACATACATTTGTTTATTTTTTTTTCTCTCTTTCTCTCATTGTTACAGTTTAATTTCT
Source organism: Drosophila longiperda (assembly GCA_035042125.1). Lineage (NCBI taxonomy): Eukaryota > Metazoa > Arthropoda > Insecta > Diptera > Drosophilidae > Drosophila > Drosophila longiperda. The sequence goes on from JAWNLV010000107.1 coordinate 28,299, forward strand.
AATATTTATTTTTCATTTAAAGTGTATTATTATTAATATCCCTTTTGTTTAACCTCTTTCTAAGGTTAGTGTATTGAAATATTAGGCGATCCAGTTTTCTCTTATATGATACAAAGTAGTGACAAGCACAAGTATCAACTCCACCGCTAGCATCATTTGTGGACCATGAGCACACCGTCAAGTGCTTTCCATATTTTGATTGAATTAGATAATAGTTTTCATACTTCATGAAAAATTCGCGATATTCCTCCAACAGTTTGGAATGCTCAGGAAATAGCACATCCTCAAATTCCTTGAGAAAATCATCAATTTTTCTAACATTTGTTTTAATTCCAAATTTCGAAATTAGACCCATTCTGTTGTGTATTCTTCAAAAGCAGAAATGCATCTAAAGAATTATTTTACTTTTTCTTTTTTTTTTAAAGTGTCTATACTTGTGTCACTTTCTTTTGTAATACTTGTCTATACTGATTTACATCTTTTTTTATTTCTTTCCCCATCTTTCTTGAAATCTCAAAGCATAAACGAGTTAGGTCAATTTCTGCTTCATATCCACAAGTTACATCTAAATCTACAAGTTGTACATCATATTTTCCCATTTTTGAACATTTGGGAATAATAAAGTTATTATATATATTACAAATTTGATTTTTTAGTAACGTGTTCCAACATAAGAATGAGTTGAAAAATATTCCTAATCTTATGAAGGCTCTCCATGATTCACTATCAAATTCTATTTTATTGCCATACTGATTTAAAATTAATATGCATTGCTTATCTACTTTTCTAATTTTAAAATGACACTTTATAGTCTCAGTCTTGGGATTATCCATTATTGTATCAGGCATCAAAAACTCAAACTGCTCAAGCCTTAACTGGATATATTCCCTAAACATTAATAATTGAAGCCATTCCTCTTTTCCAAATCCAATGAAATTGCGTTTATATTGCTGCATCCAAACCATTGGTGTAAATCGTCTCGTTGTTGAAAAGCCACACTTTAACTTTAATTGTAGGTTAACAAAATACTCAAATCCAAAAATGATTTCGTGATCTTGTAATTTTCTTGAATTTCTAGTTTTTCTTAGCTGAAGTGTATCCATATTGATTGAAAAGTTTTCCCAAACTAACTTGGAATTGAGTTGTGATCGCTATTTAAGATGAAGAGTCTAGTTCATGTTTCTCAGTACATTGTATACATTTAAAACAAAATGATTAAGATTGACAGAACTTCGTGTGTTATTCTCGACTTTCAGTATATATTTGGAAACGAGAGACAAATATTTGTTAAAGAATTAGCTTTCATGCAAGCCGGATCAATTATACCGAATTTCTTTCACTTCAAGCCTCCCTATGATTTAAAAGAGCTGGATGAATTAACTAAAAAAACCATAAAAATAACTAAACAGTATGTCGATGGATTGGATTGGTGTAATGGAGACATTTCTTATTTAAGCCTTGGTGATATATTAAGCCCATTAAATAGTTTTGCTTCAGTTATTGTACGAGGTAGAGCTAAGAAACAGTTTTTATCTAAATATTTAACAACAAATATAGTTGATTTAGAACTAGATCAAAGTTTAAGTCACTTTCAAAACTTTTTCACAAATTGTAGAATACATAAGAAAATAACAAACCAATGTGCTCTAAACAATTTATTTAAGCTCTTTGTAATCTTAGAAAGTTGTAAATTTGAAATATATAAAAATTAATTTCAATACATAATTTAAAAATTGAGTTTTACTTTATTCAATATAGTTATTTGTTCTAGATGTCACTTAAGTTTAAGATTTCTATTAATACAGTATAAAGTTGATTATTTAAAGTAACTTGTATTCAACTTTTCGATAAATAACTAAATACATAGAATGCGAATTAATATTTTATTTTAGTATATAACAGCTACAAACAGTCAATCTATCTTTAGTTTGATTATAGTATTTGTCTTGTTTAGACCGGAAATTATCTGAAAACCCCTGGTTAACTGCATGAAAAACAGCGTTAAGCAGTATGTCAATCAGCAAAAACCCCGCATGTTAAACTGAGTCTAACCGCTCAAAAACAACAAAAACCGCTTGTTAAACTGCATCAAACCGCTTGAAAACAACAAAAACCGCTTGGTAAACTGCGTCAAACCGCTCAAAAACAGCAAAAAACCGCTTGAAAACAACAAACCGCCTATAAAGGTGTTTATCGGTTTAGAACTGATCGGTTTATAGTTAAAATGGATGAACATGTCCTGAAAGAATTAACAAAAACAAGACTCGCACTAAAAAGAAAATTTCAAAGCATTAAATTAGGTAGAGCCGCAAATGAGTATCAATTAGAGGAAACGTTTAAACCAATAACACAACATCTGCACAAAATAATCAGAGGGAACGAAATAGTAAATCAGTTGATGAAAGTAAAAAAAGAAGAAGAAAATGAAGGAGAAGTAAGCACTAGGGCTAAAAACTATAGTGAATATTATGATGCATTTGACAATGGAATATCCGAGCTTCAGCCACGAGAGTTGACGTTTGCACCAAGCGAGAAGGATTATAATAAATCTAGTTCAACAAGTAATGTAGACTATAGTCAAACGGATGAAATAACAGACGAGATCTTTAATCTTAGTGTAAATGAATTGGGACGTCAGAATAAGCTAGATAAAGCATTTGGACCTATTGAAAAAAGTGGACAAATTATATTGGGGAGTTCTAAAATAACTGTTAACAATAAGAAAATTGAGTTGGAAAGTGGTGAAAAATGGAATCTTACACCTGGATTATATTCTTTGATTTACTTAAAAGATCCTAAAGGTTATGATGATGTGGACTTGGATGTATATCAGAAAATCTTAATAAAAACAAATGCTCACAGAAAAAATCATCAATCTAATGGTCAGCTAAAGGGAAATCGTTCTAAAAAATACACTAAAATAATAAAAAAGCTTATCTCAATTAATGACGATCCAAGTGCAATGTCTACACCTCTAATCAATAAATCTATGCATAAAGGTGGAAGTCTAATGACGCTCAGCTTAAGTAAGCCAAATTATGTGTATTGGGATGATCCAAATGAGATCGTTGAAAGACTAAAACTTTTAATTGCCTCACAGACAGCTGGTAACACTAATCATAATAATGAAATAGTTTCAATAATTGAAGAACTTCGTGAAGCAAAAATTATTTATTAAATAAATGAAAGCTAATTCTTTAACAAATATTTGTCTCTCGTTTCCAAATATATACTGAAAGTCGAGAATAACACACGAAGTTCTGTCAATCTTAATCATTTTGTTTTAAATGTATACAATGTACTGAGAAACATGAACTAGACTCTTCATCTTAAATAGCGATCACAACTCAATTCCAAGTTAGTTTGGGAAAACTTTTCAATCAATATGGATACACTTCAGCTAAGAAAAACTAGAAATTCAAGAAAATTACAAGATCACGAAATCATTTTTGGATTTGAGTATTTTGTTAACCTACAATTAAAGTTAAAGTGTGGCTTTTCAACAACGAGACGATTTACACCAATGGTTTGGATGCAGCAATATAAACGCAATTTCATTGGATTTGGAAAAGAGGAATGGCTTCAATTATTAATGTTTAGGGAATATATCCAGTTAAGGCTTGAGCAGTTTGAGTTTTTGATGCCTGATACAATAATGGATAATCCCAAGACTGAGACAATAAAGTGTCATTTTAAAATTAGAAAAGTAGATAAGCAATGCATATTAATTTTAAATCAGTATGGCAATAAAATAGAATTTGATAGTGAATCATGGAGAGCCTTCATAAGATTAGGAATATTTTTCAACTCATTCTTATGTTGGAACACGTTACTAAAAAATCAAATTTGTAATATATATAATAACTTTATTATTCCCAAATGTTCAAAAATGGGAAAATATGATGTACAACTTGTAGATTTAGATGTAACTTGTGGATATGAAGCAGAAATTGACCTAACTCGTTTATGCTTTGAGATTTCAAGAAAGATGGGGAAAGAAATAAAAAAAGATGTAAATCAGTATAGACAAGTATTACAAAAGAAAGTGACACAAGTATAGACACTTTAAAAAAAAAAGAAAAAGTAAAATAATTCTTTAGATGCATTTCTGCTTTTGAAGAATACACAACAGAATGGGTCTAATTTCGAAATTTGGAATTAAAACAAATGTTAGAAAAATTGATGATTTTCTCAAGGAATTTGAGGATGTGCTATTTCCTGAGCATTCCAAACTGTTGGAGGAATATCGCGAATTTTTCATGAAGTATGAAAACTATTATCTAATTCAATCAAAATATGGAAAGCACTTGACGGTGTGCTCATGGTCCACAAATGATGCTAGCGGTGGAGTTGATACTTGTGCTTGTCACTACTTTGTATCATATAAGAGAAAACTGGATCGCCTAATATTTCAATACACTAACCTTAGAAAGAGGTTAAACAAAAGGGATATTAATAATAATACACTTTAAATGAAAAATAAATATTAGAAATTAAACTGTAACAATGAGAGAAAGAGAGAAAAAAAAATAAACAAATGTATGTAGTTGTAAGCATTTTTTTAATAAATAAATAAATTATACAATGAAAATCAAAAAAAAAAAAAACAATTTTCTATATTTAAACATTTGAATCTATTTGACAAGCCTACAGGTAGACAAATCAAGCCAGGCTATTTTAAAGCAGAGTTCACTGTAAAAGGGAGAGTAAAATCAACAAGCCTGCAGGTAGAGAAATCAAACCAGGCTATTTTAGAGCAGAGTTCACTTTAAAAAGGGAGAGTAAAAACACATCTAAAATATAATTAATTATTTGTTTAATTTGATCGATTACTAGCTATAAATTGTATTAAATTTTATATATAAATATTAAATCCCAGTGTCGACTTTTATGACTCCTTTTGTCGAATTATGTAGAAATGAAACGTACCATGATTACTGGTAAAACAGGTGAGAAATGGAATTAAGAGCAGAAACAACATTTCAACGCGGGGATCAACAATGTTGGGAAATTTATCTTCAGTCAGTTCACCGTAGGCAGCTGCAATCAAAACTCAACAAAATCAGACATTTATCTAGCAAATAAATTCTTGAACTTAGAACTTACCACGTATTTGAGTGAGCCTCATTGTGTGCTCTGAGGAAGTGCAATTGGCGTTTAACAATATACGTGCCACATTTTTTAATATTCCGGGGTGAAAGTAACGCACCTTATTAAAATAATTAGTTAGCGCCATCAATGAATTTCGAATCAAATATGTGGAAAATAGTTGTAGTTTTTCCACGTTTGCACTGAACACTATTTAAAAGTGAAATGAAGGGTGGGTCAAAACACTCTCTGAAAATCCTGTTTCTAGAGAGAGCAGCTAATAAAATTGTAGACTTGCCACCTCTCTTCTGCTACCAACATCTAACAAAAAAAAAAAAAAAAAAACTCTCTCCCTCTCTCTCTTTTACTCTCTCTCTTGTACTCTTTCGCTTTAATTTACCGAACAAATTGCGGTGGTTGCTTGATCGTTTTAATGGTGGCGGTTTTGTAGAACTTGTGTGTCTTGGCTAACTTTAGTGTGAACTCCAACCACAAACTGATATACAGCTAAAAAAAAAAAAATAACAAGCTGAATATATAAAATTTTCTATATATATTTGATGCTTAGCTCAGATTTCCCTCTTACCTGACCGCTGGCTATGTACAGTCATAAAAAACTTTATTTCTATTATTAATCAAGACTATATATAAAAAAAATAAAAAAAATAAATAAAAAAAAAAACGCATAGAATACGTATATAGAGAAAAGAGGAAGAAGATTTTAGAAAGAAACATGGAAAATGACTTCACATAAAAAGTTGTGTTTATTTTAACACTTGTGGCAAACGAAGATGGAAAATAATTACAAACTCTGGGGTAAACCACAATAAAACATAAGCAGAATTTACAACTTTCCAAATACCCTCTCAGCCTCAAAAATATTTTATAAAATGAGAGAAAAAAAAATAAAAATAAATGTCTCTAGATGTAAGCATTTTTATAATAAATAAATAAATTATACAATGAAAAAACAAAAAAAACAATTTTCTATATTTAAACATTTGAATCTATTTGCATAGCCTGTAGGTAGACAAATCAAGCCAGGCTATTTTAGAGCAGAGTTCACTTTACACACAATGTATCAGCAAAAGGTCATTAAACCCAATCCTCATAGCCGAAATCATGTACATGCATGTGCACGTTTTGTGCATAATCTCCTCCTCCTTAAAAAATATAATCATGTGCGCGCGCACAAGTGCGCTCGACCACACACACACACACACACCCACACACGCACACGTGTTAGGGGATGACCGATCTTCCACTTGACTCCAGCCTACATGTAGCATGCCTGTGCATGTCTTGCACACAAACTCCTCCTCCTTAAGGCGCTGACCGATCTTCCACTTGACTCCAGCCTACATGTAACATGCATGTGCATGTCTTGCATAATCTCCTCCTCCTTACAAAACAAAATCACGTACGCACACACAAGTGTTGCTGAGTGATCCTCAAAATTATTAAGGAAAAATATCAATATAAAAAGGGACGCCCATAAATCAATCATAATTTTATTACCACTTATACCCACTCCCTTTCTCCCACCACACATTTTTCCCAAAAAGATCCCTCCCACCACACATTTTTCTCAAAAAGATCCCCTCCCACCACACATTTTTCTCAAAATTGAACCCACATCATTCACACCCCTACCATTAACTGATAAGGCAATAAAACTAATGAGGCAATAAAAATTAATGGGCAAAAAAACATGACGTCACTTCCTGTGACAGAATCCCCATTCTCCTACTACTGACATGGCTATATCGAATCAACTGTTGATACTGATCTAGAATAAATAAACTTTATGGGGTGGCGATGCTTTCTTCTGCCTGTAAAATACATTTGCAGTAATCTTTTTACCAATTTGTATGGGTTCAGGGTATAAAAATCATGTAAAGTGTATTTAAGTTCGTAAAATATGAAACAATTTAAAAAAAAATTAGCTTTTTAGTTATGTTTTGAAAAGTAAGAAGTAACCTTCATTGTGTATGCTTGCATGATGATGTGAGCAAAGTAATTTATGCTTCAATTTAAGTGAATAGAAAACAAAACTCTGATATTAGGCAAAGTTTTCTAATTTTTACAAATATCCACCATGAAATTTAAAAATGAAACCATAGTTTTTAGAATTATAATCAACTAGAAGATTAAAGAAATAAATTTCTGAATAATAGAAAGATTAACCATTGGCAATTTTCTAAAATTTATTTTATTTTTTTGTGAGTGTTTAGAAAAGAACGTTTTTTTTGCAAACGGAAACTAAAGTTAAAAGTGCACTAACGCGCAAGCACTCACACCAAGTACACACAAGTATTCAAACTTAATAAGCTTTTAATGAGAAACGTTCGAAATTCAATTCGTATGACAAAATTCACAACTGCATTTTGGCGATAAGTTTACAAGTTACTTATTTGTAACACGCATTTGGACAACTTCCAAAACTTACATTTATATTTTGCGTTAGTTTCAACACTACATACACCTCGATCGGTTGCCAAAGAAACTAACTGTTGTGAGAAAACAAGTAGACGTTAACGTCTTAAAACAAGCCAATTATGATACATACAACGCGAGTGTTATACCATTGAGAGTTACGTGCCACTGTTCCACAACTGTTGTGCTAACTAAACCGATATTTTACAATGCGCAGTCTTGCTAATTGCTGTGCTCAGATGGGTCTGTTAACAATTTTACATGGAGCAAAACAGCAATTCTTTGCTCTAATTTGCGTTGTCTGTTAACTCACTGTACTGAGTAATGTTAATGGCCGTGAAACCGTGTGTCCAAATAGGCTGTTGCAGATAAACAACAACTGTAACCTAAACGCAAAGCTTAGTTGTGAATTGCTTCATTTAAATCAAGTTTTGAATACAACTTGTGGATAGGCATTAAAAGTGTAAATAAAATGTGTGAGTGCTACGTGAAGTTTCAAAGTCGAAGTTACTTATTTGTAAGAGCACATTCGTACAACTTCCAAAACTAACATTTTTATTTTTCGTCAGTTTCAACAGGATATTACATACACCCCGATCGGTTGTCAAGGAACCTAACTGTTGTGAAAAAGCAAGTGGTCGTAATCGTCTTTAAAAAAAAAAACCAATTATAACACATACAACGCTAGAGTTATAGCTCAAATAATAACATCCCGCTGTTCCACATCTGTTGTGCTAACTAAACCGATATTTTACAATGCGCAGTTTTGCTTATGCTGTGCTCAGATGGGTTTGTTAACAATTTTACATGGAGCAAAATATCAACTTCTTTGCTCTAATTTGCGATGTCTGTTAACTCACTGTACTGAGTAATGTTAACTTCCGTGCAACCGTGTGTCTAAATAGGCTGTGACAGACAAACAACAACTGTAACCTTATCGCCAACATGCAGTTGTGAATTTCATAATTTAAACTGAGTTTTGAATACAATTTGTCGATAGGCATTAAAAGTGTAAACAAAATGTGTGAGTGCTACGTGAAGTTTTCAAAGATCCGTATTTAGTTTATAATCACAAACGCAAGCACTCAAAAATAAACGCGTCTACCGTAACTGGTAGCCCTGCTCCACATACGAAACGTAGCCATAAGATTAGTTTTTTTTTTTTTTTGAGTTGTGCGCGCACACACGAGCAAATTAAACACACAAAGTTCACACATATAATTACTGCCGAGCTAATAAAATATAATGGACAACAGCGTAATCTCTGATGTTGGTGAGTTACCGAATCGTCTGCAAAGAATGTTTTATATATTGAATAAGAATTTTCAACCTCAGAGGCCAGTACGCCACAGCGCGTGTCAGTTGGCCTGGCGGCCGATATGCATAAATGCATGTATATTAATGTATGTCTATACATAAATACCCATGCTGGCACGGCTATAGACCAATAGTTGAAATAACAGTGCGGCTTATGTATAGATCTTTCTTCACTAGGTTAGTCATTCACGCAGATGTATGTGCTACATTAAGTCGCAATTGCAATTTAGTAACAAAATTAGTGTTAAGTGGACGATTTTGAGAAAAGTGGTAACATTAAAATATTCCTTCAATTAGCTGGCAACGCTACAACAAGAACTTTGTGGTTTTCTTGCTGGTACAGTCTGGAAGCAATGGTGCCATCTGCTTTGCAGAAATGGGTCACTAAATTTCTTTGATTGTAGATAAAATCGACAATACCGTGTTAACACAGTGTATGCATAAAAGTTTCTTTCATGAAAAAAGTATTTATTAACCCCCTTTCAATATTGTCCACCTTGCACAATTCATGTTCATTGTAGTGGCAACGCTGCAATGGCTATCTGGCAAGGGTGCAAAACAATTTGAGTTTTACAAAATTTGTAGCTATCAATTGTTAATTGTAATAACAACAGTATTGACGAAATGTTGACAACATAATAATTGTCACTGTCACATCGTGTAATGATTACCGCAGTCTGGTCATGTAGTAAATGAAATGCAAGCTGGTGAGCTACAAGGTATCGAAGTAGAGATGTTTCATCAGATCTTTGAGCAAGCACAAGCTTGCAACCAGATTGGCGCTTCAATGTGGGGCGTCAATTGTATGGTTTCAAAAGCAGATTTCTGTGCAGATCTTTTCATGCACCTGGGACTGTGCTAATTTCAAATACCAGACAAGGATATGAATGTGATTGGTGGACGTACTATATGCGACAGATGTTCTTGGAACAAGGACGACGCATTACGCTTAGTGATAAAACCTTCCATTAGATAGGGCCTTGCTATAAAGGTAATAAATCAAGGACAAAACAAACATTGACTAAAATATTTTATAATGTGTTGAATGTTTATTACGGTGCTCGAGTCAATTTATTTTTAATTACAAAAATGTTGCAAGCCCATTTACCACTTTGACTCGATTATGTAGTATTACATATAGTAAGCTTCGGGTGGTTAATCAATAACAATAAAAGAGTTGAATAGTTTTTTTAATTAGTTGCATTTCTTCTATCGATAATAAAAAATCGCAGCAGCGATGCCAAAGCGACCAGTGTCGGGTAACGTCAGGTCCATTCACTACGCAGCTGATAGTCTTGATTCAAGTTTTGATTGTGTTGGAAAAAATGAGACTTGCTAGCAAGTAAATAAATATTCGATTAATGCACTTCTTAACACTTACAGATGAACTGGGCGACCCAACGCCAATTCCTGAGCTTACCCTTTTCGATTTTTTGGAGCCAACTGAAACGTCCAAAGATCAGCACGTGAATGCTCCGGAAAACGACAGTGATGTCGCTAAAACCGATGAGCACAAAACCTTTTCGCCAGCTTCAGCACATGCGGGACCCAAAAAAGCGCCAATTGTGCGAATATTGGAAAATAAACGCTTAACGGCACCATCGCCAATAGGTACGGCATTAAACAATATGTTAGGCGGACATGTTCGAGTACTAACAACGCCCACAAAGGCAATTCAATCGACGGATGCTAAAATCCTAAATCAGCTTCAGGCGAATCCTTTGAAAGCTTTTGCTAAAGCAGCTGTTAAACCATATGCGATGCCTAAGAATTTAAGCGGTGTCACAATGACTCAATTAAAAACAACTGGTGGTCAAGTGCTGTTTATCCAAAAGTCTTTGCCCGCTACCAGTGGATCCGTTTCAAAAGTTAGCTCTCATATAGTGAGCCAGTCAACAGGTGCTGGCATTCGGCAAGCCATTATTTCTAAAGGCGTGTCTCTGACTAGTACTGGTCAAGTTAAGAGCGTGGCGTCCAATGCGCCTGTGACTGTCAGGGGGTTAACGAACATTGGCGCGCCTAAGCCAACATCACAAACAAGTACCAATTTAATTACATCAGCAAAAGCTGAACAGCCACAATCTTTGGTTAAAAATCCGCTATCATCAGAAGTTGCACCTGAATCTGCATCGCCTTCCACTAAGATTCCCATACAAGTGTGCACGGCCGATGGCAAGTTAATTAAATTTAATCAGAGGGCTCCCGTGCTGTTAAATTCCAAGTCTACAACAGTAGCCGTGAAGTCCGGTATAACTACCGTTCCGGCAAGCACCAACAACAGCAACAAGTTGCTCACCAAGTCTGCAGCACAGGTGATCATAAAGGGACCGCTGAAAACGCTGACTGCGGGCGCATCGGTAAGGTCAACAATCAATAATATAAGCAGCAGTACAACAACCAGTGGCAGCAGCAGTGCATCATCGGTACCAACAACCCCTACAACAATTCCAACAGGAAAAATGCTGGTCCAAAGCTCAACTGGCAAACAAATTGTTGTGGCCAGTAAAAATATTATTAAACTATCGCAGAAGACGGGCTCCAGCGCATTAAATAATACCAACCCAGTTGGTATCGCCAGCGGTCTACACACAATTCAAGTGCAGGGAAAAAGCGGTGTACAGTATGTGCGCGTATTGCCCAACAACAATAATGAAACCACAACTTCAAGTCGCAACAGCAATACCTCATCCAGTGTACCTGCAAGCAACACCAGCAAAATAGTTATGAAAACAATGGGTAGCATTGTCCCCCTTCCATCCATGCAAACATTAATTCCCAGAGTGAGTTGTACTATTTGAGTGATTCATAGAAATTCTAATATTTCTAAAATTCTACTAATTCCCAGAGAGTACCTGGAACGGTATTCAACGCAATACAAGCTAAGAGCCCCACTACCAGCAGCAATAACTTGGAGGCTACACGCAAACACCGGCTGTCCGACATCAATGTGCAAATAAAGAATCTTGCGATCGATAACAGCTGCGACGTCGGTGGACCAGAGGCAAAAAAAGCACGTTACCTTATTGCAATGCCGCAAACGGCGACTTCAGCAGTGATGCCAGCAAATTTGAAACCAGTAGCAACCAAACAAATGTTGTTAGAAGCACGACCATCACAAATGCAGCGCATATCAGTGCAGTGCACCAATAAGACTGTCAACAGCATCAGCGGCAACTCCACCCACAAGGTCTACAATCTGGTCACAAAAAGTGATGCAAACGGCGTCAAATATATGATCTGTAACAAAGGAGGCGAGGGAAAGCCACGTACAGTCTTTAAAACTACAATGCGCCGTGGCTATACGCTTGCTGATACCAAATTGCGTCGTCCCATAGCGATGACACCACAGCAGCTGCGCATAAAGCAAATGAAGTTGCAGCAGCAGAGACAGTTGGTTGCACAGGCCAAACTACGACAGAAACAGCAACAGCACTTGTCACAAACAAAGTCTCCACAGCAGAAACTGCCAATATTACAGTCGTCGCCAACGCAGGACAATAATTTGGCTGTGCCGGCAAAGCCACTGTTTGACATACTTAAGCCTCCGCCAGCGCCAACACCGTTGCCTACGGCATCTGCATCCCCTGATGAACTAGGCGGATCCCGACGGAAGCACTGTAACTGCAGCAAATCTCAATGCCTAAAACTCTACTGTGACTGTTTTGCCAATGGTGAATTTTGTCAGGACTGCACTTGCAAGGATTGTTTCAACAATCTAGATTATGAGGTCAAAAGAGAGCGTGCCATACGCAGCTGTCTGGAGCGTAATCCAACCGCATTTAAGTGAGTCTTTAAAAGTTAACATTTACAAATAAATAGCAATTTGTAATTTTTTTTTTTTGCATTTCTTCCTTTTTAAGACCAAAAATTACGGTGCCAAATTCTGGCGACGTGCGCTTACACAATAAAGGCTGCAATTGCAAACGTTCGGGGTGTCTAAAAAACTACTGCGAGTGCTACGAGGCCAAAATACCCTGTTCCACCATGTGTAAATGTGTAGGCAAGTATATGACTTTTAAACTCAAGCTCTAAACAACTTGTAATAGTATTTTTAATTTATTTGTAAACTTTTTTATTCAATGCCTATTTGAAGGGTGTCGTAATATGGAGGATCGTCCGGATGTCGATATGGACTCTATGGATATGTTGGCCGGGACATATCTGCAGGACAATCGCTTGAATGTTTATCTAACAGACGATGTAATAGAAGCGACTATTATGTGCATGATATCGCGCATTGTTATGCATGAGAAGCAAAGAATGCGTAAGGACTCTACGGAGCGGGAGGTGATGGAGGAGTTGGGCGAAAGCTTAAGTCAGATTATTACATTTACGAAGGAGAAGAACGATACACTTCATATGGACGATCCCAAGACAACAGCCTAAAAGATTCGCTTGAAAGTTATTTATTTTCTTTAACGTTTTTCTTCAGTTAAAGGTTCTGATACGTACATATATTTTTTTAAGTTAAAAGTGATTTGTCCAATTCTTTAAACTCGTTTATTTCATTTTTGTAAAAGTTGACCTTAAAGTAAACTGCAAATAAATTTATAACTATATGCGTATACTGAATCCCATGTATTATTTTCCATTCGGTTACGCCAGACGGCAACGTTCTCTCTTGTCTGTTTCCATATTATTTAAAGCAAACACACCATACATTCTAAGAAAGAACGTTAATCAAAAATACCAAATGTTACATAAAGTCTAAAGATGGTCGCAGAACAACCACCCGATTGCGAAGAGAATAAGTACGTGAAATTTCCTCTTGTTCATCGTTTTTATACAATTTTATCTCTTGTGACGTATCCTCTTCACGATCTTCCAACTTATCAAAGTCTGTAACAGTGTCCTCATCTTTACTGAGCTGACCTTCCCCAGAGGTTAATTGAAAACGAAATACATTTTTTTTAGCACCAAACACAACGTTGCGAAAAGAAGTTCCCTTTTTGTTAGTGCCTGGGGTTTTCAGGATAGAAATGCAATTCTTTGGAGAAGGTGCGAGTTGACGTTGTGAAATCTCCGCCGTTGCGCCCAGATTGGCAGACTTTAATGACAGGTCTCCTATATTCGATGTTTGTTTAGTCTTGTGCCTGGGAACACGAAGCAGGGTCCGGGCCGGTGAAAACGATTTGTGATCGTGAACCACAAAAGTACGGGTTAATGAGCGACGTTCTTGTGTAAGATTTGACAGGAAGTCATTCTCTTTTAGACATTCAGATGCCTCATTAGTACGCTTGTTTACATAGGCCTTGCGTAGAAAATCCTTTAAGTGACTGCTTGCTTTGGCGGTTGCTTTTTTTTTACTTTTTACCTGTAAGTTGGGATTGGATTGAGGCAGTACCACTGCGTCTGGATCCAACCAATTGTTGGCTTTCCAGCGGATTAGGCTATTGAAACGATTGTTTAAATTATCACTCTGCAAACGCATCAACTCCCACCAGCCCTCCAAATCTTCGACTAGTACCCGCTTAGTAAGCTCACTTCCATCATTTGGGCGCCTATCGATTCCTCTAGCACCCGCTTCACAGCGATCAATTAAATCCTTGAACTGCATAAATTTTTTACTTGTCAGCAGCTTAGTCTGCCCAATAGCCGCATCTATCATATCTATTCCTCCAGTTTCCCGCAGTATCGTGTCATTTTGGTAGCTATATAACTGCCACTCATCACATAGCGAATGGAGGCGTGTAATTTCGTTATCCACCTGCAAACGAAAATATATCACCAATTCCTGTGTGCGTCGCTTTACAATGTCTGTTTCTAGATTTTCATGATCCTGAGTCTGCAGATACTTTCTGTTTTTGTCTTCACGCTCTGCTTGGGGGCTAAATTTGCCACGTTGAACGGTCCCAAATGGACTGAGGTAATGCGGCTGACGTTCTGCGTCCCGCTGTGGCGATACCGGCATCAAAGTCATTTCATCTAAAATTGTTTATATTGTCAATTAGCATTGAATATTTAGGTATCAACTAAAATTATTTTATTAACTATTACTATGCTTACCTTTTTCAGTTTTTGAAGGTGATATAATAGACTCATTTGCCTCTGAGTACCGGAGAAAATTGCATTTGAGATTTCTCTGTTCCTTCGAAAACTCCGATGGCAACAACTGCCTCTTAGCACGGGGCTTTTCACCAACCGTCACAGGGGTTAAATTATCCGCTTTAAACAATTTGGCGAAACTATTAGACTTGCACTGCGTAGAGGTTGCCTGCGCCTCAAACAAATTAATATTGTGGACAAATTGGAGGGGCTTATTGGGTGGTTGAGTGTGCACAGATTTCTTCAACAGGTCCTTTACAAAATTCACATCCATGCAGTTTTTCTTCTTGCAGTTAACGGGCACAGTATTTTTTGACTTCATCAATTTTTTGAGGTGATCTTTTTTTACCCCTAAGCGCGTAACTGCTTTAAATTTGCTTACAGCACCGCCGCCTTGCAGTGATCCCACGGCGTTATTGCCAACTTTTTGCACATTGAAAGATTGCGCTCTTAAACTTATGGGCCTCGATACACTATTAGCTGAAATTACTGCAGTTTTAACGAGCTCAAGTGTCGCTGACGGTTTTGACTTTTGCATAACGGGAACTTTAGTACTTTCTGTAATCGGTTTTGTGGTTTTCTGCAACTTTGTTTCCGGTTTCGAAGCTATTGCTCTACTCGCAGGTAATACTGGCTTTATAGTCGAAGGATTTTTCTCAGCAGCAAAACTAAAAGGTTTTTTTATTTTAGTCGGTTGTTCCTTCATTGAAGTTGACAGTGCTGGTTTAGAATCAAGAACAACATATATTGATTGTCGTTTTGGCTGAATTTTTTCGGTTGGTGTTTGCTGGATCAGTGCCGCTGTGTCCCTTTTACGTTGTTTTGAAGCCGTCTGCCACTTAATATATCGTTGAAGGTAGTCCTCTTTGCCCTTTGACATTTTACTTGAACAAGAAACATTTTCAGGCGGTTGATTCTCGTGATTGACGCCTGTTTTAATCACCGATGAGCAGTTCGGCTTTTGTTCCTTGGATGCCGCCACAGTTATCACCGTACTGGAACTAATGCATATGTTGCGATTGCTTTGAAAATGCTTTTCGCGATTTAAGGCGCGAGTGACGCGCTGGCTTTCCCGATTAATTTTAGTATGGTTGTGCGGGCTTAGTACCCTTGATTGCGACTTGAACAAGATTTTACGATTTTCCATTTCACTTTTTTTTTATTTAAGAAACGTTAAGGTAATTTGTACATTAACATTTATTAGAAGCCCTGACTGACTGCAGTTTCACATTTATTTAACTGCCGTGACTGACTGTAGTTCGTAGCTCGATGACTATGTTCATTTAATAAAGAGCAACGTTGCCACTTTATTCAATTCGGTGTGACCGCACCACGTGCTCTACACTGATGCATTTTATAAAATCAGAAGCAGTTAAGAAATTTTATTAATGGACATCCAATTATAAGAACAAATATAAAAAAAAATATAACACAAAACTGCAAATATACAGAACAACAAAAGATACAAAACATTTCCCGAATAGTGCATATGTATGTGTATGTGTGTTTAGAGGGGTTAAAAAATAAACAACGTCAGCTCTAAGCAAAGCAGCATTGCCAGCAGAAACTTTTCGCCCCGTGTTGCATTTTGTTATAAATTTGTGCAACACAAATGCCTCATGTAAAAAATATTTTCTGAATTGCAGTCTGTCCGATATTTTATTACTTCAATTTTGGAAGCCAGTTTATGCGAACTTTTTAAATTACACGCTGCTGGCAATACTTTACAAATTCATCGTCTATCTCTCTTTCCATTTTTCTCGCACACACACACACACGTAAAGGCTTGTCATTTTCAGTTGCTTCGTCGTGAGTGCCGCTATCACTTCGCGTTTGTTGCTCTCTTGCTGGCCTGGCTGCGGCCCCGTCATCGTCGTCGGTGTATTTTTAATCACTTTTCTCGCTGCCTGTTCTTTGAAAATATTGTACTAAATTGGAAACGTGCAGTTAAATACATATAAGTTATTGTTTATATAATAAGTTTCGTTGTGTGTTGATTTCAAATGCAAAATTGTAGAATTTTTTCATATAAGGCTTAGGGAGTAAGCAACTAACAATTGTATATACATATGTATGTATGGGCGTATGTATGTGTGCGTGAGCAACAAGGCTGATTAAAAAAGTAAATGAACTAAACATTAAACAAATACTAGTTAGACGAACAACAATTTAAACACAATTCACACAATACAAAATGGAAGCGATTGCCAAACATGATTTCTCCGCTACTGCCGATGATGAACTTAGTTTTCGCAAAACTCAAATTCTAAAGGTAAGGAAAACTGACTGTAGCTATCATTGAAATTATAGGTCTTTGCTTATAGTTTTCACATCCCACATATTTAATACGATGTATATGTGCTTATACATATATCTGTGAATACATATATAAATATAAATATAATTCTTTAGAATAGATAGAAAGCACACTCTGCGCTCCTTATACAATCCATGTTAAGTACGTATGAAACACCTCCCGCATACCCGGCAGAATAAGAACTATTATAAGTTAAATGTAGCTAAGCATACGCATTTTAATTGTTGAGCACGATGTGCGAACAACTCGATTTTAAAGTCATAGTATTAATACGATTAAAGTATTGCTTAGTAAATGGTGATATCCAAATTTCTGGAAATTTATGTGAGCGATACAACCAAAACTGCAGAGGTAACTAATCACAACTTAACACAATGCACATCTATTATAGAAGCAAAAAATCTGAATAACTAGGCTTACAAGTGCTTTCTTAAAGCAATATATACTTCGCTACAAATTACAAATTTGTAATAAAATCTGCGTGGACAAGATCGGGAAGGGAAAAAAGAATCAGTTACTAACGAAAAACGCGATTATCTGCAAAAAGCAGTGTATATACTCTTGCTTGACTCAGCTGGAGACAGAGTCCTAAAGTCCGAATACTATTAGTGAATCTGGTTTTCTCCCCATTACCCTCATGTCTTAAGCTTTGAGGTGTGCGTTTGCCTTGCACTTGGTACGCTCAAGCAATTGGTTTTCTTTGTTTTAGCAGGCAAAATTCCTCTTTTAATTTTCTATGGTTTATCCGCTTGTGGGTTAGTCATTCAGCATGCCATCTTTTTGTTTTGCAGTGTTACTTAAAAGTTTTTGACTATATTTGATTAATTATGTTATAGGCTAAAGGTATGGTTTATTAAACAGCTGGTGTTTCTGCCTCTCGATGGTTTATTAGTTGCATTTACTGCAGATCAAAAGTTCAACCAGCGGACGTCTTGAGGCTTTATTCAAAGCAAAAGGTCCATCAGACTGTTAGGGAAACAGATAAAGATCGGGCCTTATTGAAAAAATTAATTATGTTGCCAATATAAAAATATTTGTGAGGTAATGCTTAAATTAGTTTTTTAAAATAATAAAAATATATATCGCTATAAGTGTTATCTTATTGCAATTATAAAATGCATACTTACAAGAAATATGGCTTCCCGAATCAGTTAGGCAAAAATAACTGCAAATATCAAAAGCAGCAAGCGCATGAAACTGTAATTAGTCTCATATCGATAAACTGTTCTCTTCGTAAATACCTACAGGTCATTTCCTCTTATCATGACGAAATAAATTCTAATCTAAATAATTGGCGCAGGTTTAGTAAATAGTTTCCACTAAAACCAACATAATGTAATGTACTTATATATGCATATATACATACTACATACAGTCATAGAAACATTTGTATGCTATTGTAAGTAAACGATTTTTGTTTACCAAGGCATCTGGAACGAATTAACTTGTTATTATATTACTAGATAATTATAAATTCCTTTTGAACCGACGGTCGGTTTCTTAATTTGTTGGCAAATTTAGATAACACCATGCAGAATTTGCTTTAATAAAGCGCAGCATTTGGTGTGTGTGAGATACACATTTGAAAACTGACATTTGAAAATTGTTTACCAAAACTCAACATATTTAAAATGGCTTATAAATAATTTAAACAGTTAATATGTTAGTAAAACAATAAAATTAGTCATTCTAAATTGAATCACCTTTCACTGTTAGGTTAGTGTGCTATGCTTTATACCTGACCTGTTTATCGATATGACTTCTTAACACATAAGTGTAATATTCTAGATAGTTTTGTGGTTACTTGTCATACGCCTTATCAGTTGTTAACTTACTTTCATCAAACTCAAATCAATTCATTCTCAAAACGGTTCTTTATTTCCAGATATTAAATATGGAGGACGATTCGAATTGGTATCGCGCCGAATTAGATGGGAAGGAAGGGCTCATACCCAGTAATTATATAGAAATGAAAAATCATGAGTAAGGTTTAAATAATAAAACTCATTCTGAAATTACGTAAAATAATTGTTAATACCCAATATATGTAATTTTAGCTGGTACTACGGACGCATTACACGTGCTGATGCGGAGAAACTTCTGTCAAATAAACATGAAGGAGCATTTTTGATACGCATCAGCGAATCGAGCCCCGGCGATTTCTCTTTATCCGTCAAGTAAGTAAATTCAGACGGACAATCAGTAATACATTTATTCTTCCTTCGTTATTTCACAGATGTCCGGATGGCGTGCAACATTTTAAAGTACTACGGGACGCGCAGAGCAAATTTTTCCTCTGGGTAGTCAAATTTAATTCCCTCAACGAATTGGTCGAGTATCATAGAACGGCAAGCGTTTCGCGATCCCAGGATGTCAAATTACGTGATATGATACCTGAAGAGGTATGTCTACATAGTAGATTCGAAATGAAGAAGCGTTAGATACAGATTAATTATTTGACTTCAAATATTAGATTATAAAACAAATTCCATCGCCCCAACACAAAAGTATATCTATAAATATATATACAAATTTATATTTATTGTCATGGCTGCTAAACCTCCTAAGATCTATAGCACACATAGAGGATATGTGCATACCGATTTGAATTATTTTAATGACTTATAATATTTTAAGTAGAACGTTAAAACTCGAAGTTCAGCTATTAAAAAATTTAGTAAAATGTATTATTATTGAAGTATTTAACAAATAAACATATGTGTTTTTTTGCAGATGCTTGTCCAGGCACTATACGATTTTGTGCCTCAGGAGTCTGGTGAATTGGACTTCAGACGCGGTGACGTCATTACCGTAACAGATCGTTCCGATGAGAATTGGTGGAATGGCGAGATCGGCAATAGGAAAGGAATTTTTCCAGCAACCTATGTAACGCCATATCATTCATAATAATGTACACCCCATCACACACATACATAAGCATAACTCACAAACCACTTAATTACTTAAAACTAATTTGGAATGCATATTTTTGTATATGCTGTTCAATAATATAACATGACACATTGATATCATATAATCTGTATGCATGAAAATCGAATGCATTTTTTTTCGTTATTGACAAGCATTTTCTGCGGTATTCTAAATTGTAACAAAATCAAAAAATACAAACTAAACTGACAATTGAATCCTCTTGTATGATAAATATAAGATATGACACAATATTGTTAGTGTAACAGGACAATTTTTGATATTTACAAATATTTATATATCATACATAGTTGTACGTGTACACCACTCTCAATGTGCTATTACATTGGCCTACGTGCGTATGTGTGTGTGTGCGTGAAATAAAAGATTTATGATTAAATATATTTTAACATTACCATTAAAAAATATAAACAGAAAACTACCGCTTCTTAAAAAAAAATCACTATAAAAACAACCTTTTGCCTAAATGTCTCAAAGCGAAGACATTTAAAATTATTATCATATTAAAACTTAATATATAATTATATATATATATATTAAACAAGATATTAAGCATACAATTTTGCATCAGTTGCACATGTACGTATTTTTCGAGCGCCTTTTACTAAGTTATGTTAAATTGGTTTCATCATTTAAATAACTAAGACATTCGGATAATTTGTATTCAGTTGCTGGCATTTGTAAAACAATTGAATTTTTGTGGTTTCTGTTCGAAGCAGATTGACAAACATTTAAGGAACATTGCAACATGCTCAAAAAATAATAACTTATTTGTTACTGACATATATTGTGCTATAAATAAATACATACTATTATATTTTGCTATTGTTTTACGTAAGCGTCTTTTGTTGTCATAATATTAAACTGACAAATAGTTGCACATTTTTAACATTACGTACATAATGCATAACAATAAATATAAAATTGCCAATATCAGTAATTACACCGAAAAATAATATTTTTATATGTATATCCTAACATCTACGAAAATTAAATGAAAAATGAACTTGCCTCATGTCAAATCTGTTTGATAGCTAAAGTTTTTATATGCACATTCTTGTGCATGTGGAAGAGTGGGGTGTCTGCAGGAGACAAATATTTGTAATGTACTCCAAATTATTTTAATTAAGTACACTAATAATTACATGGTAAGAAAAATGTAAAGGTTAGACTGGGAAATATTTATTAAATTTGTCGGATATCCATTACAAACGAGAAATATTTACATTTAATTAATATTTTTAGCACCCACTGATTTATTTAATAAAATTACACAAAGTCAAATTTAGTTGTATTTGTTTCTGATGCTTGAAATACTGGAAGTGGACATTAAAAGTCGAAACCAAAATCCAAAAATAAGTAAATATAATTTTAAAAGCTTTTGAGATGGGTAAAGTGTACTAAAATATCGATATGCCATATCGATATATAGAATTTTCGGCTGAAAAACGATATTTCACAAATTATGGAAAAATCTTTTTTGTAATCGCACATTGTGTATTTAAGTTGACATAAAGCTCATCAGTCGGACTGATGAAATGTTAAATCCGTATATTCATTTTGGAAAATCTAGTACATTCTCTTCACAAACGGATGGTAACACTGTATTTGTAGCGACGACACAGATGAATTGTTACGCGCATGAGAGTTAAAATAATTATACAAAAATAGAGATGTGCATAAAGAACACGTATTCATTTTCATTTGTGCACACATTAAACACTTAACTTAAAAACGCTGATCGAGTCGTGCCGGTTGTGTTTGTGTTGAAGACACCTTCATTCGTCTATGTCAATTTACAGGGTACTTATAAAGAGAATATTTGACACGGTATCTACACACATAGTCGTACGTATGTACATATATACACGCGAGTGAAAATTGAAAACTGAAGTATAACCGCCGCGTGTGTGTAATTTTGATATTTTCCGAGCACTGTCCCAACTTTTGTTTTGTCGGTTTTACCGTTGCCACCCGCTTAAATAGAAATGCCGCTACTTGCCTATAAGGAACGCCACATTCTCAGCCCCCAGCAGCTGCGCAAGCTTAGCGAACACAAATACTCTTGCTTTAGCGCAAGCCTGCTGGATCCTCTGCTGCAGCCCTGGTGGAATTGGTTGGTCGCCCAAACCCCACTGTGGCTGGCACCTAATCTAATAACAATTGTCGGTCTAATACTCAATATTGTAACAACTTTAATATTAATATGGTGAGTGTTTTTTCTAACCGATCTCGATAAGTAAGTAGAAAATTACATATATGTACTGTTACATATATTCTTACAGAAATGCGCATAACTCAATTAGACATGGCAGTGAAAACGCGAAATTGTGAGGTTTTTAGGTGGTGCGTAAGTGGTTATATGTTTTGTTTGTTGAGACTAGTTATTGTAAAGTACACAGGTGATAAAAAGCAGTGCGGAGTGAGCAAGTGCATTTATCTATATAATGTAGATGTACATACAATGTGCACATGTAGTTATGTACATGTGTACAGTCATTCACTTTTCACGTCCTTAGCTTATCATTGACGCTTACTTTCAATTGCTCTATGAATATTGACCCCAACGTTTACGTAGGCAAATAAAATGCTCTTTCAATAAAGGCAAACCTCACCTCGAATTTGTCCAAGACAGACTGAAAATCAAAATTCTAAACAATTGCCTTTAAATTCCAGCAAGCTTAACTTTGCTTGAAGCAAACACAAGATAGATCCGCTTATTTCATAGACGAGATTTTAACTAAACTTAGACATGTAAAAAAAACCGATATAAGAAAAATACGCCTAGTTTCACAGACACTTCTTTTCCGAACAGACGAGCATAAATGAATGATTGTTCGCTCTTTTGTACGTTATTTGTACGATTACTATTAAAGGAGGAATTATATAAAATAAAAAAGGATTGTCGGCCATTTATCATTTATTATTAAGTTCGTTTCAATGCAATGAGTAAAACAAATATACAATGGTATTATGCCGATTATTTTACTTCTGCATGTTGCTGTTATTGCTCGAATATTTTATTCTAATGCTGCTGCATTAAAATAGAAGCAATTGTAAAACTTGCTAGACAATTTGGGTTCGCTTGTGCACAAAAGCTCAATTCAATTAACCCCCAGAGTAAATTACTTTCAAGTACAATATTTGCAATATTCTTTGGTACATACTTAATAATTGCTTTGATTGAATTAAATTAAAATTTACATAGCCAATGAATTTTCATTATAAATAAATGACCGACGATCTCGACAAGCTTTAGTGCTTGAATGATTACAAGAAAATTATTTGAACTCATACGAAAATATCTGAATATTTACATGTACAGTCACCTAAACCTTTAACCCAGTCTTTTTGTATAGCCCTTACACTCTTATGAATCACGATATTTTATTTTTGTATTTACAACCATATCCTCCTCTATTTAAATTAAAATTAATATAAATTGATAATAAAAAGGCAGTAATTACCTTATACCTAAGTCTCTATTTTATTCACTGTTTTTAAATACTTGATTTAAGAGGTCAGAGGGTCTGTTTAATCTTCATATATTTATTGAATTATGCTTAGAATCATGTTGTTTTATGGATAAAGGACGCGTTTAGCATTTATTCACAGTTATGCACAACAATGTTATATGGATTTCCAATAGTGATTTAGTGATTAATTCGCGTAGAATACTAAAATAATATCATTATTATACATCTAATATTACAAAAAACGAATGTTCATATAAAAAAAAATATGTTAATTTCTCACTATCAGCTACAGTCCAAATGGTATTGAGCCACCACCACGTTGGACTTGTTTTCTCTGTGCTCTTGGCCTGTTTGTCTATCAGAGTCTGGACTCTATTGATGGGAAGCAGGCTCGACGTACCAACACTTCATCGCCTTTAGGCGAACTTTTTGATCATGGCTGTGATTCCATATCAACTATATTTGTGGCTTTATCGGCGTGCATATCCTGCCAACTCGGTCACTACCCAAACTGGCTTTTCTTTCAGGTAAAGAGCTGAATTTAAAATATTTATTTTATATTCGATATATTTGGATTTTATTATTGCAGTGCTTTTGCGCTATTGCGTTGTTCTATTGTGCCCATTGGCAGACGTATGTCTCGGGAACGATGCGCTTTGGACGAATTGATGTAACGGAGGCACAGTTCTCCATTATTGCTATACATTTGGTTTCGGCTGCTCTGGGGCCCGAAATCTGGCTCTCCAAGGTAAGCCATCTGGGTGGATTAGCTTAGTGCCGAAAAATTTTAAATTAAAATTAATCCGCTTACAATATTGATTTCGTTTTAAATTAAGTTTTTCAGAAATTATGTACGTTACAGTTTTTTAAGCGTATTTTAGATTCTAGTGATTTTTATAGTTATGCAAATGTCATGTTCCTGCTAGTACCTTAGGCTCAAGTTAGATATAACCACTTATTAGACAATCATGTATTGTCTGCTTAGTGATATAACCGTTGTTGAGCCCAGTTCGGGTACATAATGATTTTATTATACAAAAATGATAATGATGCCTATAAGTACAAATACCTGTATCAAAAACTTTAAGATAGACCTTATTTTCCAATTTGTTGCTCAAGTTGGTGCATTTTGAGTGTAGTAGAAGTAACAGTTTCTGAATTTGCTTATAATGTTGTAAATCAATGTATATTTTAACGTACATTTTGATTATAAATATTCTCTCATAAACTTTGTAAAGATTACAAAACTCAAATATGCGATAAGTCACACACGAAAAATAAATTCAGCTTCTGATACTATAAAAAAGGAATTAAAATACATATTATATAAATACAGAAGAGAAAATGTTGCATTGAATGCACCAATTTAATACCCGAAAATAGAAGAAACTAGCATCCACTTCAATATTACTATTCATACACTATTATTGACTTTTAATTAGCTTGATTTTGAACCAAAAACTCTGCCATGTATATAAATATATTAAGCTTATAGACAATATTTCTCAAACACATTGTAATTGTCTTAATACCTTTTACTTTTATGTTGCATTCAAATGCGTGCCACTGCCACAAAACAACACAAAATGCCTAATCTCCTACTAAACACCAACTATCTTGTACACACACACAATCGTAACCATTATATGATCATAGATTGGAGTTGGCAGTATTGAGCTTTGGTCTGGTCCCGCTATTACGACCATTGTGTGTGGTATGCTCTCCTTAACCTATGTCTTTTCCGTCGTTGTGGCCGGTGGTGTTGGCAAAAATGGCTCCACAGTTGCTGTAAGTTCTAAACACTCACACGAAAACAAAGAAATACCAGAAATTTGGAATATATGCTGCGCACAGGAGAAAAATATATACTTATAGTATTTTATGGTTTATATTGAACTATAAACTTAATCCGAAAACTTTTATTACGTTTATAATATACATTTGCCCGATTTGAAAAAAAAAACAAAAATTTAATATTCCTACTAGTCAATCATATTTGTCTTTAAATTCCTTTACTTAATATTCCAATTTAGTGCAACTATTTTACTTTGTTATTTACAACTATTAGCTTTTTTCAAGACAAGGCTAATACAAATCTTCGGACACCGGAGATATGTGCAATTTTGTAAGCTTTCGCTCCACAACTAGTTACAATAATAATAAATTTTTGGATTCTATTAATAATAATTGTGGCAAACGAATTCAAAAGTCTTTTTTAATTTTGAAGTAACAAGTGAAAAACCTCCGAAAATTTGTATGTTCTCCTGTGCTTATCTCAAACAGAAACATAGACACACACAACAAAAACTATTTTGGCTCTTAATTAAAAAGTATCGATGTTAAATATTAAAATACACTGCTGCCGATTTGAATAATCGTAGCGTGAGTTTATCTTTTCCATATTACTACAATTGCTTGTCCTAACTAACTTCATTTATAATTACTTTATACATATTATTTTTTTGTAAATTGTGCCGTTCTTGTTTCTCAGAATTCATAGGCGACCCTCTGCCTCTTCTGCTAGTGCTTTAACAAACCTTTCTTTAATCTTTTTGACTCTTGGCATGCACTAAACCGTTGAATGCCTTATTCTATATGCTACTAAATGCGAAATTGTATCTTGTGTTGTCACCTTTATGGGCAATATAGGCATTATTGTGCACACTTTGTATAAATGTATGTATTTATATTGTTGGCGACGGGCTATAATTTTATATT
Source organism: Drosophila longiperda (assembly GCA_035042125.1). Lineage (NCBI taxonomy): Eukaryota > Metazoa > Arthropoda > Insecta > Diptera > Drosophilidae > Drosophila > Drosophila longiperda. Next base: position 54,645 of record JAWNLV010000107.1, read on the forward strand.
ATGTTACTCCTAATGATTAAGTATATATTATTAAAATAAATCTAAGTTAGATTGATACAAAATATTGGAATGTTTACATTAAATTATTGAAATTAGAACTGAAAAAATTCGGAGGTGCTGTCAACCGTTGATATAGTTTCAATAAATTGATTAATTAATTTTTTTTATTAAATTAATATCCCACCCGAATGTGCAAAGATGCAATCGAGTTGGATTGATATTACTGAAATGCCCTCTCGATTGTTTTCAGCTCTATAATATTACTACATAATCTACAAGTAATTAAGGTTTTTAGTTAAGCTATCAATTAAAAAAATCCTTTCCTTTTTTGTTTTGTTCTGTGATCTCTTTTCATCTACAATAGATTCCAATCGTGGGCGTTTCATGGAATTATACAGTTCTAGTATTTATCACATTCGGTTATACCTTAAATATAATCAGTTTTCTAAAAATGTTTATTCAAGGCGGCAGTGGCAAAAACGGCTCATCAGTTGCTGTAAGAATTGCTATCCATTTATGAAACAAAATTTTTCGAAACAAAATTTAGTCTACTAATCGTACTAAAAACATATTAACTACAAAGTTTATTGGATAGACTCATTAGTTTATCTTTCACGTGAGCACACGGTCTCTAGGCTAAGATTCAACGCGAATGTTATTAATGGTTTTCTAAATATTTTATATTGCATATTATCATATTTTTGCTTGCATGAAGGTGTGGAACGGCCGATAAAATTTGTTTAATCTTTAGATGGGATAACTTACACTATTTGTTGTTTAACTGTCCCAATAATTTAAATTAATTTAATTTAGCATAAAATGATATCATCTAGTTGGGCTATTATATATTTAACATGATATGAAGAGCCCATCTTGGCTGTATTTTGCTTTTACAACACAGTTATTGGCTATGAAATTAATCTCGACAATTATCAATTCTATTACACGAAATAGTTTGAAATAAAAGATTTTGCACTTAATTTTAATTTTACCTGTGAACTTTTGATCAATTAAATTTTTATAATATGCTTTAGCAATAGTTTCAATAGCATTTAGCATTACTATATTGATCTTAAGGGCTTCCCAACTTTGACACGCAAAAAATTCAATTTTTACCCTATATATTCCTTTATTTAAAAAATTTAAAATTACTAATTGTATTAATATTCATAATAATACATACTTTTTCTTTCTTTTCAACATATGAAAATGTTGACAAAATATTATGAACTTCATCAGATGCCGTATCTTGAATGTGAATTACGTTGTTTGCCGTTTTATATAGCCAGTGGAGTTGATTTGAGTTTAGCATTACGTTATGCAAAATCTATTTTAAACGAAGGCTGTGGCAAGAATGGATCATCTGTTGCAGTAAGAATTTATTTATTTGAATACAAATATAGCACAACACACAGAAGTCCGAACACTAGACAAGTAGATGACTTACCTATAAGAATATGTAGTAGCTGTCGAATTTTTAATAAAAGTTCAAGTAGTTTCTATACCCTTGCAGTAAGTAATAAATAAATTAATACGACTCCAGTCGATTAATACTTTGTATGCATTTGTGTCATAGGCAAGTTTAGTTTGTTAGATTTGGTCACAGCTATCTTAGGACCGATTTGATAAATTCGAATATCTTTTCTGCCTATATGTAACTACTATTTGTACCGACTAACTGTTTTATGTATATGTGTTCTCTTACTGTGTGCTCTTATTGTTATTGAAAAACGCTTTTTATGTATTGCTGTTCTATGATTGCCTTGCTTCTACTGTAAGCGACCCGCTCTCTCATAATTACCAACAAACACTCATATACATCTACAATTTAATTTTAAAAAATTCACTTTTATTCAAAACAAAAAGCCAAAAAAAAAATTGTTGTTTTTGGTCAACGTTGCTGTTTGTGAATTAGCAAGTGCCTTTGTAAAATTGTATAACACTAATTGCAATTTTGCAACGGTAAAAAATGAAAGTTAAATTAATAATTTTCTTTAATTTTCCTTCCACCTAAGGGAACCAGTGTATTATCACCTAGCATACCACTGACTCTAGTAGTGCTGCCAGCGCTGATGATAGCACAAAAGTCACCGGACAACATTTTCACTGAGCATGCTTCTATTTTTATTCTGGCATTTGGAATGGTAGCTGCCAAAATTACAAACAAGCTGGTGGTAAGTGTTTCTATGGTTTTATAATCTTGGCTCAACCAATATGATAGTGGCTAAGTCTTTGATCTTATAAAGTATGTAGATTTTTTATGAGCATGAATAGAGGAAAAACTCAAAATTATTTAATAACATTAATATTTCTCTTTTGTGACACAGATAGCTCATATGACTAAAGCGGAAATGGAGTATCTGGATTGGTCGCTACTGGGTCCCGGATTATTGTTCCTCAATCAGTACTTTAATTGCATTGTACCAGAGATTTGGCTGCTCTGGTTTACGCTAGCTTGGGGCACGCAGGATCTCTTGCGTTACTGTGCACAGGTTTGCCTGGAAATTTGTCACCACCTTCGCATCGAATTATTTAGAATTCCGTATAGCCTCTCGAACACTATTTCGGTGGGCAGTCAGAGTAACTTTGGCGTCGACAAAAATGGTGGCACTTCACATCGAAAGTCTAAGAGCAAAGCTCACTAGAGCAATAAGTCGCACCATTTAATATATTTTAACTGATTTCATTTTTCAAAAATTTACGGTGTTTAGCCCAAGTATAAAAAATTTTGAACTCAGCCCAACAAAATTTACCGTCGAAATGTTAATACGAAAAAAATTATAGCATAATTAATTTATAAATGTTGTTATAACAAAAAAAAAAAAAAAACTGGAGGCGCACCGATATCAATTTTATGCTTATATATTATATTAGGTTTATAAATTTATTTTATATATTTGTGTAAATTGTATATACGATGTAGCCTGCAGTATTTTATTTTGAAATGTTGTTCAGTGCAACAAAATGGAGATAAAATTACATGCCAAAAAAAAAAAACAATGAAATTTCTGACTTGTCTAAAGCTCAATTTATAATTTATGGCCAAGCCCAAGTGATACAAAGTCAAACAACTTGTATGTGGGATTCTCTTTATTTCATTATTTAGTTTCTACTTGGTGAGCGCCTTAATCTTTATGATCAATTTGTGTTGATTCATTATAGTTTAATTATAAATCATGTTGAAATATTACTGAGCATATGAGAATATACAACACATAAAACATATGTTTGCAAGAATATTCATACTGCCGCTGATCACCGATTTCGAAAAAGCATATAACTGATTATTCAAGAACTAACCCATGACATAAAAATAGAGCAAAATTTACACATTTGATACATGAAAGTATCTAGATTATGTCTTAAATGCCTAAAACGACAAAGAAAATAAGTACCAAAAAAAGACAAAAAGGTTTTTCCTTCCTAAAACATTATGCTTTTGTTTCAAAAATATTTGGTAATAATACATTTATTTAGTCCGGTGATCAAAGAACGTGTTTCTGCACTTAAATAATGAGTGCATACTTCTCAAGCAGGAACAAATACTAGATGCATATATAAATTTAAACATAAACTATTTTCCGTAAGTTTTGCAGAAATATGCTACCAGTGCCATGTCGCGTACCTCTAAAGTCACACGGCTGCGGTACTGGGTTAGCAAGTAAGCATCTTGGAAGCGTTGGGTTAGGTACATTTCTGTTGCGGTCTGTATAGCCTCCAATGCACTTCTAGTAATATAGAAAGGCGTCCTTGTCTGTTCCATCATTATTTCGCGCACCACTCGCGAAAACGGCAACCTCGGTATCATGAATAGTTCGCTGTGCTGCAAGCGCACAATCTCACGGTGTAATTTTCGCATACGATTTTCTGGTTTACGTTGTTTGCGTCTTGTAGCAACTGCTCTTGTTGCCATTACCGGCCGTTCGTATGTGGGACTGCGCTCATTTGAAAGGTTTAGTATTCGAGCTTCGGGTGGCTGCCGATACATTACATTTGATGTTTGTCGGAATGAGGTGGTTGCGTTAAGCTGGTCCTCGCTAACATCGCTGCCTTCTGGTGAACTTATATCACGACGACGGCCGCTTTCCCGGACTCTTCGAAGCGTAGAGCATCGAGAAGATGTGTTTAGTTCAGCCAAGCGGCTTGTGGTATAATCTAAGCCGTAGTCGGTGTCTTCTTCTCGTTCCGGCGTTTTAAATTCATTGTCGTCATCAATAGTCTCAACATCTTTTGCATTTCGTTTTGATTTGTCCTTTTTTTTAGCTGGACTCTTTCTTGTACGCTGTGGCATTTTTATTTCAAGATAATAATATTCTACTCTTTGGTTACACCGAAAATTAAAGCGTCTCTTCAGCGTCTACAAATCGAGTTAGCGCCTTTTTTGTTGAGACCGTTGTTCAAGTGCTGTATAACACAAGAATTTTACATTTCAGCTACAACACTGAGCATCATGATATTTAATTGGTACATATTTGTTTCGCCTTCTGAAAAAATATTTAACTTGGTTTAAGAAAACATATTGTAAAACACTTTCCACATATATTTTGTAAATTAAAGACAACATGTTAGTGATTTATCTCTGTGGTCTCACTACTTAAGCCGATATATGTGTGTGATTGCGGCAAAGTAAGGAATTCTTCATAAATTTAACAACATGAACAGCGCTAAGTAGTTCATGTCTGAGTTGTAAACTAAATTTGAACTATATTTGTTTCTGGATACATGTGTTTTTAAAAATACATCAAAATTGAAGGCAGCACTAAAAACGAACCTTTAATCGACCGAATCGATAAGAAACAATGGCAAATATCGTCAATGTCTAGCACGAGATTGCAGGGCTGCAAAAATATTTCTACTGTGCTTTTAATATTTGTTCTAGTTTCTCACTGGGCGATGCAGAGCACAGCCCCAAGAGATGAGGAATGATTGCTATACGATCAACTTGAAAATTTAGGGGCGATAGCACCTGCAGCCGGAACAATAAGAGGAAAATGCATTAGTGTTGGACAGCGTAAAGAACTTGGAGAGGGGCAAAGACCAAATCGCAGATATGTGATAGCGATCAATATGACATGATTTATCCCAGCAAGGCATTGCTGCATTTCGATGAGCTGACCAAACATTCGCATATTAAGGTGGAGCTGATGGTCATTTAGAGAAAGAGCTACAAGGAAAAAATGGCGCATCTGCTGCAGCGAGACGTACAAGGCAGTTTTTAGAACTCTGTATGTTCTATATATTATATAAAGTAGCGTTAACTGTTTTTGTTTATGTTCATAGGTTCACTCATAGGTTTTATTTGCAAATTAAAATATTAAATTAAATTAATTTTAATTTACCTTGATTGTCCACCATTTTTAAATTGTATTTTAAATTCTTTGCAATGTTTACATTTTCGGGTGAATGCCAAATATTTTTAGTTGTGGACCGAAAAATACTGAATAGCTAAATTGAATGTAATTATACTGCTTTTTTATTTCACAAAATATATATATATTTTAATAAATATTAAAATTCCTCGAAGACATATCGATATATATACACATATATAAGTATATCGATTTACCTGATGCTTCGATTATTCTAGTGCATTTTAATCAATATAAAATATAATAACTGAGATATTGAGTGCTAAACTCGTAAATGCGCATTGTTTATTATAAATATGGAAGTTGAATTCGATGATTCTGGTTGGCAGGGCCGTGCAAAACAACACACAAATCCTGAAGTAAACAACAATTTCCCTTCAACGTATAGCCATTCTATAAAAAAAATATACTTGTCTTAACAATTTGAAGGAACTGCACGAGGACAATCCACAAAAGACGATTCAGGAATGCCTGGAAAAGTTTCTAACGCCCGATTACATAATGGAGCCAGGCATCTTTACACAGCTGAAGCGCTACTTCCAATCAGGTGGCTCACCAGAGGAAGTGATTTCTATGTTATCTGAAAACTATAAGGCGGTAGCCCAGATGGCAAATCTTCTTGCCGAGTGGCTAATTTTAGCTGGGGTGAAGGTAACTGAGGTCCAGGCCATGGTTGAGAACCATTTAAAGGAAATGATTCTAAAGTCGTTTGACCCGAAAAAAGCGGATACGATATTCACAGAGGAGGGCGAGACGCCAGACTGGCTAACAGAAATGATCGATCATTATACGTGGCGATCGCTAATATACCGGTTAGCTGAAGAATATCCTGATTGCCTAATGCTTAATTTTACCATTAAGCTAATATCGGATGCTGGATTTCAAAGTGAAATCACATCAATCTCAACGGCCGCCCAACAAATTGAAGTTTTTTCCCGCGTTCTGAAAACATCAATTGTCAAATTTTTAAATAATCCCGATGATGTTCACGGCGCTATTCAAGAGTGTGCCCGAATGGTGTGTCATGGACAGCACACGTACGTATACTCGCAGGTGCTGATCCAAGTGCTCAGTCAGGAGCAGAAAGGTGGCTTTAATATGAAGCGGTTATCCCAGGAAATCATCAAATACGCTTTGCAAAAGTACACAAGATTAAATCACATTTGATTGTTATTTTTTTTTAATTATACACATATATTCTGTTTCTGTTATTTTTTAGCAACCAAAATGTTACGCCTATCACAATGGCTCTTAATGGGTCGGCTGTATATCCGCAGGCATGTCAGGCTCTAACCTCAATGTTAACGCGTAATACCTTGAATCCGGCAGATATAACTGTACTTTTTCGCAATTATTCGGGCTCAGATCCACCACCAATAGATTTGATACGAAATCCTCAATTTTTGGAACTACTGGTCGACGCGCTTTTTCGAGCTGGTGTTAAAATCAATCCGGAGCACAAGCCCAAGTATGTGTTTCTCCTGGCCTATGCCTCATCCGTTATTGATCAGCCAGCAAAAAAGCGGCCTCTGACCGAGAGAATGCTCAACAAGGACGAATTGAAGAGCACAATTCAGGCAATTGAAAAGGCCCATGCCATCTGCAATGTGGACCAGGGCTCCACAGAACTCATTGCTGAGCTGCAGACACTATACAACTGTATAAAGTAACTATATACTAACTTAAAGAAAGCCAATCATACTAAATGCTTTTTTTTATGTTTAAGGTTTCCAGTTGTGGGAGTTGGTGTTATCCGTTGGGTTGAAAACGTTGTTATGGAACCGTCTTACTTTAAACTTTCTACTGATAGTTGCCCCACACATTTAGCAGTTCTTGATGAAGTTGCGGGAGTACATCCCACATTACAACAGCAAATACTTTTTCTACTTATACGTTTATTCGAATCCAAGCAGGATGAATTGGAGATACTTGTGCAACTTGAGATGAAAAAGATGATTCTGGATCGAATGGTAAATCTGCTGACGAGAGGATGTGTTGTTCCCGTGCTGCGATACATCAAACAATGCTGCGCAGTTGAAGATACGGATGTCTCCCTGATTCGCTATTTCGTTACCGAAGTGCTCGAAACAATCACCCATCCTTATTCCGCGGAGTTTGTGCAGCTCTTTTTGCCGATGGTCGAAAACGAAGAAATCACTGGCACAATGCGCGGTGAAGGTGACAACGATCCAGTGTCGGAATTCATTGGTATGTATTTAACGATAAAGGAGTTGATTACTTCTACTAAATAAGTTTTTTCCGTGTTTCAGTTCACTGTAAGGCGCATTATACCACTGTGTGACAACCAATTATTTAGAAACTTACAAAATGTTTATTTTAAGTTCAATTACATTTGCACGTGAAACAGAAAAGTGCAGTTTTATTTTGTTGTCAGAGTAAATTTATACTTATGGCTTGTCTGTTTAGTGGTAGTAGACAAACCTTTCATTTCAGCACTGTCAGCATTGATAACTGAATGGCTCTCAACGGTTCTTTTTAGCAAGCTATCACGTCAAGTTAATCCATATTGAGGATAATCTCACAGCTGAGGTTGTTTAAATTGGACTTACAGAGTCCAACAAAATTCATATGTGTACTCATAAGGCAATAACGCAACCAACAAAATTATATTTCCTTAATGGCGTACTCTATTGTGTGTTTATGAGCCAGTAAGTTAAAATATATATAATTCTTATCTTATTGTTAGTTCAATCACATATAGTGTGCAGCATAAAAATCAAACCTGCAATATGCAATGATGCTTGTAGTAAATACAATTAATTATACTTATTATTCTTACTAAAGTCCCTGTGCATAGTTTAGCGTATGGTGATGTGGAGTATTAACTTGCCGTACTTATAGCATATGTGTTTTTTATAACAAGTTAGAGAACTTAGAGATTTTTAAAGCCGTAAGAATTTATATTGGGATTTAATAAAAGTATAATCGAAAAACAAGACTATGTAAATCTACAATGTGACTATTTAAATGTATGCAGCTAAGCAAGACGTCTTATACAGATTATGGAACGAGGGCAGATAAGCAAAGTGAATTCTTGAAATCATCATGAACTTTTCGCAACGCCGTCTAATGAAAATTAATTAACCAACTTACTAATTGAACGATAACCCCAATGACTCCTGCCTGTTCCTTGCCTGGCCGCTCAAAGCAGTCTGAGCTACTTTGTTTAAGTTGTTATTCTTGACGTTGTCGTCGTTCGCGGTTGTCGTTGGCCCTATGCAATGCGATGAACACAGTTTTGGATTTGGAACGCTCAGCTTATCAGTGTGTACGTGTGTGGGTGGGTCTTATTTGGGGCACTGCATTAAGAACTGCAGACTATCGAGCTGTTGACTGTAACTTATGTGGTTAGGTGGGTGTGAGTCAGTGATGTGCGTGAACTCCTTGTTTGCCATGCAATTAAGCCAGTATAGCACCACCGGCAAAGAGTCAATCCAACGAACCACTTAATAGCACAGAAATTCCCTGCTTAATTATACATCCGCTATGCGTTTCGACGGATTCGAGTTTTCCCTTCGATTGACTTTGATAGAAGCCGCAAGAAACTGCATGGATGATGGGTAATTGGCTACGGTCACGACTTTAGGTGTTTGTGTGTGCTGGTCTTACCCAGCTAACTGTATGTCCACTGATGGGTGCTCAAGCGATGGCACTCGACAACTAATTCAAATTCAGTTCGCATTGACCAATCACACGTTGCAGTTCACTAGAACAATGCATTTAAAGATACGCCTAACGTGTAGGAAACTTGAAATCTGGGGTAAGTAGTTGGTTCTTTAATTGACAGCCCTAAAAACATATGCAAATGCATTAGCTGTGCTTCGCTTTTAATAACATACATATGCAAATGCAATTGGATGTGCCGCGCATTTTAAGTGATTGCTCCAGTTGCGACTCTTTGGTCTTTAAAATGGAGCTGCCTTGGCGCAGCGACTCCAGTAAGCTGGCTGCCGTTGCAGCTCAATATTCACCAATTCAAAATGTGTAAGTGAAAACCAATAGTGAATGCACTTAAAAATTATTTTCATTAACTTTAAAAAAAATAACATTTAAGATTTGTAAGCGGATTTGATTATTTGACTGTTTGATCTCGATATTTTCAAATGCCTGTTATCACATGTATAGTCCGCTGAGAATTGTCTATTTCATTAACATTTTTGGGCTTTTAACTTTTCTATGTCTTATCAGAAGCTAAATATAAAGAAAGAGTGCAGCACTAGCAGCTAACATCAGTGTGCTTTTGGCGGACAAGCGAGAGCGCAGCAGAGTAGCTCTCAAATCACCACATCATCGCAACTACCATATGATGGGCTTAAGAAGATTTTTTAAATGTTTGTTGTACTATTTATTTTGTCTAAAGTGATTGTAGCGCTCCCGCGATTTATAAATTAATCAAAATTTTTATCAATTCGGTACACGAATGCAAAACATAATGAAATTTATTTTGTCCGAGTGTGACTAAAAGAGAGAGAGAGTGAAAGAGCTTTTTGTTCGTGAGTGAAGTTGTGTGTGTATGAGAGCGTGAGCATGTTTAAAACAGCTGTTTTGTTCCAGCAAAACCTCTCGAAATGTTTTAAGCTTGCTACTCACATTTGATGCACTTATGATTTGAATTGTTCTGCAATGTGATTGGTTATTTCTAAGCGCGCCTTAAATTGTATGCTACTGGGACTGTAGCGGAAGAGATGAGTGTTAATGTTTTTAAACACTTTATTGTAAAATTAAACAATTATATTGTATTTCACTTCATTCCGTTACGTTTCGCGCACTGATTTTCAACATACAAAATATAAATGTGAGTACACACATATTAGACAGTAAGTAAAAAAATGGACAAACAATGCGAAGTATTCTTTCTTCGAACTTCCAATTACAAAGTGCGCTGATATTGGCACTGGCCGACTTTAATGAATATTGTATGTACGTTTACATTAGTACGTACAGTTCAAACAACTAGAAAAATGGGGCTTTTGCTATATCGGATATATTTGATGTAATAAAATATCATAACGGTTGTTTTCTCACTTACCAAACTTAGTAGTAAGCTGGTAAGCTGCTAACTTATTTATAAGAACTTTCGGACAAAATGTAATTAATTACAGAGTTTTGAGTCTGACATCATGAATGGGGATTCCCAATAAAAAATAAAAAGAAGACGTAGTGGTAGACTCAAACTTATAAGTTATAAAATGTAAATTTATTTAGTCTTTATAATATATATATATGCGAATTTTCGAAATTGTAAGTTTTATATTTACAGTATTAATTTAAACTTTCTTACTCAAAAGCTTATTTAGCTTATAAGATAGAAAAACTCTACCAAAGTCAGATATTTATTATGGCAAATTCATTTAAATTGGACAATACGAAAAAGTAACGAGAACAAAACGCTATTTTCTATGTGTTTCCGTGTTTTTTAGTAGAAGTCCTGTTTTGGATAGTAGTTTTTGTCACTATGTAACGGCAAATGATCTAAGATACTTCTCTTTTACTTACAGCTCTTTCACTTACCTCCCTGGTGTTTGGATTTTATATTCTGAATCTATCTTTAGCGCTTATCATACTGAACAAGGACGTACAAACTTCACGTGGTATGCTGTATCCACGCGAGTCAGAGACGCGAGAGGTGCGTACCCTTGATGGGATCTGGAATTTTGTGCGCTCAGACGAATCGAACCCAACGCAGGGTATTCGAGATGGTTGGTTTAAGGATGACTTAAGCAAGAGCAGGCCAATTATTCCAATGCCAGTGCCAGCGTCGTACAATGATATCACTACTGAGCAGGCGTTGCGGGATCATGTGGGCACAGTTTGGTATGATCGCAAGTTTTTCGTGCCTCGATCGTGGGCTCAGGAGCAGCGAGTATGGTTGCGTTTTGGCAGTGTTCATTATGAGGCATTTGTGGTAAGTAGTTGGCGACAAAATAAGAGGTTCAATAACAATGGTTTTTTGTTTGTTTTTTTTAAGTGGATCAACGGTCAGTCGGCCGTAAAGCACGAGATGGGCCACTTACCTTTTGAGACAGAGGTCACACATTTGCTGCAATACGGTGCCGAAAATCGCATCACTGTTATGTGCGACAATGCATTGATACAGACAACTGTGCCTCAGGGTAAAATATCGGAAGTAGCCAACGATGCCGGCGTTACCATAATTCAAAGCTACACATTTGACTTCTTCAACTATGCGGGTATTCATCGATCCGTTCATCTGTACACTACACCAAAAACGTTTATCGAGCAGGTCGACATAAAAACAAATCTGACCAATAATAACAGCGGTAAGATTCAAATTCATCATTCAGTGGAACTGAATTAACCGCGTATATTTTTTCCAGTGGGACATGTTGATTACAGTATTATCGTAAATGGCTCCGCTACCAACGAGGCGGACAACACTTTATATGCACAACTGAAGCTTTATAACCGGGAGGGTGATCTTGTATCCAATGCTCGTTCGGATGGCAAGCTCCTGGGCTCATTGCAATTCGAGAATGTTAGCCCTTGGTGGCCGTATCTTATGCATTCTGATCCAGGATATCTGTACGAACTAGAGATCAAACTGTATGCAACCAATGAGCAGCTGTTGGACGTCTATCGTTTAAATGTTGGCCTACGAACGCTAAGCTGGAATAACACAACATTCCTTATTAATGGCAAGCCGATATACTTTCGTGGCTTTGGACGCCACGAGGACGCTGATGTCCGCGGGAAGGGCCTAGACAATGCCTTATTGACACGTGATTTTAATTTGCTTAAGTGGATTGGTGCCAATGCATACCGCACATCGCATTATCCTTATTCGGAAGAGTCGATGCAGTTTGCCGATCGACATGGCATTATGATCATCGACGAATGCCCTAGCGTGGATACTGAGTATGATTTTGAGCAGCTCCAATAAGTTTATATCTCTATCAATCTTTTTGGATATTGCAGAAATTTTAATCAGGTATTGTTGGGCAAACACAAATCGTCTCTTGAGCAGCTTGTGCATCGAGATCGTAATCACCCAAGCGTGGTTATGTGGTCCATTGCCAATGAACCGCGCACGGGACAATTAAATGCCGACACCTACTTCCAGTGAGATAATAAAGCATTGTTATACGCGCCTAACTTTGTATAATACGTTATTGTGTGTATATTTTCATAGATTTGTGGCTAACTACACTCGATCCTTGGATAGTACAAGGCCAATTACAGCGGCTATCGCAGTGCCTTCAACTGATGACAAGGCGGTAAGTAGCTTATTAAAGTTTGATTCATATTCTAAGTCTAAATATAGGGACGTTACTTGGACATCATCAGCTTTAATCGCTACAACGCCTGGTATAGCAACACTGGTCGTTTGGATATGGTAACGAAGCGTGTCATTGAAGAAGCGACCGCCTGGAACAAAAAGTATGACAAACCCGTTCTCATGGCAGAATATGGTGCCGATACGCTAGAAGGTCTTCACCTTGTAAGATTATTAATAGCGATTAAGATAATAGCAACTTTAAAGTAGATCCCATTTCATATTAAAGCAACCAGCGTTTGTATGGTCTGAGGAGTTCCAAACCGCGGTATTCTCACGGCACTTTAAGGCCTTCGATGATTTGCGGCGCAAAAAGTGGTTTATAGGCGAATTTGTGTGGAACTTTGCCGACTTTAAAACGGCTCAATGTGCGTACAATTTTACAGAACTTATTTTAAAGGCAATTAAAACATTTTTTGGATTTCTTTGCTTTTTTCACCAGCTTACACAAGAGTCGGCGGAAACAAAAAGGGTGTCTTCACACGTGCCCGCCAGCCAAAAGCAGCGGCACACCTCCTCCGCCAGCGGTATTTTGCTCTAGGACGCGAGGTGGATCAGTGCATCTTGCCAGATGACCTGTTCACATACATTGCTGATGTGGGTAACAGTATCAAGCACGATTCCAGTGACCTATGAAGCTGATAGGATAGCACTTAAACACACAGAAAGAAAGTACAATCTTATATACATAAGTACATGCGAAACAAAAGTATTGTAGATATTTATACTGTTTTTATAACCAATGTTAACCTTTGAACTGACCACAAATGCATTTCAGTGGCATGGCCTTTCTAAATAAAATATAGTAATGTACTGCTAATGTACATGAGCGTTACATCATTAAATCATGCATATGCATATGGTATACAAGGTAAGAAAACTTTACGTGTTATTTGTCCGCAATTTTCCAAAGCTTGCAAAAATCAACTTCTTTTAACTAGCACACTTATACAGATAAAATTACCACGAATGTATATTTAAATCTTCTTACAGGACAATTCCGACTAGAAAACTCTTTCTTAAATAAAATAAAATAAATATAAATAGGAAACGAATTCCTATACAAAACAAGTAAGAATGCTGTATCCGATCTTAATAAAATTGGAGCATTTGATCAATATTATGCATATGAATATTACGGGTTAATTAATAATTGTGGCTTTAAAATTGTTGCTTAACGGAGGCAGTTATCGATAAAATATTCCAAGCTTAATCTGCGCCTGTTGTACGAGAACCCATATTCTAAATTCAATCCAAACTTTATCTCTTATAGTCTCTGAGATCCGTGATCATACAGACAGACGGATGAGCCTGATCAAGAATATTTATACTTTATGGGGTTTGAGGTTTTCACAAAACCGTTATACCTTTTTTTTTTTGCTAACTTTCAGGGCTTAGGATATAATAATCGACCAACCACCACAACAGCTGCTAAACAGATGTTAAGCCTGGTACATATATAGATAGAGAGAGGGAGAAAATTACTTTCATTGTCATACAGTTGTAGTTTGTTGTCGCAGTAAGTATTCAATCAACGTATATGTGTATTGAATAAACATGAATAATACCACAGATAACTGCAGCGGTAGGGGCACTTATACACATTACACATATGATGTTATAGTGGATTTAACTTTGAGAACCATAATCCTGTCGACAAAATGCGTAGTTCGACATGCATTTGTATTACTTTGCTCAATGTCTTTCTCTTCAATGGATGTGCAGCTTGGCTTAACGAAAATGATGACTTTGCCTATCTGCAGGAATTTGACGAAGAGATTGTGCCTGAGCAACATCAAGAGCATCGCCAACTTAAGGAAAGCAACTATAATTACTCAAATATTAATCCACCAGCCACACGCGGTTTGCTATATCCGCGGGAGTCTGAGACACGGGAGGTGCGCTCTTTGGACGGCATATGGCAGTTGCTACGGAGCAATGTAAGCGATCCGCTGCAGGGCATTCGTGAAAAGTGGTATAAGCAAAGCCTTAGAGCGACGAAACATGATACAATTTCAATGCCAGTGCCAGCCTCCTACAACGATGTGACAGTGGACCAGCAATTGCGCGATCATGTGGGCACAGTTTGGTATGAGCGACAGTTCTTTGTGCCCACACGTTGGCGTACGGATAGGCTGCGCACCTGGCTACGTTTTGGTAGCGTTCACTACCAAGCTGTTGTTTGGATCAATGGTCAGGCTGCGTTACGTCATAGCTTTGGTCATCTGCCATTTGAAGCGGAGATTGACAGCTTTGTGAAGTACGGCAGTGAAAACCGCATTACGGTTATGGTCGACAATCGGCTCAACAATCGCACCATACCCCAGGGCAAAGTGCTCAGGCAAGCTAACGATGATGGTGTCGCTTATGTACAGACATATACATTTGATTTCTTCAACTATGCCGGCATTCATCGATCTGTGCACCTTTATACAACGCCGCAAACTCACATAAGTGACGTGGAGTTGAGGACACAGATCTCCATCAACCAAATTGGCCGCATTGATTATCGTTTGTGGTTTATAAACGAGGACTCCTTGCCTGATAACTCCAACTATGTGCTAGTGCAGTTGCGTGACAAAACTAGCACTGTGGTCGCCCACCAAATTAATCGGGAACTTCGCAACGGCACTCTGCTCGTACCGAAAGTTAAGCCCTGGTGGCCCTATCTAATGGATTCCGTGCCCGGCTATATGTATAACCTAGAGTTCCTGTTGTTCTCAAAAGATAACACCACCGGAGTGGCGATGAGTGAACTGATTGATGCCTATCGAATGCCCATAGGGATACGAAGCCTCAGCTGGAACAACGATGGCTTGTACCTCAACGGCAAGTCCCTCTATTTACGTGGTTTTGGCAAGCACGAGGACTCCGATGTAATTTCTTAAAGCATATATAATTACTTATAGCATTTGATGTATACAAAATTCTTGCTTGTTGGCAGATTCGCGGCAAGGGCTTGGATAATGCTATGATCATGCGAGATGTGTATCTGCTGAAGTGGATCGGTGCGAATGCGTATCGCACCTCACACTACCCCTACTCTGAGGAATCTATGCAATTCGCAGACGAACACGGCATAATGATCATCGATGAGTGTCCCAGTGTTAATACGAATTTATTCGAGCCACAACTTTTGTTTAACCACATGTCTGCGCTAGAGCAGCTTATACATCGCGATCGCAACCACGCATCCGTGATTGCCTGGTCGATAGCCAACGAGCCCCGTTCACAGAACAAGGTAGCGGAAGCCTATTTTGGGTAAAACTAACTCAAATATAAAGCTTGTGAAGTTGAAATATGTAGTGTGATCTGTTCTTTGACAGCGCTTTGGCCAACTATACGCGGGGCATTGCACAGGGACGACCGCTTACGGCTGCCAGTAACGTAGACTCGCCTTCCAAGTGCATGATGTCACAGTTTTTGGACATTATTGGCTTCAATCGTTACAACTCCTGGTATCACAATGCGGGACGTACCGACATGATTATAAATCCGATGTATAACGAGGCAAAACATTGGCGAGATCACTATCAAAAACCAATCATTGTTTTTGAATATGGCGGTGATTCTCTGGAAGGATATCACACAGTAAGACCAGTAACACTCTTATTATATTGCACTAATGGTATTTGACATATGTACGTAGCTGCCCGCTTTTATCTGGTCGGAGGAATATCAGACAACGTTATTCTCAAAACACTTCCAAGCATTTGATAAATTGCGGCAGCTCAAGTGGTTCATTGGTGAATTTGTGTGGAACTTTGCCGACTTTAAAACAGAGCAGAGTGAGTAAACAACACTGGCGATATGACTTTTAAATAGCTTATCTTAAAAATATGTGCAGCCATCACGCGCGTGGGCGGTAATAAAAAGGGAGTTTTCACACGCAATCGACAACCCAAAGCTGTGGCTCATCTCTTGCGACAGCGATACCACGCACTAGCATTGAAACTGGACAATGCCACCTTGCCGGTAGATCTCCTTGACTACATTATCGACTGGAACTAACATATAAAGTTAGAGAAATTAATGGCCAGGCTTAGGTCCAGAAATTTATGTATATACATTAGCTATCTGATTACAGCACTGTGTTACATATCTAAACTTTTTGAAGATTATTAATTAAACTATAAAATAAATTGAATGCAAATATTTTACTGTATTTAAAGAACATGATCAACATCAATAAATCGAAGTATGCATTTCGAATTTTCACAGACAGATTGATCAATAAGAAAATGTAAGTATGCTTTTTTGATAAAAAGACAGTAAAAAATTACTTAATTATCACAATAGGCGCACAGATCGAGTAGCACGTTGTGCCTGACAGGAATTATAAACTTCATTTTTGTTACCTCCCGAAAATTTGTAAGAAAATGTGAAAACCACCACCAAAATTTGATTAAGTCCTTCTTTTTAGACAGCCTACGTGTTCTTTGAAAGTTCAGAATCTCGAGTTTCTACCCTCTTCAGTCACAAGATGATATATGTTTGAATGGGTGCTAGGGTAACAGTAGTTTTAAAAGAGTCGCATGTATCAAACTAACTAATCTTCAATTTAGTGAATGTGCCTTAAGCAACCAAAGAAGTTTAAATCGACTATGCAGCATCTTCGGTACTAACAGGCAAATATCCTTAAGAAATAGTGTCTGTTAAAAAAGTTTAAAAAAAATTACATACACATATTAAAAAGGGATGAAAACGCTGCATTGCTTATGCGAACAGCTTTAAACAAAAATAAGTATTTTTAAGCCCAAAGACTGTACAAAAACTACCTTGTATTGAATTTAAATTTTTAGATTTTATGAATTGATAGACGAAAAGGAAAGGAACAGTAATAATTTACCATGGAGGGGTGGGAAAATTTGAAATTGAAGCCAAAGAAATGTGATGGAAAAATTCAAAGAAGTCGAACTGCAAGATTTCCCGCAGAAGGCAATGCCTTTGCTATTAATAAGTTGAGTTTCCCACGATGAACCTCCTAATGGGATCTCTTCAACCTTTTATTATTTTTAACAAATGTACATTTTGAATGTTAAAGGTTTAAAATTTCTGCGTGAAGTGTATTCTTCGCTGTTTGCATGCAACGCGTGAGAATGTTTTACACCCTAAGAAAATTACGGGTAGGTAAACATCAGTTTGCAGCAGGCTAAATACGCATATGTTCTGATGCACGCAACACACTTCATATTAAATAGAACACCATTCATATCTTTCTGAGTGCCTCTGCCAATTTATCGCCTTATTAACATCAACAACCCCAAGCAACATTTCCAATATGGGAATTTAAGATCCAAAACGAGATGAAAAGTGTTGCAAAGTAACAGGCTACCAGCGGATAAATTGTTTGCGAAAAATACATTTGTTTACGCACGTATCTCGAAAATTAGATATAACCAGCAATTCGTTTGCTGTTGACTTGTTCAAAATCAATTAGAAATCAAACCTAAAGTACATTAATCAAAAAATGGCTGTCAGACGGCAATGCAACTGAGGTGTGGTGATCTGCGGTTTCAAAACGCAATCAAGTTGAACAAAGGGACAGGTACGCAGCATCATTGTGATCTGGTAAATCTTAAAGGAAAGTTGCATTGTCTACATGCGGGGTGAGGTCTCTGGATTCGTGACTCGTTTCATTTCTAAGCGTAACAAAATCTTCTCAATAGAGTTTAAGTATATATGCCTATCAAATCATCAAACCATCAAATGAAAACAAAATATCAATGAAGTTACTCAAAATCCATTAAAACCCACGATGTGCTCAACAGGAAAATCTCTGATAGCTCTGTTGTTGATTTGCTAAATCGGGTTTCCCTAAGCTCTCTGCGTGTGTGTATATATTTATTTTATACACATGGATTTTTTAACAAAGCTCGAACATTCCAACTACCTAACCCAACTGTTTTAAGTTTAACGGTCGCTCTTTAGGGAATCCTTAAAACAACCATTTATAGCAATATGAATGAATAAGTGCATATACATATTGCATTAGTATCTACTAGAATCGTCATATTTTATAATATTATATATATTGTATGGTTGGATTCACAAACGCCGTATATTTTCACAGCACATGCAGCTACGCCATGTTAATCAGCACAGGCTCCCTTGCCGTCCGACCTGTTCGCCTAGCCAAATATTACACTTGGTTACAAATGCCCAAAACAACACCGCTTCATTGCAGTTGTAAACTCTGTACGCCGGTATTAAGGCACTTGCTCCACATTTATAAACTGAACTAGCAATAAAACCCAACGCCTCAAGACATTGGTCATATTTGGTGTTTGGTCAACCAATTGCTATGGATTTGAAGTTAATAATGACTTCAAACTAGTTTCATAGAAATAGTTTTTGTAAAGCAATCGTTTGATTCAGAGCTGAGCAATAGTTGTATTGTTTGCTGAGTGATTTAGTTAAGCTGTGTGTATGTTAAGTTCACCTAAAGAGAAAGGAAAAACATGTGTCAATATTTTCATTTCTTTAGATTCCTTAAGAAACAGCTTTTTGGACAACGGCTTTTAACAACCTGACGTAGCCGTGATCGTCTAGTGGTTAGGACCCCACGTTGTGGCCGTGGTAACCCAGGTTCGAATCCTGGTCACGGCAATGTTTTGGAGGAGAGCATTGTCACGGAGTCAGTTGGTTGTGGGATAAACGATTTTTTCTTAAATTTTTAAAGCATATTTTTTAAATATTTTAACGAAAAAGTCTATATTTTATATTTATTTGTTCGTACGATACCTAACAGCTTACAATCTGTACGCCTTTTCTTTTGCCAACAGATTTTCCCAATGCTAATACTATTTGAGAGTTTCTTACTTAACAAACTTTTAAGCGCCATCTATACTTCAATGATTATATTTAATTCTCAATATTTGTTAATGAAACAACTAAGAGCGCCACCTGTACTTCAATAATAATATTTTCAGTACACTAAATTGTGGGTACTTTTCATTACTTGTAAAAGCCGAAATTTTGACAAGGTTTGAGCACATTCGGTATAGCCGTGATCGTCTAGTGGTTAGGACCCCACGTTGTGGCCGTGGTAACCCAGGTTCGAATCCTGGTCACGGCAATGTTGCGAAATTGCATTGCCACGCGAAAACTGATCTTTTTATTTTTTTTTTTAAATTATATAGTTGATTTGGTACTGACAATTCATATTAAACATGAATAACGTATACAAGATTTATGGAATAAATACTGTCGCAGAGCTAATAAAAAATTTATTGGTAAAAACTTTTCCTTATTAATGAATATTTTCTCTATTAATGTTTAGAGCCTTGACTATCGATGTTCGTCACCCAGGCGTAGCCGTGATCGTCTAGTGGTTAGGACCCCACGTTGTGGCCGTGGTAACCCAGGTTCGAATCCTGGTCACGGCAGTGCTATTGAATGGCATTGTCACGGAGTCAGGGTTGATCCATTTGTTTTGTTTTTTCTAAATATGAAATTCTCTGGAATTTGAATATTTTATTGAAAGAAATAATCCGTCAAAAAGTATATTAGCTTGAAATTCCGAGGCAGTTTTTTCATTCAAAAATTGCGCTAATCTGCATATGCAATATTTATTTTACGATTACGATTTTGATTATATACAATTGCCGTCTTGAATAACATACATATAATATATTCATATAAATAGCGTTCTAATTATTTTAATTGAAACTATTTTCCGATAATAAAACAGTGGTATAAAGCTTTATCGTTTTGCAAATACCCATCGAAATGATTCGATTAATTACAGAACCTGTGATTTTTAAACTATTACTCGTCATATTTTAAAATCATAACACGTGCGTGCTCGCGGAATGCGTTTATCAAAGGAAATGTATACTAAAAAAGGTAATTATAACTGAAAGTTTTGGTTGATCACGTATCCTATCATCATGTTCGCTGCCTACTGCTGTCCATAAAGCAGCTCTGAGCCAGGCGGTATGGTGCTGGGATCAACATTGACATTAAAATAGTTGGCTGGCGTAGCTACAGCTGGAAAGAGCACCTCTGCCGACGACTGTTGCTGTAGTTGTTGATCCTGCGGCGCCTGCTGCAATGTTATGTTGTAGGGGTTCTGCACATAATCCTGATAGATTTCCGCTGCTTTAACAGTCTTTACCGCCGATGGAGCTTCGTAGACGGGATCATAGCTGTGTACAATGGATACGTTCGGCATCTTGGTCAGCGATGGATAAGCATTGCCCGTCAGCAGATGACTTAGTGTAACATCACTTTGTGTTGGCGTTGGCGTTGGCGAATGTATTTGCTGCGCCCGATCCTGGTAATGTTGATATTGGTATTGCTGGTACGTCTGCATCTGCTCGTGTTCCTTTAAATTTGGCGGCGTAGCCGGCAGCTCAATGGCGTAGCTATTACTGTTGGCGATTGGTGCGGGTGCGCAAATTGGAGCTTCCACTTGCCGACGACTGTGAACGGGCGTTGTGACCGTGGTATGGGCAACAACCACTGTGGCTGCTTCGTTGATCAAATCGGGCAACACTGTGTTATAGTTAGTTGGACTCTGCAGTTCTGGATTGTTGGATTGTTGGGAAGGCACCTGTATGGGCTATGGGGAGATATACAAATACTAATAAGTTGTTAAGGCAAACAATAAGTTGTTAAGGCAAACAAATTAAGAGAGAAGCTTACCTGAGCAAATGTAAAACTTGGCGCTTGCTGCAGTGCCTCTGTCATAGGTGGCTGTAGAATTATGCTACCCCGGGGTGATTCTACAGGAGACACTAAGGAGGGCATGGCAACACCACTAACCTGATCTATATTGTCAGCACCAACACAAACACTATCGCTGACAATCAACTCCTTGTGCTGTTGTTGTGCTTCAATGGGCAGAATGGCCACAGAGGGCATTATC
Organism: Drosophila longiperda; assembly: GCA_035042125.1. Taxonomy (NCBI): domain Eukaryota; kingdom Metazoa; phylum Arthropoda; class Insecta; order Diptera; family Drosophilidae; genus Drosophila; species Drosophila longiperda. Next base: position 76,201 of record JAWNLV010000107.1, read on the forward strand.
TGATGAAGGTTTTCAAAGACTGCAGCGTTTGTTAACGTTTGGGCTCGCTTGCCTACAAGATGTGCGGTAAGAAATTTGAATTAAATATATGAATATGAACGCTAACGAAAAAATAAAAGTAATTTAAAAGCAGCAAAGTCAAGGCATCACCTCATCTTCATGCCCAGACTCTTTGTGAACTTGAATTTGACTCGAAAACGGGTCCATTTTTTCATTGCCTTAATCTGAAATGTATCTCTTATATCTGGGGGCGCCACCGACAACGTGGCCAAGTCGAAGCTGCGTATTTCCAGCGCACCTGTCACGGAATACTCTTCAACTATGACTATCAAGTTCATCGAAATGGCTAGCGAACTTATAGCTGCAGGTGAAACATGTTTCCCCTTTCAAACTATGCTTTACCTTTGACTCTAAATATCGCACACTCACCTTCGTCGTGGAACAGTTCCGTTTTGAGGTTTGGCAGAAAGTCACCAATGCGCCGCCATGTTAGCTCCCACAGAGCCTGCTGGAGTGTTCCGTCCTGATTATGAAACACTCGCACCGAGTGCATGACAAGCAGCATGTTCTTCAGTATTTCCTGCATCTGTTCCGAGAGCGTGTCCGAGCCCACCTTCATAAATCGTTCAATGTAATCCAATATTTCGAGCCACAGCTCGTTGAAGATGGCTCCCAGTTCAATCAGCGTGGTCAAGTGCTGCAAGAACATCTTTGACATAATGGTGGCCGTGCGAATTCGTGACTCTTCCAACAGAGAGACATCCAGCTGGCTAGCTGCAACGCTCTCTGGCAATAGCTCGTTTAGCAGCGGAAACAGAACATGCTGGAAACAGGAACACCACTCAGCTCCAGACAAGGTTTGTAAATCGTGCACAAGTAGGGCACGCTGCTGCAAGCACGATATAGCATGAGTGCGAACCTCTCGCCGCCGATCCATGGCCAGCCGGGCAATACCCTGGAGCAGCGGACACCAACCGGGCGTCCACAGTGCACCTGATTGCGGCACCGTGCAGCCTTCCTCCGCCCACCAGCGAAAAATCTGAGCCGTTCGTGTGTAGAGGGTATACATAAGGTCGAGTAATTGAATGGATAATTGCTCGTAACGTTGAGCCAATTCCTCCTGCTCTACGGCATTTGGTGGATTATTTTCACCAACATCGGTCACCAGCGACGAAGTCAAATTCCCGATTGCCGTGGACTGATCAACGCCTGTCTCACGTGTGTTCTCCTGGCGATTTTTCACGTTACGCTTTTTGGCATAAGCTCCAAACTTTCGTTGCTGGCGTATGCCACCATCCCGGCATGCTTCAACAAATATCCGAATGCAACGCACGCACGCCTCAAAGTTATACGGTGTGATATGAGCTACACTGCGCACGATAAAGGCAAGCGAATCCCAGCACTTGAACAGGGCGAATGGCGCATGGTCCAGCAGCTGGCAGTTGAAAACCAGCGAGCTCACAGTGGGTGTGCTGGGCGGCGACTGAGGCCTAGAAAAGAAGATTTGTGGTAAGATAGTACAAATAGCTAGTTTAGTGTAGATAAAACTTTTAAGTGTACCTAGATGCTGTGGTCAGCTCGACATCCTTGTTAACCAGTATCCAGTTCTCAGCGCTGGGACTAGAGGTAGGCGGGGCAGTTGCTGACCTGCCCAGTTCCGAGTCAGATGTGTAGCCGCGTTCGAAAGAAGCTACATCATCTTCGCTACTCGGCATGCCATCGGATGTGCCGCGGACTTTGGATGTTGGGAGTGTTGGCTGTAATCCATCTTCAAAGTTGGGCGGAACAGCTCCAGCGCCAACGCATTCGAGCAGGTTGAAGATGATCTGCCAATCCTGCTCTGAGTGAATGTTCTGTGCCGAGGTCTTTAGCAGCTCGTAGATGCCAATCGAAATTTGCTTGGAAATGCGCAACAAGAGCGCCGGCTTAAGTGCTAGCAGCTTCTTGAGCGACTGTAGCACTACCGGACACAGTTCCTCGTTGCGCATTAAATATATGGCCAGCTTGAGTACTGCAACAATGCAACGATTGAGTAAATAATCATAGCCATTTTCAGCACTGCCATGCAATAGCTGAAACATTTGATCGCGCACAGCTGGCCACATTGGGATCATGCGATCTCGGTTATGAACGACTATCTTCACGAGAAACTCCATCCAGAACACAGTTATATCTTCGGCATAGGCCTGGCCGCCAGAAGACTTTGGTGTGTCTGGCGCCTTCAACAGGCATAATACGCATTGCATTAGCTCCTGCAGTGACTCTAGCTGGACAAACTTAGACTCTTGCAGCATTTGATCCAGCTGACACTCCTTAATGCATTTACGACCATGCTTGATAAAGTCCTGTTCCTCAAAAGTAGGTTCACGCTGGCCGTCAGAGCTGATGAACGAGTAGAGGCTGGAAAAGAGGCCGGACTCTTGCTTCTCGCGCGGTTTCTCCAATATAAGCGTGGCCTTGCCATTTGGCTCGCAAAAGTCTTCCACCTCCATGAGTGATTTCGGCAGCAGCTTAAGACGGAAAAGCTGCAGGAATAGATCCAAAATGTGCTTCCAGCTGTCGCGCAGACTGTCACCATAGCCGTGAACTAAGAGAAATACCGTTCGGATGGCCGCCTGCGCCTTAGCGTTTAGTCCAAAGTTGACAGCCTGTTGAATCTCATTGTTCGCCGGCACCGACTCGTGCTGTTCGACGCTGCTCAACAGCGTTGTGAACTTACACAGGGTTAATATAAGTGCATCGAAGTCCGCATTCAGATTATAATGTGCTGATATGGCAGCCGATTTACTGAATCCTGCAAATTGCAGATTGTTCGGATAAGTGCCGAACTAAAACAATAGATGTCTAATGTAGTAATAGTTCTCTTACCCGCCAAAGTGCGCTGGTAGCCAGTCTCGGTGCTTTTGTCAAACATAAAGCTCAGGGCACTGAGTGAGGCGCCCCACACAATGTTGAAGATCTGCACATCGTAGGCGGCATCGTTGACATAGTGGAAGTGACCATCGTGGGTGGCGCCACGCCTCAGCAACACTTTCCACAAATAGTTTTCACGTACCAGACCTGTCTGCTCGGCGGGCATCACAATTTCTTCGTTTCTGTAAGCACATACACATATGTAATCATAATCGTGTATAACTTAATCGCACTCACTTGATGCCATTAAATATCTGGGCCAGCATTTCCTGATCAAAATCTTGTCCTCCATTCAAACCTCTCAAATTCTTTGTGAAATCATCCTGCGTCATGGGCACATTAAGACGCTTGGCATTCGAATTGTGCTGATCCATGTTCAGCATGATGATGGCATATGCCAAGCGGAAGGCGGCATCAACGTTGGCAAACGGCTCTTTGTTTTGAATCTGAAAGTAAAACAAAAAACAGTATATAAAGCTTTTTGCATTACTTAAATATTTGTCTCACGAAGTTTACAGCATTCGTATACTTTTAACTTACATGCCAATGATCAGAAAAGTGTTCCAAGACGAGAAAAATCAATGGCGCCTCGCCCGGTAAGCGGAAGGTCTCCAGGTAAAGACGCAGGGCTTGATCAACACGTAGCGTCGTGAAGTCAAACGAGTCCACAAAGTTAATGAGGATCTTCGAATCGACGTTCTTCTTTTTGGATATATATTCACCAATCATTTTCTTGTCAAGGCCTGGATTCTCACGCAGGAAAAGCGCCACCTGCATAGGATCAAGCTGAGCATGTAAAATTCCGTGCTCCTGTAGGTACTGAATGCCCTTGTCGGGTCGCTGATTAAACCACTCTGTGCCCTTAGACAGCAATCGCTTCTTCTCCTTAACGGTCGCTAGCTGCTCACTGGTGATAGTACCACCGTCGCCTCCTGACTGCAATCGCAAACGCTGTGAGCTATTGTTGATAAAGCTCGCAATGTTCTCCACAGGTTCCTCGCCATTATCAATTACAATGCTCTCAAGACCGCTATTGTGACGCGAATGTCGGCTACCACCAACGCCTGACGAAGATGACTGCGCCAGAGCGTAGTTACAAGAGCTGTTGTTGCTCTTGGTTGCTGCACAATTGTGTTCGATACAATCAATCACACTAATCAACGTGTCCATGGCGATGATATGCGTACTGTAAATAGCATTGGTGGCCGAAAGCGTGTATTTGCTAAGCAAATTGGTAAGACTCTCAAACATGTCCGTGCAGTATAGATCACAGTCGTAGTTTATATATAACTCCGTGACAAAGCCGGGAATACGCCACATCTGCAGAAGATTATCCAGCGCCAGTTCGCGCATCTCGTAGGGAGTTTTCGGATTATCGCTTGCGATGATTTCGCTTAGTTTCTTTAGATAGCACTCCAGCTGAAACTTTAGATGGCCGCGAAGTGATTCGAAGAGCAAAAAACAAAGTTGCAAATCAGCGGCAAAGATGCTGAGGCGCTCCGAACTCAGCAGCTATTAAAAATAATTTAATTTTAATATTTAAGTTAATGATTTTCGGATTTTGCCTATGCATCTGATCATTAAAATATATTTGACTCACCGATATTAAGCTTCGACACAAATCATCTTTTACCAGCTTCAGAAGTGACTCATATTTGCCAATGTTGTCGGCGGCCACCTCAAATGCGACGGTGAGCAGACTCAAACCAGTGTGCATCATACTATCTGAATTCTGCTTGTCCAGCGGATTGCATAGTATAATGAGAAACCGAAAAAGTTCCTTGATAAATGGCAGCCCATATGGAGTCAGTGAAGTTGATAAGGTAGCCGCATCTTGTGAAGATGACTGTTGGGTGAAACGTACGCCTACAGAGTTGATGTATTCGCTGCTGTTGGCCTCGGCTAAAGAAGTAGTCGGGAGTGTTGTGTGATCCTCTTCCGCGTCAGCATGACTTAGCTCAGATTTGGCGTTCTCCACCTCAATATTTGGCACTTCAATTGGAGTATTGCCAACAATTGTCGTGGTCGGTGTTTGTGTGATCTTGCCCTGCATATCAAGAATGTTGCCTGCGGGAGAAGCAGGCGTTGTGGAAATTATGGGTGCCTTCAAATACGTGGGCGCCATGAGCGTGCTCTGCGGAGTCTGAGGCGGCTCATCGGATATGGATGACTTGTGTTGCACAGCCGAAGCTGTCTGTGATTTCCGCCTATGCTTTTCTGTGGGTGCGCCAGCAGCGGCTTCGCATATAGTAAAGCGCTTCTGCAGCATAGTGTCGCTGCGGTCTTCCGTAAACTGTGGCAGCCGCATAAAAAACAACAGCACCATGTCTTTGAGTGATTGTTCGGCGGAACGTCTAAGCAACTCGCTAAGGCGCGGCTCAAAGCAGATCTTAAAGCAGCTGAGCATCACTTCGCACATGGACTCATTGCTAACGGCCGCACCCTCCGGACTATGGATGAGAGTGTGCAACACTTCGATGACACGCATAAATGTTACACTATCCGAGGACTGATCCGTTCCCATAAAGCGGGCATGCGTTACTGCATCCGCTATCATCTCGACAATCACAGCCAGTTTTGGAGTCGTGGGATCTAAAGGTTAAAAATGCTTTAACGCCTTTAGCAGAATAAGACATGTACAAACGATTTTTTTTTTAAATAATAAAATATAAATAATATGTTAATAGATACTCATCTATTGATGTATATAGGTATGAGTGCCAGACGCATTAATCTTTTAAAAGGTTCTTACCAATCAGACCATATGACAAGAATTTGTTCACAGAAGCTAAAGCAAGACTGGTTAATGGGCCTGTGGTGTCCGCGGTGCGAATCACCTCCAAGAAGGGCGCTAGAAACACTTTCGGTTCAATTAAGCGCAAGTCCTCAATGAGGTGTAGCACCTGCTTCAGATCGATGAAAAGTTTCAGCAAAACATCTTTTTCATCATCCTGCATTCGATTGAAAGAGTAAATTCACAAATCTTGTTACATCTATACACATTATATACATACATATATATATATATATATATATATATAAATATATAAGACAGTTACCACGTAGGCTGTTGCATTCCAACGTGTTCCACGTCGCATGGCCGTTACTAGCGTGGCCATTTCACCGCGCACCACATAAATGCCGTTGCCTGGGAGTGACATTTCGTCCAGATTGTCGAGTTGTGGTTTATACTTGCACCTAAATGGCTTCCACCTTTTAGAATTTGGCACGCAACAAACAATTGCTTAAACCTGCTGCTACTTTTATTTTCTCACATATGTGCATATGTTTTTACTGTCAGTTGGAAACAGCAAACGCAGGCTACATATACACGCTCAGACACATATAAACGCGTCGAATGTGTACGGAACGATAGGTTTAATTAAACATTTTATTTTTTGCAAAATTTGTCAATTATTTGTTTTTGGTGACGTCTACGAAGTGTATATTCTGTTGTATTTTATTCAAGAGCAACTCTGTAAAGTTTGTTGATATGATTTCGATATATCCAGGTTAAGGGAATTTTAATTTTTCGATAAGTAATCGATTCAGTTTGATTTTTTAGTGTCTTTTAATGCCTTAATGAACTTCAATAACAACTTTTCAACTTTTTCTTATATATAAAATGCAATTTAAATCTATTTTCATACGACTAACCATCTCTTCTAAAGTAAATCATATTTAAGATAATGCATTCAATTCAGTAAAAATGTATAGTTACGAGTTTATATGTATTTTGACTAAATGATTTAGAACAAAGCGGATCTATTGGTTCGATCTTACTATCGATAACATTTTTCCACTTTGGTCAACTAAACTAACTCACCGCAGCTAATGTTAATCTGACTAATGCTGTTATGTTAATCAAAGAAGTTATTTACCGCACATTCTACTGCGTCAATCAGACAGATACGTTTTAGTTAATAGATGGTAGCTTATTTTTATTTAATAATTTGTCGATTCGAATATTTTATACTGTCCAATGCACGCTCGTTTGTTTAACAACTAGAACTTTCGAGTGCTATTTTTGATGGACAAAGAATAAATTAGCAATATTACCAAAGTGCTGCACTAATATTTGGTGCACCATTTTTTTTATTGACTAACAAATTTAAATATATTCGTACATGATATATTATTTATTAAACTTATTTGCATTGTGCGTTCAACAGTACATTTTCGCTGATTTTGTTGATAGGCGAAAATTATGCAAGGCAACGCTAGACAAATTTGACGACATTTAATAATGCATTGACGATCTGACTCTGTTTTTGCATTTTGAGGTGTCGCCACATGTTTCGAAATAGGGTTATGTGCTGCTTGTACGCAATTTTGATTTATTTAAAGTAAAGTTACAGACTGTGTGTATGTTTATTAATTGAATTTCAGTTGGCGCAGTTACGCGTCTATTTTAATGTCTGTGAAGCTCCAAGCAAACGCTTCAAACTTTCGTCCTGCGCCAGAGCTCTCTTCACGGCCATAAATAGCTGTGGGTCAATGGTTTGGCTATTTTGCTGGACCAGCGGCAATCGACTGAAACGTTTGGCCAACTCGGCTAGCTTGGGCTGCTGTAGCAGAAAGTCATCCAGGACCTTAGGTGATATGTTGGCCATCTGAGCAAGTTGCTGAACATGCGGCGCAACGGGTTGTTGGGCAGCCGATGACGTCGTCGACCGCTCATTGGGTGTGTTCAAGTGGGTCTCTATCGGCAACCTTGTTGGGTGATTTTTATTTACGGTGCTGCTGTGGACTTTGATTTGCCTTGGCGTGGGCTGTGTGGCTTGCGACCGCTGTAGAGGTCGCAGTGGAATCGGGTAGTGATAAGGCTTTCGTACGAGCACTGGACGTAATGCTGACACTGCAGCTTGCTGATGGGCTCCAGGGACGAAGTTGCCCACAGTGGATTTGGGAGATGTCTTGCAGTCTGAGCCAGCGGCCAAACTGTATTGTTTCTCAAAATCATTGTCATTCTGCATTAAGCTGCCATCTTCGGCCCATTCTAAGTTAATTTTTTTAATTGTTTTCTTTGTTGTTGATTCGTCCAGCTTGGCGGGCGTATCAAAGTAGACGGCATCTATATCCGAATTATTTATGGTGATAACGTCTTTTTGTTCAGGTGCAGCATTACGAGTGGTCTCTGCTCTAGAAATAGCAAGATCATTGTTCAACGATTCCAAGTAGGTTTTCATCAGAGCTATACCCTGGTCACTGGAAGTCAGTGTGCGAACGTATTTAATGGTTTCGATGGAGTTACTTGTACCCATCATTTTGCCAAGCTCACCGATGCTGGGCAACTGCTCCAAGCGCTTTACTCCCAATTTATTGCGTGCAATGTAAAGTAAATCACTGGGATACTCCAGGGCAAAACTTGGTGTTGGAGTAGTTGAGGTTGCTGTCGCTCTTGACACTTCACTTGTTGCACTCGTCAGTTTGTAAACGGGTATATTGTAATAGAGCGCATTTTGTAACTTTGGATTGGGCTTTTCAGTATTCACAATTGTTGGACTGTCCTGACTGTAGTAATATTTGGGGATCAGCGGTAATCGTCCGCGAACGCACTGGAGGAGAGCCAGCTGCAGGAAGAGCAAATTCAGTAATCGAGCGAACATTGTGCTCAATTCGAGGTTGAAAAAACAACTGAAGGAAGAACTAAAAATGGGCCTAAGTATAGCTTCATGGAATTTCCTCTCTTTGTTTCCACGAATTTTGGATTATGCCAATGAGTTGATTTTCTACCTGCGGACTACAGAAAATATTTTTCCATTGAATTTTTACAAAGTACCTGTGTTATGCTTTCTCAGAGGTTTCGTACTTTGAGTTTTTATTGGAACTAGGAACTATATATATTTATTTGTATTCTTCTTGAGTAAAGAGCCAGTCATAAAATGACTTTGCTTATTTAGCTTGCTAGAATTTGTAACATTAAAAACGAATAATTATAGATTTCGAACTGTAATCACATTATTCAGTTCAAATGCATTTTCGGTATATATTTTTACTGGAATACCAACCAGGTAGTTTTTCTAAATTAAAAAGCAATTTGAGAATGCATTTTCACTGATAATTGTTATAAATTTAAAACAAAAAAGCTGTGAATTATAACCACAAACCAAGAAAAATAAAATAGACCGCATTTGAAAAACAAACTAAGTTTATTAAAGCAAAAGCCCTAAGGTCTGGTCTCTTACAGATTTGATAATCTGTTGTTGTTTCTGAACTGACCATAGAGCGCTTAAAATCTAAGGAAACGTTGTGTCACTTTAAACTCTAATGAAGTATAAATTCGCTAACAACTACTAAGTTATTTTATTGTTGTTTATACATTGGAAAACTTATATTTACATAGTAACGTAAATAAATATTGCAGCATAAGACAAATTTGCAAGCAATGGAGCAAAGGCTATGTAAATGGAGCTTTCAGCAAATACACAAAGTATGATTTGGAGGGGTTATCACAAAATTGCTAGCAACATTTGGACACTCCCACCAGGGCTGGACGTATGCAACGCTCGTGTAGCTTATAGCCGAGCTTGGTTACCTCCACAACAGTATTGGCCTCAACAGTAGCGTCATCCTTCTGGAACAACGCCTCGTGCATATTGGGATCAAATTTCGTGTTGATTGGATCGACAGGCTCCAGGCCATGACGCTTGAAAACCTGCAGCAGAGATGCCCGTGTTATGCTGAGCCCCTCGAAGAGGATCTTTAGATCTGCATTGCTTTCCAGCTAAGTGCGCAAAACCCAAAAAAAAAAAAATTAATTCCATCAATTTAACAATCGAAAATAACACAATATGTACGGCATACTTTATCCTTGGGTACTGCTTGTGTTGCGTGACCTAGTGTATCGGCCACCTCAAGCAAATCCTTGCAGAAACTTTGTATTCCAAAGATTTTAGCGTCGCTAATCTGTTTGTTGAGCCGTGTGCGCATATTCTCGCTATCGGCCAACGCTCGCTTGTATTTGTCGAGCAATTCACGGTTTTGCTCTTTAGCCGTACTCAACTCTTGCGTCAGCCGATCAATTTCCGGCGACAGTGGCGATTTCTCCTCCGACGCCTCATTACCCGTTGACTTCTGCTGCTGCTTCTCAATAGAATAGCGCCGAGGAAATTGTGTCTTGGAATTGCAAAGCAAGCTGTTGGGATTTGTTAAAGGGAAATAACGTGCGCCCAATTGGATGTAATTACGTCACAGAAAGAGACGCGCACTGGCGAACAACGTTGCTTACCTTAGATTTTGTGTGCAAGCCACGGTCTTAGTGTGCCCGAAACGATTTACCAACATTTTTAGGGGTAAAGAAGCCGTTGATGTCATTGAAATTTTTATTTTTGTTTAAATATTTTTGCAACTAATAATTTGCTTTGAATCAAAAACTCAGAAATAAATTTTGCTACAACGCTTGCTAATTAATCGAAGGTTGTAATCGACTAAAATAATTTTTCTGCAGAGCTCAGGTAGTAACCGATGTATAAAATACTGAATTTGATCTGGTATTTTGAAACGCGCAGCATTGAGCTTATTGTTGTTGTGAAATTCGGTAATTCAAATTCGAGGCCAATGGCTTATTGTCTACCCAAGCATCACTAGAACAAGCAACTGGGCATAAATTATTAAATTAACAAATTTTTAATAGAACTAGCTGTAAAGCAATAAAAACTGTTTATTTAAAAAAAAAAACGTTAAGTTGATTAAAAAAGAAAGGCTACATTTCAATATATTTGCGATAAATACGGCTTAATTGATGGCAGTCACTATTTTCTATTAACTTTATAAGCAAACAACAATTCAAAAATATACAAACGAAAATATAATAAATTCAATATATATATGAAATATCTTTAACACGTATACTCCCAAAATTGTCGCATAGTGTTGAGGTCAATCGCATATCTCTTATAGATTTGCGATAAAAGATTCGAATTGATTTTTTTTGGCGGATTTAGGACCTGTAAATGTAAATTAAAAGTTTTAGTCATGTTGCTAATGCAACAAATCCATTGTCGATATTTTGTCTGCCAAACTATTAAGTGAAGGATAAGATACAGGGTATATCCAAGTCGGGCAGTCTTGAGCAGGGTGTTTTTACTTGATTTGTATGGGCGTTGTACAATTGCTTGGAGAATGATCTGAAGAAATTCAAAGTACGAGTATGTGTACAATACAGTATCTTATTGAATATATGTGCGTGTGTATGCAAATACATTCAAACCTAGTCGAGTATCCATGAGTTCAAGTATGTATGTATGTATTTATGTATATATTCCGATATATATATATATATATATATATATATATGTAAATCGAACTTGTATGTTTTAGAAGTAAAGGCGTTGACAAGTATTTAGTTGAATTTTAACACTGTGACCGTGTGGTTGATAACCAATTTAGAATCTTGCACAGCATAATTCAAAACCAATCATAGGCATCCTGTCATAATGAGAGACGAGGATATGCAACTGGCTCTCAAAATGGTTGCCAATTCAATATCTGTAGAGGGTGAAGACGATAATGGAACGTCGATAACATCGCCCGAGAATTCTCCAAAGCCGTTAAGAAAAGCTCGAGTTTTAGATTTAAATGAGAGACGTAAACAATTTCGGTAAGTAAGCAGACAAATAGTTTAAAAAAAATCCTTTTCGCTGGCTACAAAAACGTGCATCTACATATACATACGTATATGCAATTGTAGGTAACGGGGTTCGGCAGAATACAGATGCAAAAATATTCACGCTTGCGTCTATTATCATGCCATCTCTTTCTCACACAAATGCTCAATATTTATGCATACAGAATAAGCTTGCGGCGGATGGTAGAAATGAGATCAATGTGAGAACATATTTCTAATCATAACTTGGGTGTTTGTTTCCAGTTCTTGATGAAATTTGGGCAGTTGGTTAACATTGTGCATATGCGTATTTAATATTAATTAGAAGATGACTTTAAAATATACTGCTATCAGAAATCGAAATAAATCGAGTAACGAAGGCAGTTATCGATAAAATAAAAAATCGATATTATTAAAAAAAAATAATGAGCAAACTTTATCTGCGGCGGATTTACGAGAACCTTTTTTTTTTACAAATTTCAGTCTCTAGCTCTCAAAGTCTCTGAGATTCGCGTGCTTATACAGATATACGGACAGACGGACATGACTATATCGACTCGGCTGTTGATCCTGATCAAGAATATATATAATTTATGGGAGATTCTTCCTTCTGCCTGTTGTATATATTTGCACAAAACCATTATACCGTTTTTACCCATTTGGCTTCACGGTATAAAAATATCGTGTGCATTTTATAAAGTTTATGGTTAAGACTTTTTTTTTATTAATCCATAATTTTTTATTGCTTAGCTCTTCTATTCTGCAATAGAAAATTAATTTTGAGCTGGTTGAATGCAAGAATACTTCGGTTAAATATCATTAATATTGAATGGGCACAAGTATGCTATTCCAAAAATCAGATATTCCAATTTTTTTTTTTGTTTTAGGTATTTTATTTGTTGGGAAAGATACTGAAATGCGTGTATACTTTCATCAGTATTTTGTTCGACTTAGTATACGGTAACTCTAGTGTGCTTAATAAGAACTTTGGTTAAATAGCTAGTTGCGCTGCTGAAAAGGTTCTGGAGGTCTAAGAATATATGTTCGTCTCTCGTGTAAGGGTACTTTCAAAATGTTGTCAGAACCCCCTATCAACCAAAAATTAGCAGCGACACAAGCGCAGGCGAGCCTCGGTAATAAGAACAACGACAGAATTGATGGAATCGAAACGCCTAATCGAATCTGCGGCATTGGCAGTAGCTGGTGGTGGTAAGCGTTATCATCTATCTGTCCAATCAATTGCGACTGCAAACTACAAACAATAATTTAATTTTTCATGCGTTTTAGAACTTAAGGAAACTGTTATTTATAAGTGTAATTGTAATCACTTATGTCCAATAGATAAATCGACTTGGATAGATGCACCCATGTTAACCTGTGAATATAATTAAGTAAAATTCGCAATTCGAAATAGATTTTAATTACTGCCTACTTATTTGTAGGCGCACACGCAGCTTAAACGCACCGTCGCCATTCCAGCAGTTTGGGCCATGTGGTCGCATCATGAAGAACTCGGCGATGGTTATGCAAATTCAGGATCCCGCCAGTCAACGACTAACATGGTACAAGCCTCCGCTAACTGTATTGGTCATCAAGAAAGTCAGCGATGCTTCCGTGCTGGCTCCATTTGTGCAGCTGGTCAGTTGGCTGCTACAGGAGAAGAATATGGTTGTTTGGGTGGAGTCTGCAGTACTCGACGATTCACTCCTCAACGAGGACATAAAGTTTCAGGAAATCCGCGACAAGTTGGTGACTTTCAAGTGTGTCAGTTTTATTATATCATTATCTCTGTTCTAATCGTCTGATTTTCTTGTCCCATAGAGATGGTCGCGATGATCTCACTGATCGTATTGACTTTATTGTTTGCCTTGGCGGCGATGGGACCCTGCTGTATGCCTCCCTTCTCTTCCAGCAATCGGTGCCGCCAGTCATGGCCTTTCATTTAGGATCGTTGGGCTTTCTGACACCCTTTCGCTTCGACAATTTCCAAGAACAGCTCATCAACGTACTTGATGGTCATGCTGCGCTCACATTACGCAGCCGTCTACGCTGTGTGATGCATCGTAAGACCGAGAAGCGGCACGAAGTGAAACAAGCTGTCGATTTAAATGCGCATGCATCTTCCGCTTCTAATAGCATTCTGGTGCTGAACGAGGTGGTCATTGATCGTGGGCCATCGCCCTATCTGAGCAATATCGATCTATTCTTAGATGGAAAGTACATTACATCTGTGCAGGGCGATGGCTTGATTGTATCCACACCGACTGGCAGCACAGCGTATGCCGTTGCCGCTGGTGCCTCCATGATACATCCCTCCGTGCCGGCCATAATGGTAACACCTATCTGTCCACATTCGCTGAGCTTTAGACCGATCGTTGTGCCCGCTGGTGTTGAACTCAAGGCAAGTAACCACAAAACTATTTCGAAAAAAATTGCAAATTTACTGTTGGTGATCCGTAGATTTCCGTATCGCCTGATAGTCGTAATACTTCCTGGGTGAGCTTTGATGGTCGCAATCGTCAGGAAATCTTCCATGGCGACAGCCTCCGTGTGACAACCTCTATTTATCCAGTACCTAGCATTTGCGCTCAGGACCAAATATCCGATTGGTTTGCCTCGCTGGCCGATGGACTGCACTGGAATGTGCGCAAGCGTCAGAAATGCCTCGATGAGCTGTCAGATCTAACAGCATCTGGTTCTGAGGACACCTTTGATGAGATTGAAAATATAAAATTATATGAAGTTTAGTGCGTAAGTCAAAGAAAGAGCTTAACCCATTTCAGATACATGTGTGAGTGTACCAAGTCAAACTAAGGTATTGCTGCATACATATGTACATATGTTGTATTATAGCTTAACATCCTACCATGTTTTTTTAGATACTCTAATATTTTTGTTTCCTAAGCTGATAGTTTGTATAACATATGTTGCGCTCAGAAAATTAAATCGGTGGGCATTTCTATACTATACCACACTATGATTAAATTGTACCCCATAACAGATCATGTTCAGCAACAGCCATTTGCCTTTGTGCCTATGTGGCAATTATAAAATAGATGTATATATTCATATATATGCAACATATATCAATCATAATTTTAATAGAAGTACTTGCTGCTGGTTGGTTAGTTACATGTTGGTTACATGTTGTTAATGTTGTTCACCTCGATTATGTTTGTTAGCGCTTCGATGATACGCACTTGGGTTTATCGAGCATCGTTAGAAGGTTAATTGAGTAGAAAACGAAACGAATGAAATTGAAAGTGACGACGAGCCCCGATACTAGTAGAAAATCTTGCCCTCAGGCAGTACATGAGATGCAAGACGAGTTGAGTTACACGCTTCAGATTTTATGCCATTGTTTCATGTTTCAAGTTATTTTATTTTTCGTATATTGCTTTTACCTTTTTTGTTAACAAATTCAAGGTGTGCAAATAAATATCAAAATGAGCATGCGTGTCTGCTTCAGCGTGTATTTGAGTGTATGTGTGCATTGTGACAGGTGTGCGTGCTTATCTAGTCATATGAAGTGCATAAAATCTCGTATTATAGGCGTGTGCAATAGTTGACTCTGAACGTTGTCAGCGCACGGTTGTGCGGTGTTTCTGTGTGATTGATATATTTATTAGATGCACAAAAAAAATATTAATTTATTAATATAATACGCAAACATTAAAATGAATGCACGAGATATGGAGCGAGCAAGGCAACTTGTTAAAGATGAAGCAGCTACTTGGTGGTGTCGGCCAAAGGAACCTGTAAGAAAGACGATAGTGGGTAGTCTGCTAGACAAGCGAAATCAATTTCGGTAAGCTAAAAATATTGATTGTGATGGTTTGCAACAATTAAACGGCCTTGAACAAGAACAGATAAACACGTTTGAACTTGAAAATAACTGAAACTTGAGTGTTATAGCAGCCAAGTTTTGTCACTCGCATAAATTCAATTTATGATATCGTCTATCGATATATTGAATAAAATTTTGATTTCCACACAGAAATATTTTATCTCGATCCTTAATTGCACTGTCAGCATGAAATTAATTTTTTTATTTATAAGATTTTTTTTTGTGTGTACATTGATCCACAAAATTAAAAATAACAGCGCCACCATTTTACGCTTCTGTTCCCAATATGTTCATTTGTTACTTACTTCAGTTTAGGATATTTTACCTACAAAATAATGGTTATGAGTAGGAATTTTATTATTGTCCTTTTACGAAACTATAAAGTAAATTATAGGCATAATAGTGTTACTTTTAAAATGGTACTAATAAATTGTACCAATATAGCGAACTAAATGAACAGCGCTCGGAAGAACGGAATAAGTCTTATCGTTTAGTTTACCGAGTCAGTTAATCGAACTTATTTCAAGCGATTCAATCAACTCTCGTATGTGTAATAAACTCGGTGTATATAATAATAAAAATATTGTGCGCACGTCTGTAGCGCGTCTGACCGCGATAACAAAATATAATTGTTCGCAACTACTGTGTGTCATACCAAAGACAAAATATCGTATGCTGTCATCCGAGATTGTTAAGCATGTCCTCCTCCCATGATATTACCAAAGCGACACCAGCCCAGACTGTGCCAGGTGCAAGCACAGCTGAGGCGACAGTAGGTGCATCCTACCATATCAGCTTATACGATGAGCATAAGAATCACTTGCTAAATGCGTACAACCCACGCCTAAAGCATGCCAACAGTGGATCCGCATCCTCTGCGCCTGGTCCTGGCCTGCTTACGAATGGCACTGCTAGCGATATAGAAATGCGTTGGTGGTGGTAAGTAAATATATTAATAGTGCACATATGTACAGTGCATTTCATGTGATTATCAATTAAAAGAAGTGCTTACTGGTAGCAGCATACATCAGTTGATTTGAAATTAATGTAAGTAATATCACTAAACAGACAATACATCGAGGCGTCAATTCGACAAAAAAATGCAGCAGGTTTTTTGAGTATCTGGCCGCAATATAAGGGGGTCGCGTGACGAGCGAATTTCATTATTTCGTTTTACTTTGCTGCGTCAACATCGCGGATAAAGGATGAGTTATGAATGTTTGCGAAAAAAGCTAATATTTTACTACCGTATCGAGCAGACCCTTGAATGTGTGCGAAGATAGCAGAAACACTCTGTCCTTGTCTTTTATTGACTGCTTAGTGGTAACATTTAGGCTCGACTTGCAGCAGCCAGCAAGCTAAAAAGATGTTTGCATAACGTGCTTACAGCTCTCCTACATACCAGTTAGCACTTGTTTACTTTGGTCACTCTTTCGCTATCCATTGATTATGCGACGCGTGTCGATTTGTGCGGTGGTCAGCTGTTGTTTACAACCTGATCGTTAGCATGCGCTCTGTGACAGCTGGCAACAATCGTAAACTTTAATTTTCAAATCGCACAAAGATTTACAATTTAATCACCTTTTTGGTATTTCAGTTCAGTTCAGTTATCGCTTGTTCACCGAACAGTGCGGTCGTGTTTGGTTAAATCTGTGTGTACGATCTCTCTTTCTGACGCTCTTTCTCGCGCTATCTTTCTCTCTGTACCTCTCTTGTTCTCTCTCTTTCTACGTTTACTCTTCCATCGAGTTTTTCGTAATTTTTGTCTCTGTCGGTCGTTGGCTTTGCTTGAAGCTCGGGCTCCATGTTTCGTGTGCTGTCTTATATAACATGTAATTAGAGGACTCTTGTTTGAAACTTTTTAATAACTCACAAAGACTCGGCATTTTGTTGTGTGCCTAAAAGTTTGTATGTAAATCAGCCTGGCTTCAAATGGCCTGCGTGATAATCACTTAAGTATTTAGTTAGTATAGACAATTGACTTGAGACTTATTATTTTTTTTCTTTATGTAGCTTATCTTTGTTCAATTAATCATCATTGTTAATTTCACATCAAATTCTCGTCTGCCTATTGTCCCAGGCAGTAAAGCTTTCTTTGTTTACAAATTTAATTAATTATTTAATTATTGTTTTTCTTAAAGTTGTTTATGTAATTCCTGCTGCGCTTGATTGACTCTTGTTGCAAAAGACATGGTTGTAACTCCTTACTTATTAATACCCTAAGTCTATTAAAGACCTGATCTAGCATTGCAAAATTTACACCTGCAAGTGTATGCTTATAACCTAATAATAATAATAATAATAATATTATAGGCTTCTCAAAATACTTTCATATTGAAATATATTTGCATATATTTTAAAGACATATATATACACGTATATATATATATATATATATATGATGACTACGTGTTTTTCTCCTCTCTACCCTTTGTCAAGAAAAGTGACCAACGTCCATTGATTTACGCTGACAAATGAAACCTTAAGCCTAAGAAGCCGCTTTTTATCTTCTATCCCTCTCGCTTGCTCCCTCTCCCTCACTCTCTCCTACTCAGTTTGGTTTTGTTGGAATTACTATGCAAATTAGTTGACGACAGAGCCGGAACTACGAGCAGATCGGAGACGGAGATGTGTACGTAAGCGGGAACCAGAAATTTAACGTTAAGGTTTTGTTAAAGTTGTTCTAAAAACCTGTTCTTAATTATTGAAACAATTTATTGTATACAAATTTGATTTAAAATTAAGCTAATATTTAATGCTAACCGCATATCCTTAGATATTTTTTCATTCATAGGTTATTTTCGGCTATTTTTGGGTTAACAAATTTGAATGGTTGGCGTGCTACCTAAAAAAAATGAGAGTTTAAAGTGTAGGAACCGTTTGTCTTTTGTGGCATCATATTCCGAATTTGGAACACCTTTCAAAAAAAGAGAGCAAGGTTAAGTATGTTTACCCTTTTAACCAATAAAACAGCAACCTCTCAGGGACGTTTCAAGTCATTGCGCTAATTGCTCGCAATGCCAAGTAATTGTTGAGCTAATTAAATTCTAGCTAAAATAACTGCTACAATGTGCAAATAATATATAAACAATTGCACAAAGAAACAACGATAAATACTTTGCGATTTGCGATCGTCACCTGTAAAGTGTGAATCATATGCGTGGTTTTGAGCCATGACCTGCCGATCAGATATTGACTTGGCCACTCTTCATCAGCATCGGCTTGAAGAGCGCTGGCACTATGGACTCGCCTGGTGCGGTGCCCACGGAAGCAGTCAGCAACAACAGCTCACTCACTATAACGAGATGCTCATGCGCCAGAGCGCCAATCGGCAGCGTCAACATCGTTTGGCCAAAAGCGGCAGCTATTGCAACATAGGAATACAAGCCAACAGCAGCAGTTCAATTACAATGAACAGCGGCAGCATGGTTAAGAAAAACATTGCCCAAAATAATCATAATATAACGCAGCAGGGATTGGATGAGTATGATAGCTACTTTACGTCCACGACGCGACGCAGACGATCCGGCACTTGGCCGTAAGTAATGCTATTCCATAATAATTTTTTATCTCTCACGCTTAAGGGCAAACTTAATAAATATGTTTTTTCAATAATTAGCTGTGATTAAAACTGTTTGTCACTGCTTGATGCTTGAGTGTTTTAATTTAGCTGTACTTTTTATAAGATAATTATTTACCAGCGTTGGAATATTTTCAAAATGGCTTTGTTAAGATTGATTGTTATCAAAGTGTCGTGTCATTTTAAAGTATTATACTAATTAAACAATCTATTTAGATAATAATTTGTAAGCAAACAAATAAATGTCGAAATCGCTTTTACCGAATATAAGGAACTAGTTCGCATAGAAAATCTTGAAGGTAGATATAAAACTAAGGGACTAGTTGGTCCAAAAAATATAATTATGCATACTCTCTAAAATGTTATAAAAATGAATTTTCGATGATGTTTATATGTACAATTTAGACAAATATATCTATAAGTCCTTGACCCTTTTAATCATTTATATATATTTATAAATATTTAACAGCTTTATGCGGACATTTAAAACTAGTTTTAACACCCAACACATCGAATGACACCAAAGACACATGCTATGATGGCGCTGAGTATTTACAAATGTTGATTGGTATTGAGCAGCCAAACCACTTTTTGACCGGTATGCGGGCTTAAAAGTTTTTGTTTTGTCTACAATCTACTCTATGTGAAACAATGACATTAATTTTATCAGTACCCGTAAGTGTGAGGCGCAATTCTTAAATAAAACTCATTATCGCGATTTAATATCAGTGGGCAACAAAAAAAGAGACAAAAAAAAACTGGTGACAGGTGCCAAAGGTGTTGCAGGTCGAGAGACTTGACCTTTAATTTGCATGTGTCTGTACATTTTCTGTCTGTTCACCAAAAGACAGAAAGACGACACCTAATTAATACCGTAGGGAAATTGACAGAATACGTTAATAAATTAATAAAGAATGACTTTCGGCCTGATTTGGCGGCGTTTGTGAACTGTGAGCCTCAGTCTGAATGCATTTCAACAGAAAATGGTACGGATATAATTTTAATTATTTCTCAAAAGTTCAACGTGTATATTCATACAATCACAGTCGAAACATAAGTACTATTGGTATCTGTATTAGGCCTGCACATACTTTGTTATTAATTAGTCAGATACTGAAGTAAGAAAAGATCTTGCTCACCGTTATCTGAATAGAATATACATTTTTATGTTTTGTAAAAACAATTCTACAGTTTCCGTTTGTTCCAATTTTGCTGCAATGCTTTCCTTGCAAAAAAAAAAAAACAAAAACATTGTCTTCTGAAATACTATAGTAGTTTAAGATCAAAATCTTAATCCATAGAAGCCGAAATAGGACTAGTGTTCACAAATCCATGGAATTATTTAAATACCAAGTCAATTATCAATATGGATTATTGTTTTCATATCTATTGCAGGCGAACGCGTAGCCTGAACGCGCCTTCCCCGGTTCAGCAGTTTGGGCCATGCGGTCGCATTATGAAGAACTCTGCAATGGTAATGCAAATACAAGATCCCGCAAGTCAGCGTCTGACCTGGTATAAGCCACCACTCACTGTCCTCGTAATTAAGAAGAAGGATTCCCAGGTGCTGCTGCCGTTTGTGCAACTAGTCGAATGGCTGGTACAGGAGAAGAATATGGTTGTTTGGGTCGAGTCCGCTGTGCTGGAGGACAAGTTGCTGCGTGACGATGTCAAGCTGGATCATGAGAGCGCCAAATTTAGGCAGGTTCATGAATATTACAGTGGAGTGCGTGCACGTTTTCTGGAACTGCGCGAAAAGTTGGTTACTTTCAAGTGAGTTGAAAATTTAGACTTAATGACATGTCCATGCTAATAATTATATTTTTTTTTTTCATTCGTCATCAGAGATGGGCGCGATGATCTCACGGATCGCATTGACTTTATTGTCTGCCTTGGAGGCGATGGCACGCTGTTGTATGCCTCACAACTATTTCAGCAATCAGTGCCACCAGTTATGGCCTTTTATCTCGGTTCGCTTGGCTTTTTAACACCCTTTCAGTGTGATAATTTTCAGGAGCAAGTCACCAATGTGCTTGAAGGTCACGCAGCGCTGACGCTCAGAAGTCGTCTGCGTTGTTCAATCCATCGCAAAGGCGAGCGACGCAAGGAGTCACTGCAGCTGCCAAGCAGCAATCTGATTAAGCCTAGTCTGCAGCGACAGTACAATCAGTTGGAGTTCACTGACTCAACAGCATGCAACAATAACTGCAGTAATACTGCGCTGCAGCCGTCTGGCCAGAACAGCATTCTAGTGTTAAATGAGGTGGTCATTAATCGGGGACCTTCGCCTTATCTGAGCAATATTGATATATTCTTGGATGGAAAATACATTACATCTGTGCAGGGTGATGGATTGATTGTGTCTACGCCCACGGGCAGTACTGCATATGCGGCTGCCGCTGGTGCCTCTATGATACATCCTTCTGTGCCTGCTATACTGGTTACGCCCATCTGTCCACATTCACTTAGTTTTAGGCCAATTGTGGTCCCTGCCGGAGTTGAGCTGAAGGTAAGGCAATATTTTGTTGTGTCTTGCTTGAGGCTATATTATCGTTTCCTTTAGATATCAATATCGCCAGACAGTAGAAATACGTCGCGTGTATCTTTTGATGGCCGGAACGATCAGGAGTTGAATCACGGTGACAGCTTGCGCGTTACAACCTCAATTTATCCGGTACCCAGCATTTGTGCACAGGATCAGATATCTGATTGGTTTGACTCACTAGCTGAGGGTCTGCATTGGAATGTGCGTAAGCGCCAAAAGTGTCTCGATGAACTTTCGGATTTGACGGCATCTGGGTCCGAAGACACGCTCGATGAGTTTGACAATCTAAAATTGTTCGATTCTTAGAGCGTGCACTTTTGGCCGAGTGTAGTTATAGTTTAGATTAATGTGTTTACTCATCGTGTGCAATTTTAAACATGTGTATGTAGTATATAAGTAGAAAATACTCCACTCTGTTGTACATATATTGTACAAATTGGAAAACCGTTAAATGTTATTTAAGTGAGGGAAGCAAGTGTATTTCCTAGAGATCAAATCAATTTAAGAATATATCCTTAGGTTTTATGCAGGTGGCTGCTAAGATGTTATAATTTTGTGTAAACTTTTAAATAGTAATAAATTTCTTTATTTACTAAAACGCTACTTTATTCTGTTTTTCTTTAAAATTTACTACGCGCTCCTTGAGACTTTTATACTTAATTACAAAAGTATGCAGAACATTTTTTAAGACATTTTTATAAGCCTGCCTGTTATAAAACTTAATTAGTACCTGCTGATTAATTTTAATTTATTCAACTGGGATTTGCTTCCAACAGAAAAGCACTATTTTGGCTTCCATCGATTAAGCAAATTAAATGCTTAAGGAGGCATGAATGAATAAACAAAATACTGGGCGAAAAAGAAGTTCAATACATTTTATAATTTTTCTACTATAGAAATAATAATGCTTTGTTGTTATTTAATTAAGTTTGATGTCATACATTAGGCGTATAAATGTATCGAACATTTCATATAATGCCATTAATTTTTATTTTACATTAATTTTATAGGTAATATGTTATATACAATTATTGTTAATATCGAAAATGTATGAACATTAACTTGTTTTGAATTATTTGATGTTACTAAATGGAATATATTATGCGTATTATAAATCAAAAATATTTTCACCCTTAAGCCAATACAGCTAACAACTTTTTAAAGCAAATCTAGCTTTATTAAGTAGTTGAATGTTTTAATGTTTTCATATTACCAGCGACACTGCCAATTTAATTGGGAAATGTCGTTGCTTAACAAACATGTATGAACTTAAAGATTTATGTTTAAGCATGCATCAAAAAACCTGTAGTCTATTTTATATTTTTTTTAACACATTGAATAGGGGCAGTCACAATAATATGAGCCCAAGGCATAATCTTCTCTACAAAGATTGCGGAATGGTTAACGCCAGATAAGCATGGATATCTCGTGTCGCTAAGAAAAAAAAATGTGTAAGTTTATTGTATTTTTAATTATTTATAGTATTTTCAATTTATTTACTTAATTCTTTTCGATCCTTTTTTCTTGGCGCTCCTGCTCTGTAAATGAGAGTGTTTCCGGGATCATGTGCGACCCGAGTACGATTTGCTCGTGGTCAAAATTTTGTTCAGTGCTTATTGTTTCTAGTGTATCAGAACCTCTAGATGGTTGCAGATCCTGTAAATTAACGTCATTGCCACTAGAAGGAGCTGAAGGTATCGGCGTGGGTGTCGGTGTTAGGGATGTATTGGAAATAGCGTCAATATCATCTTCAAATTCTGCGTTAGCTGCTTGCAGAATTGTCAAGATATCGGTTGGAGTTTCCTTGATTGGTAAAAAATCAAAAGGGGGAATAAAATAATTAACACTAGTAGACCAAAAAATTTCAAGATAATTGTTATTAATATAAATACTATTAATATATTTAAATGAGTCGTATTTCTTAATTTATCATTGTTAATGATCAACCTACCTTTATTGCATCAACTCGGTGACGTTCATGCATTGCGCTCAAAAGTTCACGCAAGTGTTGGTTTTCTTTGCGTAAACGCTCGCGCTCCATATCGCGTTCATTGATTTTGGGCTATGGGTATAAACGCAATTTATGAATTAATTTTTATTATGCAAAATAACGGTTTCCTTACCAAAAGAAGCGAAATTTGCTCATTTAAAACACCTACAATGCTACTGAGAGCATGGCAGGGAACGCTCGGCTCTAAAGAATAAGCGTGCTGAATGCGATTGAGCCCACATGATTTCACTAATCCGAAAGTGGATGCTGAGCTTAAAACTTCTTCGTTTCCGGTGATGATCAGGGCCTGTGCCATTTTAGTGGAGCTGTCTATCATAGACAATGTTGTATGCGCTTTATTAAGAGCAGCCTGTGAAATATAAAATAAAACATTTATACATTAAAAAAAATATCATTTTCCACACTATTGCCAGTTTAACTACTAACCAAATTATCATATACATCATTTATTTCAATGTGATCACTTTTATATACAGATTCTACATTTTTTGGAAAATCGACGGCATGATAAGCTTTTTCAATTTTTAATTTTTTATCAGTGGATTCAGAGAGCTCTGTGTGATCTATTTTAGTTTCTTGATTGACGCTCACATCTTCAATTGGTGTTAGTACAACATCTGCAATATTTGCGCTAGAACCTGAGCTCTTAAGCTGCTCGTTGATGGGTTTCTCAGAAATGCTTTCGACGTTAACGTTGCTCTGTCGCTTGGTCATATCAGTGTTATTATTGTCTTCCAGAGCAATTGTCAAATTATTTTCTGTGGCTGGCACACTTGAAAATTTAAACGGGGCCAACGGTGTAGTAGCTGGAGACTTTGCTGGAATTGCAGGCAAACGCAACTCATCGATTTCACAATATCCATCATCATCTTCATGAATAGCTACTTCCTCAACATCTTGTGCTTTAAGTGTTGATACTCTCTTCAATTGTGGTGTATGATGTTGAGCCTGTGCTTGTTGTTTATTTGGTGGCGGCAACGGCGGAGGAGATTTTATAGCGACTTTTTTAAGTTTCTCTTTCTCATGACAATGGTCACACACAGCCGTTGATACGGCCGAAATCTCCCTTTCCGGTGATACATGCATATAATCATTTAAGATTTTTGTCAACATCTGCACTTGATCATAGGCAGCTAACGCAATATCGGCGCTGTCTTTGGGTGCTTCGGGCATCATAGCAATGTCAACAATCTCATTAAAGTGTTCCACTGGCATGCGAAATATATTACAAATAATTCTCTGCTTCTCCAGTAATCCGTCGCGAATAGACGCATCTAGACGACGCAATCGCTCCCCTGGCGTCAGCACTGGCTCAGCGGTGTGTGCCGGGTTAATGCTTATTTGAATTGCTGTTGGGTCAACTAGCGGTGACTGCATGAGTAATGTACGGGTATTGTTCGAATTGTTAGAGCAGACGATGCTCGCACTGTCACGCTTTGACTGTCCACCTACTAAGCCGTAGTTCATTGCGCGATCTTCGCTGTTTGGTTCACGTGCGGATTGTGTGTGACGCAGCGCTACAGCATTTAAGTCCTGCCCAAGTCCGTTCGGATAATTGTTGTTGGACTCGCCGCAACTGCGCGTAGACATCGTGCGACTTATAGATGTGCCTGCATCGTTTTGGCTGAGTCGTCTCTTTGCTAATATATTATAATAACCGGGATTTTCACTGATGGCAATTTCGCGGCGGCAATTATCATTGTCATAATTCTGGCTAGCAGTTGGTGCTGGTATGACTGTAGCTATCGGGAGCAATGGTGCCAAAGGTGTTGTGGTAATGATTGCAGTAGCGCTTGTTGGATGCGAGCGTTCTGGAGTTTGTTCCACTGACTCCCTGGGGGTTTGTGGTGCTATGACGACAACCGTATCATCGCCAGGCACATCTTGACTATTGGAACTTTTAGATCTCGGCTTATGCTGATGCGCAGCAGCGTCAGATATGTGTTTAAACCATCTGAAAATACAAAGATTAATTAAATATTGCAAAATACAATATGGTTTCATCTTAATTTTTTTTTTTTTGTATATATGTAAATACATAAATATGAGAATATTACTCTGTGGTTTTACCTGGATATCAAAGAAGATCGCCGAGTGTTGGTTTTGGAAATTACACTGTGTTCATAGCGATTTTTATTACTTATAACCTCACTAAAACTGCTTCGCCGCAATTTTTTATTAAATTTACTTGGGTTTGGCGTTGTTGTAAGTAAGGCTATGCTGCCGGTGCACAGACTCTGACGACGCGAACCAGTAAACATGTCGACCGGGAACAGATAGCTCATGGCAACTCACTGCAGGCTAACAATAATTTTTTGTTTAACTAAGAAATATTTCTTCTTGATTCTTACCAACAATTACTGCTGTTTATAATATATAAATAATTTTTATGTAGATATATGTTATCCAGAGCTATTGTAGTTCAACAAATCGTCACAATGGTTGCAAATGAATTCCATTGTCAGTCTTTTTTTTCATACATGTAAATGAATATGTATATATATATAAACATATATATATCACATCTGTATACCCTATACAGCAGCCATTAAAAGAAACTAAAACCGATATTATGACCGTAACCGTAGTAGCGATGTAGCTGCCTTAGGGCAGTTCTGAGATGGCCAGAAAGTATCTTTGGGTTGGGATTTTAGCTTCTTTTGTTCAATTTGCCTTTTTCAATATAAAATTTATTCGAAACTTGAGCAGTTCACTTTGAGACTAAGCACATTACAAAAGGTGAATTCTATTCATGATCTTTGATACCTTGTAATTCCACTGATATCGTCGGTCATGTTTCGGAGCCATTTTAATAAATGGAAGAGCGTTGCTTGTATAAGAAATAGTTATATATAAGCCAAAGAATTAAAAAGGGTTTTTGTATACATATATATGTATATATATATGATAAATATATTAATATAGGAATTGACATTGAAATAGAAATCACAATTGTGATTAAAAACTTTAACACTACTAGGTGGAAGATACACAAAACATAAAAATTTTTTGGAAATATTTAAATTCAAATCTAAAATTAAAAAAAAAAATTGACAATGATACAAAATTTGAATGTAAGAAAATATCAGAGAACTGGTAAAATGTTTAAATTAGATAATTTATTGGGTGTAACTGTAATGCAGAATTTACTAGCCTATGTCGTTATGAGAGAGGAACATGCACACGCGTCAAAAATTATATGGAAACTGAGACAGCAAAATAAGTCGAACACAACACCACTAACAATAAAACACATTATCGTGGTCGATGCGAAACGTTCGGAGAAGTGTTCGTGACCGTAGCAATCGTTAAAATGAGTGGATATAAAAAAAATACTTACGTTTTGCACTCAGAGCTGCTGGGAGCACGCAGTTCAAGCATTTGTGAAGTCTTTGTCTTGATTAGAAAGAACGAATTCTTGTCTGCTGCTTCCTGACGCACTAAAGTCTCCGAATCAATATTCATAATTGGACTAACAGGCTTATTGCTGACTGCTAGTGGCGTATGAAGGTTCTTTAGCAAATATTTATCGTCCTGCAAAAGAGATAACATGAGAAATTAGATGCCAGATGTTAAGAAATTTTTCCTACCTGTTTTGTAAGCAACACTATCATATTTTCAAAGAGTAATCCATGAAGCTGTATACTAGGATTTTTTTTCATTGTTAAGTTGCCGTCGTGCACAAGGTGATGTTGTGTAAGATCTAGTTTTTTAAACTCGTCCTTATCATATGAAGACTTGTCCAATTTGCGCTGAATATTTTGCAGCCTGTAAGAGTTTCCAAAAATGTTAAAATGTTTGTGTTTACCATTGCAGCAGTCTTTGCGTACTTGTGAGCATCCTCGGCTGTTTTTACAGCCTTATTTACTTCGACGAGAATCTTTTTCGATGACTCCACGGCTCGCTGGATGGAGTCAGCTTCAGTAGTATTTTCGGGTAGTACCCGAACAGTGACCTTATAAAGATTCTCGAACAACAGAGGATATTTCGTCAGTCGCTGTAATACCGTGGGCAATAAATCCTTAAGTTCTAGTCGACGACAAGCCTTATGTGACTCAGATTTTCTAAGTAGTTTCTGTAACTGCTCGTCCTTATGTCGCTTTTCTTTTAATGCTTCAAGTGCTATTTGCTGACGAGCGCAAAACTGAGCAGCATGTTCGCATAGCACCTCACCTGATTGACCATCAAACATATCAGTCAGCAAATCACCAATGTGTTGTACAATGTGATTATGTTCCACTCGACGTTGCTTTAAGTTTTGTTCGAAAGCTCCATGAAGCTCTCGCAGGGATAGCAGTGCGGGTGGGAATAACAGCAGTAAGTGGTCCTGGGAAAGCAAAGCACTTTCGTACAGCGGCAAAAAGAACAAACGATCCAACAATCTCAGAGTGCGAACGTGGTTACGTTCGGTTTGAAAGATTTCTATGCACGAGTTTAAGGTAAAAGAAATTTAAATTAGTTGCTGGTCGTCGCGGATATTTGACATATGCCTTTTTTAATATTACCGTTAATTATTTCCTGCCGTTTCTTCTCAGCATCTGAAAGCGCTGAAAGCATCTCGACCGCAACAAGTGAACTCCAGTCGGCTTCGTTGAAATCGTCCTCATCGTCGCTATCGATATTCCATTGGCGCTGCAAAGGCTGATGGGCAATCCAAAAGCTTGTGTTGCTGCTGCCACTTCCCAAGCTACCTTGAAACGAATCCTGCTGGCTGTGTTGATTTGCGTGCTGTTGTATTAGTAGATGTGGATGCTGATGAAAATTAGATGCACTGGATATTCCAGGAGTTGCACCGGTAATACCGCTGGCAACTTGTTCCATAGAGGTGCTTGGACTATCAGAGCCACCTCCTGAAGAGAGACTAGAATTTGATCCTTCCGTGTACTTTGGAGTTGAGATGCCCAGGTCTGGTTGGTCGTCACTGTCAATTTTAAATTAAGTGAACTAAGTGAGTGAAATAAAAGATCAAGAATATATATACTTAATTGATACCCTTATGTAGATTTGTGCTTAACAGAAAACACTTACTTGTCATAAATTAGGCCAACCATCTCCTTAAAACTTTTACTACGTATACATTCAACTTTCCTTTTCATGATTATTTATAATTTATATTTACAATTTTCTGCGATTTTTATTTATATTTACCGGAATGTATTCAGTTTCGATGCTGTAGCGTTCTAGTTGAGTTAAGCGCAAATACTGACACTTAACATACATATATGAACGAAAGAGGTGCAGCCTCTCGCAATTAATAAGTCTTATTTCCAATGTTGATTTAAAGGAGGAACTGAGACCGGTAAGAAAATATTGAGACCCTTGCTCAGCCAATAAGCTTACTCAGTTTAATAAAACAGACGGAAACGAAGAGGATGTGAAAATATGACGGTGCACACAATATGTATTATAATACACGACCCACAGTCACTGCCGCTGCCAATCAGCTAATAAAGTTGATGTCACTGCTAGGGTTGGCTGTTAAATTTATTTCCTCGCTAATAATGTCGGAGATGCTTCTTCCTGCTTGCATATTGTACTTGCACAACTTCATGTTACTCTACTTTTGATTATTTTTAAGGGCACGACATTTAAAAATTTCTATGCATGTGGAAAATATATTGTTTGAATGTACTATATTTTCGATGTAATCTAGGCTGCTTAAGCCTAACTGGAATCGCGAATTTGTACCGAGTATTACTTATGTATCTACATAAATTCGCTTCAGATAAGTTCTATCGCCAAGATATCATATATCGCATAGTTCATGTAATATAATTTTACTTACGTAGCACGCGACGATAAACTGGGGTCCGAAGTTTTTCGACGACTATTACGGCTTCGTTTGCTCGATAAGCGTTCCTTGTACGACTCGGATCGGTTAACAGAAACTGGAGCGCTTTTGTGTTGTGGGTGAAAACTGATCAGAGTCGAAATTAGATTTGTTGGTAAACTATTATATTTGCTCAACAACTTACGATTCTCTTCTGGCATCCTTACTCTCTGTTAACTCCGATGCATTTAAGTCGCTTGTAGAAGTCATACCGATACCACCTGTCAAGCTGTTGGATAAGGTCGCTGATCCTGAACTCGTTGTAAGATCTGTAACACCTACGAAACTACCACTGCAAGTAGCACTTTCGTTGGCATTGCTGACAGCGTGAAAAGAAGTCTGCAAATCGCTATTATTAAGCCCAGAGGTGTTAATGGATGTATTCCCATTGGAACGAAGGGATATGTTAGCATCCAGCTTGCGATCCGACGGTTGACGAACTATTGGCGATGATTGCACCCGATCTACGAGAAAAATTAGTAACATGAGAATATTAGCTAAATAGATTAATTAATTTAGAATACAAACACGTATATGCTGCACTTCAAGTGTTACATAATTAATACATAGTACATAATACATACATAATTAATAAATTAGTAACATGAGAATATTAGCTAAATAGATTAATTAATTTAGAGTACAAACACGTATATGCCGCACTTCAAGTGTTACATAACGCTTTGGCATGGAATTTATTGGAAATTATTGAAAGATTAAGTGTGTATACCTTTAACGTGAATTAATATCGGCAATTTACTTTTACATTCCGATATACATATATTTGTTTATTAACTATCGCGACGAAAAGAATTTTTTGAATTTACGCTTTGGTAAATAGAAAGACAACAACAACGAGACTCATAAATCTATTTATAAAACTTGGCAAATGATTTATATTTTGAATAAATATAACGCTGTATGTACATTACCATTTACACGAATTTCATTGAAGAGTTTGACATTTATACAGTTTTAGGTATTTTTTAGGTTTGTTCTTCAACGTTTTGAATAAGAATATATCTTCACACTTTATCACAACGCATTAACAATGTACATAAGGTCCAAGCTTTGGAATGTATTAATCATGTATAAAAGTAATATTTAAAATAAAATATGTATTTTCTGAGTCATCAATGTATTTTTTTACATTATATTTTCTTTATGTTTTTTTAATGCTTTCCTATTTAGTTCATATAATAAAAGTTTTAAAATTTTGAACTTGATCACTTGAAATAAAACTGTTTTGTTAAAAATTTAATACTACATTTTAGATTGACCGCAACTCAATAGCAAAGCACACTCACGGAATATTGAACTAATAACAATGTATCAGCAAAAGAACGAAAGCACAACGACTCTGCTAACAATTAAAAAAAGCTCTTTTTGTAAAAAAAACAAAAATTTCTGGAAAGCTTATAGCGTTAATTTAAAAACTTTATGGTTTGTGCTTGGGCTTTTTAATCGGTTACACCTCTAAAAATTTCACTTAACTCTTGTCTTATTTTACTCAATTCATCATTTCGTTTCATTTTCACCAATCCGTTTTCTTATTACTCACCTTGAGTAACCCACGAAAACTTTAATAGTCGTTTAAGGCTGGCATTACGTCGGACGGATTGGCCTGTTATAACAGGATAGCTGCTATCCATTTCATTTGACTCAGGAAAACACTAACTCCAAATTATTTTGCAGTTTCACTCAGGTAATCAATAAAACTTAAGAGTAAATTCTCATACAGCTAGTTAGCGGTTTAACTGAAAACTTTATATAATTTCTCTAAATTAGTCACGCGGAAAATTTTAAGCAAACCTACAAATGTACTGGCACATACTTTGTTATTCCAGAAGCTCATAATTGAAGTCGCTGTGTGCATATACATAGGCACAGACAAATACACATCGAGGCAAAATGTTTTGTCTAAGATTGTTTTTTACTCAGTTCTTCTGTTCGTGCTTAGATTTTTATAATTTCTCCCAAACGCATGGAACATATGGTACACATACAATTACAGATGTGTTATTGTGTCTATCATTCACCCAAGATAAACAAAAATTTAATTTAAACAATTTTAAATACTCTGCCAGAAAAGATCGCCAATAGAGATATCCTGTTCTTAGCTGTTTACCTCTCAAAAGACTATCTCGTAAAGATTCTTAACAAAATTTGTCAAAAACAACTCGAAATTATATGGTTGCACATTAAAGCACCTTAATAGAAGTTAATTTGGAAATATGAAATAAATATAATATATATATTTAAGCATATATTTCATATTTAATCAACATAATTAAGAGAAACCAACTTCTTTGACTTTGTTTCACTGAAATCACTAAACGGAATGACATTATTGTTATAATCACTATTCCTCTTTTAATTACTTAAAAGCACTTGTATACTATGTGTACATAATTATATAACACTTTAAATTCCTATCGCGTAACTAAAATTTTGCGACTAAAATGCGATTCAGTCCCGACTGCTCATAGCAAGAAATTACACACTAATGAGAGATAACAGCACAAAAAACAGTTTTTCGAAATCGAGAGAACATTTAATTTGCTTTCAGCGCTCTGTTTAGTTGCTAGTATTTAAACTCGTAATTTTTTTATGACTTTTTTGTAATTAATAAAGTATTTTTTGCTCTATGCTTATATATAATTTCCATTTATTATATATACACACTTACTAGGGCCAATTCACTTTGCATATTGTATATATGATCGCAACTCTTTATAAAAACAACATGTGTTTAAATCTGAGAAGGAATGAACGGCAAACTCTCGGCTATCAGAAATTTTAATTTATCAAGGACAGATGTAAGTCGAAATTAAAGTTATCCTTGGCCACATTTGCAGTTATAAACTTATTTTATGTCGATATTTTTTGTGAACATGTAAAGAGCATTACATCCTGATTGCGTTGAAAATCAAAAACCTAAGTTTTAGTGATTATTAAAATTAGTAAAAAATCAGTATTTTTAACTTGTTTGTAGAAAATAGGCGTTATTTAAATTAATACATTTTAAAAATCTACATGTAAATGAAAAACCATGAAATATTTTGTTTAAAAAACACCAACTAAAATGCTTTAGCGTGAGATTTCGGCTCTTACCGTTGCTTAACTCAGTTTCCATTTCCTCATCCTGACGAGCGCGCTTTTCATCTAAAAAAAACGCATTAGCTTTTTAAAATATTTTGTTATAACATTTTAACTCACTTGCTATAAAATCGCTAGTCCTTGGTCTTATTTTACCCATAAATTTGCTAATTTTATTGTCGTTGTGTGGGTGTCGTTTTGCTTGAGGAAGTGGTCCCGGGCAGCTTTCGTCCAAGACTTTTGAGCAAGGACGGTGAATGTTTAATTTGCAGTCTGAGATTTAATAAGAATAACCCACAACAATTGAGATTAATATGACTCTTAAGAGAGTGGCGCATCTTTATAACCTTTACCTGTGCAATGATAACCTTGAGGGCTCACACCCCATATGATCGTTTGACAATGATTACAATGCGTTACTTCGTAGTATTGGCGTAATACTAATGGATGGCCACGTACAATCATCTAGTCAAAATATATGGATACAATTTACATTAAAAAAAAAGAAGATTAAGAAGACGGTAGCAACTATAATGGAGAC
This sequence comes from Drosophila longiperda, assembly GCA_035042125.1. Lineage (NCBI taxonomy): Eukaryota > Metazoa > Arthropoda > Insecta > Diptera > Drosophilidae > Drosophila > Drosophila longiperda. The sequence continues at coordinate 109,175 of JAWNLV010000107.1, forward strand.
TCTTACACTGCCTGCAAACAATCAAATAGGCAACTTTAGATTAACAAAAAAAATCACTTCTTTTGAGTGAAGTGTATGAAAATGGACAGACTGATTTAATCCGGACTAAATGCGTAGGCTAACATATAATAACATACTTTCATCAACAAGCTTTATGTAGATCAAATAAATTCAATATAATCTAAATATTATACAAACCTTTCGATTTTTACCCATCAAGCGAGATTTAAAACTCTTTTCACGACTAACGAAATGATGAACACGATCCACAATACTGTTTGGATGCGAACGAGTAGTAAATATACGATGTATCACCGTTGAAAGTGCAGAGCATAAGGCTAGTTTACGGGCATCCTCTTGTGGCAAATCCTTTTCAACTTCTTCACTGTAAAAAAAATATAGTTAAACCCCACTGAAAAAAACATGTTGGCAATGGGTACTTACATCAGCAATTGTAGATTGGGCATTAGATATTTGTCGATAATTTGCTCTCTTTGTTTGTCAGCCTTAGCCTCTGCGAGCTTGTCGTCAGTAGGGCCGTATATGGTACCCAGGCCAGCAGTCCGTTTCTGTTGAAATTCCCGTAGCTGCTCACTGATAAGATCCTTGGCGCGTTTGCGACTGCGTAAAAATACAGTTCGCAAAATTTCGACTTTGTCAAACTCTAGCTGTAACACATTATCCACCTCCCTCGCTAAAGACTCGTCTTGCCGATACCAAGATAGAGGGGCACGCGGCACTAGGAAAGTTGAGTGTATTTCATAAGCCCATTTCCGCATGTCCTTGGAGGTACCTTCCTTGTATAATTCAGTTATTAGATAAAACAGAAGTGGCGCTGGTTCTGAGTTTGATAAAACGTAATTAAGGAAAACTGCTAGAAAAACAACATTTTCGGACTCAAGCAATCGTGTTAAATTGTTGAATGGTCCATTTTCATCAATAAATGGTTCTTCCTGATCTGAGGAGTTCTCATCTTCCATTGAAATAATTTCCTTTTGAGTGTCAGTTGATTGAGCCGCCTGTATACGGCTGGAATGTAAAGGCTGCTGCGAGGGTGACGTTGCACAGGCCCTAGGCGTAAAGTGATGTGATTCTATAAAGATTCCCGCGCCGCCACTGCAGTTCTCATTAGGATCTTCAAGTACGGGCATGTGTGAGCTTGTTAAATAAGGCGGCGGCGGAGTACCTGGGGGCGTCACCTCCGTGTCTTTCTCAACAATCTCCCAAGAGCCGGAGGTAGTTTTCACTAATCTATCTGCAGGTGTGTTATCAAAAAAGAACACAAACTAAATTAATTTCTTAACTTACATTAAAAGGTACTACGCGACATTGCCGGATCAGATTTTTAATTGTTTTCCAATTTTCATTTTCTCACCCATTGTTCAAGTGGGAGAGCAGAATTTTTCATATACTATGCAGTTAAGAACATAAAAAATATAATGTTTACCCGGATGTCTCGGATGCATGTTGTCCGGGGAAGATCCAACGCGTCGATGTTTCATTTGATTTAATTGGGGAGTTTGACCAAGGACCTACCAAACGTTAAAGAATGAATTTATAATAAGAAAGTTCGATATATACGATATATACGCAAAACTTAAGTAAGCGTGTAACACGTAATAACAAAAATAATAATAATACTAATCATAAACTACTGTGTCTCAAATTATTGTACAGTTAACCATCATTTCATTGTATATAATAGTATCTTAGCAATGTATATAAAAGTATCTTAGGCGCAGTTTTTTGTCAGTAATATTATGATAAAACGTTTTAAACAAACTTTCAGATACTGCACATAACGGCCAAGTTTAGTTGTTACATGTTCGTTAGATTTTAAAATAATTAGAAAAACATGTTCTTTATAAATATCGAGGGCTTCCAATATGCAAACTTGGAGGGTAAAAAATTCGAGACAATGCATAAAATCAAAGAAGACAAAATACCAAAAACATGTATGTACATAGTTAATAACATACACGCACACACGTACTTACGTATTATATTATTATTATATCAACACAAAAATGCTCTACTAAATGCTGCCTGTATCATATACATATAACATATAGTTAATAATATATACATTCATATATACTTTATGTCTTTATTTATATATATATATATATATATATATTTACATTTTTAAATTATAGTCTCAATTTGCATCAATAAATATCATGTGTAATATGATTAATTAATTAAACAGTGAGAAAAGTTGTGAATGATGTTTTTAATTAATTTTAAAAAAATGTGATAACAAAGATGAAAATTAAAAAAAATATTGGCACGTTTAACAGCTGTTTGTTGATGAATTCAGTATAAACAAAATAAACCAGGTGAAAATGATAAATATTTTAGAAAGCTATTTTACTCATATAATATAATGATATAACAAAGAAAGAAAAAACTAAGTGAAAATATATAAATATTATTATGAAATGAGAAAGTTGCATTTAATGTTAATGTAGGTAAAGCAATTTAAGCAATTATGAACAGAGAGTGAGAGATCTTTAACTACTTACTGAAGTGGAGACACCGCTGAATGGCTGGTGTTGTTGGTGCTGCTGCAATTGTTTAACTATGTTAGGGCGTTGCGATAATGGAAATGCGGCTTTAATATTGTCGCTTTGAACTGCCGTACATGTCGAGACAAGTGGGTAATTATAAACAGTACATAGAGAATTTGGTTGTGCACGTCCATTATTAAGGTTTTGGCAGCTTCCACGGTTTGCTTCCTCCGACAGCATGCCAGGCTGCCGTGGTGGCAGTGGCGGTGGAAGACAGTCTACATCGATGCTGCCACTATTACCCATGTCTTCTGTTGCAACGGACCGACAAGTAGTTTCCATTTGCAAAAACATTTGCGTTGTCATTTTTGGATCCGATAGAGCTTTAGTCTTCACTTTTGATCGCTTTGTCTTAGCATTGTTATTACTATTGTTATTGTTGTTAAATGGAGAGCCACTGCTGCTGCTAGCATTTGCTATTGACAGCGGGGAATTACGTTGTGGACTGCCTGCACGATCCAAGTCGGAAATCGGAGAAAACAGCTGGATGTTGTTTGCATTGCTCAAATCCAAGGCTAGTTGCCGTGTTGGGTTTCTTTGTGGTAGGGGTGGCGGTATGTCTTCTTCGATCAAACTCTTCGATATTGTGAACTTATTTTTACATTTTGTTGCCGACGTCGATTTCAAAGTTTCCTTGAAGCGCTGCTGCTGCTGGTACACATACTGCTGTTGCAAACTACGTTGTGTATTTTGTTGCATGTTTGGCATGTTCCCATGAATGTGATGATATAGGGACTGCGACATTGGATTAAAAGCATCTGGTGTTCGCTGATGTGGTACGATGTCCGTGGTATTATGTAGTGTCGGAGTTAGCAAATCTTTGTCAATCTTATTCTTTCGCGTCCCCAACGACAGAGACGACAGTGAACGTGGCAGTAGCGAGAGGAAGGCGGGTGATGAGTGTTGTGCTGATTGCGACTGTGGTGTGCTAGCCTGTTGCCGGTGATGATGGTTGTTGTTGTTGGAAAGATGGTGTTGCTGATTGTGATGAGGAGTGACGGCAGACAAATTTTGAATTTGATTGTGCATTAGTAACTCAGTATTTTTGTCGCTTGCAGCTGCGTGACATTTAATTGTTGGCGTATCCTGCATATTCAATTTATTGAAGTTGATCAAATTTTAGAATTCACACATTTTGAAAAATAGTTCGTATATATATATATATACATATATGTATTATGTAAATACAGATTTATACAAGTACATAAATATACACGTATAACTGTGCCAGTGGACTTGCATATGTGTGGATCAACGGCCAACATGAACATTCTTAGATTAATTTAATAGCTTTCATAAATATTTTCTTTAGTAATATTAGTTTTTTAATTTGTGAAAGGTTTTAATTTTGCGCAAATAAAGTAATGATTAGAGTTCGTCCACAACATCAACTGCACCTGATCTTTAATATAGATTTTTTAAATTTTTATAAACAAACATAATAAAATGTAAACATTGATCATTTCGGTCATCTTATAAATGTCGCGGGATCTTTTGAAATATGGAAACATATAAATGCGTAACAGCCTGAACGACACATATGTATATTTAAAATAAAAAACATATCTAAGGATACGCAGGAATATCCACCGGCACAAGATTCATAATGAAGAGATGGTGTGTACTATTCAACTAGCATATACATATACTCATATATATAATTTTTTAAATAAATTTATAGAACATACACACATAACTTGTGTACCATTAAGTATGCATAAATCTATGTATAGTTACTTTAATATAATGTAACGGAATATGGATACTCACCTCAGCTCCCACCTGTCGTAATTGCTCCCGAAGCTTTCGAATGTTTGCCTCTGAGAGTTTATAGCTGGGATTATTTGTATCACCTTTAAGGCGCTCCAAATTCAATTTTTCTTGCTCCAACATTTTTTGTAAGGTTTGTATTTTATACGATTCCATCTCCCGCCGTTTGATACTCTGCAAGTTGAATGTAAGTATTTGCCAATGTTGAACAAATTTTGTGTTTTAGTAAAATTACTTACGTCAACAGGCTGAGGGCCGGTAATTGATGCTGTGCGATCTCGTCCCGAGAGTACGGGGGTCGTCGGAACAATGCCCACTGAGGTAGGCCTTTTCTGGCTGCGCTTAACAGCCAGCTCAACAATTGTGGAAGCTTTAAGAAGTATATATAAAAAATGATAGGTAGGAGTTACCAAAATTTTCAAAAAATTAGTTTTTATTTTAAGATTATTATTTTCTCAACTGTTTTGGTAATGGCCATATTAAATTTTTTGAAATTTGTATTAATCTCCGGATCTTTTTATCTATTCAAAGAATTTTGATTATGGCAAAATGCGGTTGAAACTAAGAAATTGGAGTTAATTGAAAAGAAAAAAATTGACAATACATTTGATAAAGATAACAGACCGGTTTGCAAACGTAATTCAACGGATGATGACTCTTGGAGTAAAGATTTTGAATATGCATGGAATTGTACCATAAAGACATTTCAATGTCTCCCTAATAACGTGTAGCTCAGAATATCCAAGAAAGCATCCGGCAGTTTTTCAAGTAATGAAAAGTAGGCCGCAGAAATAATCCTATCAAAACTTATTTTAGTTTATATCAAAATTAAACATATTTTAAAATTTTACAAAATACATTTTTTTGCAGCAAGAGTGCTGGTAATCGAATCAATGGTAGTTGTGGTGTTTGTTAAATTAGGTATTTTAGTTGGCACAGTCTGGCTGACTAAAGAAATAGGTGTTTGGGATGGCCAAGATGTAGCAGCTTCAATATACAACGATATTAGATTGCAATCAAAGAGCTATATGCAGGACTTACAGCAGAAATACTGCTGCAAGTATAAGGAGACCAACAAGAAGATCATGACGACATGGTCAGAAACATTTGTCGAAGCTTGGAATGATAGTGTAAAGAAATGCTTTCTAACAGTAAGCCGATTACCTATATACTGCCATAATTTTAAAGATGATGCACTGAATAGCATCAAGTTTCTTCTTAGTTGAGATTCTAAGCATTAGTTGACGTCCTTATGGAAAATTCAGAAAATGTCTACAGAAATTTTGTTCCATGGACAAAATACACGACTATCAATGTCGCTTATAAATTTATATCTCAATTAGATTTGCTTACAGAAATACATATTATATAACCCACGCATGGCTGTTTGAGCTGAGCCTGATGTAATCCAGCAAGGTAAAATATTAATATTAATACATATAATTTTTTATATATATACCTGTAAAGCATACATAAATAACAGTACTCCAATTCCTTGAAAGGAACCAAAAAACAAAGGTATACAAAGCCCAAGGACCTTTCAATCTTGGATCGCAGCAGATTTGAGCATCTCACATATATGTTGAATATAACAAAGCCATTAGAACGACCAAGAACAAGGACGACAATACTTGTGGCAAACGAAACTAATGCTAGCTTAGGTGGCTGGTAATATTATATTTCTAATTTCAAAACTTCAAATTTAAATATATATTCATCTTTTTACATTGGGCAAAACTTTTTTATTTTCTTCTAAATTTAAATTCTTTTGGCTCAAAATGACATTAGATTTTGTTTTACGTACTGGAGCCGTATGTTGTGTAATAATAGCCACAAACCATTATGGTGTGTGGGGTTCGGCAGACGAGGCGCAATATTTGTTGCACAGAACAATAAATCGTGTCTGTCCCTATGCCAAGGGAACATGTGAATACCTGAATGTTAGAATACCAGCACTTCCTCCACAGAGAGAAAAATCGTTTCTAGGTATTTACTGCTACAACCAAGCAGTAATGACGGTGGCGGACATATTCATCATGTGTCCCTCATATATAAAATATATTTTGGAAAAGATACCGGGCATCATGAGTGAATATGCAAAATGCGCACGCACAAAGTACGAGAAGTATCAAAAACAAAAAGCAATTCAGAAGGAACGAAGGAAATGCATTAATGAAAAGATGCTAGTGCTCCCAATTGAACCGCAACCTGATGCGAGCTGCAACTGCAGACGGAACTATACAAATAAAAGGGGAAACTTTTCTTTGTGAAGTAGTATCTCATAAGTCAAATTATACAATTCGCCGTTTAAGGACGACAACTTATCGAATATTGTACAACAAAAGGTTCCAACATTTTAGCGATTAATTCAATTAAGTAAAACTTTACAACGCATCAAAAAATTATTGTGCGGTATTTGAAAAATGACTGTCCGACCGTAGGAAAGATAGGGATATGATTTCTTTTTATACATACCTTTGATCAAACTCACTACAGTTGGGTGCTTTTCCAGCCGCACTTCTTGTCCATTTACCTTAAAAAACAAACGAGCGATAACAAAGATGAAAAAAAAAAATGCTACATACCTTTAAAATCATATCTCCAGCTACTAATCCAGCAATTTGTGCTGCTCCGCCTGGCTTTACGCTTTCAACAAAAACCGGATTGTCTCCAGAGACCTAAAAACAGTAAATAAAACTTTTTCACAATTCATTAATGACATTATACCATAATTTAAAATTTACCTTCATGCCGTAGCCATTTTCATCTTTACGAACCGTTAATGTTAAATACTGAAAATTTTTTGGTGATGCTGGGTTTGGAGTTGATGGTTTTGTCGCTTGGACGATCGGAGTTATTTGTATGTGAGGACGAGGTGTTCCAGATGAACAGGGACTTGCCTCCAAGTTAGTGCCACTATCGCCGCCATCGATGGTAAGCAATTGACTTAATTGGACACCAGTTCCCATTCCTATATTGCTGTTGCTAGTGCCTTTGCAATCTTGCAATGCATTATTTGATTGTAGGGGTGTGACGGGTGCAGCCACTGGCGTAGCACTTGCACCGCCATTGTTTTCCGCACCATTCATAAGTTTCGCCTTATTTTTATTCTGTTGTTGATAACTTGTTGGCAACGGAGGCGTTTGTGGTGGCACGTTATTATTATTATTATTATTATTGCTGTGACTGCCACTAAAGCTGCTGGCCAAACTACTCAGGCTGCTCGCCAGAGATGGTGATCGGGGTATTTTTGATTTATTGGCTGCCGCTTTATGCTTTTGTTTGTTTTTTGAGTTCTTTACAGATTTCTGCTTTGGAGGAGGCAACTCTGGCGGCAAGTCTTCGGCAGTTGTCCCGCCAATTTCAGCAATGTGGCTTGATGCTGTGACAGTGTTGTCTCCAGTATTGATACTATTTTGTGACGTTGATGTTGACGGCAATAACTGGCTTGATTTTGATTCCTCTGGTAGCTCCTCGACCTCATCGTACTCATGGTCGTCGTTACCAAAATCGATCAATCTTAAAAATTAACAACATAAATACAGATAAGCCCAAATTACAATAAATTTATAATATATGTGTATGTGTGAAAATAAATGGATAAAATGCTGCTAAAGCTCTTCTTTCCCTAAAATACAGAACAGTGGCCGATATGCAGTTTTTATACGACAAAATGAACAAAAACAGTTGTTGCTCTCCACATTCTCTTAAATGGGGTGTTGGTGTTAGTGGGTGAGGGTGGTCGTGTTTATGGGGTAGGTAAGGTTTGTAATTTTAGTATTTATACACCAATAGACCTCGTAATCAAATAAATCATGTCTGTTATAAGTGCCATGGCCAAAGCCACGAGATCAACTCACCAAAACAAAATGACCACTGTTTGACCTTTTTTAATTGAGCACAAATTAAATTAGCCATAAAATAGATACAATTTAATTCCTTTAGGTTGTTTGTTGCAAACATTGACTATACTACATCAGAATTTAAATACGCATATGCACATTCTCATGAGATCTAGATAGGATAGATACAATAACACAATCGATAATATTAAATGTGTTTTTCTCAAGTTCATATAACTCACTTGTTTAAATTAACTAGTAAACTTTACACGAAGACAAATATACTATTATTATATGTAATCTGTAGAAATGTGGCGACCAATATTTACTGAACTGATCTTCCCAACTTATTAAAAATGCTAGAATTACTTTTGTTGTTATCTTCTACAGATTGATTGTACAATTGTTAAATATTTATAATATTCAGTTAACCTTTTCTATACAGAATATTCAAATTAAAAACTATTTTTAAAATGCAACTGTTGGAATTTATTTTTGTGTACGGAATCACCATGTGTGTACATTTCTATTTCGAGAATTATACGAGTTTCTATTAGCTTTTATAATTATTACCGCGCAACTTTTTTACCGATCAAACAGTATACACAGAAGCTGTTCTATAATGAAGAGCAACAGCAAGCAACGACGCTGGCGCTTTGTAATGACCGCAGCTTGCGACGAGCGTCCATGTAGTTTTATACCCTTTTAATGGGTGTAGTGGATTAATGCGTTCACTATAATTATATATATTAGTTTTTGAATACATAGAAACATAGAAAATATGGCTGAGTAGATTTTAGAGACTGTAAGAGCCAAAGAAAACTAATTTGGCATCCTCCTAAGATTAAGTTTATTTAATTCGACATCAGAATTCTACATGTCTTCTTTATCTTGTTGTAAATTTCTTAAGAATAAAAAAAAATGAAGTATATATTTTAATTTTCAGAATAATTATTAGATAAAAACAAAAATCCTATATGCATAGCCCAGATTTATGCTTACACATGAACAATAACTTACCGCTTTTTGATTGATGGGTCATCCATAGAGAATCTCACAATGACCTTTAAAGGAAACTATCCAAATTTGTCAAAGATGCTTGCAATAGATGAATTCGTCCGTATTTACATAAGTGATCTTAAAAGGCACTGTACTTATCTGAAAATGATTAATACGTTATAGGCATTAAAAAAAACTTTTAAAAACAAATCTCATTATCTTTCACTAGAAAATTATTTATGTTGACAAATACTTTTTAAAATAAAGTGCAGTAAAACTTGGCACAAGCACAAATATTATTTTTTGGAGGAGCTAATGCATAGTAAATGCAAGCCAATAACCTACTTTTTAAGATCTTAAAAAATCTTACAATCTATGTTCAATTCGCGCACGGTTTGTTGTAGAATTTGAATGAATGAGTTTTAGCTTACCCTACAGAAAAACACTGTAAGCGGAACTACAGGAACTGGTTTTAACCGAAAAAAGGGCTGCACCCAAACAATCAAAAAAAAAAAATAGATGTTTAACAAAACAAATGTATTGTTACATTTATACAAATAGGTGCACACATTTATATAGGTATTTTTAATAAATAAATATATATATATAAACGGGAGTTATGCTTTATCAACCCACTCTTTTAATGCGCGTAATGCGTTGAGTGAAGGACTCATTGCATTTTGGAAAAATAGGCGATGCACACACGTACGTGGTGGGTGTTTGTACACACATACCTATACGTGTTTGTGTACATACAAATACGTGTTTGTGAATGTGTCAATATATAAACAAATAGAAATTCTATATATTTGTTTCACGCATTATCAAAAACAATTGGAGTTGCAGTAAGAGGACTATTTAATCTGATAAGTTAGTACGCTATAACATCCAACAAGTGGCGGCGGCAGCCATATTGTTTTGCTCTGTGTTGCTGCTGGATCCAGGGGTGCGGGCGTGACGAATATATTGACACAATAGCACAACACTATTTAAGTTAAAGCGCATATTACTTTTGGGTTAATTTATTTTATATTATGCGAATATAGTGAATTAAATAATTAATGTTTACAAATTTGTCCGATTAAATAATTTGAGTATGATATCTACATTGGATAAGCACATGCATATACCAATGTTGTGTCACGGACACAAAAAAAAAAGCACGGCACGAACACACCTCTGGTTTGATCATCACACTCACCACGTAAATATGCATACATATGTATATATATATATATGTTTATTCATATGCTAGTATATATACACTTACACTCGCGCACTTGACTGTTGCCTTTTTCTTTTATGGGCTCAATTTAATAGCTAGCGCACTGCGCATCATTTCCTCTTAAGCGTTGAAAAGCTGGCACTACTTACATATGTATTGCTTTGTGAGCACATTTACATATTTAATTATGCAGTTATTAACATTAATATATAAATTTTTAATATTTAAAACTTTTATTTTCTTTTATTACACAGCTGAACGCAATAAATGTTAAATTGATACTATGTTATACTCAAAATGAACACTGTTATTAGAGATGAGCGACATATCGAAGAATAAGAAAATATCGATGTACAACATCGAATATACAAATATTCCAATTTAAAAAAAAATGTGGTAAAAATTTAATCATATATGGGCACACCGATATCCTCGAAAACCCCTTCAATTTAAGAATACCATTAACACCATTTATAAATCATAATTTGGGGTATTTATATTTTGTAATCTTATCTTATACGCAAAACAATAGATTTATATGCATCAAATATCTATGAACTTAGTTCCCGCCTTTTAAATTATATCAAAGCTAATACATTTAGATATTTACTGTTATTTTTAGTAATTAAACAAGTCCTTTAGAGCAAAGCCAATCAGTATAATTAAATAAATAATACACATTATTATATACGAACCATTCTTTACCCAATATAATGTTAGAAAGTAAATAACATTAAAATATTAGTAAACTTTATTAAAAAAATAATGATTGCCTTATATGCATTAGTTAAACCTTATATTAATATATTTGGGCTACTCTACCTACATACGTGAAGACTTATACATACACTAATAAATATCAATAATTGCACTCGGTTTTTTGTGACTACTTGTTTCCTATTTTAAGATAAATGGCTTATACAACAAATTGAGCGTATGAAAAAGATAGTCATGGGTTTAGGTGCAAATTGAACCACTCAGATACTAGCATCATTGGGTAGCATAGTAACAATCCTATAAATACGGTTTGGAAAAATCGATAACCGTTTTCTGTGCTCCGCCAAAATGTGGCGCAAAGTTGGCGTCACCTTCGATTCAATTGATCAGTTGACAAAGAAAGTGAATGGGCATTGCCAGCTACATCAATACCAACGTTATCTTCTCCATTCACATTACTGACAAATGGTCCAAGTGTTTCTGAGAGACGTGAACTCGCTACAGACTCTTGATAGCTTTCACTTGTAGATTCCTTCAGTATTTTCAAGTCATAGAAAACTCCCTCGTCGTCTATCACATGAAATTGGGTAAACTCGGCATTTGAATAGACATTTCGTGCTTTGTTGGCAACAAATTTTATAGACGCCAGCAACTCTGGCAACGTGGCATTACCTCGTTTATCCCTCCAATAATGTGCTATGTCTTTTGCAATACCCGTTGATGGCTTGACATATTTCTGATCTACGGATATATCCGAACAAGGTGACGCATCGACCTCTTCGGAACCTTTGTTGGGAACTTGACTCTGATTATTTAGCATATGTCTCACGTTCCAAAAACACAATTTGTCTCCACAGCTAAGAAGAATCTGTAGGCAGGGAGATAAACGCAGTTTCATTTCATTGCCAGGCTCGTGTCCCTGTTTTACGGAGTAAATATGGCTTAGGCGACAATCTTTGAATGTGTAAAGCTACAAGGGAAAAATAGTTAATTATCTCTTAATCATGTGTCAATACATGCAACCGATTTACCTTAATATTTCCATTCAAAAAGCCAAGAAAAAGCATTTTACCATCATTGGAAACCATCAGATACTTAATCAGAGATTGACTTTTTATATTTTCACTGCAAAGTAGCTCTTTGTTGAGTTGGTTACCCCTGTTGTCCAATTTATAAATCTACAAAGAAAAATATATGTTTTCTTAGCTTGAACTAACTGATACTTTTAAAACTTAAGTAAACTGTTATTTTCTGTGCTCACCTTAATTGTTCTGTCTCTTAAACCTAAAAAAAGAAGTTTCATTTTAAGATCGAATCCCACCAGGTCCTCCGCAGCTTCTTTAATAATTTTTAGTTTGGAATTGGGGGAATCTAAATGCTATCAATTGATTAATAAAAAAATGTATGATTCTTTTTTTTACATTTAAAAGAATCAGACAACTTACATAAGCAGAGATAGCCTTCTCAGAAAAGAGCAGCAAGAAATGTTCGTCGAAAAGCCGCGCATACATTGTGTACTCGTTCCACCAAATTGGTTCTATTTTTTTGTTACCTTCTACTCGTGACATTAAATATACTAAAGTCTTACGCGCATTGCGAGTTGACGCAACCAACGTCCTTAAATTTATCACTTTCAAGTAGTCAATTTGCTCAGTTATATAGTTTTGCGATATCATTTTGTCTTCGCTGATATTATAAATTATGCCATTATTGTATCCGGCATAAATTACATTATCATTGCAAGGATATAAAGCAGTTATGTGGGTCCCGAATCCCAGCTGCGGTGTTGGAATCATTGACCAATAGGCGGCACTGTGCTTTCGACCAATCGGGTCTCCGACTGCCGTTTGTATTTGGTGTATACGTGATTTGGAGTCAACGCTGAATAGCGTACCATTACTAGACATTTTCAATAGAGGTCGAAGGTGTACATTATGTTCAAGATGTACATGTGCATCACAGGTATTGTCTACAGACTTGGAATAATTCTCGTTAGCACTGTCACCCCATGTAATGGCATGGTTATCGTCACCTGCAACTTTTTCCAAGGTGTATAAGTGTAAGAAATTTGTTCCAGCTGCCCCACATAAGACAATGTATTTAGAAATGGGCTGCTTTAAATAGTATACGTCCAAACAGACAATTTGCTCACTGACGTTACTTCTCAGAACATAAACGGAACATTTTAGATCGTAAACAATTAGGCCCACATTTTGGGTTCCAAGAACAAGGTAACGGCCGTCTTTTGATAGTTTACCACATGTTATCGATAGAGAGAGTCTATCCAACAAGGGCAAAGTGCTGTAGTCTGGATTATTTATACTATTATCATCGGTCTCATGGAATGTGAATCGCTGTACGCTTGATTTACATATAAGCAATATGGTGCATTGGTTGCCGTCGTCAGGTCGATCCTTATATGATTCCATTGAAATTGGCTCGCTATTGCTGAACTCAAGTTCCTCATCTTTTGAATATCGGTTTAAGTTCCAAACAGTGAGCTTGCAGTTTGCTGTGCACAGCACATAAAACCGATCTAGGATTAAAGAAAAGCAGCTCACTTTCAACTGTTGTGTCCTCAGGGTCGGTGTATACGACTGCTTAAATTGTTCTTTTGCACTTTTCCAATCGCATACACAAATATCTCCATTGATATATGCCACATGAAGTTGAATGTGAGTTGTCCTCGAATCCGTACATTTCTCGTGAAGAAAAAATGATGAAATATTCTGTGTTAAATGCTGTCGTTTAATTTCGCTGTTCACCAATTGATCGTAGCCTAGCGAATTAGTTGAATTTTTTGGACGTCGTAGCAGTTCTCTCAGTGACCAAAGCTTTAGACTTCCATTGCTGTGCAGTGTTAAAAGGTGCATTTGTGTATTAAATACGCGCATTTCGATTATATCGCTTGGATCGTTTGTGTCGCTTAGCAGATAGGTTGTATCTCCATCTAACGATACGTCGGTAAGTAATATCTGCTTTGTGTTAAGTGCCATTAAGCAAAAGTCATCGTTTAGGTAGATTGCACGTTGCACCTGATCCTCGCCCAAATTTATGATTCGACGATTTTGGTGAAACCGCCCACTAAAAATATAAGTACATTCAAGAGATTATATATACATATAAAAAGGTATAGTTACCGGTATGTAAACCAAACGTAATTTGGGTACCGTTGCGCTTGTCGAAACGCTTCCTCAAAAACCGCACCTTTATCTGCCATTAATGCAATTTGCAATAGATATGAATGTTTGGACTTTATTAGCTTTTCTTCCACATTCGGCAAAAAGTCCAGAAGAGCATCAATAAGTTCATCATCTACGAATTTTAAAGATCGTAATGCATTTCGCATATAGTCGTGGAAAATATTTACTTGTCAAGTTAAGTCTACTTACTATCTATATACGGCCTGTACAACTTTAAAGTCTGCAGAGTATGTAAAACTGATCCGCGAGCATCCCACGGCGTAGTGTCGTTACGAATTTTTTGATCGAGAAATCGAAAATCCAGAAAGATTTTGCGAAACAAATCGGAACGACTGATATTGTTACTGAGTTTGGTCAAATGATAGCCGATGTTTCTATAAAAATAGCTATCCAGATTTGGTAAAGTCATTTCGATATACTGGTCAAACTTTAGAATGCTAAAAAGATTGATTGATTTTACATATCAATTAATGAGGAATACATTGGTCAAGGTTAACAACACTTACTCATAGTAATCTATAATTATTCTGTTTAGCTCAGCTTCATTTTTCACAGACAAGTTTAACTCCGAGTATATGCCGGGCAGAGTTATTGTTAGTTTATCTGAATCCTTTTTCACCAATGAGTACTTGCAGAATTTATTTATGATAACAATTGGATCTTTAATATTCCAAACGAGGCCTAATAACTGTTCATAAATTATTATAAACTTAAAGAAGACTCATTGTAACAGCGAAAATTTAATTACAGTACTTACTCTGATAGGTATGTGAGCGGAATCGGGGAATATGAAAAGAGCTTCATATAATTTCCTTTCATTGATATTCAAAACACTTAAGGACGTTTCAATTATGTTAGACAACTCTTTATAGCTTATGCTGTTTAAATAGTTTTAAAAATATGTATTCATTTTATTGATATGTGCATTTGTAGCTGTTATTTACTTACTGTTTGAAATTGTCTATTGTACAAATATCGTCACGTATGTTTTTAGCGATTATACTCAGGTGGAGCGGATTTGTTATTTGATTTTTAGTTAGTGCTGTCTTTAATTCCTTAACTGATTGTGGCTTTTTGGTGAGATATTTGTCACATAAAGATTCTATCTCTGATTTGGTGAGAGCGTCCTTTAGTGCGACATGCGTGGTGGTTTGAGGTGAAAAAAAAGAAGCCACTCTTTTGTGTCGTGTGGTCAGTAGAATCTTGCATCCTACGTTAAAAGCTTCCCATATTTTCTCGTTTTCAACATTACGTAATACCAACAAACAATTTTGGTAAGGTTCATCTTTCAAAAAATTCCGAAGCTCAGTTTTTACCATCTCGATGCGAATCTGCACACTTTGGTCGCCATTAGAGTGCCATTTAGATGAAATTTTATGAAGAAACAATTGAAGCGATTGTAAACAATCCTCAGCTGTGTAGCAGCCACGTACGTCTAGCCAAAATATCTTAAAATTCATTTTCGATTGAACATCAAATGAGGAACAAACGTCTAAAACAATCCACTGCTTTCCGGCCCCAAGGAAGCCCTCAACAACAACGTTTTGAGCAGGTCTTAGGTTGAGTAATGCCAATTTCAATTCCAAGTATGGGTTGATTCTCGGAACATTATACTTAGTAAATTCATGGTTGTCATTATACAGCCGGTCAACTGCTGAAATATATTTTTTAGTTCGCTCAGTCGGATTTCTGCACTCTTTTTGAATGGCAGTCATAAGAAAACCATAGTTGAGGTCTTCAGAGTCTTGGAGTCCCTTGCAGACAAACTTTTCTACAACTTCCTTTTGTTGATCGCGCAATATCCACAATAAGCGGTATGTTTGCTCATTTAATGGTGACTTGAAAATGTAATCGAAATCCCTTTTTTTCAATATAGATCGCAAAAACTCCTCGATATCTCTGCAATCCAAATCCTTTTTGAGTGCATCTCCAAAAACCTGTATTATGTCCCGGTAGCTGTGTTGTTGAAGATCACTCGAGCTAGAGAAATTCATCTTAACCTGCAATATCGACGAAACTTTAAAGTATTGCAAATAATTTTAATTGCTCATATTGCACAAACAATCCATATTAGTGTACAAGGTAATTGAATAGAGAGAAAAAAGCACATAAAAGGAAAATTAGATAATACGAGTTGATGCTGCTCAGTTTAAGCAGGCAATACTTTTACACAAGGTCGTGTTTAAATGTGACTTGAATCAGACACAAGGACTTCGTTGTATTTGATTTGCGATAGAGGTTTAAGTACATGAGTAATGAAAGAAGTGTTCTGTGCATAATACACATTTTTAATGTATAAGCAAGTATATAAAACAAGCAAGAGAGGTCTAAGTTCCCTAATTACTCAAATTAAGAATTTATATGTAAGCTTTGTGGTTTATATTTCTTTAACTTTTTATGAAAAAAAAACTAGAGAGAGAGAGAGAATTCATTAAGAAAATTTTATTTGCAATGGGAAACTAAATTATAAAGAAGAAAGTCATTGACCAAATTTAAATTTTTATTATTATAAGGGTATAACACACGAAGTTCAATGAACTTTTATATTGATTCGTATATACACATTTGTACTTTTCTATCCATGTTCGTAAATCTGTCTATCGACGAATAATAATTGTTTTTGCTTACTTTGGATTCGTTTTGATTCGATATATAAAGTATTCCGAATTTGGTTAAAGCTTGCGATGGCACTTAATGAAAAATATATATTGCTTATTTGCAAACACAGATCGCACAGCTGGCATACGCACATGGATTGTATATGAACGAACATATATTTTTTATACTTAATATAATATTTATATTAATTACATGTCAATTTTTTATTTTAAGATGTTTTTAAATACCCAATAAAGTCAGTATATTGTTTGTTAATTACATTGTGACTTGTTTATATGTTTTTAGTTGTCTGGGAGTGTGACCAAAGGTAATATTTCACAAAATACTAAAAAAAAAATGTACATGCAAATTTGCCGTAACTCATACTAAATAAATTATAATGAATAATCTTATGTAGCACAGACTGACATATATATATATATATATATATATATATATATAAGATACTAACAATATTGGAACTGAACCAAAACGAAATTGAACTTACATGAACTTATTCTTTTCTTTAATTACGTTCCTTTAAACGAAGCGATATAACCACACAACATATCGATCAAATATAAATTTCAACTCTATGTAGATGTCGCGGTGAAAACAAGTTTTTCGCAATTAAATACAAGAAATTTCAGAAAAAGTACAACTTATACTGGTAAAAATTGTAATCCATTAAAATTAATATTAATAATTGCATGCACCTCAATGTATCTAATATAAACTATGCTGGAAATTTATACTTTATATATATGTACTAGGAAAAAGAAATAGAAAGTTGAAAAGATAGCCAAAGGTGACGACGCAAGCAAGACGAAGACGAAGAAAAAAAGCATCGACGTATACGTAAAATTTGTGAACGATAATTAAGGTAGGCTATGAAGTAAATATGCCATTGATGTGACTTGTGAATTTGAGCAAAAATATTAGTACCTCGTTGCTGGTCCGAATTGGTGGGCAGTTTTCTGCAATTCAAATATTTTAAAACGAGGGAAACAAAATGTCTGCTACTACTTTGACCGAATTGGCGACACTCGACGTAACCGCAATGGAGCGTGAATGTGATTTGCATTCTAAATTCGCTCACAAAACTATATATATATATATGCGTGTTAATATATATAAGATATATATTAAAGTTGTATATTTACATTAATATTCATATACAAATTTGTTTTTAGTTTTTAAGTACGACGCCGCCGCTTCCGCAATGTCATGCCGTTCAACATTCGAACCCGAGGATAAATACGAGCAATTGCGCCTACCAAATCCCGGTCCAGGTGTCCCTATTCAAACCGCACCACAGCACTCGGGCGCAATTTCACTCGAACAACAGGCGCACATGTTTAATGAATTTGCCCCGGTTGGTTATGCACCAGCCACATACGCAACCGGCCCTCCGCTAAGTTTTGCAGCTCCATCTCAGCCACCGATTATGGGTGGCGATGTGGCAAGTGGTTTTGGTCAGTCGAAGCTGTCCGCTAGTGCGACTGTCTTTGTACCAAACCAACCGAGTAACAGCAATATGGGTAAGCGTGGCCCGCCACTACAGCAGCATCTACATCACCATCAGCAGCAATATCAACATCAATCGTCTGGGCCAGCTCCTTACTTACAACAACATCAACAACGTTATGTAAATGGATATAAGCAGCAGCAACAGCATCAGCACCAACAAAATTACAATCATCATCAGCAAAATCAGCAATATAACAATGACATGCAGCAGTTGTCCAATTCGGTCCAGGCTCGTCTGCGCATTAGCAAACAGCCGTCGCACAATGGTGCAATGGGAGGGAATTACTATCATCATCATCAGCAGCAATCGCAACAGCAGCAGCAGGTACAGACACTGCAACACCAACAACACTCACAACAATCACAATCGAAATTTCAACGCCATGCGCATTTAAATAATTCATTCCAACAAATTGCACAACAGCCGCAGCAGCAGCAACAATATTTCCAGCAGCAGCAGCATCATCCACAACCATCGACTTCATCGGCATCCGTATCAACTTCGTCGGCATCGTCGCATCCCGACATGGAAACGATTGCTTTAGAATATCTTGATACTGTAATACATTGCCTTAACCAGGTGAGTAATATTTAAAAACAATGCAAAATTATATTAAATATATATAAATATTAAATATTAATTATATACATTTTTTTTATTGTCTTCATTTTTTATTCAGAATCCCGGACAATTTGATACAATTGCATCACGTTTCCTAACCATATTCGATGGTATGGAGAGTAATAATCATGTACTCTCAATTGCTTTGGAAGATATATTTGAGAAATCGATCGAACAACCAAATTTTCGCTACATGGGAGCTAAATTGTATAATTTACTGCATATGCTGAATCTCAAGCCAGACTCTTTGTTTCACACCTTGCTCAAGCTAAAGCTTGACTATCATCAGGCCGAGGTGGCCAAGTATATGCAATCGGTTGAACATCAGCAAAAAGTGCGGGAAACTGCCCTATTTTTAGCTGAATTGTATATGCAATTGCGTGGAGACGATGATGCCCGTATTCAGCTTTTAGCTGTGAATATTGTCTTCTCGCTGAGAAAGCTTTTGACATACGAAAGCCCCGAAAATGTGCGATGCATTTGTTTGACACTGAAGCTGGCTGGTTACGACCTGAGTGCCGATTGCCAACAGGACATGATCTTTATTATTACGACATTGCAAGCGATCGAAGCCAAGTCGCCGGGAAAATATGCAATGGCAGCGAATGTGATTGCCTTGCAACAGAACAATTGGGGACGAAAGGTATCGAACGCTCTCGGTGGTGATGACGATGCTGTTGCCAAGCCACCAGAGCCGCCACGATTGAGCGATGAGCCAGTGTTTTACGGTCCCGATGGCCGTGAGCTTACGGCTGAGGAAACCGATTTCCTGGCTGCTGAAGATGATGCCCCTGGCAGCGATGGCGACGATTTTGATGTTAGAGATAACGACTTAGAACTCGACCCAGAAATGGACGAAGAGACTGAGCGTGCTTACAAGGACTTCTGCAAGCAAGGCAAACAATCGCAGGCTAACAAAAAAACTTAAATTTTTTGTATGTGTGTAAAAACTGTGTGGTGTTGATTTTGGCGTGGCAGTAGGGCATTTTTTTTAAGTATACCCAACATATATTTAAAAGAGAATGTCTGTAAGTTATTGGTTGTGTAGTTATTATTTCAAATCATTATTTTTCCATTTTTCAAAAAAAAAATTTATAATTGGTTACAAATTGTGTGTGATATATGACGTATATGCTTAGCTTTTATATATATATATACATTGCATACATAAGTAATTATGTGTGTGTGTATGTGCGCATCAGATTTAAAAAACTTCATATACGGAAGTAGCTATCACCTTTTAAAGCATCTTCGTTTTATGTTAAAAGTATAAGTTTTGAAAAATTTTAATTGTTTGTCTTAAAACCGCTGCCACGCCGGTTCATAAAAAAGAAAATAACAAACACTTTTTGAGACTCGTACAAAATAGTATTCGCATGCCTCCAACACATCCATACACATTCAATTTGAAAATTGCATTCTCTTGATCATATAAAACTAAAATCCACAGCCACGCTTAATTTTTTAATTAATTGTAATTACTGTTAAACAAAACGATTTAAATATACAAATAAACAAATGAATTGCGATTGACTTTGTTGTAAGCTCTTTGTTTTTTATCCAGAGTGGGTATATTTGTGGATTTTGACATCGTTGTTGATGCTATCAGCGATTTCGATAAGATATCGATATATATTCATAAGCATATCATCGAATAATTTTGCGTTTTGCAACTCCCTTTTGCGTTCTGCTCGCTTTTTGTGTTCTGTTTGGGTCCCAAGAATTACAAATTAAAATAAATAATGTTGTAAATGCTTTTATAATGGCAAACCAGTGACGTTGGTGAAGAAAATGTGCCAAGGTGTGGAATGACATTGCCGGAGCGCGCAACTAAAGAACATAATAAAGTTTTTTCCTTAAAGTGCGTGATGTCATAGTGGTGCTATATACAAGCACTATGTACATATAAATGTACGTACGTATGTACACTCAATACTTTTCGTATATGTACATACATATATAGGAATGTACAAACATTCAATAAAAGTTCTAAGGTGCTGAATATCAGTGGGTGTAATAAAATAATAACAACATACTTCTATATATACACAAGCAATGAATTAAAACTTAACTTAATTTATTAATGATGTAGATGTGAGTGTTTTCTTTGTTTTTCAACCTTTTAAACAAAAAATAAGCAACAAACTGAAATTTAAAGGTAAAAAATTTGCATTCTTAGACACATTTATGCAAATGTACAAACATATGTATGTTTATTTATATTTATATGCGCTGTAAAAAGAGAAAGAGTATATTTTTTGCGCGACGGTTTTTACAAATAATGCCGATTGGTTGTATGATTTATATACATATGTTTATTTGTATCTGCAAAGATTCACTAAACCATTCACTTGACATTGAAATTTTAATTTTAAATGTCGTAATAGGATATATATATATATATTTTTAACTGATGTTTATATATGTTGTCACTTACAATTATTTACGTATACACTATATTAAATATGTGTTGGGTATTAATTAATGGTTCTAACTGGTCAAAACTTTTGATTGTGGTGATAATATTGCTAATAAATATAGACATTTTCACAAAATAAAGTATATGTTTTGGTCCAAGCAAAAACATCCAACAACATAATAACAATGTTGTCTGCTTATTGGTATTACTTACAAAGGTGTATTTTTTATTTTGTATAGAACATTCGGATATCACCTGCTAAAGAAAAGAAAAATATTTCTGTTAAAGTGCGTATTTTATATGATCACAATTGTCTTCAATAAATGAAACAAAAACTTGACCAATCAATAAATGTGGATTGAGTTCGTGCCTTAACTTAAAATCCATTTGATCTGCACTAAGTTTGGATCGCAATGGGCAGCGTTTGGAAACGTTTGCAGAGAGTTAACAAACGTGCGGCGAAATTTCAGTTCACTGCCTCCTATCATGACCTACGATTGGAAACCACCGCCAAGTGGTAAGTTAGACACTCACTCAAGATAATCTATATGTATTACATCTACGAATATTAAGAAAACTTCCATTTCCTTTTGACTCAAGATATACAACACTTGAGTCACTGCTTCCTGGCACATACAAGATTTAAATACAAATGTTTGTGTAAATGAATAAGTCAATGCATATCTGCACTATGACTCTTGTGGCTTGTGGCAGCAGCATTAAAACGATAATAATATTGTTATCAACAAGTTGTGCTTGTTGTTTGCCATATACATTTCTAATTACTTTTTAAATTGTGAGACTATAAAAATCCTAATACTAATTATAATTAATTAATTCAAAAATAAAAAAGGTCTTTTGGAATTTTTTGTCTTAGTATGTTGTTGCTGCATTCTATTAAGAAAAATAAATATAAATATTTATATAGACATATTAATATTTACATATATTAATATTATATGCGAAGTCCTCAAAAATCACGTATTATTATTTTATATGTATTTGCGTACATAAAATCTTATTTTTCTTATTTATCTTAGGCGTCCTTCAAATCTATCCGTAGTGTGGACGAGACGTTCGAGGCGTGTTGCTAGCTCTCCATTGCCATGGGAACCAGACATGATGAGCCCACTAGTGGGCAACATTTCGTGGCCAGTACCAGACAATCACGCTATATCGGTTACATTATTCAAGGACCCCCGCACTCATGAGCTGGAGGACAAGGATTGGACATTTGTAATTGAAGATGTACGTAAATATATATATAGGTAGTTTGTTATTTATTTTAATTATTGATTGATTAGAAAAACGGTTTCCATTTTATATAATATAATTATTTTATAAATGTTTGTAGATATCACTACTGGGCAAAAAGCGTGTATTGGCAAACGCAAGCATCAATATGCGTAAATATGCTAGTGTTGAGTCTACGCAGCAAAGTTTTACTTTAAACCTCAAACCAGTTTCTCGGAAAATAACTGCCGCTGATTTGGAATTGACAATCAGTTGTGTCTTTTTGCGAGAAGGAAAGGCAACGTAAGCATTAAGGATAAATTCGTATTAACCCCCTGTACATAAATTATTTATTTATTTGGTAACCTTCTCAGAGATGAGGATATGCAAAGCGTTGTCTCATTTATGTCGGTCAATAACAATTGTGATGTAGCACCTCTTGACGACTTGGAGGATATACCAGACTTGGAAATCTCTGGAGACATCTCTGATAATTTATATGACTTCACTCAACAGTTGGAGCAGATGACGACAAGCCTAAATGGTTGTATCGATGTACCAACGCCGCTGAGTGGTGAGTGTTACTATATTTTAAGCGACTATCAATGGTAAAAATGTGTTTTTTGTCTAACTCTGGGAATGTTAGGCATTTAAAAATATGGATATTTGTACGTATGTAAATATATGTAGTTGTACGATTTCGTATTTATGGTAATTTATATGATAATAAAACTTATATCTGTATATGTATATGTAGAAAAGTTTAGATGTCTAGTATTTACTGTAAATATTTATTTGACTAAAACTTTATTCAAACTCTTCTTTTTTGGTTTGTAATCTGTAATCTGCTCCAATACGACACTACGCTCTTATGTCACAACAAATATTATCGTAAACGTTGATATTTCGGTGTTGTTATTGTCGGTAGTCCCATCATTATCCGAAGACCCAACTCCATTGGCCGAGTCATTTAATCATTTACGTTTTGAACTAGAAGCCGAACGTGAAAACAAACAGGAAGCCGTAGGATCACCGCCTCCGATATTGCTTGAATCCGATGAAGCGTTAAACACTCCAAGAGCATCAAATTCGCAGCATGTTATTCTTAAAACCCCAACCAAGGGTGTAGACGATGGCCAGCCAAATGAAGAAAAACAAACCTTGACGTTTAATCACAACGAAAGATTCTATGAAGTGCTCACATCGACGCCTGTAGAAAGGGCTGCAACTGCAACAGACAAGATTAAAAAAAATAATTCGAACAGAGCTCTTATTTTTGAAAAGCAAGATTGCAGCTCTGTAGAAATATTGAAGTCACCGGAACACAATTCTTATGTTGATCAAGTAACTGCTGCCTTGAGTGTTAGTACTACCGGCATCACCTTTACCTCCACAACCACCAAGACATCTGAATCAGCAGAGTCTGTCATGGAGCAGACCAAACCAACAGAGGACCTGGCTGTCGTATCCATCACTAAGCGCCCTGAACTTCAGCCCTTGAACTTGAAGAAAAGTTATGAGACTGCACCAATTATTAATAGTTTGGCAACGATAAAAAACTCATCTTTAAATCCGGTGGAGAAAATAGTGCTGAAGGATAACACACCTGGTCAAGATTTGCTAGAGTGGTGCAAAGAGGTTACCAAAAATTATCCAAATGTTAAAGTTACCAATTTGACAACCAGCTGGCGCAACGGCATGGCTTTTTGTGCAATAATTCACAATTTCATGCCACATTTGATGTGAGTAGCAATTTAATCTTAACTTCTCACCATGATAATAATTATATAACTGCCCACAATTGTTCATTCTAGAGATATGACGAAGCTGAGTGCCCATGATGTTGTTGGTAACTGTCGCATTGCGTTCGATGCTGCGGAAACATTAGGAATACCACGGGTTATCGAGCCACGAGATATGAACTTGCTCACAGTACCAGATAAATTAGCAGTTATGACCTATCTGCACCAATTGCGGGCGCACTTCACAGGCAAACAATTGCAAATAGAGCAAATTGGTGTGTTGCCCATAAAAAACAAATATATTATTTTTTTTATACATTCTTATTACGTTTTTAGGGCCGACGTCGGACGAGTCAAGCTACGTTATCGGCAACTACAAGTCAGACAACTTGTCGCAAAACCTTATCAATTTTTCACACCTTAAAACACAGCTGTTGCCATCGTTGGATGACGAAATCGTGAGCCAGCAGCAACAAATGTCTCCCACGAATAAAAAAGACGTCAAGAATCTTATACTAACAAGTTCAAAGAGTATTTTGGGTAAAGTCCTATCTCCAACAAAAGATAAAAATTCAATCAACGCAACGCAGACACAGACAAGTCAAACAACTAAATCGTTACTGGGTCGCCAGACTCCTCCGCCTATCGATGGTAATGGCGACAATACATATGAGGAAATACAAAAGCTTAACAAGGAACCAACATCGCCTCTGTCGCTGGATACCAATGCAACAAATGTAAGTGTAGACTCGTTCAGATGAACTTATTTCGCTGTGATTCCATTTTGCCGTATAGAAGGTATAGTTTTATCTATACTGCTCTAATATTTTGAATTGATGAGGCTTGGTAATTTGTTGATTAACATTAGTTTAGTTGGTTTGCCTTAACTATTGTTGTTCATTAATTTACATTTTATTTTGCGAATGCTTCGGCTTCGGCTACTGCTTCTGTTTTTTTGATTTTTTATTTGAATTTTCGTAGCGAATTTTAACGCGCCACAAAGAAATGAGTGAAAAAGCTAAGTTAATGATGGAAAAATTAAAAATTTCTAACTGTAACGAGCGCCCAGATGCCAACGATGTAAGTAACAGCACAAAGCTAGTTGCGAATTGCCTGCATGTGCCGCATTTTATTAAAATTAAACAGCGAGAGAATATATTTTAAACAATTTGTATAACTATTTTAAAACAGGAGGAGCGACAGCAGCGATTACGAGAGCAGGCACGCCGTCTTATATCAGAAACAAGAAGTAGAGTGACCGGGCCAGTAAACAGTGGAGTTGACAGCCCCACAACACCAACTAAGCTGAAGCGTTTCAATTACACACCAGAACGTACCATTTCGCCTATACACAATGGCGGGGACTCCTATGTCGACGTCACCACAAACCAAATAGCTTTCAACCGGATTAAGGCCGAGCACTTCGTGAACCACGCAAGTCCTAGTCATAGATTAAGCGATGGCAACAACACTCCTTTGCAATCATTCAACGCGGTTGTCGAGAGGATCTCACCAAAGAATGAAAAGAGAGTTAGTACTAGTTTTTAGTTCATATTGCTCTTGCAGAATATTTGTTTACTACTCTTCGTTTAGGGCTAAATTATGCCTATAAAAACCTTAGTGTTAAAAAAAATCTGCAAGCTTAAGCATATGTAAGTTTCGGCTTGCCGAAAATATTACATATTTTTTTTTATTAAATTGAAAATTTTGTTTTGCAGAACGATAAGCTTACGTATATTGAGTCCGAACTGGAAGCACTGGAACGGGAGCAGGAGGCAATCGACCAAAAGGCTAGCAGTCTCGAGGCCAAACTGCGCGCAGTTATGGGCGGTAATCCAAGTAATAATCAAAAGGGTACAAATTCTTTCCTTAGACTAATACGAAATAGCATCGGTGGTGGTGATGTCATTCGCATTAAGCTGCTTGACTCAGATGATTCAAATTTATTTGGTAGTGATGTAAGCGGTACTGGTAGTGGTAGTAATGACGATGAAGATACACAGAGTGATACTTCCAGCACATGCAGCCCCAAAGTGCACCGTCGACAAAATCAGGCGATCGAGATGCAGCCGATGCAGCTGTCACGACCACGGCCTCGCGCCAATTCTTGTTTTGTGAATGCGAATCTTAACTATACAAATTTTCGACCCACATGTCAACAACAACAACAACACTTACATGACCATCATTGTCATAATCATCATCAGCATGGTTCTGGTCAACGTCCGCACCACGTTCATCACGTGGGACCATGTAGTCATTTGCTTGGTATCTCCGCCTCGGTTGCGTCCTCCCGACAATCCTCCTGTGATAACCTCCAAGTCTATAGTGTAAATGAGGATGCCCTACTTGCAGCGACCTCAGCCCCTCGGTGTCAACGTGCCAGCCAGCAGAAACAGCGACGTCTGCGTTCGCATGGTCTTTGTGGTAATAATGATGTCGTTTCTTAAAGGCCGAATATGTTGTTAACTGCTTTTGCATAATGCGCGCAACAGCACGCCACAGCTAAACGCCTGCTCGCCCGCAAATCTTTCATCTGTGTTTATGTATAATTGCTTTTAACTGCATTTATTTTTAATGGAGTTTAAACCTTTACCTGCCTTGACCTAAATTCCTTATTAATTTTAATCATAACCACAATGAAAATAACACTAATCGCAAACTAGCGCTCTACGACGGCGAGAAAAGACAACCGCAAACATACTGTTTTTTTTATATCATACAGACTGTTGAAATCTTTACTTAATATGTATTATCTAGTTTTCCGCTTTATTTCGAGTTTGACGAGACTCTCAACTACTTTTTAACCTTCACAGAAACTGAAGAAACTGAGGAGCAATTACTTTCGCAGTGGTTTACATTGGTAAACAAGAAAAATGCTCTTCTAAGAAGGCAGATGCAGCTAAACATTCTGTAAGAAATATAATTAGAAGTAAGATTTCTTAATCAGCAATAAAAAACCATAAATTTTGCTATTAGCGAACAAGAAAAGGATCTTGAGCGGAAATTCACGATGCTTAATCAGGAGTTGCGCGCTGCACAGTCCGTTGAGGATTGGCGTAAAACGGAGGTGCAACGTGAAAAAGAGCGGCTTTTACTCGAGGAACTGGTGACTATTGTTGATAAGCGGGATCAACTTGTGCAACATTTACACAATCAAGAAATAGCGTATGTATACAAACTAGTTAAATTATAATTAAACTTGCTAATTTGGTGATCGTTGCGCAGTATTGAGGACGACCACGAAATAGCCCGCGAACTTGAACAAGTGAACATTAGCGGAAGCAAAGACAAGTGTCTCATTCAATAGGCACAAAACAAATAAAAACAAAACACCTGATGTAATTCAACTTGACTGGAGATTATACCTATAATATAATAAGTATCTATCTACATAACTTTATTGCAATGCGTGCACATGATTTAAATGTAGGTATAAATAAACATACTTATGAAACAGATCAAAGATTTTGTCGAAGATCTTGCAGACTGGAAACAAAAGATTAAAATGGGATATACAATTTTTAAAGCAAAACGTCCGATAGCAAACTAAGCAGATTTCAAGTTTCATACCAAATTAGATTATTTAACCCAAAACGATATTGTCATATTTTAAAATAAAATTTTTTACAGCTTAACCATACCATAAATTATAAAAACATTTCCTTTGTGCCATTATTTTCCTTTTGCTTTAAATTTACGGAAATAAAAAACAAAGACCCAAATGTGAGTAAAATATTTTGCATAGCCTACATGCGTATTAAGCATTAAACGAAAACGCTTCATCCCTAAGAATATGTATAATATGTTTTGTACATAAACTGGTCTTATTTAGTTTTTACCTTAATCTAATTTCATTATTTAATGGTGGTTACTTATATATGTTGCGATTGTCGTAATTGGTAAAATGTAAAGCCAATGCTTCATCTTAGTGATCCTTTTAAAAATACAATTTTTTATGTAAATTTAAAAACAAAAAAAATTGCAAATAAACATGCGTTAATTAAAAATGTGGATTTTACTTAGTTTATAGAAATATGTTGACTGGGTATTTAGATTTAGCTTGGTTAATAATAAAACTAATTCTCAAAACTATCACACTCTTGTGTCTGACTTCAAAGAACCAACGGACTTGTATCCCATATTCTATATCAGAAAGTGGTGTGCCAGATTTCTTACAGCAATTCGTAAGTCTTAATGCCCAAAAGCATATTTTATTCAAAGGATGAATATATTTTATTAAAAACAGGTAATACAAAACTATTAGTGTATAAAAAATATATGTTATATCCCAGATTACTTATGTAACTTAATCTTTAATTTTTTGTGAATATTTTTTAGATGTTGCATTAAAAGATTTATGCTTGTAATTACTTATCAGCTGGGCTAAGATGTAACAATTAATAATGAAAAACACAGCACTCTGAAGACCAATCCAATGAAATGTATGCAAAGATTTAAACTCTAGCAAATATGCTGGCAGAAGCCAGAGTGCTTGACCAAATAGCCAAAAAGAAAGTAAAGATGCACACCGAATCCAGGCCATATGTTGAAAGTTTTTTATGCATAACGGCAGAACAGTCAAATGCCATGTGAAGTACTGGGATGTGACCACAGAGTTATAAGTGACAACAACAAAGGCTAAACAGAACGCGCAAAATGCTAATGTCTGCCGATTTTGTCCAAACCTCCAGCTCAAATAAAATAGAAGTACCAGCTGCGGAACTATAATAATACACTTTAGAAGCAAACTGGATTCCTCAATATCTTCCGCATTGCTCAGATATTGCAATAAAAAATATAGCGAAAAATTGTGGCGCACATCTTTTCGCATAACGTGGTAAAAGTAGGCTTCATAAATATATTGCCATCCATACAGCATATAAAAAATCCAAGTGAAGGTCACCAGTCCCAATAAAGTGCCGAGCACTAGGCATAGCTGCTGCTTGTTGGGCAGAATTGTTTTTAGTTTAGGTGGTCTTAGAAACGGCCCAGTCGATAAGCAGAGATAGTAAGCTAAACTGAAGACTACCGGATAGATGCGCAAGTGTATCACAAATCCGTGAGACAAACCGGCACAAAAAATCATTAAAGACTTTGGTAATTGCTGTTCCATTTTGATAAGTAGATAGATACTTAACAGCACAAAGAAGCTTGGTATGCTATCACCATTGCCACGTGTCGATATTACCGCAGTAAGCGGATTGTAGAGCCAAAAGCAAGCAGAGATTAGCGCTAATTTATCAGTACGTTTGCACTCGTCTTGATGCTTCTTATGCTGCATCTGTAAATCCAAGCGTACTTGGCCATAAATTAGTATCGCAAGTAGCAGATCAAACATCGCATATATCACTTTTCCGCAAGCAGGATGCAGCAAAACGTTCGGTATTTGCATGTATGCTAGAATTGGGCTGTAGCGGTAGGTGTGCCGGGCAAACGGCGTATCTCCATTT
Organism: Drosophila longiperda; assembly: GCA_035042125.1. Taxonomy (NCBI): domain Eukaryota; kingdom Metazoa; phylum Arthropoda; class Insecta; order Diptera; family Drosophilidae; genus Drosophila; species Drosophila longiperda. The sequence goes on from JAWNLV010000107.1 coordinate 139,098, forward strand.
AACACCAACCGTGCACCGTCCGTTACCACTTTATAGTCAATGTCTGTGTATGGCACTAGTGATCGCGCATCGTGTTGTTGGGCATACAATATGAGAACCAGTCGTAACAAAGCAGATATCAGGAGATGAGTACGGAAACTAAAATTTGACAGGTACCAACATGCATTCTGTAGCCGAGGGTTTTTGTTAAACACCATCGTTATCATGGTATTTTGAGTAGAATTTGACATAAATTTCTTACAGCTTTGTTTTTAATTCTTTAGCGGCTCTACGTATACAGTCTAAAAACTCTTTAAACTCCGTTTCACAAATCTTTTGCTGTACGTTAATATCCCGAGACACACACGCCGCATACAAAGATGCCTTGTCAGAGCACTTCGTAAGCAGTACTGGATAGTTGCGAAGTCGTGTATTGGCTTTGCGCACAGATTCCATGCCTTAGCGCTTATGTGGCGGTGCACGTGGACCGTTTAGAGGTACAGGATCTGCCACGAAGGTGTCGTAAAGCGGTTTCGAGAAGAATATCAAAAGTGATGTGGTTAAAAATGTAATTTGAAAGAGTCGCGGATTACGTTGTATCCAAGAGCGTTTTGGCAGCACAGCTGTCCGCTTGCGCAAATACGGTTGTTGTCGCTTGTCCAACAAATCCTGAATATCTTTCGGTGGCTTATATGGTGGCACTGATGATGATGTTGGCATTATTTTCCACTACTAAACGAAAATGTGTTATTATTCTCGCATGTAAAGCATATTAATAATTACAACACCTGCTAGACGAGTCGGAAGTGTCTTTTGATTTCGGCTTTTCTAGGCGAGGTTCTGCCAAATTAATACCGCTGCAGCAAAGAGATTCCTTGTACCACTTCAAACAGCAAATCCGCATTTCTTCGAGGACCTCAGCGCATTTGTCTTCTTGGTAGTTGTTGTCTGCAAATACATGTTATTTATTAAATGCATATTATAATTACATATTTCAGAATACAGGCAGATTATTGCATAAGATGTCGAATATGTTATGTTCATACCTCTCAAGCAACTTTGTATACGGCAAGCGTAAAGTTTGCATGGATCCTTACTAACCTTATGCATCTATACAAACCAGTTCGGCTTGTAACAAAAAATTTGAATAATATATAGAATTTGCGGACGAAAAGATAAATTTTGTAATTTGACTTTGTGTTTGACATTCACAGGAAATTTTTAAAAGGCTGCCACACTGTCAAAATTTCAGAGTAATGAAACGACAGTCAAAGGGTTCTGGGAAAAGGCTGCCACATTGTCAAAAGAAAAGCATTTTGGAAATATCTAAAAAGAAATCGGAAATACAGAAGTTTAGCATCATCTTTAAACTTTAAAAAATCAATTCAAAAAATAATTAGTTACAAAAAATATTTGGTGATTGTTAAACAATTTATAGCCAAAATATCGAGGTGAATGTCTACTTAAGTATTTTTATGCGAATTTTTGCCATTCTCAATAAACCGTCTTTAGGAACAATTCTTGTGTAAAAAAATTAAGCAAGCAAGTTATAATTTGGACTTATTATTTTAGTTAAAGAAATTTTCGATTAACATAGGAATTGAAGTGTATTAATGCCGTCAAAAAAGAAAAAATACAATGCACGCTTCCCAGCGGTAAGTCAAATATCCAGATTTTTTTGTTGGCAGAAATGCATTCTGCTTGTCTGTAAATGTTGGGCGTTCATCAGCAACACAACAGTGGGCTTATCAGTTTGTATATAATGCAAACGTGTATTAGTTTAATAATTTGTTGTTTTTTCTTCTCTTTTCTTTTTATTGACAGGGTCGCATTAAGAAAATTATGCAGAGTGATGAGGAAATTGGTAAGGTTGCACAGGCGGTACCCGTTATCATTTCACGGACTTTGGAGCTATTCGTCGAATCGCTGTTAACCAAAACGATGCGCATAACAAATTCGCGCAACGCCAAAACTCTATCGCCATCACACATGAAACAGTGCATTATGTCCGAACAGCGTTTCGATTTTCTAAAAGACCTTGTCAAAAATATACCAGATATTAGTGTTGCCGAGGAGGCGGCATTCAATTACAACGACGATGATGTCCATAGCTCGGAAGAACAATATCCAGACTCGGATACGCCGTATGATTTAAGCCTGCCGTCAACATCAATACGATCATTGCCCAATGGAAACAATGCCTCCTATGTCCGTTCTGTTAGCTTGAATGGAGCTGGACAGAAGCGAACTTGCAATCCAACCACACCACAGTCAGTCATAATGCAAACACAGATGCAACAACAGCAGCAGCGAGTGCATCTGCCCCCCACAAAGTTGGCACGGTCAGAATCAACGCCAGCGTATAATCCCCGTGGCAGGCCACCAAACAGCAATGCTGCCCACTACAGTAGTAGTAGAAGTAGACGAGAACCTCAAAACACTGCCATACCTGCGCCAATTTCGAGTTTCGAGGTGCTGAACAAGCCTGTAGTCAAAATTGATTACAACAACGTCCAAATGACAACTAGCCCGTTTTGCCCTACAAACTTTGATGCCGGCAGCACATCTTCTAATGCCGCATCAAACTTAAATATTGCGTCACCAGTTATAAACATTGACCTAACAAATATAGTCGCATCTGGCACTGTACCCACCCCAACAAAGATTAGTTATGGCATATTATCGATGGATACGACCAACTGCGTCAGTGGAAAAAATAATTCAATTACAAAAATCGATACATCGGTCGACTACAGCGCTGGAAAGAATAAAGCTCCAATCATTCCAAAGTCAAATTTGACTTCCGCGCCAATTACTGAATCGCTTTTTGAATTAGATGAAGACTACGACAACATTTGAATATAATTTTTTAAATGCACTTTAAATTATTAATATATAATATTATTATACTTTAGATATAACTAAGCCGATAATAAATTTGAAAAATTAAAGACCATTTTAAACGCTGCGAAATTTCGTAAATAATTATTTGATATAATATTGTGTAAAAAACTATATCGTCTAAGGCAAAACTTTATTCAATAATGCATATAGAATTATTTGTCAGAAGAAATGCCTCCTTGAATAATCTTTTGCATATCGTCCCCAAATTTTAGTTCGCGATAAGTTTTGGAAGATTTAAATAACGTAAGTAGTTATCACTCTTATATTTTAAAATTATAAACATGTGGATCTGTTATTTATTTTTTATAATAATTACTTTCACTAAATTTAACCATAACTAAATAAAATACTGTTACGATTTTAGAATGTATTTAAATAAATATTTATTAATTTCTCTTGCCTATGATAAATAATGTATAGGAATTAAACAATAAAACACACATTACTGAGGCACTTTTTGGCGTATATAACAATGAAGAAAATAATTAAATAAAATGCATATCTTGCTTTATAATAATAATTGGCTATTTACAGTTATAGATCAAAATAGGTATAACAATGAAATTATTTGGGTACAATATATATACGCATATCTAATTTATATAATATGTATTTACTAGGAATAAATAACCATATTTTGTGGATTATAAAAATTTTGGCACGTGGAAAGATTTCTTTAAAAAAAAAAGTTATTTTCTAGTGTTCGCCCTAAATCTAGTTAATAATTGGTAGTTAACCTAAAAGATTGCAGTCTATAGTTGACGAACTTTATTTTATTTGTTACAATAATATAAAAATTTCGTCGGACAAAAGAAACTTAACGAGATCGAAATACGTACATATTATTATTTAAGATTAATTGCTTATCTATTTACACGATCCGGTCCTTTAAAGTCGATGTACTAAAAATACACACATAAATATGTACAGTCAGTAAATGATTAGGATTATAATAATATATTATTAAGAATTACAAAGACTTATTCAATAATGTTGGATACGCAGAATTGTTCCTTTTTATTATATATAAAAATCGAAATGTTACGTAAATCCGCGACTTGGTGATTGCACAGGTGAAGGTGGCGGTGGCAGCGGCGAAAAGTACGTTGAGCTCCGTGACGATGGAGACGGCGGACATGAGGACTCCGGCACAATACGAACATCACTGTGATAATGGGAACGAGGTGTTGGCGGCGGCGGATATGGTTCGCTATCATAGCCAAATTGCAAACAGACAGCTGTCGAGTTGGATGGCAACTTGTTGGTGGTGCAACCATTATTACTATTGTTGCTGTTCGATTTGCTTGTGTAATTCGAATCCGATTCATCACAAATATCGGTAGAGCACGGTGTGGGTGGGGGCGGTTGATTAATGATTTTATAATGTCTGTAGGGACGACGTGAACGCGTTGCCGGCGATGGTGGCGGATTGATCGGATATGCCACCATACTGCTACCATTGGTCGTTGAACTAGATGCCCCGGTTATATGATTGCGATCATATGAGTTCATACTGTTACGCGAATTAAGAGTCGACATGCGCACCGCATCCGCTACTGAAGCAATTTTCGAGACTCGATGCGACTTGGTGAGTGTCGACGGTGACAGGGGATCGGATGCCTGGTCATCCTTTGGCTCTGTGCGGCTCTTGCCAATGCGGGTGCGACAGAATTGCAGCAAATACACAATCGAGAATATGATTATCATGGTAGCACCAATCAATATCATAAAGATGCGCTTATCCGACGCTGGCGCCATACGACGCTGCACACAAATGTCCACAGACTCGTCGGCGCCATCTGCGCAGTTCTCCCAACCATCGCAAAGAAGCGCAGCCGAAATGCAAAGCTGATAGATTATTGGAAATGAATGTTAATATTTATACACAATTTTCGATTTACACTTACTACTACTAACCTTATTGATGGGGCACTGAAATTCACCCGGTCTCTTACAGCAGTCGGCCTCGTCGTGACCATTGGCACAGTTTGTTGTGCCGTCGCAAACTAAAGCTTTATCAATACACTCACCAGATTGGCAACTGAACTGATCTCCATGGCAGGAGGGACAACCGACCTCATCGGATTTGTCTGGGCAGTCTTTTTGGCCGTCACAGCGCCATGACGCCGGTATACAGTCCTTGTTCATATCACTATTGCCAGCAACAGGCGCCGCACACGTAAAGTGATCTGGCCCGCATGCAGGAAGTGCACCGCAATTCTCTCTATCCTCAAGCAACATGAGATGCTTGGGACAAGAGCATATCTCACGTGAGTGCCTAACATCATCGACATCTGCTATGCAAATGTGAGAGCACTTCGTGCGACTATGTAAACAAGTGTGATTACGCAGAAATTTCGCATCCGGTGTCCAAACTGCCCGTATGTCTGTGATCTGCAGCAGTCGCTGAAGCTCGGCCGAACGACGCTCCCCCGTCACCGTGATCCGCTCCACTCCGGTTTTGTCATCCAACCAGTAGACAAAACCACCCAGGGCCGCAATGTTAATCACCTGTGAGATGTGCATGGACACCAGCGTTTTTCTAATTCCAAGTGAGAATTGAAAATAAATTGTAAAAGAAGCAATGCAAAGCAACAATATACTAACATGTTTTTGCCATTAATGTCCATTGCATCTATCCGCTTGCCGTGTGCATAGTATATCATATCGGACTGCTGATCCAGGGCAAGTGTCGTTACACCCTCCAGCTTATAGGCCAGTTCCATGCGGTCATTGCCATCAACGCGTGCCCTGATAATGGCCTGATGGCTGCCCACATCTGACCAAAAGATCAAACGCTTGCTCGCATGCACCGCTATGTTCCGCGGTTTCTCAGAGTCTCCCGTGTCAATTACACCAATTGATTCGCCCAGAAAACTGAATATATAATGTATAATATTCATTTTTATATTGTTTATATCTTTTCTTCTGCAGCGTACCTGGTTACGTTGATGCTGTTCGAGTAGGAGCACGTCCAGAAGAGTAAGCGGCCAATAATGTCAATGGCAATGTCGAATGGTTGGCCTGTGTTCACCAATACACTGGTTTTAGTGCCGTTGGCCAGAGACCGTTTAATGCTGTGACTGCGTCCTTCGATCTGAGTAGGTAAATCAAAAAAATATACAAAAAACCAGCATTAACTAATTTTATTAATTTGATAATCATATTTTTATCTGCGCTATTTAATTTATTATAATATTAATAAATTTGTTTCGGAGATTCATCCTGACTTGGATTAAATTACATTACATTACATATGATAATGCTTGTCTTCTTACCCAGTAAATATGATGCGTAATAGGATCATAATCCACGGCTCGAATATTTTTGCCCGACACTGGCAGTGGCACATTGGGACAGTCTGTGGAATTGGGAAGCAAGCGACCGAAACTGTTGCGCTGACTAAAGATGATGTAGTTACGTGGTGGTATACAGGAGACACCATCCTTGGCTAGCTGATAGTGGGTGGGGCACGCACAGATCATGCCTCGCCTCAGGGGCTGCGCGAGACACAAGTGCGAGCATCCGCCGTTGTTCGCCTTGCATGGATTAATGCCCGTCTGTCGCTTGTCATTGAAAACGAGCAGCGACGTTATATACGTCATTCCCGAGTGAACTAAGCTTCGATTTTGTCCACTGACTTTGTGTACACGCTCAATGTCGCCGGTGGTCCAGTCACTCCAATAGATATAGTCTTGATACAGAGAGACAGCATAGGGTTCATCGATGTCGCTATTGACGAGAATCTGCCGTCGTTTTCCATCCCAGTCGGCGCATTCAATTTTTGCCGGACGTGATTGTGTTGCCCAATACAGACGCCGTGTGTCCTGGTCAAAGGTCAAACCGGCCGCATGATTTGCACCCGCAATAATAGTTTGCAACTCATTGCCATCCATTGTGGCGCGTCGTATCGAATCGGACGGTGATTCCGTCCAGTACATATAACCACGTCGCGGTTCGAGGACAAGTGAACGCGGCTCCTCCACTCCTTTCCATAGCAGCACACGACGACTGCTGCCATCGAGACGGGCGACCTCAATCCGACGTGCCTCCGCATCCGACCAGTAGATGTTGTGCCCTAGCCAATCGACAGCGATGCCATCGGGTCCAATCAGACCGGAGTCAACAATGCGCTGCACATAGGAGCCATTGAGAAAGGCACGATAAATGCATTTGCTTTTCTGATCCGTCCAATAGATGCGACGCTCATCCACAGAAACGTCCAAGGCATGCGCATCGCGTACATCTTTAAAGGGAATGCGTTCATCATTGTGATTACCCTCATTGTATTCAATAGAGATGCGTCCAATGTGCTCCTGCCGTGAGAACAGTAAAAATGCCACTGGCACCACGCAGGTGCGTTTGTCATTGGACAGCTCGTAATCGATGGCACAACGGCAGACGTAATCCCGCGGCCGATTCAGGCACAAGTGAGAGCAGCCACCATTGCGGGCTGCGCACGCATTCTGGCCACGCACCTCGCGGAGTCGCGTTACCTTCAGGCCCATCAAATCCGGATACTGATCGACGACTACAATTCGATTATTCCCTGTGATTTTATGCGCACGATCAATTGACCGCCGTTGCCAATCCGTCCAGTAAAGATAGTCATCCAGTATGCTCAGTCCAAACAGATGCTTGAGATTTTCACTGATCACCACACGCCGATCGGAGCCATCCATGTTGGCCACTTCGATTTTGTCCGTTTTGCCATCGCACCAATATATCGTCTTCTGCTCAATGTCCAGGGCAATGCCATTGGGCCAACCCAGATTCTCGGAGACAAGTACAACACGCTCGGAGCCATCGAGAGAAGCACGCTCCACTTTTGGCTTCCGCTCATTCCAATCACTCCAGAACATCCAACCGAGTGAAGGAGCCACAGCAATGGCACGGGGCTCCTCCAGGTGCTCATAGATGAGTACTTTCCGCGCTGTACCATCTAAGCGGCAAACCTCAATTCGATCGGTTACTGTGTCCGTCCAATAGAGATTACGTGCCAGCCAATCCAAGGCCAAACCATCAGGATGCCGCACCTCTGAGGTGACAAAATCCGTAATACTGCTGCCATCAACATGTGAACGTCGAATTGTATACGCTTCCACATCGGACCAATAGATATGCTCATCCACCGGATCATAATCAATTGCGATCGCATATTTTACTTTGCCCAGCGGCAAGGGAAAGATTGTGTAATCTGGTGAGTCCAGAGAAATTTTACTAATCTGCGTCCGTTGAACGATAAAGAGCATTTCCTGCGAACCATTCGCACAAATATTGGCAGTCAGGAGTTTAACGCCCGTGGGACAGGCACAGCTATATCCTTGCGCATTTGTCGCCAGTAGGCACAGGTGTGAACAGTTACCATTATTCTGGGCACATGGATTATTTTCATATGGCTGCAGCGAAGCGGACCAGGCCCGTACTGAATTTGGCGCCTTCGGCGTATCAATTAACTCCTTCAGCTCTTTGGTCTGCAAATCAAGGGCATTGAGAGAGCCACGCGACCAATCTGTCCAGTAGAGGCGATTGTCAAAGTATGTTAAGCTAAATGGATACTTTAAATTGTTAACTATGGTGCGTCGATTACTACCGTCAAGTTTCATCACATCAATGAAGCGATACTTTCCGTCTGTCCAGTAGATGAGTTCATTTTGTAGGTCAACCGCTAGGCCGTTTGGCCAGAACACGTTATCTTTGACAAGGGTCATTCGTGTTAGAGGATCTCCATCCATAGCGGCACGCTCAATCTTCGGATACTCGCCCCAGTCCGTCCAGATAAGCAGACGCTTGGCAGGCACGACAGCAATGGCACGCGGCTGATCCAATTCTGTCCAAAACAGCACTTTCTGATAGCGGCCGTTCATTGTGGCCACTTCAATGCGATTTTTTTCGCCATCTGTCCAGTATATCTTGTCTGTAAACCAATCAATAGCCAGTCCTTCTGGCTTATCGAGGCCCGTCGATATGATTGTTTGCTTGGGTGCCTTAGCCAGCGGCAGGGATGAGTTCGTCTGAGCACACTCGATGATTTCACGGCCGCAGTCTGTCCAACATACCAGATTCTTGGAATGGTAAAAGTCAATGGCCATCGCCTCAGCCAGATCTTTGATAATCACATCGATCTGTGGGCCACCAGTTGGCTTCGTTATGTTCGCCACCTGAATGTCGTGACGAGTGGTGAACAATAGAGTCGCTGGCGTGTTTATGAACTGCTGCTGTGCAATCGTCGATGTGGACACCATCGGGGATGAGGACGCTGATCCGTGAACTGCAAAGAAAATCAATTAGCACAGTTATACCCAAAACAAATTGAATCTTTAGCAAGTGCTTTTAAATAAGTAAAACACCTCCCTTATTTATTTATAAATGTAAAGTAAATAATCCACCGGGAAATATAGGAATGCAACCCAACATTTTTTAAAAAGTCACAACCATAAATAAATTAATGGGGTGAGTAACCCGGACAGATGGATATTTCCAGCGTTGAGCCAGTTGCAAACGGAAGTTTCACATAGTAATGTTAAGGATTGCACCCAAAACTGAAGTGAACAAAATATTTATGTACCTAGTTAATTTTCTTCAGGCTTCATGTTACCCTATATATGTATATATATAAAAATGTTTTCTTGTCCAAGCGTCATTAACTCGCAGCACAGCATGCAATTTGCACGCTTACAAAGACTTGCCAAAACTCAGCTCCTCGTTCACGCTCCGAGGAACAAATGGTAAAACTTCATCGTGCTATTAAACAGGAATCAAAGTTAATGCTCGATTATAAGATGCCCTGTTCATATGGTACATATGAAGTTACATATGTAAATATTTATACCCATATATATGTCATCACAAAATATTATTTATTACTTGTAATAACGTCTTCCACATATGCGAGAACAAGCCGGCAGAAAATAATAAAGAAGACATGGAGAAAGAAAAGCAGGAATGAACCCAGAACGATGCCCAGTATAGGTTTGCAGATAATGCAGCAATCCAAAACCAAATGCTGCACCACTTCACATCGACAACTCAGCAGTTAGTCAGCGAAGCAAACTTACATGACTATGTATAGTGTTTCTCATGAGTGCGCCGAGCTCATAATAGAACATCTGCACCCCGCCCACACACTCACCAACCAAGCAACCAGTCAACCAGCAACAAGAACAGAAACAGAAACAGCTCGAGCTGCACGACTTGATGTAACCATGGCCAGACCAAGCCTAGGCCCCACAATTCATATTACAATAACGATGTGGGTTGGTCTGAGGAAACAGCACCAGCAGCAGCAGCAACACCACCAGCAGTAGGAGCACCCATTCAAGGCAGTTCAGCTTTACTTGCCATTCGCGTGCAATATATATTGTGTTAATTTTGATACCCTGAACCCATTAAATATGAGTAAAGGAGTATAACGGTTTTGTGCTTAAGTATGTAACAGGAAAAAGGATTCAAGTTCAAGCCCATAAAGAATATATTTTATTGATCAGCAATCACCTTCATTTTATTAATAACTTCCTTTTTTCTCGAATATTGCTACAGGTCGATTGCCGATAGCAATAAAGTCACCATTCTTAAAACAGTAGCTTCCTATCAAATTTGAGAAAAATTGTAAAACAAATATTCGTATTACAGTCAAAAAAGTAAGCTTATATTAATCGCATTACTTGTGAATAAATATTCTTATTCTTCTGGGCCAGTGAAATGAGAGTACTTCAAATCATTCTAACATTTAAGCGTGCAAAACTTTTTTGAGAAATAATAATATATTCACAGCTGCATTCAGAGTATGTCGTATTTGAGCTAACTACCGACTACAACATTCTTACTAGTTTCTGCTGCTGCTGTTACTTATTTGTTGGCTGGTAGTTGGTATTCACTGCAAGCTGCTCCATCTATTCTATCTGTTTGCCTGGTTCGTTTTACACCGTTGCTCATGCACAAACGTAAAGATTGCAAGTCGTGCTTAACTCAGCCTCAACTGTTGCCCATCAAGATTGCTGCTTGACTGCTGGAGCTGCGTGCATTACGAAAATCAGATCTGAAACACACCAACACACACATTAACTAGGACATGTTGACCCATTAGGCTTTACAAATATCACTATCCTAAGCACCAGCATTTTATGTTGCTCAATTTTGCAGCAATTATTAATTTTGTCTCAACTTAATTTTATGTTTTATAGGAGAAATTAAGAAAGCTATTTTATTTGAATCCTTCGAAAAAAAAATCACCCAACAATTTAATGGACTTCTTTCTTTCCGTCTTTCTTTCAACCAGATCAACCAACAGTACCGTCAAAAACTCATCAACGGAATTAAGGAAACAGGAATCAACACAAAATAAATCCAGCCACAAAAGCATGTTTTGAATAAAAACACCTTGAATTTTCGACTATGTAATCCAGAAACTTACAGTTAAAGCCCATATTTGAGGCTAGATTGTAAATACAATTTTGTTATACAGTTAGTAGTTGCATAAATGCGCACAATTTTAAGCACCAAAATAAGACACATAACAATTAAGAGAGAAAAACGAACAGTATATATAAGATTATAGTGACCAACTTAAACTTAAACTTGAAACCAAAACTGACCGAATACGTAGCAGGCTGAGCTTAAAAGGGTCGTCGTCGTTTCTTAACGAGTTGTTTATACCTCAACGACATCTTTTTCGCCGCAGCAGGGCAGCAAAAGACAACGCGGTAAGACAACAACAACAAATTACCATGAACAACAGCGAGGGCCAAAATAAAACAAGCTCACTTCGATCTACTCTTTATACAGCTGTTTATTATATATCTCTAATTTATCCCAAAAATTCTCTTTTACAGAGCCCTAACTGAGATACATACATAAGTACAGATAATTGTTATTAACGGGAAATATTCATTCATGCAATAAAATATATTTGCGACTTTAATTTGGTTGTTTCTAATCCGATTCATGAAATTTTACTAGTCGGTCAAAAATATGTCAATGTATATTTTTTATATCAATAAGAAGCCACTGATTTTAAAATTGAAGCTTTTATAGCTATTGAAAGCGGTGTGTATCGATATTCGAGAACCGGAGGCAATTATAAATCGTGGCGTATTCTAGAATTGCCGGTGAATAAACTATGCGGTCAGAGTGGCTGTATTTTGCCTGTTACATGCTTTCGCACAAAATCACTCAACCCCTTTTAACCAATTACAATAGATTCAGGGTATACAAAAAAACTAAGCGGAGCGAGCACGTTGCAGATGCATCCATTTAAGTAGGTATATATGTTTATATGTAAATTGTTAGCAATGAGTACATGGTGAAGCAAGCCCATTGTTTTTTTGTTTTAAGCCTAATTCGTTAGTCGACCACCACTACAGATGTAAAAGGATAACAAATACATACATTTATATATAATTATATATATACATATTTATATATATTTATACGTAGAGAGATCCATTTAGATCCACATAATATATATTTATTGTCAACTAAAGTCAGGCAAACCATCATCAACTTTAAAAAAAATTGATATCTTTCGTATTTGTGAGTGTTACCAAACATGTGCTCATAACAGAAGCAACTTTAACTCAAATTTAACACAATAACTTGAATTAAGTACAGTGATAAATATATTTATAAATATAGCACTTACCATTTTTGTACTGGAAACTATTTTGGATACAGCAGCTAATGATAAGTATAAGACTAATCAAATAATTAATGGGTCGATTGTAACTGCAACATTTAATGGCACATGTTGTTATTTTTTGTGTTCTTACGCACAATTGTTTATGCTTAATATTAATACGACGGCTTGTGTTTGGCCCGCGACGAGTCATTTTACGCCCCGGCCCGAAAACTGTAAGTACATTTGACTTAAAAAAACCTAATGGCAAATAAATCTTCTCTGATCGCTTCTATTTTATGCAAGCACACACATTATATACACATGTTAAATTAAATGCAGTTATTGTTTTTTTTCTGTCAATAAACTGATTTGTGCCACTGTTAGTTGTTGTGCGTGAGCGTTGTCTGAGTGGAGGATGGGAGAGGGGCGTGTTCTTTGCCTTTGGTTAACTGAGATATTTGGGTATATTTGGCGCAACAAGCCGGCCACTGTCGCACTCGTCTGTCGTATACTGCATTTCCGCACTAAATAATTGCATATAAACACAATAAATATATATATAACAAAGTATATTCGTTTCGGTCTACGCGTGTTTATTGCATTTAGCTGCGTTGCGTACAAATTACACTTGGCACAAACTTGTTTTTTTACACTGCGACAAGCAACGACCACAGCCTGGCAGGCTGCATTTATATATTTCACACGCTAAACGCCACGATAGTAATTATAATATATAAAACACAAAACCAAAAAATATTGGTTTTAGAAATTTTCACTCTCAATGGTAGCCATTTTGTTGCTCTTGTTTAATTGTTGAATCTTTGATAATTTGTTAAACCTTGTGATGCTTCCACTCTACGCTCGATACTACTCGATTCTAACCGTAAACAGTCGAATGGCCAATTCAGCAGTTCAGCAGACTTAACAGTAAAATTAGTTAACATTTCTGTTATATTTACAATGTTATATTTCAAGCAAATCTGCTGTTTATGTTATTTGGCTTTTAATTGAATGCGAAAACAAAGCAAAGGCCAGTTTAACATGTTTTTTTTAAGACTTTTTTAACTTGCTGTTATGTTACAAAAATGTCTTTCATATCTTTAAAATGAAAAAATACCTCTATATAGTCAATGTTTCCCATTAATACTGTTTACAAATTACGTATATTTATTTGATATTTATTTATTATTTCGACTTAAGACAAATATTTATATTGTGTAGCTTATGCAAATGTTAAGCATGATTGTCCATAAACTGTAATTCCGACCACAAGAGTATTGCATTTGGTGGTAACGGTCGGGGCTGTGGGGAAAGCAACATAACAGATTGTCGCTCCATGTCCACCTCGGTGCTATAAGTAAACAAAATGGTATTATTGATCTATCAAAAATGTATTATATATTAAATCGGCTGAACACTCACACACAACAGAATCCAGCAATGTTGGTACCAATAACATCATCGTCCGTCGACTCCGCAAAGCTCAGCGTAAGAATGTGATGTAGCAGTGCCGGTGTTGCCGTAACAGCGACAACCTTTTTTTTATTGTCCTCCGCCTTCATGCCAATGGGCATGCAGGAATCAGGCAATGGTGGAGCCCCGATTTTGTACAGGCGCAGATCCTGAAACTTGACCTCAAACGAGAAGGGATAGAAAGGTGTTCTGGCATTGCCGTAGAAGTACTCCTTTATCCGTTGCTCCCGTGACTCGTGGCGCAATCCCTTGCTGCGTTCCACGACGCCGCCACTTTTGGGGAGCAGCACAACATGCACGTTGGCAGGCACATCGCGCAACAGATCGTTGTACAAGCGTTCCTGATCCAGCACAAAAATTGCACAAGCACGATACGCTCGTGCCGCGTGCAACAGATGCTTATAGCCCGATCCCTTCACCCAGCCACAGGAGTTTACAATGATGCCCGAACTTTTCGCTGTGAAGTTAAAAAAAATTGTTTAACGAAGGTAAAGACCGTTTGTCAGTCTGCATGAGCGTAATTTTTTGATACCCTTAAGTCTAGAGCCTTGGGGTGCTATAGATAATCGTAAATTGATAAGCCGCATATCTGCCACAATTTCGAAGCTACAGTCACCAAATTCTTTTGGTAGGTTGTAGGCAATGTTCTTCCAAGATCGGATAGTAATAACCTTAAAGAAGGAAAGTGAGCAAATCTTTGGAGCATGCCCAATCGCGCCCTCAAAATGCCTAAATCTGCGGCAATTTAACAGGTAAAATGACTAAACACCGAAGGTAAATTACTAGAACTGTCTCCAAAATATTTTTTGTTCTCGACTCACTTACTGCGCTTATTGGCATCCAAGGACTGCAGCGTAACTTCAGCCATTTTGGAGACGACCGCATTGTAGAGAACACTATTCGCACTGGGTGATTTGTGGCCAAAGTGATAAACGAGCGGCGCCGTCTTTGCGAATCCTTCCTCAATGCTCGCCGGCCGTTCAATGAGAATTGTAGCTACGTTGCCAGCTACGGAAATGGCACCCTGACCCACATCAAGATCAGCATAAAGTGGTCGTCTGCCCACACGGACCGCATAGTTGAGCAGGATGCGGCACAGCGTACTCTTGCCCACGTCCATGGGACCCACAATGAGTACATTTGGACCGCGTTTGTCCCGTAACTCGGCCTCGAGGCGGAACTGTTCCAGTGCAGCGTGACAATTGATGTATTGGACCATTGGTGTCTCTTTGGACATGTAGCAGACGTCCATTTGGCCAGAGACGTGGAGTACACAGCCTTGGTAAGTGAATATGGCCACTTTGGCGCCCACACCAAATTCATACTTCTTTTTTTTTACCAATTCGGTGCCAAACAGCTCCGCAAATCCAGTCAAAAGCTAAACGAAAAAAATTGAAATCGATTTTGGTTTAAATCGGAATGAGTAAAAAAAAGGCTTAAAAATATATTTTTACATACCGTCACCAGAACCTTGGCCTCTTTTTGTTCAATCTCGAAACGTAACTCGGAGTCGGCCTCCAAAGTGTACTCCCTGCCTTGACTGTTGTCTTCGGACATGGTCAAATTAAGTAAAATTTATTATTAAATTATGTTAAATAAATAAAAAACAAATGCATCGATTGGAATTTTAGTTCCGTTCAGCATGAGTTCGGAGTACGATTAAACGGTTCATAGAATTGAAGAAATGAACTGGTTCATAATCACTGTACTGTCAATTTGGCCATTTTCCCGCCTTGAAAATCTGTTTGCTTTTATTTCTTAATGTTAAATCACATTGTGTGAATGCTAAGTTTTCAAATCATATTTATAGTTAATATTCATTTTAAATATTGTACATACGAAAAGTACCCACAAGATTGAAATCTAATTTGTATAAATGGGACACACATTTTTTTAATTTGAGATTTAGTCGCCAATGTCTAGTTTAAATGCAATATTTACAGTTCCCCTTCATTTAATATGCAAACTCTCCATCGTTAAGCTATATTTATGCTGGTAATTGGTCATTTTTCCAATAGCTCCTCATCTGTGTGGAATCTTCCTTATCTGTATACAAATCAAAATTTACAAGAAATATGCTAAAAATAAACATTTACATTTACGTATATTTCATTTAGACGCTATATACAAAGTCACAGAGCTTAACACATATTAAAAGTCTTACAAACACTTTGGGGTATCTATGCATAGATCTTCGACAAGCCGAAGCTAGAACCAACTTGTATCTAGTTTCAATTTACATATGGCAACTATAGGTTTAAGACATGTTCTATTTACACATAACATTAACTAATGATTTAATAAGATTCTGCTTTAGATCTAAGAGCCGGTAGATGCCGTATAGCTCAATGGTAAGAAAAAATTAATTTATATGAATTTAGAATCTAAGTTTGTATGTGTGAAAATTTAAAATACGAATTTGTATTAAATATGTTAGATATACAACAAGAAAGCTAATGTTGTATAGTTTTTATATGCAAAAACATCCTGAAAATTATACAAACTTTTTTTATGCATTTATGAAAGTTCTGAAAGATAGAAGTAGAGTTTTTATTACTGAATAAAGTGGTTATCTAATTTTGGCGAATTTCGAAAATTTAGGTCGTTTTTTTCTAAGTGCATTCATTAATTTTCTGCTTTACAGCTACCAGCCAGTATATAAGGATCGGCATATAAGCGGGAGTATAGAGGAGTCAGCATAAGTACGCTCCTTCGCTAGTGAATGATATGTGGAGTCTAAGTCTGAGCCTAAGATTGCAAACGAGTCCGAGTCTGAGTAACTAAATGTACTTAAAGCATTTTTGCTTGTCGTGTGGAATTCGCGTCTTGAACAGAATCGAATCAGCCCGGTATTGAGTGTTTAAAAGCGGCGTATAGCCAAAGACTTGGCTAAAGAAATTGATGCATTTGTGCCGCTCTTGAAAGTGTGTGTCGTCCTCGCTGAGAGACACGGGGCATGTGGGACAACGGAACGTCCAACGGGAGGTGACCTTGACGGGCGGCCGACGCGTCAAATGTGAGACGAGAAAATTCATGGCAATGTCTTCACAGTTCATATATTCGTCGACCTTGTCGCGTATAGCCTGTGGCAGCTGACTGGTGTACAGATACATGTAGTACTTGTGGATGAAAGCGGCACCGGTGAGCACCATGCTTAGCTCACAGCTGTAGTTGGAGTTGTAGTGCCACATGTTGTTGCTGCTCAGGTCCCAGGCGTGATAGCGACCCGGAAAACCAACGACCCGGTCGCGATGTTCTCGCCACACGCGGAACCCGAACAAGATCTCGTCATGCCGCAAGTGAGCATCGTCGTCTACAGATAGAACTGCTTCTGTTTCGATCACATCAAAGGGTAGAAAGCGATTGTTCAGCGAATTTCGTGGCGCCCGAACCACGGAGACTGGGACACCAATGTCCGGCCAGCGTAGATCGTCCAAGGGTGGCTTGGGCGAGTTCCATACGACGACCACTTTGTGGAGATAGGGAAGTCCGTAGAGGCGACCAAGCGAGTCCATGAGCACCTGTTCCCGTTCATATGTCAAAATGACAATGGTGAACTGTTCGCGCGGATAATTGCCACCCAGTGCCTCACTGAACTCTTTGCCAGCGCCACCTATACCCTTGCCAATCGGCCTGAAACCGGTGTGTGAACCCATGAACTTTGCCTCGGACGGCAGAGCGGGATCCGAGGGTAGTTGTGGATACAGGTAGAACGGATCCATCCAATCGTTCCACGCTTCGCGCGAATGTATGCGTAGAACGGTGTAGTTGCGCCGGAACGCTGGACTTGCATAGGGTGGCTCAATGGGACCAAGTGATTCCTCCGGCTCGGTGTCCATGCCCACCGGCGGCTCCGATTTCAGGGGTATAAAGGTGCTATTAAAGACACTCTTGGCGACAAACGATGGCACCGGCCGTGGCGGTATGCCCAGTCTATCCCGTAAACTGGCTATTACAGTGTCTACAGTGGCCTGGACCGAGCTCAGGTAGCGTTCCCAAATGAGGCGGCCCTGGCGTCGCAAGAGCAACAGATCCGCATCTTGCACGGCACGCAACAGGAAATGCAGTTCTGTTATGCGCGCCTTGGGCAGCAGGATGGCAACACGCCGCCAGTCGATGGTCTCCGCATATGGCAGACGCAGCTCATCCGCACCCAAAATGACAGGCACGGCGCCCGAGCGCAACGCTTCATACAGACGGGCCAGCATTAGAGTCGAGCTGACACGTTGACCTAACGGTGGCAGGATTAGCACATATGTGGAATCCTTGAGCAACTGCTTGCGTGAGGAGTCCGACCCGCAAAGTGTCCAGTCTCCTAAGGTATCGGCGTCCTGTTGCTCCGTTGCGGGCACACACTGGAATTGCAACAAAAACAGATCCTGTGTTGCACTGCGCGACATATCCCGCAGGTGATCTAGTATGAAGTCGTCCAATGGCTGGGCTGGTTGAGCTGCCGAAGTAGGCCGTAGCTCACCCTGAAATGTAAGCAAGTACTTTCGACGAGCTGGCACCATGCTCGCGCACTCTTGCCACACATCGCCACCGGGCGGGCCCAAAATGGGCGGCACAATCAGATCATAGCCAGGCCTGAACTGGGCACGCTCAAATGAGCTCTGCACGACAATGGCACGCATTGTGTTCTGCTCCAGCAGCGGATTGGTGCGTGCCGAGTTGAGATCGCGCCGTGCCAAGTTAAGCAAAACATGATTGCGTCCATCACCGCCCCAATGTGGCAACTTGTAGATCTTCTCCATGTCGATGGGCGATGGCGATGGATTCCCAGCATCATTGCTGGCTGTCGAACGTTGCTGTTGCGGCTGCTGTTGTTGGACAACAGCCTGTTCCTGTGCCGCATAGCGATTGTTGCGCAGTAGATCCTGTTCGAGCAGTGCTTCACCCACCAGAACAAGATAAACGCAGGCCTGCTTCGGATCCCGCACAATGTGCGCATTATAACCCAGTGTTTGTTTAATGGTCGTCTTTAGAAAGCCATCGATATCGTAGCCAGCACGCTGCACATTGTAAACGTCCGGATCGTAAAGGTAGACAGGAAAACCGGACGTAAGACTACATCGTGAGTGATCAAAGCAATTGTGAATTTCACAAGATGCGGCGACGCCAGCACTGATCGCATTCATTTTGCGTGGAAAATAGCTGGGTAACAAGGTGCGTGGCAAGGCCAATTCGGGTGTGTTTCGCTGGACGGCTTCGCGTTGCGCCACCTGCGCTTGCTCCACGGAGATCTTGAGACGCTCCAGTTCGGTCTGTTCGCGCAATAGCTCCTGCTTCAGTTCCTCGATCTTTTGATTGTACAAACTAATGTCAGATTGCAGCTTCTGGCGGCGCGATTCCAGTTCGCGGAGCTCCACAGAAACGGTGCTCTAAAGACGAAACACATGAAAATAATAATATTTGCTTGCTAGTGTAATTTACACTTGCCTTGATGCGGAGCATTTCCTCGATACGCATCTTTAAATCGCTGGCCCGCATCGCACTGAAGTCCTCGTATGCATCGAGCAGTGGTCGACTGTGATGCACGTCTGTCTGGGGAGCATCCTGCTCCACCTGCCACCCGTATCAAAAGAATGAATTTACATTTTTATAAGCTTAATTTCATCACTTACATTGAGCAGCTTGCGATGCGCCAGCAGTGGGAGCAGGACCAACAGCAGCAGAATTAGCAGTGTTAACTTATACAGGCGACAATGTCGCATCCAGAATCGATATCTTTGTGGATGCGACGAGGAGGTTGAGTTTGTTGTTGCCACTTTATTTGTATCGTTTTCGCTTTTGGATGCTGTTAAATTGTGATAGGCTGCGTTCCCACTAGAGTTGTCTAGGTCAAAGGCTAGGGACATGTTAAGGCTATTTCTGTCAGCAGTGTGCGATGTTATTAAGATTGTTTGCTTAAGCATGCAGCATTGGGAGTATTCACTTGTTTTTGCATATGTACACAAACATTTTCTCAGCTGTTGCACGTCGCAGATTGTGGCCGGTTTGTTCCAGCACCACGCATTTTAAAATTTTTTTCTATATGTGTCTTCACATAAGTATTCATATATTTATTAATATATTATTCACAAATATAAATAACTATTTTTTCCGAGCATTTATAGTTTATGCGCAGAATATGCGAACATATACATTAATTAACAATGCTTAGAAGGTTTATCTGTGTTATATCGATATATCGTAATATTAATCAACTAAGCTTTACATATATTTGCAATAGGACCACCAGATTTCAGATAATTTATTAAATTTGACAACAAAATTAACAGATGAACCCAGACTTTGAAGTAAAAGGAAATTTGGGTAAAATATATATATCAGTGGTGATGTTTTCCGTCGATAAGAGATAGCAAAATCAAGCAAATATATCGATTACAATTTTGTTCCGCACAATGAAAAATTTGAGTAAAACTTTGATGTTTTAGATGGTGCAGTTATTTTTTATGCTCCGTATTGTTTTACAAAATCTGTTCGTCAACGAAGATGGAGAGAGAGGTTTATTTGTAAAATCGACTGTAATTTCTTTTGACAGTGTAAAGCATAGTTGCCATTTATCAATAGAATTTAGATACAAAATGCATAGATAACACAAAGTGTTCTATATAGCCTCTAAATGAAATAAACGTAAATGTAGTTGTTTATTTTTAGAATCATTTTTGATATATATTTTTGATTTGTATAAAAATAAAGGAGATCCCAAATAGATGAGGAGCTATTTAAACAGTGACCATTTACCAGCATAAATATAACTTAGCAATGTTATCTTGTTTTCTTGTTGGTTTTTAAACTTTTGTAGTGTATTTAGATTTCACAAAAATTCTCACTTAAGATATTGGTAATGCTGATTAATAAATTGAAAAAATAAGCTTTAAATAATTATGTAAGCATATAAACAAAAAATGAATGTGTTAGGAAACTTTCCCTGGTGACCGATGATTGACAATGTTATTTTCTTGTTGATCCCCTAGGAATTTTCGAGTTGGACTTAAAATTTAAGTATGTAAAAAAGATATACAATATATGTATATGCAACTTGTAAAATAATATTTTTTACGATACTCGGAAGTATTCTGAGTTGAGACCTTAATAGCGTTCCCTTTTCAGAAAAAGGGGTGTCTAGGAAGAGAGGGAAATAGTTTTAGATACATATCACAAATGAAATAAGGTTGCACGTCATCATTAGGAGAGCGAAAGCAGCAAAAACTAATTCAAGAAACAAAAAAAAAAAACATTAAAACATAGACATTATTTTTACAT
Source organism: Drosophila longiperda (assembly GCA_035042125.1). Lineage (NCBI taxonomy): Eukaryota > Metazoa > Arthropoda > Insecta > Diptera > Drosophilidae > Drosophila > Drosophila longiperda. The sequence goes on from JAWNLV010000107.1 coordinate 160,339, forward strand.
ACTAGAATTACAAAAATTATGATTTTAATTTTGGTATTGACAGAACACGAATTTTTTGCTGCAAACTTTGACTGACGTCAGACTAATGCTTTTCTGACTACAGCTGCTTAATTGATTGATTAGATTTGGTTAACTAATTGGTTCAATGGGACGCGATGGGATTGGATGGATTGGTTAGTGCTCCTGCAGACTGAGCTTGAGCGCCTGCTCAATCATCTCCTGCTCCCGCTGCCGTTCCAATTCGTATTTCTGCTGCTCCTGCTGCGATAAACGCATGGCCATCGCCAAATCCGAGTCTAAATAGCGGAAACCACCGTCGTCATCATCCTCAGAGACGGGAGAGCCACTTGCATTCCCATGTGCCCCCAAAAGCGATTCGTGCAGAACTCTGTAAGGAAATGGAAAGACAAAGCAAGGCACACACAAAGCTTGGGTCAAAATTGCAAGTTGCTAGCAGTAAGCTTTAAGTTAGGGGGAAAAGGAGGTTGTGAGATGGAATATAATCTAGAGAAGGGAAGAAGGGATGGAAAACGAAGAAGAGGGAAACGTCATCTATTTGAAAATCTTCTTCATGTAGCCAAGATCATTTTTGAACTGCACACCCGCCGAGGCAGGCGTCAAATAGGAGGAAGAAGGCAATGGGGTACGGACCACAAGGGGTTGGCTGGGTGCGAGCCTAGTGCCTTTATTCCAACAGGAACGCGAACTGGAATTGCCGCTAGCACTAAATGAAAGCTGACTTGTTTGACAAAGAGGCAAATCAAAATGATAATTGTTAGATAAGATTGCTTACCGCTGCAGCTGCTCGTCATCCTCGGGCAGGGCCTCTGAACCAACGGCATTCTGTTGACCGCGGAGCACCTCCCAGATGTCTACCTTGTCGGAGTCGTTGTCCAGGCCACATGCACCTGCCACTGCGCCGACTCCGCTCGTTTCCGCCAGACTCTGCTCGATGGCGTACTGCAGCATGTCGTCCTCGTCGAGGGGCATCTGGCGTCGCGAATCACCGCCACGGCTGGCATAGTTGCTGGGTATATCAAAGCATCGATCGTCCACCAGGCATGTGATCCGATCCTGCTCCTGCAGCGTGGTCACATGATCCACTGGCAACGTCATGGCGAACACATTGCCGAACGTGATGCACGCGTTGAGCACATGGAAGAGCGGAATTTCCACCTTGACCGGAAAACCGGCGGGCAGTTGCATTGTGATAAAGTCTTTCAATTTGGACACATGCGGACTGGCCATTGTGGACATCAGATCCAGAATGGGCAGCACTTGTTCCTGTAGCCGTATCGGATGCTCCTCGGCCAGCCACAAATTGGCCTTAAAGCGCTGCACCTTGGTACTTAAATTCTTTGGCTTGCCAATGTCTCGTCCGTGCAGATCAACCTCACAACTAAAGTACTCCTCCGCTGTGACCAGATGGGGAGTGCTCGCACCCGAGCCACACACACTGCTCCCATTGCTCTCCGCCTGAGCAGTGGCCGGCGAAGCACGATCTCCATTCTCAGTACTACAGACGGGATAGAGAGCAGATTCGGGAGCTGCCTCGCCCGGCCTCGGCAAGCATATCTACAGAGATTTCAACGTAAAAATAACTCCCCAGTATAGTTAGCGACTGCAACTTACACTAGTGGCTACCGCATCGGTTGACGCATTTACGTAATCCTCATCAGCAATGCCCAGCAGATTGTGCAGCGGCGTCCGTGCGGTTTTGTTCTGCAATCAAAAATGGATGAATATAATAGATTTATACTTTATTTAAAACGAATGACATTCATTATATATTAAGAAAAAGATCAGGCACCTTAATTTGCTCCTCGCTTAGATGATCCATGCGCGTTTTTGTTACAAACTCCACATTGCTGGCGCCATACACCTTGCAATTGTAGCCATTGATCATTTCGGACTTTTCGCTGCGCCACCCCCAAATGCCCGATTTGTTGCGCTCGAAACTGATCTTCTCCATTTCAATGTTGTTGGTGATGACGGGTGCCGCGAGCCGAGCACGCACTGTGCCCAGTGGCGGTGGTATTGCCACAATATCGCCAATATCGCTGCTCATCTGCTCGACCATTACCTCCTGGGTGACATGATCGATTTCAATCATTGTCGCCGTTTCCTCTAATAAGAGAGTATATCATTATTAAAAATGTATATAAGATTAAATACACACCTAGATATTAAAATAAATATAAAGACAATAACTATTAATTTGTAAGTATGTAATTGAGCTATTGAACAATATTAAAAAAATTAAAAAAATAGAGCGTAAGCTCTAAGATCAATGAAAACTTAAAAATTCCATTATCTTCTTCAAAAATGTCCTCTTAACAAATGTCCTCAAGTAAAAAAAAAACACTTATTTTCGAGGAGGATTGAAAAAAACTTCATTATCACACAATAAATAAATTTATCTATTTGAGTCATCAATGGAGTTAAGTAAAGTTCCTTTAAAGATGGCGTATTGGACAAGACTTAATTAGGACTGGCGCGGATTAGATGAGGCAAAAAAATAAACGACAACATTCTCTGGAATGATGAAAATCAGATAAATCTGTTTGGCTGCGTTAGTCACCAAAATGTAAATTGTCTAGAAAAGCAGTCATGAATAGTTATTGCCTCCACACCAATTTTACTGCCCTGGTGTACATATATAGACTCACTGGCGCCCTTGAAAATGTAGGAGCGATTTCCACGCTGCCAAGTGTTATTGTCGAAGCCGAGGAGCGTGGTATCGATGCGCACATTGGCACCTCTCTTGTAGACCTTGTACGTGTCGCTTGGACAGAGACGCGACATGAGCGGCACCCAAGACGTAAACTCCCATTTCATCTCGATGTAAAAATCGGGTGCGTCCAGCAGATGCTGCAAGAGTTGCGGCACATGCGTTACGCGTTGCACATGCCGCTGCAAGTCGCGCACCTCAATGATGGCAGTCAAAATATCCACATCCCCGGTGCAAACGGCTTCCTGCACAACTGCAGCAGATATATATATATATATATATATATTAAGGAGTTATATTTTAAAGGAAGGGATTGGAGACTCACTTGACCAACCGGCGTGCTCGTATGTTGCATTGCATTTGGCGGCTAAAAGGCACTTGACGCATTCCAGATTCGCCAGACGCACCGCCATCATTAAAGGTGTCCGGCCCCGTGGATCAATTTTTTCCTTGTCAATCTGTAAGTTCAACTTGGCTGAGAATATTGCTAATGTTTTTTGTTGTTGCTTTGGTTATCAATGCTATTATCAGCGAGTCATTTTAGGGCACTAATTCAATTAGTAGCTTCCCTCACTCCCCAGCCCCAATTCAACCACTCCGCCCCTCAGAGCTGGGTGTGGACAGAGACCCACCCAATGCCAGCAGCCACTACCCACCTGGTCAGTCTGCAACTGTTGTTGGAGCTCCTCGACGTTGCCATTCCAGATCTGCCAGTGCAGCGGATATTCCAATTTTACTTGCTCCAAACTCTTCATCCTCTTTCTCTCTCTCACACACACTCTCTCTCTCTCGCTCTCTCGCACTCACTCACTCACACTGCCGATGCGGCGCTGCGGTTGCTAACTAGAGTTATATCGAGTTGTTCAGAATACGTTCGATTGAACGACTTACTAAACTGTACAAATGAACTGAGTCCCTTAACTGTTGTCGTTCATTCAGTTCGCAATTGGAACTTTTACTTTTTGCTTAACACATTGCATTGATCCTTGTTGTCATTAAATTTTGTTTTTTTTTGTATTGCAATATTTGTAAGTTGCTTGAAGCACTGATTTTAAAATAAAAAATAAGGCAATTATTTGCTTATGCTGCTCGAATCGCTGCTTCGCTCACTCACAATTTATAACAGTGCGCTAACAGAACAGGGCTCAGCTGTTTCTAAAATTATTTAAATATTTATATTTTACATTTTACATATAATAAACTAAACAAATGAACTGAGTTCTATTACTGTTGTCGTTAATTTAGTTCACTTTTGGCACTATCAATGTTTGTTTATCGCAGACATTAAATTAACAAATCGTGGCCGCATTAGTTGTAAGCGATAAGTTCGTTGAAATTTGATTTTGGTATTTTAACAAAATGTTTTATAATAAAAACATAACAAAATATTTGCATATGTAGCTCGAATAGTTTGTATTTACTGCTTCGCTCGCTCACAATATATAACAGTGTGCTAACACAGCTGAACATGAACATTTATATTTCACACAGCGAAATAATAACTTGAATTGCAAAAATGCCGAAATGCAATAAAAATATACTAGTGAAATGACCGAAGTTAATCGGCAAGCGACAGCGTGAGCTGGACAGAGTCAAGTTCGCATTAATTTATTATAGTGAAACTACAAGAAAAGCATAAATTCACAATTGTAAGTGAACACATTTTGAATACACACGCATTTAATTTATGGATATCGTGTTAAAAAAATAAAATGTTATCGCAGACTGAAAACATAATCAGCTGTTAGGTTAATAGTGCGCACACACTGGCAGCCGCTCTTGTAAAAGTAAAATAATCCAATAAATGGTAATTACTAAATAAATTAGCTGCATTGCCGCCGAAAAGTAAAGCCAGATTATAAATTTATTAGAAAAGTAACAGGTTAGCTGTTTTAAATGCAATTCGCGATAATACAAGCTTCGTTTAAGTAATTATGCATAAAGTATAATTAAATGATTTTCGATAAAGTAATTAAATTTGGGCTGTGGTAAGCTTAAACTGAAAGTAATTTAAATAGTTTTTAAATTTTATAGGTAGCCGTTGAAGAAGAAGGAAATAAAAAAAGCTGTGAAAATAGTTTGATTGCAACACAGAGAACAACATTTAAATAAAAGGAGCAAAGCCGCCGGTAAGTGTCATATTAGTTTTAATTGAAAAATAAGCAACAAGTGCATCAAATAAATTAAATAGACCATTCATATTCAATTTAATTCAAGTAAAACTCAGAACAAAAAATGCTCACGATCAGCTGGCCAGCGAGTGATGGAAAGAGAGAAAGCGAGCGAAAGAGAGTGAGTGGGTGGTTGGCGAGAAGAACTGCGCTCAGGCTCGGCTCGTTGGTTTTTTTTGTGCATTGCATTGTTTTGTATTTGGCGGCAGTAAGTCACTCACAGGAAATCAAACGCTGCTCGCTTTTACGTCCCTATATCAATTTCGTCTCCAATAATTTCTGCAATAACAAATGCAATAACCGCCATCTATTAATCGGTTTTTGTTCTGTTGTTGATTTTCTGTTTGTTACACTCTTTCCTCGGCTGCTGACCGTGTTCTTGTTGTTGCTGTTCTTGCTTTACATTAATTCCAAACGTTCTAACCAAATGTTTTGTTCTCTTTCTGGTATTTTAACTATTTGCAGTTATGCTCTTTACGCGTAGACGACGTTTCTTCAAGAGGTGAATTTCAGTGTTCTTTTCTCGTGTAAAATAACACATCATTAATTTGTTGATTTCAAGAACTCTTCTTTCTTTTTTGTTCGGATTTGGTGCTCACAACATTCATTTATGTATATTGTAGTATCTTTTATGTATATGTATGTGTAGTTTGTTGCTGTGGAATGCACAAATCGTTCAGCGAAATAAAGTTGTTATCGATTCTTTATCACAAAACACTTGCATTAATGTGTCACACTTAAACAAAAACATGAAAAACCATTATCAGCAACAAGGAACAAAGTTTAAATATAAAATATTTTTTGCTGAGTTTGGCTCATTTTTGGGGCTTTTGCATGCATTTTTAACGTATATATTTGTATTGCGTATTGTGCCATAATTTAATAATAAAAAAAATAATCAAGTAACTTTGTTTATTCTCTTCCCATCGATCGTTCGGTTAGATGCTTAGTACGTTTTTAATAATCAATGACACAAACAAACACCCACACACAAGAAATAAACAATTATTGTGCACAATAAAGCCCTCAATAAAAAACGATCTGCTAAAATGAACAAAAAAGGCTAAATCCAAATAGATATATAGAGAAAACACAGATATATATATATATATATATATATATATACATATATATATATATATATCATAATCAGAAAAAAGAATGTACGAGTTTCACAATTGTTTGAAATTAGTATTCTATGCAACAATCATTCCCGGAACAATCCTCATTAGTTGGCTGACGGGGCTGTAAGTATTTATGCTCGATGAAACGTACAAAATATAAATAAAATTAAAAGAAAAAATGTGAACGTTAGCAAAATGTCCTATTATGATTTCTATATATGTACATTTTTATTTATCATATTATTTCTTTTTTGATCTTTGTATCATTTAATTATTTTGATCATATATAATATATATCTGCACCGTTGCATAAATATTTAGCATATCCATATTTGATAATCCGGAGAATGATTTAAAAACATAAACCAAAACTTATCATTCACACATACGTAAATTATTTATAATTTTGAGTGTGTTTTTAGATAGTTGTAGTATCCTTTGTAATAATGTAAACGATTAATATGAACAACGATGCGATTCCTTCATAGAATTGGGTTGCCATTTCTGGTCATAGCGCTGCTGTTGTTCCTCATCATTTTTGTCCTGCTCCCGTTGGTCTTCCGCTTCTCGGTGACCTTGCAACGCGGCATACTCTTTCTCACATTCAGTAAGTACTAAATTTTTTTAAGTTGCCTCTTTATTAAAGTCGCCTCTTTTTAGTCACCTATCCAAAAGGCTTGGATCTCACGCAGCCAGCGAGCATAGGTCTCTATGCCACACGGAACTTTTACATCACCGTTAAGGATCACAATGCGGACGAGGATGGTGTACGAATTGGCGTGTGGCATGTGCTGCCTAAGAACGCCGTGCGTCGTTTCAAAAGGGAACTGCACGTAGAGGCGGCCTACGACCAGGAGGAGCAGCAGCAGCGGGCAGAACAGGCTCAGCAGGGGCAGTCCAAGTCAACAGGTCAGCAAGTGAACACCAACAACAATAACAAGGAGCTGGAACAGGTAGCACCTGCTCTGCGCAACGAATTCCCAGTCGTTGTATCCGAGAACGAGCAGATCTTCTACGAGCGCCTCTTGCGCATTCCCGGCGGCACCGTTATTCTCTATCTGCACGGGAATACGGCGACACGTGGTAGTGGACATCGTTCCGAGGTCTACAAACTGTTGCGACATCTCAACTATCATGTCTTCTCCTTCGACTATCGAGGCTATGCGGATTCGGATCCAGTGGCGCCCACGGAAGATGGCGTTGTGCGCGATGCTCTGATGGTCTTTGAGTACATTGCCAATCTGACAACGAATCCCATCTACATTTGGGGTCATTCGCTGGGCACTGGCGTGGCGACGCACATGTGCGCCAAGCTGGCGGCTCTCAAGGGGCGTGCGCCGCGTGGCGTCATCCTTGAGAGTCCGTTCACTAATATTCGGGATGAGATTCGGCAGCATCCCTTTTCGCGTCCCTTTCGCCATTTGCCCTGGTTCGATTTTACCATCTCGGAGCCGATGTACAGCAACCGGTTGCGCTTTGAGTCGGACAAGCATATCGAAGAGTTTCCGCAGCCCATCATGATCGTCCACTCAGAGGATGATGTTGTGGTTCCTTTTCACTTGGGCTATCGACTTTATCGCATTGCGCTGAACAAGCGCAGTCATGCATGGGGCCCAGTGGAATTTCATCGTTTTGACCGAAGACACGGCTACGGGCACAAGTATTTGTGCCGCGCACCGGAGATGCCCGGGTTAGTTCAACATTTTGTGGAGAGCTACCGAGATGCGATCTACTAGACAAGATAATTAGCTAAATATCATACATGAACGTATGTGTTTGAAACGGGAGTATTTTAATTTAATTTTATACTGACGCAATGTTTATACATTTTCGATCGCACGGTGCATACAAATTAAAATAGTAGTTTCTATGATACAAAAATGATTCTGAATTAATTTTTGTCATATTTTTATTTTACAAGTGCAATGCCAATTTCGCGGCTACGATTGGTGCGTACACTATGCAATATTAATATCTTGCATTTGACTGTTAATGTTCTATTTGACTAGCTCATAGTTTGCGAATTGCGCGGGTAGAAACAGTGTGTGCACACTAAAGAAAACGATTACTTCTGAACATACATACAATATCGATATCTGACGTCGAACTGTTTAATAACATCGTAATATTATTCCCAGCCAGTTAACAGCTGTTTTTATTTAAACCACTTACCAGTAAGAAAAATACCCATTTTTGACCAATTAATATCTACTTCTAACTATATTCATCACAGCCATTTATATTCAAAGTTTTCTACAAAATCCTAAATAACGGCACTTTTTTGACATAAGATGTTAAAACATATCAGCAAATGTTATGTTAATATTGCAAAAGTTATGTTAAACCAGGGCTGCTCGCGTGCATTCTTTTTTACATTAGATCAAATATGGCGCTTGTGTGTTGTTGTCGATATCGCAGCTCGGCCAAAAATTAATTCGCGTTAATCGCGTCGTCGTGCAATAAAAAAATTATAAAAATCGCAGTCGTTCGCTAATATTTATCTATGCAACACAACAACAATTGTGCAAAGTTCCTTTCAAAGCTGCAACGAAAACGGCAAAGGAAGTAGCCGAAAAAAAAATTGTGTCTCTACTCCTTGACAAGGAGTTCGTAGTTCATAGTGTGCGTGCGTGTGTGTATGTGTTTGTTTGTGTGTGTGTGTGAGTACTGTGCGAGAACTGAAATAAATTCAATTACAAAATAGCGGCTTTTTTTCTGTAAAAAAAACACTCGGAAACAGGAAAGAAAAAGTAAAAGTGAAAATTTACGAAACGTTAGAAAAAAACACCAATCCCTTCTCCGCCTTCCACTTCACACCCGAGATCAACTTGCAGCAAATATATATTTACAAGCGAATAGATTTCGCCATAAATTCGCCCGCCGCCGCTCCCTTTGAGTGTGTGTGTGTGCAGTAGCAGAAAAAAGGGAGTAGCTGTTAAGCAACAGCAGACAGCAACACCAAACGCGCCGTTTTCTTTGTGAAATTAAGCACAATGTTATGGTAAGTTTTTGGCGAGATATTTATTTTTTTAATCTTGGAAGTGCAACTGCATCTGCATCTGAAAATATATTTTCTGCGCATGTTTTTACCCACAACTTCCGCTGTTGTTTGCTCCCTTTTAGTGTGGCGGCTGCTGCTGCGTCGACGTTGGTGTCTACTGCTTTATTCCTGCTCCCCTTTTTGATGCTTCTTCTTTTACACAACACGCCCTTTTTTCGCATGCGTTCTGTGTATTTTTTTTTTGTCAGTTTGTTATTTTATAAAATATATACATATAATAATGTATTTAAATTAGTTTGCATTTTGAAGCAGCAAAGTCGATACTTTTTTGCCTTAAACTTAACAGCTGTCTTTTGTCTGCAGCATCACGAAACCTGTTTTTGCACGCATTTATTTTTTTTGTTTCGTGTGTGTGTTTGTGTGCCAGCAGCTGTGTCCTGCGCCTGTTATAATTGTTTTTGTTGTCGCTGTGCCTTTTGAGCTGTCTTCTACAACACGCTGACTGACCGCCTTCTTACTCTTCTTCTTCTTCTTTGTGGTGCTTGTTTGTGTTGCTGGGCGCAGGCTCTCACTCTCGCTCGCTCTCTTACCGTACAGCTCCTTTTTTTTGTTTTTGTATGTTGCCAAACAAACAAAGTCAAGCGTTGCCAATTTGGCAGTGTATGAGTGAGAGAGATGGAATGTCGAGACGCGGGTGGGGCTATTGTTGTTTCTGCTTCTTCCTCTTCTTCGCTTTTATCTTTATCATGTTTGTTTGAACCTTAATTTATGCCTGTCAAAGTTAACTTTGGTTTCTTTAAATGTCAATGCACCGCAGACTGAGGCACCACCCCTCCCTCCATCTAACACTCCCCTCCCCTCCTCCTCCATAAACTCTGGACATAAAATGACAGGCAAGTTGCATCACTGGAGTTGCCAGATGACTCACTTTTTATTTTCTGCCTGCCAAATGAAGCGGGCCAAAGACCCGCAGCTCTTTATTTCCCTCTCTCTCTCTGTCTCTTTTATACACACAGATACAAAAAATAGTCAAAAACCAGTTCACAAACGTATAACGAAATCAAAGTACATCGTTTGTTATTGGCGCTTGCAAATTTGAATTCGTCTCTATTACATTTTTTTTGCTTTTGAATTCGTTTGATTGTTGGCCAGTGTTGCATTGCAGCAATTGCTACCAAACTGTTGCCCTTTACAGCGGAGTAGTTCACTCGACATACACACATGCTTATGCTTAAACTACACAAACACGCATGCATATATCCGCATATACATACATAAGATAAATAATGTTAGCCCAGTTGTTCTTCTTCCACACAGTTAACAGCAGCAGCCGAAAATGCAATTGGGTCGAAACTATTAACTATAGATAAGATAAGAATGAAAATAAAAAATGTATATATAAACATATGTACATTGTTGCTTACGTTACTATTAAACAGAAAAAATCAAAGAAATCTGCAATTCATTTGTGAGCGTATACTCCAACAACTCAACCCCCATCACCTCCATACCCTAAGTGGTTTACCTTCGCTTTTGTTTATGTGTGTTTGTAGCACCTCCGCTATCTGCTCTGAATCATAAAGTTGCTTCGTCAACTTTGATTCACTTTGCTGTGACTAAACTGCGTGCCATGGCAGCCATCTAGCTTGCTGCTTCTGCAGGTCAGCATGCATTCAACTGTGGCAGTCTGTCGCAAATGTAATTAACATTTCCGCAGCAGTGTGACCCTTCTTCCCTCCTACGCTGCAACGCAGCATACAATAAAATCCACATAATGCGTTTTTTTTATTTATTTTATTTGTGCTGCGCTTTGATTTTATGCGGGCAAAAGGGAAATAGGATAGTCAAAGCCTAATCTCTATATCCATATTTTTATTTACTAACTCGACTATGCTGGATAAGTGAGTGGCCAGTTACTCAGTTAGTCTGCACTTACCGCTAATTTCCTTCCTCTAGTTGGTCACGCATTTTGTCTAATAACTTTATTACTAACTCTTAAGACTTTTAATATATCTGTATATGTATTTAATTTTATGATATGCTTAAGCGTCATCATCTGAATAATTGATAGGAATTTATAAATGTTCGTCGGATGCATGAAACGTGATTTGATTTCATTAGAGGCCAAGGTTTTGTTTTTTCTTCTTTTTTTCTGTCTGTTTTAATAATTTGCATGGTTTTATTTATTTGGAATATTCTTTGTTTCTGAAGTAGGGAAAAGTGCTTTAACGAGTTACTCCAAATACAAGACTGCACTTTGTTAACAGCTATATTCAATAAGTATTTTACTACACAAAGACGGCAAGCACTGAAATATTGGATAGCCTTCATTTTTTTTAGTGCTGGGGAAAGCAAGACAGATTAAATGCACTATGCACATGAATGCCACGATAAGTCTTAAAGTCTGAATCTGAGTACATAATGTATTCATATGCGTGATAAATAAATACCGCTTATGTGGCATAAAATGTAGTTACTAGTTATACGAACTGCACAGATAAGCACAACCGACAAACGAGAGCTTTGGATCGAGAATGGGGGACTGAGAATGGGGATGGAGAATGGAGAACGGAGAGAATGAAATTCGCTTAAGTGGCAGCTTTTCAGGCGTTTCGTTCCATTGTCTTGGCTTTGGTTTTGCTTTGGCTTTGGAGGCCACTGCATTGACTTAAGTACAAATGCAGTACACATATATCAAGAAAACCATAATTTACTATCCTAAACAACATACATATATATAATATATATATATATATATATTTATATATATATATTTATATATATATATTTATATATATATATTTATATATATATATTTATATATATAAAGGAATGAAATTTGAGTAAGAAAAAAGCAGCAGCAAACTCATAGCTGGCTATGCAAATGCACTCCGCGAAATCCGGTAGTTCCTTGAAGTAAAATATGATTAAAACAACACCCAATCACTAATGATATAAATTGTGAGCATTTTTTAATGATTATTTAAAGGTGTTCTCTTTTTTTACTTGAATTGTATATATATAAATTATACTATATGCAAACACATGCTATGTAACATATAATATACACCGTATGGCTTTTCTTTAAGCATATTGTCTGTGCGGTGTTAAACAATTGTTTACGGACTAGATACTTTGCCGCAAATATGAATAAGTCAGGCGCAATCGACTACGATATACCCTGCAACAAGCTGTTAAATATATTCTAGCCCTATTGAACCTGCAGTTAGTAATGAGATCAATAAGGGAAATATGTTTCACTATATTTTTCGATGACCCTTGTTCGATCCTAAAATAATTTTAGGGGGTTATGTCAATGTATGTTAAATATTGACTAGTGACTGGCTTTAAAATTGTTTTTTTTTTTTAATTGCTATCGGAAATCGATGTTAATTGGTGTTCGCGCTTGGAACAGAGGTAACGGTAGAATGAAACTAACTTGATCTGATTTTCGAGATCTGATTTTCCAAATTTGAAGTCTCTATTTATACGGGCAGACGGACATCGCTAGTTCGGCTCGTAGGTTAATCCAGATCAATAATATATGTTCCTTATAATCCCATTTTTAATGGACTTAGGGTATAAATAACTGACTTAGATATGACCACAAGTTGTGTCTTGCTGCGTGTTGTATCCACTGATTCCGGTTTCACGGTTTTTTACGGTCTAACGCTCGGCGCTTGGTGCGAACACAATTTAATAAAATAATATTTCCGCAAATTTCTTTCACTGAAGTCTTTAGTATAGAGAAATCCTATTAAATATATAAACTTTCAACTTAGACTTTACGTCTAACTAGAACTACCATTTAAATTATATTATATTAAATATATAAACTTTAAACTAGTAAAGTCCAACTAGTCTATTTAAATTAATATTTTTTTTTGTTGATCATTTTTGGGACTAAATAAATGTTATTTTTTTTGTGGTTTCAACGAAAAATATCGAAAACGAATCAGTTCTGCTCCATTCAAGGGAGAAACGCATAATCATTATAATGTGTATTGTTATTCTCACATTCACCCCTCACCAATAACTCAGCTGCAGAAGAGCCCCATACGCTGATTAAATAAAAATCTTGACGAAGGGAGGCAGCAAAGTATGAAAATGAGTTGCTTGCCACACAGCTGACCATCTGAGCTGATATCTAGTCAATAATTGCAAACATCAAGATGCAAGCTGCAAGCTGCAAGCTGCTAGCTGCCCCTCTTCTGCATATCTCTTCTTTTTTGTCTCCCTTTCAGACTCTCAGACTATAAACAAAGAGGAATTGCAGGCACTTGAAGTGCTTCCGCTCGGTCTACAAATGGAAATGGAAATGGGACGGAATCTGAAATTTCACAGGCAACCTGCGGCGGGTTTCCATTTATTTTTATTTTGTTCTTTTTTTTTACTTACTAAAAACTGACGTTTTCTTTCCGTTTTGATTGCATGAAAATACACATGCACGCTTGCACATACACACACACACATACACGCACACACATACACGCACACACATACACGCACATACATACACGCACACACATACATGCACACACAAATGCACATATATAGAGTAAGCTCAGTTAACAACTCTTGGAGGCATAGATTTCTCTCTCTGGCACTTGAGACACGAGCAAATTATTCTGAATAATGCCCTTTGCCAGTTTAAAAATATTGCTAACAGTTTACCTGCAGTTTCCCTGTTTGGGGTTATCCTATACTCTAATAATGCAAAGGGTATTTTCATCTATCTCGAAGATACATACATGACATAGCTAAAGATCGAAGTATACGTTATTGTTATTATTATTTGATAAATCGAAACTTCCTTGATTATGTGGATAGCTACATCATACTGCCTTGGAGGAGAATTTGAGCTTACAGGATATGCTGCACTCTATCAAATAGTTAATGGTAGATGTTTTTTTTTGATATCATGTACCCACTGAAAGAGACTATAAGAACAAATTTGCTCCATTTAATGGATCCACATCGATTACTTATAGAAATAAAAGGCACAATTTAAAAAGCAGAGGTTTCCTATATTAATACAAAGTAAAATGACATATATGTAATAAACTTACCAAATATCATTAAGATCCGATAAGAAACACCCAAGTTATAGTCGAACACATATTTTCATATTGATTCCATTACTATCAGCCGGCGCAGGGTATTTCATAATAAAACTCACCCTCGACTACATTATTCTTTATTCTTTAAGTTGTTAACTTTTTGTTATTTGTTATTATGCATTAAATTGTTTGCTTGCAGCACATCTGATTATATTATGATTATGATAGTTTTATGTCAGCTTCATGTTTGAACTCTACGCAACAACGCTAACGATGTAGTCTCATCGTTGTGTGTGTAATATGTAATAATAGTAATAGCTCTTTTGTTGCGCTCCATTTCTTATAATTTATTTCTAGTTACGGAAAGGTCACTCAGTCGAGAGTGAAGATTGCGTATCACTTGTGCTAGAAATAGAGCAAATATGTACAAAACGAAACACACTTCGATGAGTTGGGGTTAAGAGCAACTGTCTTAGATAACAGTCAAAAATTAATTGGCAGATGAGAGAAGCCCTGCAAAAAACAACTTGACGCTTGACTAAATTTCTGATTGCTGATATGCCTGGGAGCCTCTTTTTTTATGTTTTCTAATTTTTTTTGTCTTGAACGATTGATCATCTAATGGATTTGGGTCAACCGGAGCAGTAGCCGGGTTTGGCAAATGCACCAGCGAGTTGAACTTCAGTTTTCAACAGTGTTAACAGCTCCCCTTTACATTTAAAATAGATACAATGGCAATGCTTAACTTGATCAAAATGTACTCGGCTTGAAGTGTTAGGAAGATAATACCTGAACTATGTGGATAAATTAAGAGCAAATTGAACTCAGATTATTAATATTTTAAATTCGCATCGCGCAAAAGACATTGCCACTTTTGCGGTGAGTCAAAATTTGGTTTTTGACATATCTAAAAAGTCACGCAACCAAAAGAGGGGAATATTCATGTGCAATGCGGTATAATAATTTGTTGTTTTTGGTTTTTGTTTGAGAGTAAAACATTTCCTTTCACAAGAAAATAGTGAAGAATATTGGGTATATGACAGGGTTGAATTTGCGGGCAGAGTAACTGACATCATGTCGAGCGAACGGTTCACGTTTGAGTCATAAAAATTTCTGGAAATGTGTTTGTCAGTTTGTAAATGACAAAAATGTGACCTACACTTAGAAACAAATCTTTCTAAAAACTTGGAAGTTTTTCTTTGTCTTAACAAAGTGTAATATAAAAAAAAAATGCTAAAAATTATAAAAACAAACAACTACCTAAATAATGAAGATTTTTTAGAATAGTAATATAGTATATATTTAAAAGAGCAAAAATTTAAACCTTTATTTTCAAACATGCGTAATCTTAGAATACGCAATGTTTATTAATAATAATCTTTGTACAAGTGTAATAAACACCCTGAAAATTTCACTTTTTTTTAATGCAGTCAAGAAGATTTCAGCATTGTAGGTGAGTTACGCTTGCCGCTAAGTATGATGAATTTTCAATATTCAGGGCAATTTTTTTTCCTGAGTGTATGCCCGTCGGCAAGGCATTCGAAGATCGGAAGTGGTGACAATTAAGTCGACGGTTGCTTCTCGGGTTAAATGACAACACTGAGCGCATAGTGTAAATTGCTCTGATCGGCCTTACTGGTTTGCCCGATGGATGCAAAGGTAGCCCAAAGCTAATCGTGAAGTGGGAGGGAGGTGGTGACAACGATTGGTTTCAGGGGTTGGTTTTTGAAACCCCGCATTTAATGGTATAACATTTAATTTCTGAACGTTTTAATTGCCTGCTGGCTGAGGGAGAGCATATCTCACCTGGCAAGGGCCGAGACAAATGAAGCGTTATATGTGCTCAACGAGTTCTTCAATGGCTTTACAGGATTTGTTGGTGTTGTGTGTTTGGTCAACAAACTGAATCACGTTATCATATGCCATCATATGTCAACATGATAAAAAATAATTCTTTTTAAAAAAAAAAATGAAAGCAAAAATGTTTTAGGATTTTCGGTTTATAAAATTGTTTTCTAAGTGTGCTAAAGTTTTTCTAACAATAGCTACTACTCTTTTGAGCGATTTTTATTCTGAGTGTAGTTGGTTCTTATTTTACTTACAGTTGAAAGTGGCTTCGTATTGGGCGTTATCTCTTCTAGGCAAGTGGTTAGAGATAGGCTGTACAAATAAGTTCTCTGCAGTTTCCAATTTATAATAATTATGTATAAATTATACTACAGGTTTCACAGGTTATTCAACTAGTCTTAATGTATTTAGCACTCCCGACAACAAAGCGGCAGCTGGACGCAATGACGACGACGATGGTGCATGTTTTGCAGTGAAACTATGACGCAAGCGATGCTTAAGAAGGTGGGGGTGGTTGAGCGCAGTGGGGCAACATACAAACTGGGTCAACGTCTTTTTAGCAGCGTGACACATTTTGCGTGACACACTATGCGTTTTGTAGTCCCTGTGGCTATACGCTGGTCGTGCTTTCGAACCTTCTTCGAGGCTATATTATTTTGTGTCATCGCTTTCGCAACCTGTGTTGCTCTCCATTATTCTCGTAATCGTCACAAGGCAGAAAGCGTTTTGTTTGCTGAGTTTCGCTTTGCATATTATTTATTCATGTGCTTTCACTTGCTGTCAATTTTAAGAGTTTGTTTAATTGATTGTAGACTCAAGGTCTCTTTTTATTGATTTAGAAGAAGAGTCAACATCAGAAGAAGTATGCTTTCTATTCTAATTGAGATATTGTTTCTTTCTTTTGCTCCACTTTCAGATCTCATAATTGGTATTAAGAACAATCAACCAACAAGGAGACGAGTAGCACCTGGCTGGAAAATAGAGGGAAGCACAAGAAGCCAGCCCCAAATTTTTCTCTCCACATACATAGCTAGAAATAACGCACAAATTTCCCCCCGAAGAGTATCCGAAAACAAAAACAATAAAAACAGCATCAACAGTAAACCCGAACGAAATGACGTAAGTAAAACCGTCTGTATAGTAAATATTATGTAGCTGAGACATTTTACATTGTCGCAAAGTTGCTGTAATTTATTTGTCGTTTGATTTTTCATTCGCATTTGATTAAAATGAAGGACATTTCAATTATAGTTAGATTGGGGAACTCTGACTTTTGAATTGTCTTGTTGGTGGTCGTCTGTCCATAAAGTGAGTACTTAACTTAATTGCCGATATGATGACAATGAAGATGTTGAATTTTTGGTGTGTCTTAAAAAAATGTAGCGACCTCTTCTTATATATAATTTAATTCATATTTCCAGTTAAAGTAAGAATCCTCTCGGGGCTCGACACCTGCGCTATATGCCCTAATAAAAATGTGGAACGCAACACTCTTTAAAAATATCAACCTAATTTGTAGAAAATTGCCATAATTTTCACGCAACATTTTGCTCACCAGGTTATTCAAAAAGTTAAAATTTTAAATTTATGGCTGAATTATCTATTTTCCAGAGTGTTGGTGTGTACTCATAGAATTAAGGTAGGTAATTTCATAGTGGTCCTTTGCGCCCTAATGAAATTTTTTCCCGGCAGCATGTGGAACTCAACCTTAGGGACTCTACTTTTGGTGTCTCCACTTTGTTTAATACTCGTAATTTGTTTGACTATGTTTTATGCGGCCAGGGAGTGGCCCATCCGACTGGTTTCTTCCTTTCTGCCGTAGTCAGTCGGCATTTTGCTTAGTCAGCGCTTTTGTCTGCTGTTCCTGATATTTTCAACCGATTCATAAGCAAAAACGCAGTCAGTTTTGAATCGCATTTATTTTTGGGAGTGTCATTTTCATTTACCGTCCGTGGAAATTCGACTCGCGTATTTTTTTTTGTGTGTTTTTGGCTCAGTTTAAGTTGCTAAGCTCGATGGGCAACATTTGTCCGACAAGTGCAGTAAAAGCCGCAAAACGCTTGGAGTCGAAATTGAAGTTGAAGTTACCGTTACAGGCGAGGTATGCCCCAAAGTAGACTATGCAAGTTAAGTCTATTTGAAGCAAGTGCTACGTGAATCACCAACGATTGTTGTTAACTCCAACATTGTTGTAGCAAATTCGGTACAAGTTTAATAACTTAATAAATTAAAAGAACGCTTTGTGATGTTTGAATCTTGATTAAAATGCATTTAACCAGACGAGCATTCATTACTCCAATCAGAATGAAATTTAAAATTAAAATGAATTTTAAACCAAGTTTATAAAGTAATAGCATTTACCACAATATTCTATTAACTAAATAATATGAAAGTAATATCTTTGTGGTTTTTATTTGGCATTTAATCCCAATATAGCACTAATTTTCACCAGTTTGTCAAACCTAGATCTATTTTCAAAAATATTACCTTTTTAACCTTTAAATAAATGTATTTAACAGTTTATTGCGGGGTATCCTGTAGTCGAGGAGCTCATATTCGACTACAGCATTATTACTTGTTAAACTGAGAACAGAACGATTCTGAACTCTAGTACACGAATTTCTCTTAGGCCAAGTCAACGTTTTCTTGTTTTGTTATAAGTTATACAATGTGGCCAAAAAGTTGCCAAATCATTTAAGCCACAGCCTGATCTACAGATAACGTTTGACTTTGACTTCCAGTTCGAGTTCGACTTCGAGCTGGAGCTGGGGCCCCAGTTAGGTTACTACAAAGCCATTAAGCTGCACAATAATCATAGTTCAGATCAGACAGCATTAAAGACCAGACGCGCGCAATAAAGCAAACTTTTACAGCAACAACAACAACCATAACATTCACAATAGACAAATGCCATGTTAATTGGAAATGTACGCTTAAGAATTGTAGAATAAAAAATTCAAACTGATTCAGATACTCGCACACACAACGTCAGCTACCCTGACTCTATGAATTTTTCATAGACTGCCGCAAGCAAGCCCCTCCACCAACACTTTCCTCTACCACATCTTTGACGAGAAAAAACATTTAATAGTCGCGCTTAGGACGGAAATATAAATTATATTGAGCTCGTTTCTTAAGTAATTATGGCACAGAGGCATGGGACAGACTGACAGATTGACTGACTGCAACTGAAAGAGGCTGAATCCGGGTTTAAGTAAGCTGCGAGCGAGGCTTTAATTGAAATGGGTCTCTTACGAGCAGCCAACCAGACCATCTTAAGGGACGGAGGCAGCTGTAGCACAACTCATTATTTTATTGTGTTTTTGAAGCATTATTATTTACCTTTTAGCCCAGTTCAAAATCGCAGACACAATTATTGTCTCTCTCGGCGCTCTCTTTGGTGGGCTAGCTCTTTCTGAGCTCTCTTTGAAGCATTGACTCCTCTCTGGGATTGGAGCCGAGGTCTGTGACTGGCTCGCCTCTCTCTTTCGCTCTAGCTCTCTGGGCGCTTAGCGCGAACCTCGACTCGTTACGTTTGGCATGTTCAGTCTCCATTGAGGTTTGATTTCGATCAGCCGCAACCAGCAGCAGCAGTGAGAGTTTTTTTTTTCTTAGCAAAGCTAAGGCAAACAAAATTCCATTTACTTTATTAAGAGATTTGTGAACTCGTCGTGTGTGTTGTGTGTTAGATCTCGCCTATTCGTGTGTGTACACGTGTGTCTTGTGTGTGTGCTGGCCGCCTCTGCAAATGTTTGCTAGCTGTTAATGGCCATGAAGAAACTCTATTCAAAAACCTCATTTACGAGCAAGAAATCCAATGGAAGCGTTGTCAACTGTGCAGCTGGTCCCATTCTGGCCTACCATCATCACCACCATGAACAGCAGCAGGCCAAAGCCAGCCCAATGTGCGAGAAGCAACACGCTCCCGACCAGCTGCTGATGGTCAAGCGAAGCCAGAGTCTGCAGTACAATAAAGGCATGCCCAAGGACAGAGCTGGGAGCGATTACTACAGCATTGAGGAGCTGCAGCAATTGGATCTGATGGACTATCGCCATCCCTTGTACCATCATTACCAACAGCAGCAGCAGCAGCAACATCACCAACATGCCACCACCTACCATGAGCATGAGCGACTGGTGCTGCAGTTGCCCATGGCCACGAAGACGACGACCTTGCCCATCTATGAGGCGCCCACCTGGACGCAGGCGCTACTCAATGATCAGTCCTTGTACGTACCACAGACTAGCGTGGGTGTTGTTGCTCCATCCATGCACATCAGCCAACACGTCGATGCTTCATTATCAACCACATCATCCACTCCATTATCATCATCATCTCTATCGTCATCATCATCATTACCTTCATCATCCGCAAATACTGTCTCAACAACGCAGCCAGTCTCTGTTTTACCTGTCTTGCCTGCTTCCTCCTCCTCTACATCGACTTCTCTATTTTCTACGCTACGCAAGTGCGTACCTCTGCCCGTGCCCCAATCTCCGCCCCAATCCCAATCTCATTCTTTGACCATAGCTTCCTCATCTGCAAATTGCTCCTCGGCCTTTGTCCCGTCCCGACTGGCGAGCTCCTCCTCAAAGTCGTTTTCAATTAGAATGCCAACAAAGAAGCAGCATCTCTACAGCAACTTACATCATTATTTGCTGCTACAACAACAACAAGAACAACAACAAGAACAACAAGAACAACAAGAACAACAACAACAACAACAACAACAACAACAACAACAACAACAACAACAACAACAACATATACAACACATACCCCAGCGTCGTCATAATTCGGACAAACATAAATTAATTGGTTGCCCTACAATGATTTTTACGTATGTTTTGTTTTTCATTTATTATTTTTTATTTTTTCCCTCTTGGGCAGAGAACGTGGCTCAATCTCTTATGTGATCTTTCATTGAACATCTAATCTTATCGACATCTTCATCTTAATCTCACCGATCACGTATTACAAACAAAGATTACATTCCAAAATCGAATTACAATCGCGGAGGTTTTTTTTTACACTTATTTTACAAAAGTTGTCAGTTGTCAGTCGTCGTCGTCGATGTGCTCGGTAACTGTATATAATTTAACGCCAATTAAAAAATGTTAAAGAAAATTGCTTTCGTGCTTGTGAGCTGAGTTTGGACGATGAATTGAAAACTTAACGCACGAATTAGTCCACAAGTCGAGCAAAAATTTTAAAACAAGCGAAAATTTCACCTGTAATGAAGTCAGTCTTTAAAGCGAGTGGGGGGAATGCAATTTGCATTCATTTCATAACTTAAACACATGCCCATTATTTGTTAAGCCAACCCACTAATTCCCTAAAGTGAAGCCAGTGAAATGATTGCGAATGTGAATCTGAACCAATTGGCATGAGTGTTGTGTGAGTCAGTACACTCAGCAAAAAATCACAATGATTTTGGCATCCTATTTTATAGAAAATATTTCAAAAGTAAAATACACCATATTTGACTTAGAGCAAACCTTTCTAGTTTGCTAGAATTTATTTTATATTAAGAAATTCTTGTATTCAGTTCGATTTTCTGAGTGTATTTGACTCCTTTCTGTCTACATGCTGCCTGCCAACTGTGGTGAACAGATAAACTTCACTTTCGTTCCATGGCATCGAATGCTAACTCGAACCGATCCAAGCAAAATCAAGCTAAGTCAGCACGTTTGTTATATAAGGCCGCACAGCTGTGGATTTGCCCCGCCACACTTTGACTACTCTACTTCCTCTTCTTCACTCATTGCTCGCTGTCTGAGCTCCATTTAAGTGCAAAACTAGTCAACTTTTGGCCAGGCGCAGTTGTTAGCTCCGAGAATTTTGCAGTAAGAAAAAATTAAAAACTCGTTTTTTCCTTAAATACCCTTCTAACGAGGGCATAGGAGGTATATTGGTTTTGTGCCTTGAATGTAACTTTTTGTTTGACACCCCTAAAACTAGAGTCTTGTAATTTCATTAGTTGGATAAAATCACCCAAGTCCCACAATTTTAAAGCTACAATCACCTAGCCTAGAAGATAGGTTGCTCATGAAAAACAAACGATAGACTGACAAGACTGCGGGTACTCAACTCTTCGTACTTGTCGTAATTTTTCCAATCTTGTGCGTGTGTGTTTACTTTTCCCAGTATAATTGTCAATGCTGCTGCTGATATTGCAAAAAAAAAAAAAAAAGAAAAGAAACACAAAAAAATGTTAAAGGTTGTGTAAAAGTTAATTAGAATTATTTAATCGGACTGCTGGCGATGATGACTGCGAGTGACAGGTGCGCTATTCTCTCAGGCGAGGATGAGGATGAAAAGGAGAATGAAGAGGAGAGGGAGGGGATAGGTTATTACAATGAACGCATTGCACTTCCTGTTTAGCTCCAGATTCAGTATCATACTCCAGCTCCAGCTAAGAGAGATCACTGCACTCGGAGTTAACCATGTGAAACGTTGTGAGAAACGCGAGACATAGATGTGAAATCAAGTCAAGTGTACTTTTGTATTGATCATCTAATGGTTTTCTGATTGTGATGCGATTCTCGCTATTGTTGCTTTTCTTGGAATGTCTATATCGCCTCTCCCTTTTCTGCCTCTAATTGTTGTCGCTCTTTTTTTTTGTCTCGGTTTGCAGTGAGCAAAGCATTATTGGCGCTCGCGCCTCAGTGATGGTGTACGATGACAACCAGAAGAAGTGGGTGCCATCTGGCAGTTCGTCGGGCCTCAGCAAAGTGCAGATCTATCATCATCAGCAGAATAACACATTCCGTGTGGTGGGTCGCAAGCTGCAGGATCATGAGGTCGTCATCAATTGCTCCATACTGAAGGGTCTCAAATATAATCAGGCAACGGCCACGTTTCATCAGTGGCGCGACTCCAAGTATGTTTATGGTCTCAACTTTTCCAGCCAAAGCGATGCCGAGAACTTTGCGCGCGCCATGATGCATGCCCTGGAGGTAAGCAACCACTCTCTCTCTCTCCATTTTGTCTTCACTCATGCTTGATATCTCCCCCAGGTGCTAAGCGGTCGCGTCGTTAACAATCCAGCCGGTCAGCCAACAAATGGCAACAGTTATGAGGAGGATATGGGTTATCGCACGATGACCAGCGAAGATGCGGCCATATTGCGACAGAATAACGGCATAGGTGGTCACGTAACACCCTCGGCTCAAACGCCCACGTCGCAAACGAATCAAAATAATATTCCGCAGAGTCCGCCAACGCCGCAGCAACAGGGACATCATCGCACCAGCAGGTGGGTCATCGATTTAATTTTACTACCAGGGCATGATGCTGTCCATGTCATCATCAAATCAATCAGTCAGTGTTTTGATTTTGTTCATTTTTCTTCTCTCTTTCACTATATACACACTTCTGTTTGTTGTCGTCATGCTCTCTAACACACACACACGCACACTCACTCACTCACACATTCGTTCCTTCGATCTTCACAATTTGCTCACCAAATAAAGGAATTCCCTCAGCGCACCACCGGCGCCACAGCCACAGCAGCAGCAGCAACAGCAGCAACTGGCGCAACAGGCAACAGGTAATCACTACGGAACCACCGCCAGTGGGCCCCCGTCCAATGGCCTGCCTCATCAGGTGAATCCACAAATGCAAATACCGCCAGCACCCGGTCAGACACAACAGCAGCAGCAGCAGTACCAACAACAGCAGCCCGTCTATGCCACACAACAACAGCAGCAGCAGCAGCAACAGCAGCAACAGTTGGTGCAAGCGGGCTATGCGCCTTCACAGGTATGTGTTGCATTTGGGTCTGCTCTTTGAGCTTCAGCTTATGTTGCTACTTTTACCTCTGTTTCTGTTTTCTTCTGTTTCTGTTTCATTGCATTTCAAAAACATACGCACATCCGCAAATTGGTTTGAACACTACCTCTCAAAAATAAAATAAAACCGTACCAACCCACTACCAACCACTACAACTACTTACCATCGCTACCAATCCGCCAGCAGTACCAGCAACCCCATTATGTGCTCTCAAACTCTAATCCCAATCTCAATCTACATCAATACCCGTCACAGCCACCATCGGTGCATCAAAACGGAGGCGGCGGACCCATCTATGGGGCAACGCAACCCGCTCATATCCCGAGTTCGGCTAGCTCCAATAGTGTCGTGTACACCAGTCAGCCGCAGCTAATGCCACAGCCACCGCCTGCTCCCGGCTACGTTCAGCATAATGGCCAACAGCAACAGCAGCAGGTGGAGAATCCATACAGCCAAGTGCCGCTGGCACCGCCCATGATACAGCAGCAGCCAGTTGGCGGCGGTACCCCAATGCCGCCTCCACTAAACCGCATGAGCAGCACAGGGGGTCCAGGGCTAGTAGCTGCTCCAGCGCCGCCACCACCGCCACCTACATTTGTTAGCGCACCGCCAACACCGCCACAAATGTTTAACGGCACACCAGCGCCGCCACAGCCGCCCGCACCACCGGCGCCACCTGCCATGGGTGGCGGCCCACCAGGTCCATCGGGGTTAGGCGGCCCATGTGCACCACCACCGCCGCCACCGCCACCAGGCATGGGTGCAGGCGGCGTTGCCGGCAAAAAGGATGATCCACAGGCCGATCTTATGGGGTCGCTGGCCTCGCAGCTGCAACAGTTCAAGCTCAAAAAGAACAAGGTGAGTAAAGGGACGCATAAAGTTGATGAGTATCTATCAAATCTTTGGATTGTTTCTCGTAGTCAAACACAGTCGCTCCGGAGAACAGCGGCAGCAGCACTTCCAGTGGTGGCAGTGGCAATTACGGCACCATTGGACGCAGCTCCAACGGCATGGCCTCCATGATGGATGAAATGGCCAAGACGCTCGCTCGACGTCGCGCGCAAGCTGAGAAAAAGGAGGTGAGAGAAGTTTTTATATATAATTTGCGTGTAATACCCACCACCATTCACCGATGGACAAACCCTTATTGGGAAATCCTTATCAAAGGTCAAAAGAATTCATACCACCAACACCGCATGTGGAATACACATCTTGTGTGTGGTCTCCACAATACTCAATTTACCAAAGCAGATAGAAATCTGTGCAAAAAAACATGTTATTTTTTAGTTTTTCATCACTAAGGGTGGGACTCATTAACTTTTACATCGATATGCAATGCTTGGTGTTATGTTTATATTTAAATTACTAAATAGTGTATCGATTCCAAATTTATTTTTCTGTCCCCCATCAGTTTGTAAATAAAATTTTCGCATATCAGCTATTTTTTTGTTGGTCTGATTGTGCTTTTTCTGTGTCCATTTTTAACTTAAATACGCCCAGAAATATGTTTTAATTAAATTCAAATATTATATTTTATTTTTAATTTATTAATATTCATATGCAGCCCGATCCAGAACCCGAAGTCAAGCAGCGACCATGGGAAAAGTCAAATACTCTGCCACACAAGCTTAGCAGTGGCGGCGGCGGTGGCGCCACATCTAATTCGCAAGGAGGTGGAGCCAACGGCAGCGGCACAGGCAGTGGCAACAACACAACGAACAGTGGCGGAGAATCGCCGCGTCCCATGCGAAAGCGTTTCGGCAGCGCCAGCGAGGAGACCATTCTCAAGGTGAGTTGTTCAATAGCAGCTAATAACTAACTGTGGTATTCTAACCAAATACTGCTTAGCAGGTTAATGGCGATAGCCTTTCGCTAGCACTCTCTAACAGCGATCTGGACACCCTGAAGGCGGAGATAGTGCGTGAGATGAGACTGGAGATACAAAAAGTGAAAAGCGAAATTATAGACGGTAATATAATATGATCTCATTTGGTCTATACAACATTTCTAATATGTATTTGTATTTATTGTGTTTACAGCTATCAAATCAGAGTTCAATCGTAGATAGATCAAAATACTTAGTCTCTAACCAGCCTCTTACTGTCTGCCTGACTGCCTGCCTGCCTGTCTATCCTCTCTACATCGAGTATAAAAAATAACAACAACAAAAGCCCACAGTCTCTTAAATGTGAGCATACACTCATCTGGGGGAAGTAGGATGGGTGTGTCAACGGCAACCAGCACACAAATCACGAACTGAGAAATCGCGTCAGATATATTTAAATGTGTAATTTTAAATATTTTAAAATGTGTATTTAAATTAAATATTTAAATGGCGCCCAATTGGGTATATATACAAGCATATATACATACATATACAATTTATATATTCATATATATCTACAGGCATATATAGATTTATCTATATGTAATCATATAATTATATATGCTTTATATATATGTATGTGTAATTTACACAAATACACTGAAGTACGCAATTATGTATCAGCTTTTTACAAAATAACAAAAACAACATGGAACTTTAGTCAAAATAACTGTAATTCTAATCTCGATTTTTAAGTTACACGCCACAACTCTGTTAACAAAAACACAAAAGTTGAGCGTGCAAATTGTAGCATGTAATTTTTATAAACGCTGTACATTATTTTTACTTAGTATAAACAAAATTTAAATGTGAACAAGAAATGCAACAATGAAGAGCTTCGCGTTGTCTTTTTTGGCCCTGATTTGCGTATCCTTGGCTCCTTATCTCTATCCCTCTCACTTTCTGATTTGCAATTCACTTTCGCTTTTCTTAAATACCAAAAAACAAAAAAAAATAAAATCAAAAACTCGTATCTAATATAACATATAAACATAAGCCAAAAATAAAACCACATAAAAGGAGAAAAATGTAAAACAATTTTAACAAGCATCTATGTATTCTACACATACGTATACCAACAAAACACTCACACAGACATACATATACGCGAATATACAAAATAGTTAATAAGCAGTATAGTATTATTAAAAAAAATACTTACGTGAGTCACAATTCCACATATATAATAATTATATGTATTGCTCTCCTTACGGTCAACATTAATTAATCAAAACTATGGATTTAATCGTTGCATTTGAGAATTCTTTAACATTTCCCTACATGAAATGAAAAACAAAACATACATAATTTTCCTAAGTCACGATCTCATTAAAACACAAAAAGTAGTTTCGAACGAGAAAAATAAATTTTGTGTAAACAAAACATTAAATAGAAAATTGACACAAACAACAACAAGCAACAAACAAGTCTTCAAAACATTTCAAAGCGGAATTGAGTGTGGTGTGTTCAGCACATTTTTGAAAGCATTATATATATTTACAATTATACATAAATACATGCATACATACATATATAATTACTAATGACAGATATTGATAATCTATAAAAGCTCTAAATAACGAATAAAAGGGGAAGACACAAGTATTACCTAAAGCGAAAATTCAAAAGTAAATATAAACAAATTGACTGCAGCATAAATAAACAAATACATAAATACACAAATACATGCATAAATAAATTAATAACGAGTAGCAAGTTAAAATACACCTCTTCTCCATTTAGAGACCCAAATTGTTTTCCTAGTTGATTTTGAACACATATTGAGTACCAATTTCCAACTTCCATATGCAATTAAGACTAAATAGTGAAATTTATAAAACTTGAACTTGCAACATAAAGCATTATTAAGCAAAAAACATACGAATATGAGACGAGTTTAGTTACTAAGGCATAAACATATACATAAATATATATATACACATATATATACATATATATATACATATATATATATACATATATATATACATATATATATATTTACATATATATATACATATATATATATTTACATATATATATACATATATACATATATATATATATATATATATATATATATATATATATATATATATATATATATATATATATATATATATATATATTAACGAAGTGAAATTGTTTATTAAGTGTAACATTTATTTATACAACAAAACAACGCATGGACATTAATTTTAAATATATAATAATTTTTTATATTGATTGTGTGCAAGGTCGATTTAGAGATATATATTTAATCCTAGTTCCATATATATATATATATATATATATATATATATAAATAAATATATATATAAATATATATATAGATATGAACGATGTATATGAAAATGTTATGATTTTTGTATTTTTATATATGATCTTTGCATTGGCTGCAACTGTAAACAGCTGCAAAAAGTTAATAATATTAACAACAATACACAAACTATTTTAAGCACCAGATGATCAAGAAATTGAAAAGGAAACTGAAAAAGAAATAAGCTTGTGCAGTGGTCAGCGCGTAAATTGTATGTATTACATTAAATATATATTAAAACATTTATATTATACACTTATATACAACAAATATTCAATATACATGCGTATAAAAAAAATGGAAAAAATAAGACTCGGCGTCTAAAGCAGCAGCTTGATTAGAGATCAAAATAAAAATCAGCAACGGATTCATTTTAGACGTTTAAGTGGCATAAGATAAAAGCGTATAAAACGCAACGGAAGTGAAAAAAAATAGAAATGCATAATACGCATATTTCAAAGAACGTAACGAGAAATAAACAACAAGCGTTTGTATGTAAAAAATAAAAACCAAATTTTATTACCCCTATATAGTTAATGGGATTTTATAATATAATGGGATTTGCAGTATAATGGGAGTGGTATATTTTTTAAATATTGTCCTAATTTATGGCAATGAAAATATACTCTGCCGACAATTTTTTGAGTCGCACTAGTTCCACTCTGCACACCTCTAGTTAGAACTGGAACTGGCTATCGTTATCGGAGTCGAACTAAAGAGCTGTTAGTCTTATTGGACAGCTGAGCGCGAGCGGGTGGTACGAGCGCTAGAACTAAATTAAAAACACTTCATATTTTTACCCATAGCCCAAACGAAACGAACTTAATAAAATAATTTGCTCGATATGTGTTATGTGTGATGCGTAGCTTACATTCTTATTGGAACATCGTTACACTGTGTGTGTGTCTGAATGTGTGTGTGTGAGTGTTGCTGGGGCAAGAAAAACAGCGGCAAATGTTGTTGCTTGCGCCTATTCGAAAGCAGATATACGAAATCGAATGCAAAAAGTAAAATCAAGAACAAACAGTAACAACAACAATTACAGAATGGATTTGTATCTCTACATATGTGTATGAGTGTGAAATTTGGCAGCAACGACATGAAAATTTTTAGCAAACAAAAATAAATATAAAGGAAAATTCAAAAAGAACATATAATTTCTACTTGGCTTGCAATGTAAACCACAAATGTTTTTGTTCATAAATACTGACTTTTAACATCAAATATAAAGCGATTAAATTTAATGTTAAAGGTTAGACGCATATATATTTACAAAATGTTATTTTCAATGATTATGAGCTGCTGCTAATGTTGTAGTTCTTGTTGCGCGCTAACAGTGGCTTAAAATACTTCCCTATGAATGTGAGTGTGTGAGTGTGTGTGCATGTAGATATGTAACCAAGTAGCGTGGCTACCCATGTGTGTATGTGTGAGTGTTAATGTCGATTGCAAAACCGAATTTGAATTTCGTCTGCTGTCCGCTGAACTTATCAGTGCGACATTGAAAGTATCAACAATAACAGCTTGTTGGTTTGTTGGAACAATGCCAGCAAAACACAAAAAATGGTTGTGGGCTTAGCCGAAAAACAAATATTTTTCTTTCACAGTTAATTTTACGACTTTTGTAAAGTTCATCACACGTTGAGTCGCCTAACTACTCCTCCTGCCCCTACCCGCCACGTCCCTCTCAGTCAATGTTATTGAAAAGAACATGTTCAAAAACAAATTGGAACACTGAACGTCGATATTTTTATGTGATTCGAAAATAGGCGGCAACATTTGTAGTCACAAATTTGTGTTTGAAAGTATTAGGGTTTTTTTTTTTTGTTGTTAATATTGTGTTAACAGCAAAATTTTAAAGCTACTTTCAAGAAACTCGCAACAGATTTTTGTGCCCAAGTGTGAGTTGACATTTTAACTGTACTCATTTTTATTGTATTCATTCAATTATTGTCCACACTTGCCTAAAACTCATTCAGTTTTATTGCTTTACACCCACAAAAAAAGGTGCTCTATACTTAATTTGAAAATTGTTGGCATACTCATATGCACACACACACACACACACACATACACTTACACACGCACACATACAAACACACACACATAAAAACACACACACATACACACATACACTTACACACATACACTTACACACGCACACATACAAACACACACACATACAAACACACACACATACACACACACACATACACACACACACATACACACACGCACACACACATGCACACGCACACATACACACACACATACACACACACTTACACACACACATACACACACACACTTACACACACGCACGCACACATACACAAACACATACACACATGCAATTGTTTATTTGCTTTACTGTCACAAACCAACATCCTAGAAGTTACACACACACTCACACACATATGCGGTTAATAAATATCACGTAATCAGCAAATGTTCCATTTAAATATTCTTGTGCTAACCAAAAAAAAAAAAACTCGTTCTAAATATTAAAAATTTCCTTTTTGGTTTTTTTCCCTAAAACAAAAACCAAAATAATTTATGGATATACAACAATAAATGCTAAAAATTCTACACATCGTCTTACGAACCAAATATTGCAACGCATATCCTAAAAACAACAAACAATAAACATCAAATTACGGCGCTTTTTCTGTTTGGAATGGTGAGTATATTGAGAGTAGAAAACCAACCCCCTTAAGGGGTAGAGAGAGAACTGTGTGAACTACCCCGCTGTTGGGACTGGGTTGGGCTGGGCTTAGGTTTAAACTAGCAGGTATAAATATAATACAAATTATATAAAATAATTTAAATTTCAAATAAATTAAATTATTGTACAGATTTTGCTGCAGCACCCTTATTAAGCGGCTTAACAACTACCCTCAAAACACCTTAGACGACATTATATTGCACAATTCCTTGCCACACATCAAATTTAGTTGACAACTGGAGTTGAAAATCCTTCAACTCCCCTTTTTTTTAATAAAAACAGTCCACCCATCAGCCGTCGAAGTGTGTCACGGCATTCAAAAGTGCACAGCAGCTCCCCACCCTGTCAGTCTGTCTGTCCCACCCTGTCTGTCGGTCTGTTAACCTAATAACCGAGTTGCGTTCGCTTTTGCCAACCCCAAAACGCAACGGAATCGGTATCTCCTTTTGTTCTCAGCTCTTACCCTCTCTATCTGCCAGAGAGCAGCAACATTATTTTTGTATAGAAATTTGCTTCGGATTTTTGCACCTCCTTAAAATAAGAATATTTAATAAATCAATTCAAGGTTTCCCTGACAACAGACAACAAACACAAAAAAAAAACGCTTAAAACATTTGTACAGAGTTCAAATATCTTAACACAGAGTAGTCTTTGTTGCTGTTAAGATCACAGTGTATATAAACAGTGGACTGAGCTAAAAGCAAATTGTCGGTCATATAATCACAGATAGAAAGATCTCTCTGATGGAGAGAGAAAGAAAGAGACGCACTCCGAGACGCGTCAGCTGTTTACAAAGTTAATTTGAGCTGATGTCAGCAGCGGGCTCTTTGTACCAAAAAATAAAAGAAAAACAAAAATCAATATCAATAAAAAAAATCAAAGTCTCTGTCTTTGTGTGTGTGTGTATGAGTGGGATATAATATGTGAGGACATAGCACAATGTACATTGCTCAAAATTTACATCCTTAATATTTAGTGCGGTTCCCAGATAAGACAATCGATAGCAGCTACAGCAGTTAACTAGTCGCCTCAGTTAGCAAAGTCAAATGCTCTGTTAGCTTTTGCAGATGAACTTTGCTCGGAACAAACACCAGCAGCAACAAAATCTACAATAGCAGCAGCAGTCGCTTAATTTGAACTGGAATCACTGTTAGCCAGACAAACTTTCGGTGCTCTGTTAGCCACAGGATCACAGGATTTTAACAGGCGCTTATGTCAAAACTCAGTATCTGAATCGGAATTAATGCCTAAATTAACCTGTTGAGTGCATTTTTTATACTTAATATATTTTTTATTTTATATTATTTTTTCTGGATTCCCTGCATTAGTTTTGTAAAGCGTGCGTAAAATGCCATCGTCATTATTTGGCATATATGGCGTATGTTTAATAGTGAATGATAATACGCCACGTACTTGCTTGGAACACAAATATTATTTCCGCCATATAATCATATAATAATACTTAATGATGATGAGAGTCACACAAGGTGGATCGTCGTCGATCTCAAATTCGAACTTGAGACCTGACCCGGACTTGTCTGAGGGGGTCAGGGTATGTGTACAACATCAAAAAATTAGCTTCTTTGATTAACTTCGGAAAAATCAAAAAGCAAATCTTGAGAGTTTCGCAAATGATATTGACCCATTAATTGAAGCATTTCGCTTACATAAAGGTGTAAGCTATAAATGAATAAGTAACTAAATCTGCTTGTTAGACTTGTACTGATAAGCCCATCTTAGCTCAAAATTCAGTGAATGAATCAGCTGAAACTGCGAATTAAATTATTTTTTTTTTCTTGGGCGTTAAACATTATGAGTAATTAACATTCATATCAAGTGCGAATATTCGCATATCAATCAAGCAAATTACTGTTGTTCAATTCAGTGGCTTTCCAGAATTTTATTTGCAATACGGAAGTTATATTTTTAGCTGCATTTCAATTTAACAAACAAAGGGCCGTAACTATATTATTGTATTCTACTTTGGTCTTCTTCTTCTGCTGTTCTCATTCTCATTATTATTTAATTGGCTAACGGTAAATGGACTGCAATTAAAACGCCACCTGTTGCAAGGTTATCGGCCTATGCACAAGCATTGTGACTAATTTCACTCAAATTAAATCTGCTCTTACTTTAAATAAAACTTCAATATAAATGTTATGTTTTTTTTAACAAAACATACATTTTACATATGCATGTATGGCTAAATATTTGGCTTAAAACCCACGTCAGCGCTGAAAAAATTAACATTTGTTCGATTGCTAACATTTAACATTTTGATAGTCTGCCAGCTACCGCTTGGCAAGCCAAAGCAGAAGCAGAAACATATTTTCATCAGTTGTTTTTCTTTTTTCTATGTTCTATGCTTAAAAATACTAACGAATACTTGTTGCTCTCGCGTTCCTACCTTCCCCCATCGAGAGAGTGGCGGGTCAATAGACGCGCCAGCGAATACAGAGCAAAGCAGAGGGGCAAACGGTATGACGTTGCCAGATGAGCTAACCAAGCAAAGTCAAGTCGTTAGCCAAAGTCAAAGTCAACGGCTGAAGACTAAGCCCAAATGGGTCGCTCTGTTAATAACACATATTCGCAATGTGTATTCAGAGGCAAATTTGCTTAATACATAATGTAATTTCAATTGTTTTGTTTTTGTTGAAAAACAAGTGGCTAATGGGCCAATAGCCAATACCAAATGGCCAGTATCAATGCGCTCAGTTTGCCAAAATCGAATGAAATTTAATTTTGAGAAGACACGATTTTTGAGAAAATGTTTAAATATTAACTGCAGCGAGTGCTAAACAGGGGTAGGTGTTCTTTGTATATATATGTATTTATTTGCTTAAGTACACTGCTATACTAAATTATAAACAATAATTATACCTCTGAAATTTAATGTTTTTTTTACACCAGTCTATAAAAATAAAAACCACGGTATGCCAATAAAAAGGGCAAGCTTCCGAATACGATTCCCAATACGACTTCTGACTGCGTCTTACGTCATTTCTTTTTCTGTGTGTGTGAATGATGTGATTGTATCATGTATGCATATGTGAGAGTGCCTGTGTTTGTGTGTATATGTGTTTATTTTTTACATAGAATAGATACATGCTTCATTATATGCCGTAGCAGAGAGTATTTCAGCGGTGATATGCTATTTGTTAAAACTTGACATGAAGTAATCTACAGGTGATTCAATTTATTTATTTAATGGCGTCAATTCAAAAACTAGAAAGAAATTAAATTAAATTAGAAATAAAATTTAATATTTAAAATTTATTTAATAAAATAATAATAATTTATCAGATTTGTGGAGGTTTTAATTTGCTTTTAATCGCAAAATTGTGCAAATTTTTGTGGTTTGAATTGAGTGATAGAAATAAAGCAATTAAATGTGATTCACTTTAATTTTGATTTCCAAGAGTATTTCTTTTCTTCCATTTTTTAAATTTTTTGTTTTTTGCTTCTTTGGAGTGTACTTATTTGGCTTGTTCTTTACACACGATGCGACCTCAAAAAAAATGACGTCAATACTTGGTTGCCTTAGACTCCAGCAAAACTCTCCCCTGCCTCTGTCACACCGTACGCCCCTTTCTTTTTATCTGCATCTGCCGCTCCCTCTTGGAGCATTAAATACAATTAAGATAAATTGTGTGGCAAGCTCTGTGCTTCGGCGCATTAATGCTATAGCTTAGTTCAACAGATGCAGCACATAGATAGAATGATTATACATATACGATGTGAGAACCGTTTCTCATTTTGGGATACACACGGTCGATGGGCCTGCAAAATATTGTGTTCAGTTTCATTTCGGTTTTGTTTTGAGCATAGCACAATTTATTTTTTGAGTTTTTGTTCTTCGGTTTTCCTTTTTTGTTGGGTTTTAAGCACATTATTAAATAATATTAATATAATATTAATTTGTATAGTTTTAAAAACGATTAATCAAATTAAATTTGATGACTTTGTGAACAGTTTTTCTTTGCGAGTGCAAAGTTTTTTCATAATTCCCAGTGAAGAAATCTTTTTTTTTTAATATCTATAAATAGACGTGGAACTTTGTTAGCAGAGAGAGAGAAAGAGATCGCAGAGCCATACACAGATTTTGCCTACTACACATACACACACGCACACACTTACATGTAAATGTGGCATATATGTGTCAAACTTTTTCGATATCGATTTCGAAGTTATTCACTAGGTTTAACTGTTTCCACTTTTCACTTTCAGTGCGATACGATTATAATGATGATGGTGTTATCATGTTGAACCATGGATCTAGCAGATCAAATCGATGACTATATCTGTTCATTCGAGGGACTTGGTGACTTAACAATGGACTCCCTAGCGATGTTCATATTCCTCTGGGCCGTTCTGGCCCTTTTCTCCGTCTGGCTGTGCAAGTTGCTCTACAACAAGTATCTCACTAACAAGGGCTCCACAGCCAGTGGCAGCAACAGTCGCCAGACCAGTGTTGCACCCGGTGGTGGCGCCTCCCTGGCAACCAAGTCAGAGAAACGTTCTTCCGAACCACGCGAAATAATGGCCACCAAGAGCAAAATCGATGATTTGTCCAAGCCACTCACGGGCGGTGGTTCAGCGGGACGTTCCACAGCATCGCCCATGGGTGGAGGAGGAAGTGGTGCTGCAGCTGGCGGACCACGACGTCGAGTGGTGCGTCAAAGTTCGACGGGACCCGAGAATCGCAAGAAACGCTACGTGCCACCGCCCTCAAATGTGGTCGGGCCAGAAACGGTGAGTAAATTTTTGCATTCTATTATTTGTTCAGCTATTTATTTGTTTATATACTAATTAAAATATCTACCCCAAATGCCTCACATCTATTACTATTTCCTGATCTATTAATATATAGAATTTGCATCCCAAATGCCTGATATCTATTGCCATATATTATTTATTAATATCTATTGTCAAATATTAGTATTTATTTATTTTCCAATTTATTGTTCTACTACTAATTGTATTACCTGCCTTTTATCTATTAATATATCTTATAGTTATTTATATATTTATAAATCTATCTATCTACCATCCCATTTAGAGCTCCGTTACGTGGACGAGTCAAGTGTTTCGCTGGCTGTACAGCGATCTGGTTATTGTCAACGAGCTACTCATGTCCTGGGTGATAGCCATAAACGATACCCTGCGCAAATCGGCAGAAGAAGTGAGTAAATTAATGCATGACATCAGCTTTGACATCATCATCGTCGACAATCTACCCACTCAGTTAACTGACTTTATTATGCGTAACGTATATGTCTAAAAATGAGGGCTTCCATTTCTACCCGTTAGAAATAAATTTTTTATATCAGAAAATATTTCGGAAAAATAAGAACACCATCTATTTAGATTGTCGACTTATGACTAGTCTTTCTAATTTTTATAAAAAAAAGGTTTACCCTATATATCTGAATTAACTTATAGTATCCAAGGCGATTTAACAAAGAAAAAGCGATTTTTTTTTAATTGCGAGTGAGACTCATCCACATACATAAATAGTTGTGATGTCATGGGGATGTTCTCATACAATGCAGTGCATTGAACTTGGCTCTCTTAGAGCAGCCTCGACTTTCAATTTGAGCGGCCTTTTAGTATCATCAAAACTTAATTGGGTAGACAGTTGCTCAGCGGCTCGGCAACTCAGCCATTACCGGTGTGGAAAACGCGTTTCGAGCGGCAATTTTTAGTCGCTCTCCCCGAACGTAGGCCAAGGTCAGAGTTTCAGTTGTCTGACTACACTGAAAAAAACCATCTTCTTGAATTTTAGGAATTCAAAAAAAAAATATATATTTCTAAAAACAGCGTTATTATTTTCTTATTATTGTAACTTTTCATATGTTTAGATCAATTTTAGATATTTTTTAAATTCACTTAATTTAAATTTTTAGAATAAATTTCTTAAAATTACAAAATTTTTTCTATTGATTTGGTTAGTTTGGGCCAAACTTAAGAGAAAAGAAAATAAGAAGAACATTTTTACTGTTTTCAGCGGAATTTTCAAATCTCGAAAACTCAATGATTTTTTTGAGTGCACTGCTTTTGCTGCTGAAATGTAGTTTGTTAGTCATTCTCGCATTTTTTCACAATTTTATGGCTTATTATGTGGCATATTCCGCATCACTAAACATACAAATATGAGCTACTTCTTTATAATTGCCAATTACGTAATGCCCCCGAAAAACTTGAAACTAGCAAACAGGTTTAGCTCCACGACGTAACTCAAATTTACCCTTGATTTTGTAGCATGGTGTGGCTGTGGAAGTGGTTCGTGTTCTGCCCGACAGCCCGGCTCCGGGCCTCAACAACATCTTCTGCAACTGCGAGGAGCACAATCCCGCCGAAATGGTGAGCAAACGAATACAAATATATACATTTATAACCTAAAAAATTTCTTGCAGCTTATCACGTTCGACTGTGACGCAATGCCCGTGCTGCAGGTGAAGACGTTCCGTCAGAAGTCTGGCAAGGTGGAGACCTCGCATTATAAGGTCACCGTGTCGCGATTCCGTGCACGCATGTCCATACCCATAAACTACAATACACTCAAGGGTGAGATGCGTGTCGATGGCTATCCAGACGTAAGTACAATGATATCTGCACTTATGTCATATAATAGATCATAACCAGGATTTACTCCTAATCTCCTTCTTGACACAGGTGCGCATTGCCATGAACAGCGTGGGCGCCATCAAGGCCATGGATCAGGATGAGCAGCATCTGCAGACAGTCATCAGTGATATACTGACCACGGCACTCCGTGAAACCATCTATCCGGTTGATTTCTCCATTTATTCGACCTGCCCCCGTGCCGAATTGGAGCCACTGGATTTGCCTGTAATCTATCCCGTCCATTATGAATCGCTGGCGGTGAGCGTGTGGATCATTGAGAAGCAGTTGGTTTTCCGTTGTGTGTTGTATTGTGCGATGACTGTCTTTTTCAATTGTTTCACTGTCAATCATCCCTCCAACTCGAAGATTGTACAGTGTTCTATTGGTTACCCCTCACCTTGTCCCTCTCTCTCTTTCTCTCTCTGTCTCCTTCTCTATAAATTTCCAAATCGCCACAAAAACACACACACCTAAAAACGACAACACTTCTCATTGTTCTTACGACGTCACAGCCTAAATACTGCTCTTCACTTGTTGTATTTTTTTGTTGTTTCGTTTATGAAATTCGCCTTTTGTCCTTTCATGAATTGTGCAACATTTTAGCATATGCGTGTTTGAAGTAAAATGTTCTACTTTGCGCTCTCTCTTTTCAGGGCAATCAATATTTTCAATATTATTACAATTACTAATTAAATCAACCCATTTTCTTACCCCTTATTCTATTATATACTCCACCCAAAAATCTAAAGGCGAATTTCATAAGCTACTCCGACTACTAGATCTAAGTGTTCTCTCCATCTCTCTCTGAGCTTTTAGCTGGTCTTTTGATTTAATTCATTCATTTGTCATTGTCGCTCATTGCATGCTCGCTCGGCCCAACAAAAAAAAAACACAGTACAACATGGATCACGGCCAGGGATTGGGCATTATGCGTGATGCTCAGCACATGGTCTCCGGTCGTCGACTACTGGTAAAGATCGTCAAGGGAGATGGCTTGCGCGATGCTCACGACCCGTATGTAGTCATCGAGATGGATGAGCCGGCGCAGAAGAATCAGACGGGCATCCAACGCGGCAGCAAACCGTTCTGGGACGAGCACTTCCTCTTGTAGGTCACCTTTGCCCCCAAAGCTGAATCCCTCTCACTTATCTATTACACTTTGTCAACTTCTTAGCGAACTCTCCCCACAATCAGCTGAGATACTCTTTGAGGTCTACGACCGTCCAGTGATTGCGTCCGATCCGCCCAAGTTCCTTGGTCTCGGCCTCGTCGGCATCGACGAGCTTGCCGTGGGTCCCGCCTCCACGCAGCTTTTGCAGTTGCAACCGCGACCCTACGAGACCCAACCGGTTGCGGGCGCCATTACCGTTGATTTTGTGTTCATCGAGGGTGCCGAGATACCGGCCGGTTCTCGGCCGAATCGCCTGAAGGAGGCACTGCGTCTCAGCACGCCCGCCATCAACGAGCACATACGCAATGGTGCCGACCTGGCCGATGCGGCTGTGCGTGCCCTTCAAGACGGTGCACTCTCTGGTGGCGCCTCCAACGGTGGCCAAACCCAGAAGAGCACCCTCATCATTCACAGTGTGCAGCGGGTAAGTGTGAGGATTGAAAATGCACCTCCTACGCCATCTTCCCTTAAAGATCGGTTTTCACTTTCTTTGATTTTATTATTTTGTTATTTGCAACAATTTTTTGTCTTCCATATTCCCCGCACGCAGAACTCGAGCAATCCAAACACATTCAAGGTAATTTTTTTTTAACCACATCACAATTCCGTTTCTACGTTTTTAGTTTCTTTTAATTAAGAGTCAAGTAACTAATCCCAAAGCCATTAGTCATAATGATTATATAGTCAAGCTAATCACAAAATGTTTCTCGTTCTGTTTATTGATCGTTTATTTGCTTAACCCTGCGCTTCTCTAACCAAACAACACAACTCAACATCATCCGCCTATGCCAGGTTGGGTTGAACAAAGATGGTCACATCGAGGTCATCGAATCTCCCACAGAACTCGATCAAGCCGTTGCCCAGGCCTTCGAGCGTGCGGCCAACGAGGCTGCCAGCTCCCAAATCGAGCCACGGGCCGAAAGCCCGACCGACAGCCCGACGGGCGACACAACAACAGGTAACGAGGAGAGCACAGCCGAGGTGAGTACAACTACACTCAGAGAAAAATTGCTCTAAATTTAAAAATCTCGTCAAGAATAAATTACTTTAATAATCAGTAAAAAAGTTTATGGACTTTGTAAAAACCAGCGTAATTTTCGGGTGGTTTTTTTTTATTAAAGTTCGAGAAAATATATCTTATTTCCTCTCTTTTGTACAATTATTCTATTATTTTTTTTTTTTTACTACGGGCTCGGGCGACTTTCTTAAATTCAGGTCGATTTGTTTTGCTGAGCTCCGCATGGCTCTATGAGTTCTATGATTTATACATTTATTTATACAAGCATGGCATGCAATGATTGATATGTATATATTTATATATGTATATCAATAACAAACTTCGACTCCTTACAGTTTGGACAGCCGAATGCTGCCTCCTCACCGAACGGCAGTGGTTACCACAACGACTACAGTTTAAATGGCAGCAGTCAGCTCACCGGGCACAACACGAACAGTTTGCTACGGAATGGCGCCATGCAACAGCAGCAGCCACAGCAGCTATCTGGCCTAGAGCTGGATGATCGTGGTCGCAGTAAAAAACGTAATTTCTTTGGCACCCTCAAGAAGCGGCTCAGCCGCTCCAAGACACGTACCCTATCGGCAGATCAGCCGAATAACAACCATAAATCACAATCAGTCACCAATCCAACAACAACAGCAGGCACAGGACTCACAAGAACAGCCCAAGGAACCCTCAATGGTGAATCTTCCCGTTCATTATCTGTCGATCGTGCAACTCTGTCTAAAAGCAATTCACTTGGTAATTACCCAATCAGTCCATTCACAATCCCCCTTTAACCCCAAAACACACATTCGCTGCATTTATTTGAAACTCACTAAATCTCTTATAAGAGCTTGTATTGAATAGTTTAACTCCTGGCATACATGTATCCGAGACATACCAAGATAGCATAGAGAATTGGATGATGTAGCTCATGGTGGTGGAGAAAAACAAAGCCTGGGGTAAAAATGTTCCTTCTTAGTCATGATTTTAATCCTAAAATCAGGTAAAGTTATTCACCTTTAAAATGTTTGCAGAGACTAGTCAAAATTTTCCCAAGCCATAACATTGTAAATTGTAAAGCATAAAACACGGTTCTGGCTTGATATATCTTTTTAAAATGTATATCCAATAATTTGTTCCAAGCTGATATTCAAAAACCTCACAGTGTTTTTTCGGAATATTTTTTTTTAGCTAGGTGTATAGTTAAGGCACCTATTAAATTGTTATGATCGCATTTTATTCTGTTAGCTATATATGGTGTCTTATCGGAGTCGTTTCGTATCACACTCAATACTTGTTTCCATTAAATGTTTAGATACATTGGTGCATATTATTACATACGTACATACAGAAATGCATACATACATTACACATCGAGACCATTTGTTAAGTCCCTATCTTTACGTTGTATTTTGTACTTCTTTTTCTCCTTCTTTTTATATAACATTTCCCCCAATCTTAACGCCAACAAAACTGCTTCTTCCACAAACACAATTACAAACTTGTATGTAAACAACTTTTCTTGAACTCTACTGTATTTTCTCAATATATGATGCTTATATGTATTGCTTTACATTTGACACTGAACACACACCTTTTAAATTTATTTCCAAATATATATAAGCACACTTAAATTCTAATTTATTTAAACTTTTGTTTTCTGTTTATTTATTTTCATATGTGCCATAATTTTTTTTATGCAAATAACTATTTGATTGGTTGTCACAAAAATTGGTCAATTTGGGTGTTTTGGTGTGTGCTACGCCACGTTTTACGGCTATGGATGCATTCTTTACATACTATGAACAAAACACACTTCTATACTATTTATAACTGCATAAATAACTACTGTTTCAATGACAACAATACAACAAAATCTCAATAAAAATGAAGGACCCCGCATGGGCATCGGCTCGTCCATCACCGATCACCACTCACGACGCTCTTCAATTTCAGAATCCTCAGCCATCTCAGGCTTCTCTTCGGCTAGCAACAAAACTTATATCCACGAGGCATCCACACTGGTACTGGAAACCATCGAGAATGGCGTCAAGCGGTGAGTAATCCTCTGCTAGAAAATTTAAGAAAACGATGTTGAACTTGAGCAATAAAACTCTTACTTATCTGTGCCCGCGATGAAGTGTTAAAATTGTGGTGCTGCTTCTACTAGGAGTATAAGAAATCGATATAATCGCAGATCGATAAAATAATAATTCTCCCACAATTTTAAAGTGACAGTCATAAAATTTAAATGTTGGGTTGTAAGTGATACTCTTCGGCATCGGCCATGCAAACCTTTAGTCAAAAGCTAAAGTTACAAAACTTGGAGAGCCTCCTTCACAGATTGGTAATAACATTTGTATGTGCTGTTGGCATTAGCTGGTATTGGATTGGAATCAGAATATTTTAGAATCAATACCCACTATTTAAAGCATCCATTTGTTGCAGGCATTTCATTGTGCCGCTGGCGATTGCACAGAGGCCACGCTGGCGCCGCAAGGGCACCAAGTTGCACATTTACAACGACCACACGTTCATCGCCAAGCATTTGAGCGGGTAAGTCAGAGGGGCAAGGGTAAACCTGAGGATTCCACCTCACTGACTCTCTCTATTTGCAACTTGCAGTAGCGGATTACAGTGCTCGATTTGCATGAAGTCCATACCGCGGAGGCCGGGCAAGCAGGGCTACGAGTGCCGTGACTGCCAGCTGATCTGTCACAAGCAATGCCACATACGGGCGCCGCAGGCGTGCCCCAATCCCACTGTACTCTCCATGGAACTGTAAGTTGGGC
Source organism: Drosophila longiperda (assembly GCA_035042125.1). Lineage (NCBI taxonomy): Eukaryota > Metazoa > Arthropoda > Insecta > Diptera > Drosophilidae > Drosophila > Drosophila longiperda. The sequence continues at coordinate 202,592 of JAWNLV010000107.1, forward strand.
TCCTCACCCTTCCCTTGCCTAGACCATAGTCCTCTTACACCTGTTGTTCCTTTCATCTTAACTTGATTAGCTGTTTGGTCTTTGCTATATTTGTATAACTAATTTATTTATTTATTTTTTTCAATTTTTTCTCTTTTTAAACACACACACATAAACACTCCCAAACTCTACCTTACTGCTCTTTGGCACCATGTAGGACCTCATTTCCGGTACTATCTGAGCGAGATTTGAACATAGTTAACTGATGCAAAAAACATATATATATATATTTATATAAGCTTGCAACTTAATATTGAATACAATATAATATTCTTGAATACTATTCTAGTCTGCTGTTGAATACTTTTTACTTCAAGCAATTATTTGTGTGCTACCTCCTTTGCCTCATTTTCAATTTACTTAACGAGCTTGCAACATTTTGCATATATTGGCGTCAGAATTACAAAAAAATATTCGGCATTCATTTTGAATATTAATTTCAGATTTTGACATTTAAATGCTTTTTCTAACTAAATATATCTGTCTATATTAACATATACACACACACTTACAAATATAAACATAAAAACCTTCACGATTTCTAACATTTATTGATGTTTTTCTATTTCACTCAACTCATACAAAAAACAAACTTTAACCGGTTTGCCATTCTCAAAACCCACAAACATATATACTTAAATCATGGACACAGGATGCCTAGTGATCAGTAAAAGAAAACAAAGTTTTCTAACAAGTTGAACAAAAGTAACAACAACAGCTTAAGTGAATTTAGTTTGAGCCAAGATGTAATTTTGACGCCAAGCACAAAGTGTGCTAAGAATTGAAAAATATTCAGAAAAAGAGTTTTAGCTTCAAATCCTGATGAAGGCATTATTTTTCTTGAGTATTGTTTGTCGAATATAGGAAAATGGGTAAGCTTTTAATCTGCATGGAGTTAAAATTAGTTTTTTTTTTGCTACCTTAGCCAAATTAATACATAATTCTCTGCACAGGTTTATTTAACAATTTGAAACTGCTCTTTTTTATTTGTATTAAGTTTGATTGCTCTGAATTTATTTATACCACCTTTTCTAAATTTTGTTTTTTTGTGTGTTAATGATTGCTTTATAGGTTATTCCTTTTGTATTTAACTGTGTGTTTAATAATTCTCTATTCTTAATATATCTCTTTTTCTTTTCACAGAACGAAACTTAACTCTGTTGCGGCGGATCGTAGCATTAGAAAATTGTAAAAATCTACAATCTATATTAATTAATACCAATTGAAATAATTATTTTACATATTAACACCAAAACCATAAACAAATGAAGTCGGAAAGAAAATGAATATCGTAAACTCACAAAAACAGAAACCTAGCTACGCTATCTTTAATTATGTTATTTATTTTATACACGAGTGCAATATTTTTTTTATGAAATTGTAATACGTCAAGTTGAAATTTTTTACCATCACGAATAACAATTGTACAAAAGAATACAAACATTTTTAAATAAAACTTAGTGGTGAAGTAATTTGTTATTGTGATTTGAATTTTCGCTCGCTAGTGGCAGCACGTGGCTCGCCAATAAGTGGTAACGCTGACTGAACCGTTTCATATCTATCGTTATCGATAGCTCTAAAATATACCACTGGGGTAAAACATTTTAGCAGCTGTTTGTTTACCCGAAAGAACTGTTTAACACTTTTGTAATTGCAAATTTATTTTATTTAATGTATTTGATTAGAAAATTTATGCTTATATGGGTTATTATATAAAAATAAGAATATATTTGATTTAGGCAGCAATTGCAGGTATAGTTTAAGAGTATTCAAGCTTCAGCTAAGTGTTATTTTTAGTCAGTTCTTCTTCTTCGATTTAATTCTGCTGCCGGTTTTGTAACCATATAATTTTTTTTTGTTGGTTGGTTCAGTTTTTTTTACATTGGGCAATAAGAATGACTATGGTATTGAAAAGGGTGGCAAAGCTAATTCCGCGCAATATAGCAGCAGCCAGTAGATGCCGCTATGCAACCGAAGCGATTTTGGGCGATGGCAATGAGGTGCTTGTGGAGCGACTCGATGGAAAACAGTCAGGTATTACAGTGCTCGGACTGAACAGACCGGCAGCAAAGAACGCATTCAGTCGTGGCCTGGTCAACACGTTCAGCGATATCCTCGAGGAGATCAAACGCGACAACGATTCCCGTGTGGTCGTGTTACGCAGTCTGACGCCGGGCATCTTTTGTGCTGGCGCTGATTTAAAGGAGCGAAAAGGTAGACGGGGGATGTAGCTCAGTGGTAGAGCGTTCGCTTTGCATGTGAAAGGCCCCGGGTTCAATCCCCGGCATCTCCAGCGTGCTTATTTTTTTTTATATTTATTATTTCTGTATATATTTATTTAAATTGTACATTTTTTTTAGGCATGACCACTGAGGAGACTAAGGAATTTGTAAACCAACTGCGTGGGCTGCTCGTCTCCATTGAGCAGCTGCCAATGCCAGTGATTGCGGCCTTGGATGGCGCCGCTTTGGGTGGTGGCCTGGAAATGGCTCTCGCCTGTGATTTACGCACAGCAGCAGCGAATACAAAAATGGGTTTGGTGGAGACGCGTCTTGCCATTATACCCGGCGCCGGCGGTACTCAACGACTGCCTCGCATACTCTCACCAGCCCTAGCCAAGGAGTTGATTTTTACTGCACGTGTTCTCAATGGCACAGAAGCCAAGGACTTGGGCCTCGTAAATCATGTGGTGCCGCAGAATGAAATGAAAGATGCTGCCTATAAGCAGGCCTTAAAGCTTGCTGAGGAAATTCTACCCAACGGACCGGTTGGCGTGAGAATGGCTAAACTGGCTATAGACAAGGGCATGCAGGTAGATCTAAGCACAGGCTATTCCATTGAGGGGGTCTGTTATGATCAGGTTATACCCACAAAGGATCGACTGGAGGGCTTGGCAGCATTTGCTGAGAAACGCAAGCCAATCTACAAGGGTGAATAACCAGGAACAGGCGAATTATAATTGTACGCCAGAGTGCATTTATTGTTATAGTTACAAAAGCACAATTTTGAAATTTAATAAAATATTCAACAAGTAATTCAATTGTCAATTTGGAAGTTAAGTCTGTAAGAGTAATATTTGAGTAATGTTGAATACTAATTGCTGTAATTAAATCAATACATATATATAATTTGCGTTCCAATAACAAAAAGCGTGCAAAAAATGCGGAAATACTTTAAATAAAAAATCTATACATGTTGGATCAAGCATATATATATGCATATATGCATGTACATAAGTCATAGGTTTAAATCAGCGTATTAGCAATTTAGTTGCTTTCATTTTAAGAGTGGCACTGAACGATGAGCTTTTGTTTAGAGCGTTAAGTAAACACGCTTAATTATAAAATATATTTAATAATAATCATCAAAAGGGAGTTACCTCGATGTTTAAACAAAACTGCGATGCGGGTGCGTTTTTTTGTTTTTTTTCCTTTTGTGGCACTTGTCGGTAAATGAATCTCAAGGAAGCGACTAGCAAAAAATCAGATGTGATGCTTCTCCCTACACAGCTGCTGACCCACTTGCAAAATGTGTGCCACGCCCTTGTATGCCATAAGGCGGCCTCCCCAAATATGTATAAATATATCTTAAATATCAATGTATACAGACATCATACGCCCATTCAATTAACATGGTGTTTCACTGACACCAGGCAAGGTCGCTGGACGGATCGCAGCGGAGTTTGTGTTGTGTGTGTTTTTTTTTTTTCGATTTGACATAGTAAATCGGTTGCTTGACTTACTCAGCAAATCGGATGCGACAATCTGAAAAGTCGACTTCAACGACGACTTATGTCACAGCGCACTTTGCATACTAATCAATTAATTAATTATTTTCCAAATAGACTTAACTCTCGAAGCTAGACTGAAATCCGATACCAAAAAAAGGTGAGTCGAGGGTAGCCCCGAATACTATATACCCTAAACCAAGCCGTTAAATTTGTGATTTTTTATTTTTTATACATGTAAGCAGATGTTGATCTTATAAGATATCTCACTTTCTTATAGTGAACACGTTTTCGATTATAACTTGGATATTTCTTATCGTAAACGATAAGTTTCGCTATGGAAGGCAATTGTCGATTAAATGTAACTAATATGATCAGAGCCGGGTAGGCGAGAAAATATGTTTGAAGACTAGCTTTTATAGTCTCTAAGATACGCTTGTTCATACAGACAAACAAACGAATATGGCTATTAATTTTGACCACGAATATATAAACCTTATGGGGTTGGAGGTGCCTCCATCTACACACATAAGCACTCAGTCACTATCCCCTTCTTAATGGGTTCAGGGTATATTGCACAATGCGGAACCACTGTGCGGAAGCATTTCTATTATTATTTATAAAACAATAAGGCACAGAAAAAAACATATTACGTGCTAAACGAGTTTCATGCGTTTTAATTGATCTTTGCTCAACTCGAATATTATGTTTGGATGTCGCGATTTGCATTGCAATGAGGGTGGCAACACTCGAGAGTGTGTGAGTACATAGCCTATATAACAGTTGACAATGATACAATACATTTTCCAGGTATATTGTGAGTCATGCCTTGAGTGTGTTTCAAATTGCAAAGACGAAAAAATTATAAAAAAAAACTACGAGTGACTTTATATATATATATATATATATATTAATAAATCTGCCAGGTCTGTGCCAACATATACTTGACCTTTGATTCATCTTGAGCTGATAAAGCATTGCTTCGAACATGAATGACTTCATGTATTTATTATCTATATCTCAGCCTTCGTCACGAGCTGAGTATACGCCATGTCTTACGCATATCTAACGGGTATCTTTATGTACGATAGATATATAGGTTGTTGTACAAATTAAAAATATACCAGCTAACCAATGAACAAGCATTTAATTTAGACAATTGCTTTAAAAATCCAGTTCGAGCGAAATGAAACCTAATTACACAATTCGAAATTGTAAACAATAAAATTTTCCATAAATCAATAAACTGACTACTATCTACTAATCTATTTAACAGTGTGCATTAATAAGGTTTGAAACATAACTCAAAACTAATTTTAAAAAGGCGCAGCACGTGAAAAAGTTGCATTTACAACTTATGCGTTCCAAAATTTTCCACTGCCCCACTGAATGGAACAAACACACAAACAACAATAATAGCAAAAGCAATCGAGCTTTTCATATTTTATGGACAAGCAACAAAATCGAGTGCAACAATAGCAACAACAACAAAAACAATGGTCACTTAAAACAAGTTAATCACAAAACTCCATCATTTGACTTAAAGAGACACCTCAAGGCGACAAAAAAATACTAACTACACGGGCACTAAGTAATTGCCATGTTTTACAGTACTCTTAACCCCCTCCCCACACTCCAGCCCCCTCTGGCTCTCTTTAAGGCTCCTAAGCAAATTCTTAAGTTTTAAATGTTCAATGCACTCTAACATCACCCCCAGCTCTCCATAAACAACAACAAACAGTGAGTCTCTTGTATATACAGGGTGGATTAACTGTCAAGATGATAAATAAATTGAATTTTGAAAATCTTAGTTGAAGAAAACAGTTTTAATGCAGATCGGTAATAAGCATTTATATTTTGTATAAAATCAAAGTAATTTTTTTCAAAGTCCTTCTTGATTCCTTATACAAATCTGATTAGATTAAGTGCAGTGCAAATGTAAATGCTAAAAATTTTTAATAATACAAAAAGCGCAAGGTTATAGCGAGGTTTTTATTTTAGTACCTGTTGCAGCGGTTGCATTAAACGCACTGGCACCCTGTGAGAAACAAAGTAGACTTGTCTCGCTCATCAATGCCCAAAAACCAAACTTGACATAGAAAGTACAAAGAGAGTGTAAGAGAAAGAGAGAGGGAGATGGAAAGAGAGGCCAATTTCGATTCACCTGCGTCACGGTGTCTTTTTTGTTGTACATTTGCGCTAATTGCTGCCCCTCATCAGACGACAATTGTAAGAGTGGTGTGTGTGAGTATGCTGCGTGCTGCGCTGCTCAGCTCTGTCGTTGGCAGCAGCGTAGCAACAAAATCAAACACAAACATTGGCTTAATATCAGTCACTAACTGATCGCCAGAGTGTAAACTACACATCAACAGTTTCCAAACCACAGATCGGAAAGCGCGCACTGTTTAAAATTAAAAAAAGTGACTAATTTTAAACAAACAGTTCCTTTTGTGTCCATAAGAATGGCATTTAAACAACTGAGTGTTGTGTAAATTAAAATTAGCTTTTGCTAATTGCCGCTGACAAAGACTCATTCTCAAGCGAGTTCGTCCTAGCGATTTGAGGGCGTTAATTACTGCACGAAAAAGTTGGGCAGAGTGTAAAAAATTAATAAAAATAATTGGTGTTAATGTGGAGGACAAACAAATTATTGTATTTACAAGCAAATACGTAGAGTATTGTGTCAAATTAAATATTAAATATTAACACAGACAGATTATTTACAAAAGGTAATTGTATGCATTATAATAAACTAGGCTTAAATGGCAAATGGTAAACATTTAATTTTGTAATTAATTAGGACGGGATAAATTCGATCGTTTGCTTATGTGAAGAGTTCTTTATATTTATTTTGGTTTTTATTTACCCTAGCTATATTTAAAGTGAACTTATTACGTTAATGTGTCGTTCGAATTAAGGTAACAATTTAAGCTAAGTCGGATATTTTTTTAATTTATTAAGCTGAACAAAAAATTGCACCCAAATTGTGTACTATATTTGTTGATTTTCAGTGATAGCAATTTTATAGATATGGATTTGCGATTCCTAGATCTGCAGATAAGACAACAATATAGTTGAGTATTATATGCTACAGTGTGCACTTTCAAATAAGGTTCAATGTCTGCAAAAATTCTTAACAATGCTTTAAAAATCGCATGTACGTATTTCGTCATACAAGTTCAAGTTATTATTATTGAGCACGTTGGCTGTTTTACTTATTCAAATGCGACGAATGCTTTTACATAACGAAAGTGATGTGTCCATCGGGGGTTGCGAGGTGTATTAGATCAATTTTGACACTGAACATTCAGGCTCAAGTGCGAACAGTGATGAATTAAAAATCCAACGAGTTTCGGAAAGCAACAACAACAAAAAAATCAACAACAAGTAAGCTCGGCTACGATATACCCAGAGCAAGCCGGTATAAATTTGTCATTTTTCCCTTACATGAATTCCACACTCAAATTTAAGCAGCTGAGGAAGCGCTCTTATTTCTTATGGGGAAAACGATTTCGAATATAACTTTAAAATCTTAATGAATTTCGGCAGTTGATCAAGAATATTTTAATGTTTATTATATACCAACAAGAAGACACTGCCTCTTATTGCTACTGAAAATCGACATCTATCGATATTTGCGAAGCAAAGACAATTATTGATTAATTGAAACAAGCTTGATCTACTTCGGGTATTGGAGAATTTGTACTCCGCATTTGAAGTCTATAGCCCTTTTAGTGTCTGAGATCCGTGCGTGCATACAGACAGACAGACGGACATGGCTATATCAACTCGTATATATAAACTTTATAGGTTCGGTTGTGTTATAGGTTGATTTTTTCTGCCTGTGACATACACAAGCAGAAAACTATTATACCCTTTTTCCCATATTCATATATTCACGCTATTAAAATCAACAACATATCCAAAGCACGTGAATGGAACCAAAACAAAAAGCGAAAGAAAAAGAAAAAGCAAAAAGATAACGCCGAAACAAGAAATGAGAAACTCTCGCAAAACAAAAGCACCAAAATAAAAAAAGCGGCTTTGCTTAATTTGGTTTTAATGCAATGCATTGACCCAAAATCCGAAGCGCCTCGGACAGATCTTAATTGATAATGTACTCAACATTTAACGGTAAATCAGCACAGGGCGTTGCTCAAGATGTTAAAAAAAAGAAAAGTTGATCTACAAAAAATAATTTTTTTATGCGCCCATTTATGTTTCCCACCATTGCAAGTGCCAGTTACATTCTGCTAGGTGCAGGTTAGTGGCAATGTTTTTAAAACGAGTATCTTATGATGAATATAAAAAAGAAACTATCAAAGAAATTTATATAAAGACTCAATCCTGTTGCGCTTTTTGGTGCAAGAAATTATCTGGCATCTATCATTTATTACTTATTTAATATATTTTACTAATATTAATATATATTACTACTTTAATATATTTTATTTTATAATGTTTATAATAATACTTAGAGATCCAGATGTGTTTAAATTTGTTGATTTATCTTTTTTTTAAACCATTTACATTTTTTTGGCATTTTATTTTATTGAATAAATCAATTGTTTATTTGGATGTATACATATATTTTTTATTTTGGTTTCTTATCTTTTCGATCTGTTGTTTTTTTTTTTTATGTAGATTCAATGTTAACGATATTCTGGTGCCTAATTCCAAATGTCATTGACAGTTTATCATAATCATAAGACGAGTGACGCAAATTCGCATTTCGGTCTACGCTGTGTTGCGATTATAATGCCAGTCTAACGCCTATAAACGCATGTCATACATCTTATTAAGCCAAACAGTGATATGACATCGAAAACTAATCAAATGCCAGTTAATATTCACGATCCTGTCCGATCCGCGTGATGTCGTAAAAATGCAATAAATAAAAAAAAAAATGATTTATAATAGCCTGCCAACTGATCAAGATTTCGTTAGCCGTAAATATATAATTCCCATCGATACATATATATACTATGGCATTTGTGAAGGATGTCAATGCCACACAATTGTGACACTTTCTTCGCTAATCTTATCAGCTGTAAATAAATGTAATATTTGGAACTATTTGTTAATCGTATCTTTTGTTGAATATGTACCAATTAAAATTGTTAAAAATAATTTGTTATTATTGGAAAATAGAAAATTATGTTAAAATTATAGCATTTACATGATATTAAAATGCAGCGTTCTCCTTCATTCGGGGGACGTTGCCATATTTTCAGCTTATCAGCGTTTACAGTAATCAGTAATTGATTTAGGTAACGGTAAATAACTCTGACACGCTTTATTAATGACCACTTCTTGGTAGTTGCTATTGGTTCCGATCCTTATCATTGGGACTTCACGCTACCTCACACTATTGGCGCCGGCACAAATTTCAGTTGCATTTGGATCGAGGCCGCGTTCGGTTTAAACGAGTTAATTGTTTTCTATTATAATATTTAAAAACAATAGCTAAATCGTAAGTTCTTCTCCCGTTTAAGATTACTACGTTTTAATATTATATTACTTAAATAAGGAATACAAGTATATAGCAAAAGTGTTTTGAATTTCTAAGTGAAAATTAAAATTAAATTAAATCAGTTTACATCAATATATGAAGATACGTAACAGTCCGTATAAGAATACATGTAAAAAAGTAAATTTAAACACTTTTTTGGGGATAATTGCAACTTTTTTTCTAATTTATATTTTGCTCGAAACCTGGTCAAGCGTAAAAATACAAATGGTGTTTTAAATATTAAAATTGCAACACTTATTTTTAGACTTCTCATAAATAATAGCCAACATTAAAGGTTTTCACAATATACAAATATAAGAACAATTTTATTAGTGTTATAAATAAATATATAACAATTAAAGAAAAGCAGAGCATATCAAAATGTCCCGTTCATACTTTCATTTGTACACAAATCTTTTTTAAGTACTTACTATAAAACTATGGTTAATTAATTTGGTTATACTTTTAATTAAAAAATTATTTTATAATTTTTAAATGAAATGCTCAAGTTAGGACATATTATTAATTAAAAACCTCAAGCACGTTCAACTTAGTCACGATGTTGCACTTAAGTGGAGTCATAAAAACATTTACGAACGACTTTCTGTACTTAATAGCTTAAGTATCGATAAGATATGACTGGCATAAGGCTGGACAATCTCTTGAGTGGATAAGCCATAATCTGCAACCTGAATCAAAGCAACTAATCATATCAAGCATTCTCAATCACTGGTTTTTCATTTCATGTGACCCTTTCAGATGGCAGATAATAAGGCATATACTCCCGATCCGTTACCAAGCAGATCTGACTCGGTCACCAAGACGGAATCAGTCCAATCTCCACCATCTTACAGTACTGCACTTTCGCTGAATGAATTCAACTCTAAGTAAGCAAATCATTACACCTAAAATGTGAACTTTATAAAAATAATTACAAAATTGCAGCTGAAATAGATAACAGATCCAGCTATGTGTGAACTCTAAATCTAAAACTAAGTTGGATTTGAAATTTAGTGCGCTGTGAAAATCTTCAGTATATTTTGGATTTTTTTTTTCTTTGTTGTATTTAGCATTTATATATTATAATTTGAGAGAGATCGAAGAATGCCAGAAGCCATGATAAATTTAAAAAAATAATTTTTCTCAAATTATTAGAAAGTTGGGTAGCAAACATGCAGTCAGTGGAATTTGACACCGCGAAATGCACTACTATGTATAATTTTTCATATTGATAGATTCTGAAAAGGTAATTTGTCTCATTATTCAATTTAAGTAAGGGAAATTTTGATTTAGTCAACCATATTAATTTTCTTTCCCGTACGGGATATCAATAGGGCTCTTCTTATTAATCTTCTATCATCTAGGTTACCCGTAGTTAGTTAAGTTATTTATGTTTATTATTGACGGCGCTTTTCTATTAGAATATCTAAACTTTGCAATGCCGAGTAACTTTTTCTACTATCATGTCGCCGAGAAATTTCTAAGCGTATTTTAGTGTGGCAAATGTCCACGGCCGCAGAGATTTGTCTATCTATTCACGAATTTCCTATTCATTCATAATCTATTTCTATTTCTTCCTTTTAACGTTTTACTTTGTTACTACAAGCTATTTTTTCTGTAAGTTTTTAATTTGTTATAATTATTTTTGCTTACAGGGTCAACTTGACGGAAAAGGATCAATTGTCGCTTAATGAGACCGCCTACAGTCCCTTTGAGCATCGTGATCCCAATGGAGCCAGTTCTGGCGGTGCTCTGGCCCATCTGCTCAAGAGTTCACTTGGCACTGGTATTCTGGCCATGCCGATGGCCTTTCACAATGCCGGTTTGCTGTTTGGCGGTGTAATGACACTGATCATTGGCTTTCTGTGCACCCACTGTGTGCACATTTTGGTTCGTAGTGCTAATCAAGCAGAAAGCTTTTTAACACCTGTCTTATTGGTTGTTTCGGTTGCTATTGACGCAATTGGGGAGACTTAGTCGGTAGCTTAAGTAGTTCAAGGACCGAACAAAGTAATCAATTGGCAAAGCGTTTAAAAAGACACGCACAATGTGCTTTAATCGGCAAACGTCTCATAAAAACAATTTATCGTAATAATTCGATAATCAATATATTTATCATACTGGAAATTTTTAGCCAATAAATCTAAAGAAACACTTACATATATAAAACCAGTTGAGGTACAGATTTAAGACAACATATTGATTAACAAACAACAAAAGTGCAAGTAAGCAATATACTTGCGTGCAGGTTGTGATATCAGTTGCCTTATCTGGACCTAGCGACATTTGCCGATTGCTTTACTTTAGTGATCGATATCATGTTCAGTTGCACTTTATAGAAATACTTATATCTAAGATTATTTAAAGGATTAGGTGCGCAATTTCTATTGGTAAACATTCAGCTATTTAAACGAAGTTCAAATAAGTATAACTTATAGAACTGACTAAACGGATTATAAATAATATATGTTCTAAGAACTTACTGAAAAGTAACTAATGCCCTTCTTCAACCTTTTTAAAATGGCTCGAATGGAATATCGAAATGAAGTTCAATACTAACTGTAAGGACTTCATCAAGAACCTTCATATGGGGCAAGCTATTATCACCAAATTAACTATGTATTTAATAGTATCTCCTAGGCAAGCTGTGTCTACTAGAGTATTCTTAATTGTTATTTTATTTTGTATTTTTAGGTAAGAACTTCTCACAACATATGCCATGATGCCAAAGTTCCTGCATTGGGTTTTGCAGAAACCGCTGAGAAGGTCTTCGAGTACGGGCCCAAAAAGTTGCGACCATATTCCAATTTTGCCAAGTTAGTGTTAATAGTAATGAGATACTTGTTGAAGCTTATATTCACATCAATATCATATTATTAAATTAAGATAAGATAACTCTGTTAAAAAAATCAAAAATTGTATCAACAATGTTCGGGATACTTGAGGACTGGGGACTTTAGAGTACTTCCGGGCCCAATGCTGATAACAACATTGTGTTCATTGCAGGCAATTTGTGGATATTGGACTGATGGCAACATATTTTGCAGCCGCCTGTGTCTATATGGTTTTTATAGCGACCTCGTTCCACGATGTCATCAACTATGATGTGGGCCTTAAATGGGATATTCGGATCTATATTGCAATGATAGTCATACCTTGTCTATTCATCGGTCAGATCAGAAGTCTCAAGATTCTGGTGCCCTTCTCCCTCATGGCGAACATCTTTATTTTGGTCACATTTGCCATTACACTCTACTATATGTTTGATAGGCCGCTTGTCTTCTCCGACAAGCCACTGATTGCCCCCGTTTCCCAAATTCCACTCTTCTTCGCCACGGTGATCTTTGCCATGGAGGGCATTGGTGCCGTTATGCCTGTGGAGAACTCGATGAAGAAACCGCAACAGTTCTTGGGCTGCCCGGGCGTCCTTAATACGGCAATGATTACTGTCGTCTTACTCTATACCATCATTGGATTCTTTGGCTATGTAAGTAAACCGGCTAATTTTAATTCTAAATTCTTATTGTACTTTGTTTTGATAAGGAGATAAGAGTTAAAACCCCTAGTGTTTTTTTAGAGCTTGCTTCTTAACATGAATTTCAACCCAGAATCTCGATTTCAACTTAAAATGTAGCATTTATCTAAAGTTCAAAACATAATTTAAAAATTGGCACTTTTTGGGCTCAATCCATCAAGCTTTTTTTGAGTTTTGAATTTTATCTTTAAGCGCAGGTTTTTCAATATGTCAACCCAAGATCATAGAGCTTTGCATTTTAAAAGTAGTGTCACTTCTATAAAGTTATGGTATTTCAAATTTCGATTTCATCCATGGTAAAATACAATTTTTTTTTTGAAAACTTGAAACGGGTCACATTCAATGCTTGGTTTTAGTTAAGTCAGCTAAGTTACATAATTAATAACGAATATTGTGTCAATTATTAAGCGGCAGTTGTAAAATTCCTTATTTAACATTTTTACCTTTTTTAAATGGCCAATCTATTATGCCATTTTAAGGTCAGATTTGGCGATGAAGTGCGTGGCAGCATTACGCTCAATCTGCCCGACGGGCAATGGCTGGCAGACACAGCCAAACTGCTGATGGCTTTGGCAATTCTCTTCACTTACGGTCTGCAATTCTATATGTACGTTTTTCAGAGCTTATTATTTTTGTTAATTAAGAATTAATGGGTTCATTTGCACTTCAGTCCCAATGAGGTGTTGTGGCGCAAGATTCAGCACCACTTCCGGCCGGAGAGGCACAATATTACGCAGATTCTATTACGCACTGGAATCATACTGGTAAGTGGTGGGATCGCAGCTGGCATTCCCAACCTGGAGCCGTTTATCAGTTTAGTGGGCGCCGTGTTCTTCTCGCTGCTGGGAATATTTGTGCCCAGTTTCATTGAAACGGTGTACCTGTGGCCCGATCGCCTCGGCTGGTGCAAATGGAAGCTGTGCAAGAACGTTCTTTTGTGCGTCTTTGCGATACTGGCGCTTATTGCCGGCTCCGCTGCCAGCATTGGTGAGATGATCCATCCGAAAGAAACCTAAGTCGCAGTGGACACTTAAAGTATTATTAAATGGGATGCACGTGTTCCTCCTTACCCTACCTTTAGCCATGTTGAACGTGACTAAAGGTAGCAGCAGCTGCTGCTGCTGCTAAATTCTGGGCTGCATTGCAAAGTTGATATTACTTCTTAAGCTTTAAACACCGATTATATATGCACATATATGTTTGTCTTATGTGTGTCTAGTAAGTACCTGTTGTATCTGTACATATACATATCTATGTATATACATAAATATCTGTGCATGTATTTGAATTTGTATTAAAAACTAAACCGCAATTCATAGAATTTATTATCATACACATTAAGCTAAAGCAACTTTTTTATACGCGTTGAATTAATAAAAATATTAAATATTTAAAATGTTGAAATCAAAATAAGTTTCTGCTGCTTTTACTTATTATTTGCAATGTGCGCAATGTTTTCTTTTGCAGCTGGTTTCTGTATAGGATAGCAAGTATTATTCGGTTGGTGTATTGACTAAATTGAAGCCTACTTTAAGCGATCAATAAGGCAATTGAGAAGCACATGGAGCATTAGTATCATAAAAACCAGTTCCATCGAATTGTGTTAAAAGATGAAAATATATTAGTCTAAAGCACAAATTCCTTTTTTCAGAAATTATTTGGCTAGTTGGTAGCTCTGCTCAAAACATATAGTTTGCCAACAGCCTCGGCAGGATATGTCTGACCAAAAACCGATTTTCTATAATAAAATTCCCTTTTTAATTTGTGGTCCATAGAACGTAGTCGTTGAAAAAGTCCTCACGCTTATATCAGAATAAATAATGAAATATTTCAGTTTGTAGGATTTTTTCCATAAACATACGTCTCTAAATACAAATTAATTGAAACTTAAAGCGAAATACAGTTAAGTGGAATAGAATACAGCGGCGCGCAATTATAAGTATATTAATAGGTAGATAATAAAATTAAATCATTAATTTTTAGTCTGTGGGTGTGTGACATGTGTGTATATTGTGTATGGAGTGTGTGTAACTGGATGAACTAAAAACTATAGTCATACTTCAATGCATATGAATGCGATTAGCTGTCGAATAGAATCGAATTTTTCAATTTCGACTATAAACTAATGCTGTGCGGTGCTTTGATTACATTAGAATAATAATAATGAATATATAATATTGTTATCAACTGAATAATGATCTGATTATTGATTACTTCTTCTTCTTTTTAGCATTGGAACTTGTGGCGGCCACTTCGCTTTTCCGCTTCTGATTCGACTTTGCCTGTGGCATTGGAGCTGGAGTGCTTGTGCTGCTGCTCCCCCCTCCGCCACCTGGCGTCTTCGGTGTCTTCTTCTTCTTCTCGGCACGCTCCTTCTCCTCGAGCTCGAGATTCTCCCGCTCAATGAGCGTAATTAGCGTATTACAGCGTCGCTGCAATTCCAGCGCAGTACGCGATTTAATAAACCAATCGAAGCGAAATTGGGGAGAGGCGCTGTAATATATATATAAATATAGATATGATAATTTAGGTCGGATGCATACTCACCGTATGGCTGCACGGAGCTCCTCGTAAACGTTCTCCTTGTCAAAGCCGAGCTTGTGCAACATGCAGACCAAAAATCTATCCTCAATTTCCGTATAATTTTTGCCCTTGTTGTTGCCATACTGCAGACGCAGTTGATGGAATGGAGCACGATAGCGGGCCATCTATTTAAAAAAGGAAATTGATAGAGATAAAAATAACGATACATATATATATATGTAAATGAATATAAAATATAAATAAAATAACTATAATATACAATTAATATTAATTACATATATAAACGCACCTTCTGATCAAGGGCCTTTTTGATAGAGAGGCGTCGTTGGATTTTGCCCTCGCCACGCTCAATTTGTCCCATTATACGCTCAATATCCTGGAGTTCGGTGCAGCGTTCCCAGAACACAGCATTGTATTCGATTACCTCTTCGGGCGTTTTACCCTCAACATCCTTTGCAATGTTATCGATGTCGTCCCGTCCATATTTCTCATTGGCCTTGATAAACTGATTGAAGTCACGCTTCGTCCACGCCGTGAATCCCCGCGAAAGAAGCGACTCCTTCTCAAGCATCTCATCATCGCTGAGCGGCTCGGCCTCGTCGATTTTGCGCTGCTCCTCGCGCTGTACTTTGCTTGCCTCCGATCCGAGCTCCGTGTTCTTGGGCACCTTGTAGCCGACGGTCTTCCGGAAATAATAAATCTCCTGATCCAACAGCTCAAAGAGGCGTGGCGGAAAGAATTGAAAGTCCTGCACAATCGGTTGCTTAGGCGGACGTGGTGCTTTAGGTGCCTTTGGCTCGGAGACACGTAGCGCCTCCCGGAAATAAGCATCGACAGCATAATTCGCTTTACGCTCACGCTTCGGTGGCTCAATCCAATTGCCTAGCGCATTTAGCTTCTGCTTCTCGCGCCAATCCTCGCCCTCGAACTGATAAACGGATGAACTGCCGGCCTCGCCGTTTGTGTCCATGGTGAAGGTGCGCAATGATGACTCGCCCATGCTGTCCAGCTGTGCCTTCTGTTCGGCAGTCTTCGCCTCACCACGCTCCAAAATGACATCGATGTCCTCGTCCGTGATGTCCGTCTCCTTGGAGCTGAACACCTGATTAGCTCCAAAGCGAATAATGTTCAGCATCTCATCCTTGTTAAGCTGAGCACGATTGTCAACGAGACGACCTCCCTGAATGACCATCTTATCCAGTCGCAACTTTACCTCGGCCCGTTCCACAATCTTCTCCTCGACAGTGCTCTCGGTGATCAGCCGGAAGACACGCACTTGTTTCTTCTGGCCAATGCGATGGGCACGATCCATCGCCTGCAGATCCATCTGTGGATTCCAGTCCGAATCATAAATGATGACCACATCGGCAGTGGCTAAATTAATGCCCAACCCCCCGGCACGCGTAGACAGCATGAACAAGAATTTGGCGCTATTGTCCATGTTGAACTCTTGGATCTGTCGATTGCGATCTTCGTGCGGCGTCTGTCCGTCCAAGCGGCAATAGTTGTAGTTGCGCCAGTGGCAATAATCTTCCAGAATGTCAAGCATGCGTGTCATCTGTGAGAAGATCAGGACACGCGATCCCTGCTCCTGCAGCTTGGGCAACAGCTTGTCCAGAATTGCCATCTTGCCCGAGTTGTACACCAGATGGGAATCTGTCGTATATGGTGGACCCGGTTCGGCTCCATCGAATAGATACGGGTGATTGGTGCATTTGCGCAACTGCATTAGAATATTTTGAAGTCGCATCTTTTCCACTTTGCCAGCTCCGTTCACAATATCAATGTCCTTAAGCAGCACTTTGGTGTACCAATCGCGCTGCATCTTGGAGAGACCCACAAAGATCTTCATTTCCTTCTTAGGCTTCAGTCGTTTCTCCACCTCCGCCTTGAGGCGCCGCAATAGAAATGGTTTGAGGACCGCATGGAGACGTGTGACAAGCGCATCATCGCCCAGGCAGGTGTTCGTGTTGAACCATTCATCGAAATCCTCCGACGAGTTAAAGACATCCGGCAGCAGAAAGTTGAGCAGCGCCCACAGCTCATGGAGATTATTTTGAAGTGGGGTGCCCGTTATAAGCAGACGATTGGCTGTCTTAAATTCGCGCAAGATCTCAGACAACTTGGACTTTTCGTTCTTGATACGATGCGCCTCATCGATGACCATGTAGCGCCAGTTAAACTTCTTGAAGACGGACTTCTCGCGTATGCACATCTCATACGAAGTAACACACACATCCCATTCGCCAGGCAACAGGACGTCCCGTATGAACGTATTACGCGTATCCTGATCCCCAATCAGGCAGACGGCGTGCAACGATGGACACCACTTTTTGAACTCATTTACCCAATTCTGCAAAGTTGACTTGGGCACGATGACAATATGCGGACCAGCTTGATTTCTACAAGGGAATTTCAAGTAAGTAAATGATAAGAATTGTTAAGTCTCCATTCGACTCACTTAAAGTGCTTTAGGTAGCCCAAGAGCGAGATGGTCTGTAGTGTTTTTCCCAGACCCATTTCGTCAGCGAGGATGCCGTTTATTCCGTTCTCATAAAGCGAGATCATCCAGTTTAAGCCACGCACCTGATAATCCCGCATCTCCCCGCCCTTAATGTAAGCGGGCGAGGCGTCGAAACGAAACAGTTCCTTCGTTGCTGAATCCTCAGCGAGCAGCTCCTCATCCTCCTCCTGCTCCGTTTTGCGGTGTCGATGGCTGTAGCAAAAATAATATTTATAATTATAATTATAAGTAAGCAAAGTTAAATAGTTACTCGGCGACATCTTTGTCCTTGTCCTTGTCTTTGTTCTTTTTTGGTCGTCCCTTTGGCTTTGTTGGGCTCTTGGCGCTGTTTGTCATGAAATGCGTGAAAATCTCCGTTTGCTTCAACAGATAATCGAAGCGTCGGCTGCGATCCGATTCGATTTTATTGTCAAACTCGGCCTCTTTTTCGCCCGAACTGCTTGTTGCCGCCTCCGACGTGGTTTCATTCTAACATAATACAAAAATAAAAAGACAAATGCAACAAATTTTAATATAATATAAGTGTTTCCTGAAGCGGCATGCGGCGTCTTTTCCTCGCTCTTTTTCTCATTATATCTTTCGTGTGGCAAAAATTTTTGCAAGCGTTGTTGACTGGGTTAAATTTCACTTACCGAGTTTTCCTCGCTGGCTTCCACTGTGGCTGTCTCTGGTTTTGACATTTTTACACTGTTGCAATTTGCTTTTCCCCGTTTGTATTTGTTAATTATTGAGTTTTCAAAATTATTTTGATTTACCGAGAGCGTTGCTCAGTTCTGCGTCTGTATGAGTGAACAGCAGCGGGAAAAGTAGCGTTTGACGGGGTTGCCTTGGACTCGATTTATCGATGATTGTGTTATCTAAAACGAGGGCTGCGAATGCGAACACGAACTTTAACAGCACTTTGCAAATAATTTGGATGCCAATTTCAAATGTCAGCATGTTATTTAAAATATTAAAAAAAAAACCAAAAAAAACAAAAAACAATAACAACAATGTTATTGGGATTCCTGACGTCTGGCAATAGCTCGTAATCCTGACTATACATGATTCTTTTTATTTATTTAATTTGTTTATATATAGTTATACACCGAATTTTTTTTAATGGGTCAGTTAACTCATACTTTTGCAAACAAAAATAAATTTTAACCAATTCTCTTCAAGGAATCATATCATATCAACTTGCCGTGATCCCTATCATAACTTGGCTGCTACTTGGTGTTGAGTACTATCTGTCTATTCGTCGCCCATTACAAAAACTTTCGATATTAATTAATTCTCAGCATTTGTTCTTTTTTTAACCTACTCATTTTATTTTCTACAAAATATGTATGTACAGTATTATAGTTTTATATTACATAAAAGACCGCTTTCTTACAAAAAAATTATTGTTTTCCAGCTAGCGAGGCTGACATTAAGATCAAAGATGCTTTGATGTAAGAGAGTTGGTGTGTGTTAAGCATTCTCCTTCTCCGTCGCTTACACACACTCGGAATGAATTGCAGCAAATAGTTCTGTATGTGTTTGTTTGGAATACATGTGTGCATGCACATACATGTGTGCGTTAAATGTATATGCTGCTGCGTTAGTCTACTCTCGTTCCGATTCCGCCGTTCCAGCTGCGTCGTTTCAATCTCAGTTACGCACCGAAAGCAATTGGGCAATTTTGCTCGCCTGGCTTTTGCAGAACTCGTAGCCAACTTTGGCTGTTCTTTTTAGACCATCCGATTTGCTGCTACTGCTGTGGTTGGTTGTTGTTGCCAAGGACACATCAGCTGTGCTCTGCTGTTGATGTGAATTTACCGCTGCCGCTGCTGCCTGGAGTTGGTGCTGGGGAAACATTCGACGCAGAACATAATTAAATCCACTTGATGCCTTGTTGCCGTTCAATTTGAAGCGCTCAATGCCAAAAGCTCGTATCGCACGCGAGAATCCAAACACCTGCGAGCTGATAAAAGCACGACGAACGGCCAAAGTGCGACCATCTTTCTGCTCGGTATAAATAACAATTTCGTCCACTTTCTGCAAGACCAAATCAATCAGTTTCACTTGTATAACACTGGGCAAAGTTCAAACTTACCATGATCTTCTTCATGCCCAGATTGCGGGTAAATGTGGTGAATGTCTTCTTCACCGGATCCAACACAGAATCCTCAACAATCTTGACCGGCACATTGTTGTAGAAACGTGCACCCCACTTAGGCACCGGATTCGTTTTCGAGAGCAGTCGACGTGAATACAATTTACCATCGCGCACCTCTCGCCTAATTGTGTCCTCGGTAAGCACATGAGAACTGCAGCAGCAGATGAAATGTAAGTGTAAATGTTACTCGACTGACATGTAAAATGTAAGCGGAGGTGTTCGCACCTGGATGGATTGGGGTAACGGTTCCAATAGGCAGAGACTACATTCTTCCAGCTGTAGTCGAAAACCGTTTCCGTGCGACAAGTGGACGCAGTGAGAGCCATGATGGCTGCAATAGTTTGACAACAGCTGAGCGACAGCAAACGGATTTTAGAGGGCGCTGTCACGCAACGAAAGCGAAAATCTCGTCCGTGAACTGAAGAACTGAACGAAGAAGAAATCGATAGGCAAAAGCATAAGATATATTGTTCTTGTTGCTGCTTTAGCTATAAATAGAGACCGGGTGGCCCGAGCAAACTACATACCTTTCCCTTCACACTCGCACTCGAGTGAGTGGGTAGTGCTGTGTGCAATGCTTATTTGTATTTGTGCCCCTCGAGGCCTACTCGTCCAGAGACTGATAATTTTGGGATTTCTCTTGATTTGGCGTTGTGTAACTGCGTCACACACAAGCACACAGGGTGCTTCCCTCCAGCCCTCTTTATGGTGTTGTAGTTGTTAGCAATGGAAGGGCTATTTTGAAATATCAAGTGCCGTTTTTGCTGTGTTGTGATTGCAACTGCAGTTTTTTTTTTATATTGAAAACAAGTTTTGACCAATATAATTTAAACTAGGCCAATTAAACAACCGAACAGCAGAGCTAACCGGAAGCAGCTGATCAATTCAGTACTGCATTGAGTACTGCATTATATCGATTTCTTATCATTAATCGATAGTTTGCTTATAGTATCGTTTGGCTTGCACATCCCTCGCTCTTTTGCACACACGCTCGCAAACGGCACACGGTACGAGTTTTTTTAGACGCGATCACAAACTCAATTTAAACGCATTTAAAATGGCTTTCGGTGATGTGAAGACGCCTCAGGGCCTCAAGAAGCTGAACAACTACCTGGCCGACAACAGTTACATCAGCGGGTAAGCATAGGAATGAAAAACTGAAAGTTAGGTTAAGCACGGCAAACACGTCGGCAAAGAAATATAATATAATTTTGTATTGCAGGTACACCGCCAGCAAAGCCGATTTGTCCGTGTTTGATGCGCTGGGCAAGGCGCCAGCTGGCGATTATACACATATTGCACGCTGGTATCGCCACATTGCCTCCTTCGAGGACGCTTGGAGCGGTGCTCCTCTGCCCCAATTGACGGGTGGCAAGCCAACTGTTACTGCCCCTGCTGCCGATGATGATGATGATGTGGATCTGTTTGGTTCCGATGATGAGGATGATGCTGAGGCTGAGCGCATCAAGGCGGAACGTGTTGCTGCCTACGCAGCGAAGAAGTCGAAGAAACCCGCCCTTATTGCCAAGTCATCGGTGCTGTTGGATGTGAAGCCATGGGATGATGAGACCGATATGAAGCAGATGGAGCAACATGTGCGTACTATCGAAATGGATGGTTTGCTGTGGGGCGCATCGAAATTGATGCCAGTTGGCTATGGTATCAACAAGCTGCAGATCATGTGCGTCATCGAGGACGACAAGGTGTCTATTGATCTGCTCCAGGAGAAGATCGAGGAGTTCGAGGACTTTGTGCAGTCCGTCGACATCGCGGCCTTCAACAAGATCTAAACAACGACCCTTGCACGTATGGGTTTTAAGTTATCTTTTTTTACTCAAAACACACATAATAAAACTCGAGCACAGCTAAACGAAGTTTTAAGTTTTGTTATATTTTTTGAGAGTAAAGATATATATATAATTATAGTCGAAGGGGAAACACCCATACATCTCAATATCTACAAGAGCTGGAGAAGAACGTAGAATTTATGACGATAAAACACTAGTTTTGGTTTTAAGTCTATAAGTTGCCAACACACATTTGACTACAGGGTGATCTCTCTTTTTATGCTACTTGCTGACATTGTGCTTTTGTCGCCATTGCCTTGCTCGTCAAGTTCGTGCTCAAAGCTATTAATTTCTGAGCCAGCACCAAAAGCTTTTTTTGGAGTGCACAAAACACCGCAGCATGTTCGAATCGCAACTTAGTTAAGCGCACAGCTCAAACGTGACCGGTTTACTCAGTGCGCGCTGTAAGAATAAATCTTCGGCGTCTTTTTCGAGCTTTTTTCCATAATTAATTAATTGGAGTCGATTTTCGGTGAAATAACAAACTGCGAATATTATTATTAAAATAATAATGGCTGGAAATAAATTGTGCTGCACTTTGGCAATTGGTGCCTTATTGTGTTTAGGATTGTCAGTGCTTATCCAAGCACAGGGTGAGTCAAAAAATTCTATATTGGGTTAACATCAAATAGACATAGATATGGACAGACATGTTTGTTATCAGCATTATGGAAATACCTAATATACGTTGATACCGGATTCGTGTATTTCATTAACACTAATTAGCATTCATAAAAATTCAATATTCTTTGTTATTGTCCCATTGTGCGTTTTTATTTCTTCTATTTTCTATGTAAAAAATATATTTAATATATTTAGCTAATTTTTAGTTTTTTATTATTAAGCTGAGGCAACTGATCGTTATTAGGGGGCATTGACAGGGGAATCCAATTACGTGGCATTATGGCCAAGTACTTCCGATATTCAAAGACTTATTACATAAAGCGGAGCTAAATATATTGATTGCGTTTGAATGCATTAAAAATAGTTCAGTAACTAGATGCTCTATTATAATCATAATAGTCTATTACTATGAACATTATTCACAGTTATAATTACCAAAGATACAGCCATAAAAATGTTATTAAAATAAGCAATTAAGATAACTAATATATTCAGTTGGTTGAATGAGATTTGGCTAATCAATATTATATAAATACTTATTGGACCTCCTTCAAGCATCTTTAGAGCACTTTTTTAATAACATAATAAAATTAGGCACTTTACATCTTAAAGAATTCCTCAATAATTTCCACAATTTTACATTCATTGTTATTGCTGCATCCGAGGGGAAAACATTTGATTTGTGATATGACATTTTGTCTAAGCATTGTTAAGTACCTGCACATACCATATGACGTATTTAAATATATATATAAAAATATATATATATATTTATCCCTTCGTGTAAGATATTCTAAGCAATTTCCAGATAATATGTGTATTATTTAATTAACAATGCTTAGATAAAATTTCATATCACAAAAGCAAATGTTTTCCCCCGAACGCAGCAATAACAATATATGCAGAATTGTGACCGGAAGTTATTGGGAAATTCTTTAAAGTGTAAAGTACCTAATTTTATTATCTTATTGTGTGCTGGTTGTAAATTTTTAAGATAATTATAAAAAGTGTTCGTTTACTCGTCGCACTAAGTTAGAACTACAACAAAATTAAATGAATAAAAAGAGCCCATTTAATAATTATGTGAAAACAAAAATTAATTTACATTTACTGTAAGTTTATTCGTATTTTGACCTAAATTGATACCTTTTTAAAGTTGGTTCGTTGAACCACAAAATTAGAAATTTAAGAAGCAAAAATAATTAATTTCGTTATCTAGAAAGTCCCAAATCAGACACATTCAGCAAATAATTTTCTCTGAGTACAGCAAGAGTGCATTTAAATGTAACATTTATAAATTTAAAGTAATAACAATCCCAAAAAAAAATTAAATTATGAAAGACTTCGGGTTGATTCTTGCATACAAAATAAGTCCTGAAAAAATGTAATCAAAATTTAGTTAATAAAAATATAAATATGAAGGATAAAAGGCACTTAGCAAGAAAAACATCTGCAATACGCGTTGAAGAGCTGTAACCTTGTATAGCCCACAACAATGCCAGAAGCAGTAAAATATTAAAAAGAATATCGCAATTTGCAATTTGCTTAGATCGTGCGTCGTTGATAAGCCAAATTGACTCATGCCCGCCAACAAGTTCGAACTTTTCACTAAAAAAATAAAGAAAAAATGAGAAAAAATCATAAAATAAATAAATATATACAATAAAATCTTTATGCTATAGTGGATGCCTCAATGCCTGCCTTTAAAAGTTGCAAAACTAGTTCGGCAATGGCTGAGAGAAACAGAATTATAATAATAATACAACGGAATCTTTCGGTTCATGGACGTACACAAATTTATAATGATTCGCCTGATGTACATCATATCCCCAATATATAGGTATATATATACATATATATAAATATGTATATATACGCGTACTGTGTCGTTTAAGTATATATTTTATTAAGGCTCAGGCTTAGCCTCATCTTTTGTTGCATGCTTGTTTACAACCAAATCCGAGTGAAACAGTGAGAGTGAGTACGACGATGACATGTGCGTGCAAAAATGTGACAGATATTTCCAGTTTCTCGACTTGGGTTTGTCCCAAGTTTTTAAAAATGCTTCTCGTAATACGCAATACAATACTATTTGTTTTATAGGTCATTCGTATAGAGGGCGCTGATAAGATGTCCCAGATAATAGTAAATTAATTTACATAAACTGTGCACTTTTAATATTATTTATAGATAAGCCTGTTACTGATGTTTGTCTGGGTTGCATCTGCGAGGCTATCAGCGGTTGCAATCAGACACATTTTTGTGGCGGTGGGGTCTGTGGCCTATTCCGGATCACCTGGGCATATTGGGCTGATGGCGGCAAGCTGACACTAAATTATGACAATCCCGAATCCGAGGAAGGTTAGTTTTCTGCATTAGTTCTTTACTTTAATATCTTATTCACTCTCTATTTCATTCCCCCCCAGCCTTTGCGAACTGTGTTAATGATCCTTACTGCGCTGCAAACACCATACAGAATTACATGTCTAAGTTTGGACAGGATTGCAATGGAGATGGCGGTATCGATTGCTACGATTATGCAGCTATCCATAAGCTGGGTGGATATGGATGCAAGGGTGAGCTGAGCTACCAATATCAGACTGCTCTCGATAAATGCCTGGTCACGTACTCGCCCCTCGATGTGCGCTCCTCGAAGTAATCGCTTCAACAGCTAATCTACTAATCTACGAGTATATATATATATTTTTAATTATTTATGTTTCGAATTGGAATGTGAACTGTGCAAAACCGTTACGATAACTACACATAAAGGGTGTGTTTTTATTTTAATAAATGACAATTAAATCTTCATTATAAGGGATTTCATCACAGATTAAGGTTTAAGAGTGATATCTAATCATTTTGCGCTTTAAAATATGACGTGTGTTTTTAAGCTTTGGGTTTTAGGCTCGACTTAAAAAGCTTTGAGTAGCAAATCTTGAATATGGATGTCGCAAGCTTCGAATAAGCTTTTAT
Source organism: Drosophila longiperda (assembly GCA_035042125.1). Lineage (NCBI taxonomy): Eukaryota > Metazoa > Arthropoda > Insecta > Diptera > Drosophilidae > Drosophila > Drosophila longiperda. The sequence continues at coordinate 228,060 of JAWNLV010000107.1, forward strand.
TTCAAGCGCTTGCTTAATTTGCACCGCTATGAAATACCCTGGCTGTACAAAACACTATACCTTGCAAAGTATATAACAAAATATGATAAAAACCAAAGCAATTTTATTTTTTATTATTATTTAATACTGTTTTATATATATGTTTTATATATAGGAGAGATTTATATGAAAAGAATTATAACATTTTTGTTTAGTTTTATTTAATGCCTAACTGATATGGGCCGCCCTCCGAAATCTGTATTGGGCTTCATTTCTGTGAACTATAAAACATTCCCAAAAGCTTATTTCTTTCATATTTGGCCCAAATTCATGGCATAGTTCACGTGTTTTTTAGCTGCTTTCCTATCGATGTTAAACGAAATGTAGTATTTTTAAATACTTAAATTTTCAGAGAGCTGCACTCTAACCTCAAGAATTTCTTATAAGTACATATCAGATGCGACTTAAGCACTCCACGCCGCCCTAAAAACCGGTATTGATACTCTCAATAGTAAGTAGTGATTTGCCGTTGAAGCTCAGTGCATTTACGTCCCAGTTGCGGAAGTGTTAGAACGTGCTTCAAACATCTCTCCCCCTCTTTATATAGTATATTGAAAAATGCAAAGCGTACAGCTATTAAGCTTGTTAATTTTCTGCCTTTTATCGCCTAGTTTTGTGCGTGGACAGGGTAAGTTTTAGAAGCGGATATATACGCAGCTATATATATGTATATTCAACTGATTGATTGCAGGTCATGTGCTGGATAAGCCAGTTACCGAACTCTGCCTCACCTGTCTCTGCGAGGCAATGTCTGGCTGCAATGCAACTGCAATTTGCACCAACCAGGAGAAGGGCATCTGTGGCATTTTTAGAATTACGTGGGCCTATTGGGTCGACGCTGGCAAGTTGACGGTGGGTGGCGAACATCCCGATTCGGATGATGCCTTCATCAATTGTGCAAATGATCCACACTGTGCGGCAGACAGTGTCCAGAACTACATGAAGAAGTTCAATCAGGATTGCAATGGGGATGGTGAAATGGATTGCCACGATTATGCCAGAATACATAGACTGGGCGCCTATGGCTGCACCGGAGAGATGCCCTACAAATACCTGAGCACCTTCGATGACTGTATCGAGAACTATGAGGAACAAGGATTGGGGGATGAGTGACGATGGGATTTCTAATGAAGTGTATAAAAGGATTAATAATTTTTTTTTGTTAGCAAAAAAAGTAAATAAATTTATATCACTAAAAAGTGTTTAAAAATACGGCGTTATTTGTAAAGCACATTTGTAATATAAATGTAAATGATTTTTTTCTATGGTTAAAATTGATTTTTATATGTTTTATACTTATATCAAATAAATATTTCCACAATGATGGTGAACAGGCTCAATTACGTAATAAATTTATTTTCGTTTCCTGAACTACACTATAATATAGAGTTATTACTATAATCCCGAAATAAAGCGATATTTATATATATCGGGTTTATTGTCGCTGCGACAAACAAATAAAACTGGACAACAAACCGACAAACAACATCAGTTACTCGCCAGCCGTGAAACGTATCGGAAATCGGAAAACGTGAATAGAAAATAATGTTGATAAAAAGTGTCAGTTTGTTGTTGTTGCTGTCGGTACTGTGTATTGTGGGCGTGGCCCGAATAAAGGCGCAGACAGAAACGGAGCCGGATCGAAAGCGACCCATTACGGAGACGTGTTTGCTTTGCATGTGTGAGGCACTGAGTGGTTGCAATGCGACGAGTATCTGTGTGAACGGGGCATGTGGCATCTTTCGCCTAACCTGGGATCAGTGGGTGGACTCGGGACGTCTAACAGTGGCAGGGGATTCGCCCCTATCAGATAATTGTAAGTATAAAGCTTAATGTTTGTCGTAGGTCGATTAAAATTATTATGAATATCCCATCAGGAAATATGTTAAAAATTAATAAATAAAAATGTATAATATAAACATAAATATATATACGCATATTTGTCACAGCTTTCACAAACTGCGCTAGTGATCCACATTGTGCGGCGGATACGCTACAAAACTATATGTTCATATACGGGCAGGATTGCAATGAGGATGAGCAGGAGGATTGCTACGACTATGCTGCCGTACACTACATGGGTCCGTTCAATTGCAAAGCCGATATGCCCTACACCTTCGAGAGTATATTCAAAAAGTGTCTCAAACGAGCACATCGACAAGAACAACAAAACTAAACAAAATTATTAGCATGTAATTATTTATTCTAGAAAAAGTACAGTCGATTATATATATCCATATACATGTGGGATTTTCCAGCTAATAAAATTCACAATTGTTTCCAGTTTTGAATTTGATCTTATTTTAATGTAATCAATGCTAGCAAAGTGACTGCTCAGTCGTGGTCAAAGCGTGGCGGAGTCAACACAGCTCAACAGCTCCGATAACAATCGAGACGGAGACTGAAAAGTTGGATTAGTTGCAGCAATAAATCAGAAATAATAATATAAAAATAATTAAAATGTTTACCAATTGCCATTATTTACCGAGCTTTGTGCTTATTCCGTGGATATTGCTCGGCCTGTGGCACATTGGAGCTGGTGATGATGGTAAGCAATTACCATAGAGTCAGCCTACCTCTGAGAGTTTTTGTAAAAAAGGACTAGTGATTCACTTCCATAGAAACATGTTATCGGCAAGAATATTTAATTTCATCATTTCTAGCTCAGTTTATAGAAGATATAAACAAACTCTCCTTTTTTTCAGTAGGTGTAAACAGGTGGTGTCATGCTGAAAGCACACTCTGTTCCGAAGTTTTGTTAATTGATTACATTATTTTAAGCATCAGTTACAGGAAACGAAATAAAAATAAAAATTTGAAATCGGATAAAATTCTCTATTACGATTTTTAAAATCATTTCATCGCCATTCGCTCCACTATGCAGCTGCAGTGCGAGGCAATTATCTGCATATAGTATATGTAGCAATTGTTCTATTATTGAGTTTACAAACCGGCTACACTTTAATATCAACTAGCTAAGTACTGAATCGTATGTATTAAACGAAAGTCAAGTGAATTAAATGCTAATCAACTTGTACTACAGCAATTCGTCTCCGCTTAACCAACACTTCTTCTCTCTTTCTCCCTCTGTCTCTCTCCTTCTCTCTCTTTCTCATGGAGGTTTGATTGTTGACAAACCCGTTACGGAAAACTGCCTGGAATGTTTATGCGAGGCGAAGAGCAACTGCAATGCTACAAAAATATGTGTAAATGGCGCCTGCGGCATTTTTAGGATCACATGGGGCTACTGGACGGAGGGAGGATCGCTAACGTTGCCTAATGACACCTCATTGTCGGAGGAGGGTGAGAATCAAGTACTTCCTCAATCAAGTTGCTCAGTTTTAAGTTCTTAACCAAGAGGAATGAGAATATCATCAACAAATATTAATCAAATACTTTCTTAAATCAAGTTGAGCAATTTGAATTTTTAAGTGCAATCCACGAAGAATGAAAAACAATCAATAACCAGAATTGGAAACTTTGATTTTCTTACGTCGTTTGTTTTTTGCGCTTTTCAGCGTTTACAAATTGTGTGAACGATCCGATTTGCGCCGCCGAAACGATCCAGAAATATATGTATAAATATGGACAGGATTGCAATGGAGATGGGCGCATCGATTGCTTGGACTTTGGGGCCATACACAAGATGGGCAATCTGAGGTGTCAGGACGAGTTGCCTTACACTTTTGGCCGGATCTTTCACAAGTGCTTAATAAGAAAGGAGCGTGAAGCCAAATCAAAGGAATCATCTATAACTAAATAACTTTTCTTTATTTGTTGGGTTTTTTTTGTTTTCTGGTTTTCTGGTTTTTTGTTTTTCGAAAACAATTAATTTTTAATACACATTGCTTTAGGTTTGCCATTTGAACAGTTTCCAATCTATATAGAACTATAGTTATAGTATAATATATAATACATTGTATATTTATACATATACATATATATATATGTATGTATATAAATAGTATTAGTAAGTTTTTATTAGTATATAGTTTGTTATATGAAAACTACTTTAGAATTCTTTTTCAACTTTGTCAACGTTCACTAAATCTTTTCTCTTCTTTTTCATGTTATAATTGATTTTATAGAGGTTCTTAAATTTATACTGTTGTTTTCTGATTTTTTTGTTGCTTTAGCTCTGCTTTTGCATTTGTTTTATTTCATTATTTTTTTCGGTAATAAAATCTGTTAGGCATAGAATTAAACTTTGAATCAAATGAATATATTGTTTTTTGTTTGTTTTTGTTTGTATAACTTGAACCTTAAGTTTAGAATCTCTTGAAATTGTTAGTATTTATTATAAAACAATTGTTTCAAACAACCTTTCAACTTATGAGACAGATGACTTTGTTAGACTTGATTTAATAAAAGAAATAGAGAAAGAAAAGCTGTTTTAATAAAATGTAGTAAATAAACAAATATTGATTCACATCAACTTATTTCTATGCTCTGTTCCTAGGCCAGAGTCACATAAGTCTCTTAAAACAGGAAAACAACTACGAATTAGAACAAACCAAAAAGTATTTTTTATAACAAAAAATTTGTTCTTTAAAATTGCTGCGCTAAAAAACAATTTTTTGTGTTTATAGTTTTTGTTTTTGTTTACTGGTGTTTGGTAAAAAAATTAAGAAATATTTAATAAAAACGACTAAATTAAATAAATATCCTATAAATACAATCAAGCTCGTTTAATGTATGAAGTATGTGTGATGTGTGCGTGTGTGTGTGTGTGTGTGTGTGTGTGTGTATCAAGTCTATAATATGGCTGATATAATACAGATGCCAGTTATCGCTTGCATTATTTTCAATATTATCTCTGCGGGTTAATTAAGTTTATTTCTTATTGTTGCCATCGTTGACCAATAATAGTTCCTTGGCTTCCTTCTTGCCCCGCTTCTTTTCCTCCTTGGCATGCAGCTTGGCCATTCGTTCCTCCTCCTTGGCCATTCTTTTCTCCTCCTTTTGACATAAAATTAAATGTAATTAAATGCACATTATTTTTTGTGAAAATGTTTATTCATATCTAGCAGCTCTATTTACATACGGTATTAAGCATTAATTTATTGTTAGATAATATTTAAATATCTAGTAAAATGTTTGAGTTTGCTTGAGTTACGGAGTTTCTGCTAGTCAACCATGTTGCTTGTTTAACATGCAATAAATAGAAAACAAAAAGAAAATGCATCAGATGCTAAAAAAAGCGCATTATGAGGTACTTTTTTTTTTGACTGCAATAGACCATTCCCCACATCACCTACCTCCCTCATAACACCTAGCAGGCTTGTACAATTTGTGCCTGCCTGCCACAAAAGACGAGCGTTTAATGCAAACTTTTGCAGCAAACGAGGCCAATTACAAACATTGTGGTGCCCCTAGCGGCAAAACAATTAACTCGCACACAAAAAAAGTACAGTGTAAGAGAGAGAGAGAGAGAGAGAGAGAGAGAGATGTAAAAATGGAGGGATATTCACCTTTCTGGCTTCCTTTTCAGCCTTCATCTTGAGTTTATCCTCCTTCTTTTTGCGCTCCATGGATTCGTTCTTCTTGTTGTCTGCTTTCTCCTCTATCCAAGCGGAACATAATTAATTTCTGTCGGCATATATCGTGCGATCAGAACTTACTGTGATTGCTGCTGCTGCTGTTGTTGCTGCTATTGTTGCTGTTGTTGTTCTTATTGTTGTTGTTGTTGCTGCTGTTGTTGGAGAATATGGGATAGGTGCGATTGGAACCGCTTGAAGAGTATGGCCTACAGTTGCCTACACCACCCGCGCCTGCCGCCGACGATGATGAGGATGTGGAGGATGAAGAGGCCTTGCCCGTAGTCGTTGTGACCTTGGTGGCGGTGCCACGTCCACTTTGTCCCACCTTTCCCGCGGGCAGTCCACCTGCTGCGGCACCATTTGATGTCTTTTTCTCCTTGGGCATCACGTAGGCATTCTTGGGCAGCGAGTTCTTCGAGGTCACCGGACAAATCTTGGCACCGCCGGCCTTAAGCGGTGGCGGTGCCAGCACCGCAGCTGCCGTGCAGCTCAACTGTATATTCATCGGACTGGGACGACGTGGCGGTGGCGGCGACATCGCTTCACGCAGCAGCGGCGCCAGCTCATGGCTGCTTGACTTTGTGTAAGAGGCATAGCTGGAGGGGAAGAGAGAGACAGAGAGAGAGAGAGGAGCAGTAAGAGACGCCGTAAGAAAACGATTATAACATTTAAAATTTAATATAAATAACCTTTATTTTAATTTCGAAAATATTTGTAAAATATAAAAACAATTTTCAGGCAATCGCCTGAAATTTAGGTTGATTTTTTCCAAATGAAACTACGCACCGAAAGCGCGGATTGCTGACATGCACCGGCGAGGGATGTGGCACTTTGGCTGGACTGCGAAACTCCTTGATGGGTGGCAGTCGATTCTGAAGATCCAGCATACGGCTCTTCACATGCCGCCGACCCGGATAAGTGTGCGTCGGAGTGGGTGTCATGGCACCACTGCCATACCCGCTGCCACTACCACTGCCACTGCTGCTGGATGAGGATGCGGAATTGCTAAGCGTATGCAGCGGCTTGCGGGGCACAGCGCCAGAGCAGCCGCTGGGACAGCCGCCATGATGGGAATGATGAATGCCCGTGTCACGTGGCGAAAGCGAACCAACGCTAGCTGACGAACAGGAGGAGGAGCCCGATGGCGAGATCAACTGGTGATGTGCATGATGCTGCTGATGATGTTGATGATGATGATGATTGTGATGAGTGTTGGGTGAGGGCGGCGCCAAATGATGATGATTAGCAGCTGGCGAGCAGGGACCGCTGCTCGATATGGAAGACGTCTTGGAATAGTGCGAGTAGCCGGAAAGCGTTGAGCCCACCGAACCCGTCGATGAGCTCATTGAATAGAGGCTGTCTGATTGCGAAACGCCACGTCCATGGGCGCCACGCGACGACGCCGCACGTCGCAACGTCGCATGATGGAAGGCATGGTGCTGCTCACTGTGCGCATCATTCATCGAATAGGAGCTGGCGGAGGCGATGACGCCGCCAGCGTGTACCCCAGCGCTAGACCAGCTTTTGGCACCCATCGAATAGCTGCTTGCCGACTCCTGGATGCGCCAGCTGCCTGACGAGGATGTCAGACGATTCACCCGTGCGCGACATATCACACAGCGCAGTGGCAATAGACGCTGGGCCACCGCACTCTGGATGGTCTTCACGAAGCACCGGCGACAGACGACACGATGGCCACATGGAGAGGTTTGCATCGTTGCCCGTGCATTGATGCAGATCACGCACTCATCCTCCTGCGAGGTGGGTGGATCCGGTTCACTCTCCTCTTCCAGTTTGCTTAGCAGTTTGTCCTGTGTATCAAAAGAAAGTTCATTTTATTAGAGGAGAAATTCTCTAGTTCTGACATAAATATTTCATATTGCAGCCTAAAGATATGCTAGATTTTTTTTAAATAGTTGAACTAAAATCAATTCTTAGCAGCTTTTCCGAACTCAACTAATTTCCAGTTGGAAGGCAAGTTAAATCATTGGTTTTAGTCTGATTAATTTCTGCTTTCAATTTTAAAATATTAATTTTTAATGCATATATGCAATATCAATTCTTATTCTGTTAGTAGTATTCTCATTAACTTGATAATACTAATTAATTTTTCAATGCTAATGCAATTTTTTTCTTCACTTATGCTCTTATTTAATTATATTTTTTAATTTAAATCAACCTGCATTTGTTAAATTTTCTTCCAATTTAAACGTTAAAGTTCTCTAATTATTTTTTTTTTAAACAGTAAACAGTAAAAGTGTTTCGCTGTCGAAAAAAACTTTTGCCCATATTTAAATTATGCAACTACGCTTTATTTATTTGGGGTCATTAATTAACTGTAAATTATGTCAGCGTCTGCTGTTGGCCAAGGACGCCGAAACCTTTTTTTGGCATAAAAAAAATCAAATTGTGTACAATAAAATAAAAAATATTTATTGAATCGGACCATTTTCTAACTGTATTAAAATGAGCTATGTAAATTTATGAAATTGTCTCGACTTAATATGTTTGCTAACTGCTCATCAAATTGGCCAATAAGCTCTTCGCATTTGATAGACGTCTTCGGTGGTTGTTTATATATATATATATATATTTTTGTTTGGGTAGGAGTTCAACCTCAGGCTGTTTATTATTATACATTTATAAATAGTTTATTGTATAATTTTTAATCTGGAAAGAATTGTTAAAATTCGCATTGATGCCTTGATAATTTTTTATTGTTGCTTTTTAATTGCATTTGTTGTTTGCTATCAATAATTTTGTGAGTCAGCAAGTTTTATTTGTAGTATTTATATACGCCTTTTGAGAGTAGTAAACTTAACCTGAGGAAATGCGTAACACATAAATTATATTCCGCACTTAAGCTCTAATAGATTTGATTAAATAAGACATGGTCAAAGAAATGTGGTTAAATGGAAAACTAGTCAAATTATAATTTTGAAGCTTCTAAAAACGTTGTATTTTTTGAGAACCCTTTATAAATCTTGATTTATTTTTTGGGTACACGATTTTCTTATGGACTATATGGACTAATAATATTGGATGTTCCTGTAACTGGTTCTTAAAAAACATCGAATTGCTGTCGGCCTTTTTATGCCCATTATAATGGTTCTAAAGAGTATTAACTTTTCGGCCAACTAAAGAATAAAAATTGATAAAAGCTCTCATAACTTATTTCTCGCTCGAATTTATTGTTGTCAGTTAATGGTTTTATATGACAAATTGAAAGGCTTTAGAATAGCAATTGTCTATTTTTAGCGCCCTTTTTGTGAGCATTATATAAAAATAATAATTATTGTCGTACAATAAACCCCTTTTGAGAGAGTTCTAAGAACTCAAGGCAATAGGAAGTCGTAAACGAATGTATTTTAACAAATAAAAGGCTGTTAAACAGCTTCGGCCTGGCCAATGGACTAGAACACTGCCTTGCACTTGGCGGCGTTCATGGCCAAAAGCCAACACACACATATGCACACTTATGCTGAAGGCTGACTGAATTGCAATTGCCAATTAGCCATTAAATTAAAAACGGCTTGAAGACGCAAAGTATAAGAAGTTTTTTTTCGCTGTTATAAATCGTGCTTGAAGCTATCTATTTCTAGATGTTGTGATCAGTGTCTGACCCTGACTACCGGTCTTCATAGTCAGATTACTATCTATGCATAAATCAAAGTCAGCAGACACCCGCAACTTGGGCAAAATAATTGCGTTTGATAAATGCTCTTATTATGAAAAGTTGGCGCCTCGCTAATTGACCGGCAACGCAAGCTGAGAAGATGTTTAAGAAGAGAATAGAAAAAGTGGCAGATGAGTTGGGGTTGGTCAGAACTGGTCACGACGAAGTGCGGTAAGAATCATCAAAATCATCGCGGTTGTCAGCGGCGCAAACAACTGAGAAGGCATCTCAAATTGGCATATTGAAGTGGAATGAAAACGTCAGCATTCGGTCAAGGTGAGCCGGCCGGTTATATTATTATACACTGTACTAAAAACTAATTTGGAATGCATAATAGTCTTACAGCAATCATCACTTTGAACTCATCTCTCTATGATATATCTTCCTTATTTTTGGGGGATATGAATTGTTTGTTTAATTAAATAATCTCTCTACTTTTCCTTAACATCACAAAAAGCAAACCTACACATTTTTAAGCAGCAAAATCTAAAAATATACAATAAAAATGCAACGAGATTTCATATTATTATTATCATATTTTATTAGTTTTCGAATTTCTCTCGTGAAAACGTGAAACCTAATTAACATAGTAACTGATCTACGACATGTTGTCTAATGCTTCAGTTCTTGAGTAATTAGTAGTTTTACTTTTTTTTTTGAGATGATGATCTATGGCAACAAAATGCTTCAATTCTTAATTAGTTTTGTTTTATTATTGTTATGGACCACCCATAAAGATGCTCAACCGACTCAACAAAAAGGTAATTTCGTATGATTGCCGGTATTTGCAAGGGGCGTGCGACACATCAGGAAATAAAATAAAAAAAAATAACTTAACGACTTTTCTACTCAAGCGTGTAGGTGTGAGTGAGTGTTTGTTGATTGGCATGCGCGATTAGCTAATCTAAATATTTGGCACACCGGCTGAGGCGGAACATATGGAAAACGGCGATGATCAAGTTCGTTGCCTCAGTCTTTTGTTTTGGCACAGCGCCATGCGAATTTATTGAACTGACAGGCGGATAGAGAGACAGACAGACTGTCAGCTGACACCCCAATAAGCAATCAAAGCAAGCAAACCCAACATCAACTTCTAGGCAATAAAATGGTTCCCAGTCATCGTTGTTATCGTCATCGTCGTCGTCTTTGACGTCGTCGTCGATGTGCGTCTCAAGCAACGTTCAGTTCGTGTACGGATCTTGGTCAGAACAGAGCGTTGTTTGTGCCCAACAAAAAATTTAAGTTCGTATTCGTATTTTTGTTAAGTGTCGGTTTTATAGACGCGCCCAAAATAAGCCGTGCAATAAATGCGGAAGCAGTGTCTATCCAAATACAAATACTTCTCAAAGTGTGAAATTCGACGACAAGCCGTGTTAAATAAACCTCTATTTATTTATTTTTGAAACATATATATCTATATGCTGATAAGCATGTCCCAAGTTCATTGAACGTTTCAATATCGACGATTTAAAGTATATAGCAACTAACATTTTTTGCAATGGTTTTGCCAGCTGCGTCCACATTATGCAATGTTTTTACATTTATCTTGGGTGAGTTCTGTGTTCTCAACTTTTTAACACCCCCAAAAATAATCATAAATTCTCACATAGTTGGTAAAAATGTTGACTAAAGTATTTAGTCAGATATGTGAAAAAGTTGTTGTTTATAAGTTCAAGGTGGTGTGCATTGTAAATACACAAACTATGTAGGTACTGGTCTAAAAAAAAGATATGTATGTAGATAAGATTGGAAGTGCCAATTGTTGACAATTGATGCATGGGCCCAGCACTGACCAGCTAGCAGCTAGCAGTTAGCTTGTTTGAGGGTTTACTCAGCTGTGAAAGAAGGCCGACTGCCTTTTATTTCTTTTTGCATTTTGCCCCAGCGACCAATCGATAAATAACAATGGAACATCTGATCCGTGCTAACTTATAAATGAAGTCAAGGTTTTTAGTCGTTAAATTGTAGGAGCGAGATTTATATGTGAAATCTAGGCGGACTTATGTAATATATACATATATATTGGAAATGTGCAAACACTTGTTGCAGCTGACTGCATTTTTAGTTAAAGTTGAGAATTGGGAGTAAAGTTTAAAGAAAACATTATATAATAAAGGTATACATACACTATATATATTCTTGACAGATTTTAAAAATGCGAAACAAAAGTTATCGTCTACTATAGGCAGATACCGTTAATTTTCTTTTATCGATAGTTTTCGCGATTACAACAAAAGACTCTATATTTACTTTTGCAATACATATCTCAGAATTTGACAAATATATCATACAGCTCATAAATCTGTCTAAGAATTTAGTCTTTTCACTTGACGTGTAAATAATTCATTTTAAAAGCATATATAATAAATTTTATACGAATAAGTACCTTTCATATTGTCAATTCCCTTTTGACTATTATTTAAAAAAGCCATGTACTTAAATTTAACTTGTACTTTGAATATTTATCATTGTCCATAAAAGTTTATTGCTGTCCAGAAAATGCAATATTTTGAACAAAATGATTCCACACATATATCACAAGACCATTTTAAAATGAAAGAAAAAATGAACAAAAATTCATAAATGAAAAGAAACCCCCAATTAGTTTGAGTTTTATGACATCGGGGCATCCCTTGTTTTCATTATATATACGACGAAATTTTAATGGCCAACTCAGACTTTGTGACAGATAAATGGAGTCACAGGTCACTGGGAAATGGTTATATCATATCCAGAACTTAACCCATAAGTTCGCAATGTGATAAATAAAATACCAGCCAAAACGGCAAATTTAGCATGAGGTTGATAATTAACGGAGAGTCAAATAAAAAAAAACATTTAAATTAACAAAAGCAACAAGAAATACTTGAAATAAAATGCACGGCGTAACGCTGATTAAATAGCCGCGAAACGTGGAAGCAAAGCAAACAGAAGAAAAACAAAACAAAGCGAGTTGTTAACAAAAAACCAAGTAAGACATTCAAAACTCTTCCGCTCTGCAGCGAAAAAATGTATGCTGGTAATAAATTTACATAATTATCAGATATCTAAACTACATACATAAAGTTGGACTAAAGTGTTGGACGACATCAGAGTAGAGAAGAGAATGTCATAAAAAGCTGCTCGCTTCAATTGACCTTGTCTCAGGTCATGATTGTTTGTTAGTTCTGCATTTTATCGAAACGGACTCAATTCAGAAACAACGCTAAATTTCTGTAGCAAAACAAAAGCGACATAAAAAAAAATGCGATTTACTTCTTGTTGTTACTTTACGATGCATTGACATAGCATTGTTGACCCAGTGCCACGCCTACAACAACAGCGCCACCGGCACCGAACCTTTGGGATACCGGGCTGGTGATAAATTGGCACTCAATAAAAAATTATTTTTGTGACAGCTAGTTGGATACACTTAATAATTGAAGGCATTGGTAATGTAAAAATAACCACTGTTATGTAAATATTTGTATATCATTTTGAAATTGAAGATATTCCTACAAACTAAAATTTTTTAATTATTAATATTATTATATATTATTATTATTATTATTTTATTATTGAAGTCAAGGTGTTCCTTTGTATAACAATCTGGCAGTGAACAATATCTTAAGAGTAAGCACTTTAATGTCAAAGCGTATGTGGTTTAAAGTGAATCACATTTTCAACTTAATAAACGTAATGCCAAAAGTATAACAAAGAGTATTCATTAGTTATCAAGTTTCTTTAGCTATGTTTATATGCTTGTGTCAACATATATACACGTGTAATCGTTATGAGCACATAACATTTGTATCTCTACATAGATGTAATAAGCGGGGTATGCGTCACGTGCAGTTGTTTGCTTTTATTCCCTGTACCAATTAGAAATGGCTAAAAGGGTATATTGGAATTTTGTGTGTGACAGGTAGAAAAAGATTTCTCAGATCCCAAAATGTATATTTATTTGATCAGCATCAACAGGCAATTTCGTTCTCAGAGACCTCACATTTGGATTACAAGTTAAGTTTATTTAATTTTTCGATAATTGAAGCTGTATAATAAACCCCAAGATTTTATTTATTAACAGTAAAAATTGTGATCATATAAGAAAGATTGTACAAATAAAATGTGCTTTCATATTAAATTAAATAATATCAGCAAACTGACAATGTACAAAACAGGGTATCTGCTAGTCGTATTGCCTTTACTATATCATTTTAACTGGCTTTGTTGTGGTTGTTGCTATCATTGTTTTGTGGTGTCAAAGTTGTTGTAATTGTTGTTGTTGGTTGATTGTTTAGTTTGTTATTATGGGTAGCTCGCCCCAATCGTCACAATCAGATTCAAGTTCACGGCAAACTTGAGCTGTGCCACGCTTCGCTGGATGGCTGCTTTGCAGTCAAGTTATATGCCACATTGTGGCTGCTGTTGTTGGCTTGTTGTTGTTAGCTGCCTAATAAATCAATTAGCTATCAGGCACCATTTTTCACATGTCAAATTAGGAATTTGTAATGGAAAATCTCTGGCTTACAGATTAAATATGCTCTCTCTTTCTATCTCACTCTTTCTGTCTCTATTTTATGCGAAGCTGGCTCGCCAATCTTCTACAGTGCCGCACCGCGGGGCACCTGCAGCAGCTGCTGTGCGATACGCGAAAGCGAGGACATTAAGTTTCTGCTATACACGAGGTGAGTGGATTTGTCCTTGCTTCTTGACTCGTGCATATTAAAAGGTCATTGCTTGGCATTTTTCAGGAAAAACCGCAACTCGGCCCAGCTGTTGCCATTGAGTGACGATGCTCGACTGAAGCGAAGCAATTTCAATTTCAATTACCCGCTGGCCATCTATCTGCACGGCTTCTCCGAGTCGGCCACTGGCGACCAGCAGAGCAGCCAACAAATGAAGGATGGTAAGCGAAATTATTTTTACCTTAATCTAAACCCGTCAGCACCGTTGCTCATCGTCGCTATTTTTTGATTTCCTGTAATCACCTGAACCTATTCGTTTGCAGTTAACTTGAAAACGCTTAAACTGTGGAAAGTTTTGACACAACCTCTGATCCATCCATCATTTTATGTGATAGAATTTTAGGATGAACTTCGACCTAGTAATGCGTAGATGTGAAAACATTATTAAGATTCTCTTAATTTTTTACTAAGTGTAGCTTGTGGATAGTTTAGTAACTTGAAGAGTAAATCAGAATAAAATTTGACTTGACTGTAGAGCAGAGTGCAGCATTCTCACTTATTTTTTTATACACCCTGCAGCATTTTTACGTCGGGGCAGCTACAATGTGATACTGGTGGACTGGAGCGCGATGGTCTCTGTGCCGTGGTACTCGAGTTCCGTGGAGAATCTGCCTGTGGTTGCGAGATATTTGGCCCGATTTTTGCGGTATTTGGTGAGCAAGGGGTATGCGATGAAGCACATACATCTGATTGGATTCAGCTTGGGCGCCGAGGTGGCCGGATTTGCGGGCAAGCAGCTGCAGGAGTGGGGCATTAAGCTGACAAGGATAACAGCTTTGGATCCAGCCCTGCCGCTCTTTGAGGGAAACAGCTCCAATCGTCGACTCGGTCCCACAGATGCCCGCTTTGTAGATGTGATCCACACAGATGGGGGCATTTTGGGCAATCCGACAGCGATGGGACATGCAGACTTCTATCCGAATGGCGGACGACCCCTGCAACCGGGCTGTGCAAGACAGGAAATCGCCAATAATCGCTGGCTGGGCATTATTAGTAAGTGATTGCATTTCCATTTCCGGCCTAAAGCCCGAAAGCTCTTAATGCTTTTGTTTGTATACACTTTAGCAAACATTTAATTTGCGTTAGATGATTTCCTATTGCAAATTGCTTTGGTTATCCCAGTAAATTTCGATATCTCTGAAAATATGACAGCTAGTCATATTACTCCAATATTTGAGCAAATCTCGGAAATTATATTCAGAAGGGATATAAACTATGTTTTGTACATTAATTAAAGATACAAAATATTTCTCTCTTTTGAAATAGTTTATCATTTTTTGATTGAAAATTACCAGAAAGGAACTATGGCTTAAGTTACGACTACAGGGTATATATGGTAGTCGAGCACACTCAAATAAAACACCGTTTTGGTTTTTTTTACGTGTTGCAGTTGGCTGCAGTCATCAGCGCGCTTGGGAGTACTTTGTGGAGAGCATCCGGCAACCGTTGGCCTTTGTCGCCGAGCGTTGCGAACCCTCGCAAAACTTTGGCATCTGTCGCAATGGCAACAAAGGCGTTGCCCACATGGGTTATGCCGCGGATCCGAGGTGAGCTAAATCCCAAACAGAAATACCACCAACACTTCTTAATTTGTATTCTTCGCAGCCTGCGCGGCAAGTTCTATCTGGAGACGAATGACGCGAAGCCATTTGGGCGGCATGCTCAATCCTCGTCAGGCTCAATAATACCTCAGCTACCCATCACCTATAAGATGCCAAAGAATACCACCAGGACATCGGCACAACTGAGACTCAAGGAGCGGCAGGAGCTGGGAGATGAAAACAACACGCTGGGCAACAACATCGACAACATTGCATTGACGTGACAAAATGTTGAATGTGCCCCCGATTCCACACTCGCTTTTCTTCTCTACCTCGAGCGAGATTGAGGGAGAGAAAGATTGAGATTTATGTGAGCTGCGTGATTTCGAAGCAATGCAAGGATGTTTTGTCCTCATCCTTTGTAGTAGTAGTTGTAGCTTGTAAGTTGTCTTGTGATCTGTCTTTTAAGTATTGTTAGCACGTAAGCTGTTTTATCTATTTCAAAAGAAAATACTACCAACCAAGTCCAAAAAAAAGCATTTTCCGTTTGGTTTTTATATGTTGTAGAGAGAATACTGAGGCCTAAAGTGGCTCTATGGGACATTCACTTGGAATTTGGTTTTTTTATTAAGTGTGTATTATTTCTTATGCATATATCTGGTTGGTTAGAATTGCACACAGTAAGCTAAATGTTTCTGGTAAGATTTAAGAAATAATTTTGTATTACAAGAAAAACGTTTAACTTATTTTCCTTTTTCCCGCATTCATATTAAATGTAGTTGTAATTACGAGCTCATTTCAGGAATTTTAAAAATCAAATAATATTTCGTCAATTTACAGTGAATATATTTTGATTTGTATCTTTTATCGATTCGCATGATTATTTACATCTTTCAAGTAGTTGTTTTACAGACTTGCACCTCGTCCAACATATCAAATATAAATTCGTGGCAGCAAGCAACCCAACAAATTTCCCCTCTTCTCCCCTGCGCCTATCTGCTCGAGTTTTGACCTAGTAAAATGGTAGTCAAGGAAATTCACAAATCGTTGGCCTACGAATATTTACCTAATGCAAATGTAAATGCAGCAGCGACAGCAACATCAACTGGCAGCTTGCAGTTGGCACCTAGCAGCTGCTGCTGGTTGCAGCCTGGTTGCAGCCATACGTGCCACCAAGTTGCTGCTAAGTGGCACTGCAATAAAGCTGTCACGTTGCTTCTTGCTGCTTGCCTCGTTCAATGTTTTTTGCAAATCTGCATCGAGGCAAAAAAGAAAAGCACTCATTAATAATGCAACACACACAACATACAACGACTCACAAACACCACACACACACACCAGCACTTGCCACAACTTCCGCTCGTTAAGCGTTGGCCTATGAAATGAGTTGAAAATCGTTCGCCGCCGCAGCTCATTGCACATTATGGCGCACATCCTGCCGGTCCTGTTCCTGTTTCTCTTCCTCTTCTCCCTTTGCACACACAGGTTGCACAGTTTTAAATGCTGCAATTATTAAATGTAACTAGTTGTAACCTCAAACTGTATTATTAATTACAATTTAATTACGCCGGCAATTGCTCACACTATAATTACTGTTATGACTATTATTATTATTATTATACTTATACTTATTAGTACAATTATTATATTTTTTGGTCGTGTTCTGCCACCCAATTTTGTTCAGCTAAGTAATAATTTTGTGTGCTTTTTTCCTTGGTCGATTTTATTATTTTTGCTGGATGTCCTTGGGGGCGTACACTTAATATTTGATGTATATATTTTTTTGTTGCTACTACTGCTGCTTCTTTTTTTTTGTTTGCCGTTTTCTTAGTTGCTGCCTGCTGCTTTCTAAGGTTTCCCGTTGCGTCATTGTCGAAGCCCAAAGCACTTCGCATGTCGAATTTTGTTTGTTTTCTTTCTCTTCTTTGTATAATTTGCGTTGGTCTACCCTAACTTAAAGGTATTCTAATATAGTTAAGCGATGTAATATATATTGAAGTTGACAGTTCTGGTGCTATTTAAGTGAAGTTGTTTAGTTTAAGGGCTCGTTTGCATATGCAAGAGTTGGGAAAGTATAAGAAAATTATTCAACAAAATCAAAATTTATCGAAATTAATAACTAGAAAAAGAGCTGCTATTTTATATTTTCTGACTCCTTGAGGACTCAACGTTAAACAGCTCAGAAACACAACGAAAGGCTGAAAAAAGTTTAAAAACTAAGTATAGAAATTTCCACAATTTCCATACAACATTTGTTTGGCAACAGAAATGATATGAACTGAAATTCAATAAAAAATTTCTCACTTAGGGTATTTACAGTGGATCATTTGGCTTTTAGCAATGTTTTTTAGTTTTATGAGCGACTCAAAAAAAATTACTTAGGTTGCGTTCTCGTTTTCGCTTTTTATTTTTGTTTGGCATGAGTCACGCCTAAAACGAAAACTAAACTAAAAAAAATGTAAACATAAAAAACAAAAAATAAATAATAAATACAAACTGTCTGAGACGAGGGTCATCTAACGGGAATTACGAAATCTAGTCTGTGGTACGTGTTATGTGGCAGAGAAAATTAAGGTAATGTGCGTAAAGGCACTCAATGAAAAATGCATTATAACATGCCTACTTGATTGCTGAACAAATGAAAGGGCAATATGCGTTATTTAGAAATCAAATTAATTTACTCAACACAAGCGTGAGCAAATACACAAATAGAGAAATACATGCACACAAGGGACATAAACTAAAGGACCTTGATTTAGCATATCAATAAAATGAGGTAGTCGAGCAGCAGTTGTGTTTTGGGCCAATTAAGTATGAGTTTGATTATGATTATATCGTTATGGGGTACGTGTGGTTTTTGTTTTTACTTTTTTGCATAGCTGTTGGGCATGGCATATATGACAATGGGCACTGAACAAGTTGCAGACACGAGGTAAATGAACTCAAGCTTAATTCGTGCAACTCCCACGCAGGAAACACTGAAAATGACTTAGTCAGGGGCGTGTTGTCTAATGAGCTGCTTTCTTTTTGAGGTGCCACTTTGCAATTGATTGATTGATTGACTGATGTTCAAGATGGGTGTAGTTGTCGTTCCACGTTGTTGGTTGTTCGGCCTGTAGCCATATAACTTATTTCTAGCTCACAACTCATATATAATTTGGGACATTCTCACAAGTGTGCAGACATTTTGACACCATAAAAGTAGGCTAATACTCATACAACATGAGTTTGCATGTACTCACTGAATCACTCACTCACTCACCCAGTCACTCAATCAGTCAGTTAAGTTGACATCAGCTTGTTTTCATTTTGGCTGCACATCCTGAAGTTTAAACTCTTAAGTACTCGACAAAGGGGCACCACCCAACCAACAAAAAAAGAAAAAAAATAATTAAATCGATAAGGTTTTTGCATTGGCAATTCTTGTTTTATGCGCCCTCGGCATGCCAGCGAAAATAGAGCTGAGCCCGCCTCAGAAGTTGATATACCCTGTTCTAGTTTCAGTATCCAATCAACTGTTAAATAAAAGTTATATCAAATAACAGTTGTTCAATATTGACGAGTGGAGAACTATAACAATGCATTGACAGTCGATTCATGTTACACATAAATATTACCAGCAACATGACTAAATAAACCTATAGATTCCAAAAACCGACCTATTTTGTATATAAAAGTAGTTTCTGTGAATAAAATCTGTGAGCTACAAATAAGCCTCAGAAAACGGCAGATAGACAGACAGGCAGACATATATATATATATCTCTTTACCTTATTGAGTACTCTTTTTACATTTATTTTGATCAGCCTTTTGACAAATAATTTATTTATATCGACTCGGTAAGTGATGCTGATCAAGGATATAGATTTTTATATATTGTAAAATATGTACTGAAACCTCTAACGCGAGCTGGGTATTTATTAATAGAACCTGTACGACTGGGCGGCAGGGAAGGGAGGCCGTCAGTTAGACAGAGAGACAATAGCCTATTCCTCAGGTAATACAATGACAGGGCGACTCACGTGAAAGCACGTGCCATATGAAACTACTATTTATACTGTCAATGTATATGTGTGTGTGTGTGTTTTTTTATTTGTTGCATACTGGGCGTCATTTTACAAGTGTGTGTGTGTGGGTGTGTATATGTGTGTGTGTGTATTATGTATGTAGCTCTTTTTATTGTTTAGTGAATTTATTGCATTTAATATGCTCTTCATGTCAATTTTTATACATTGTTATAGAAGGCAAACAAGAGGGCGAAATAGAGAGCGATAGAGAGAGAAAGAGAGAGAGAGAGAGTAAGCAAAAGATGGAAGGACCAGGTGAAACATTTTTGGGTATCTGTGCTGAGTGTTCTAATTGTCACACACATTAAAATCCAATTAAAAGCGATAAAAACCATATAAGCAATACAAGTTTCATGAAGCCTGTCATCTGCAAAAGACTCGAAGACAATCAGCCTGTCCGAGTTTTAAGCATTGACACTGAAACCACACAAAATACATTTAAAGTAAAATTTTGTTAGATATAGCCAAAGATATAAGAAATCAAATTAGAAAAGTAAACAGGACTTTAACATTTTATGTAGTACTATTAGAAATTATAGCAAACAATTACGAATAAATCGCTTAAAGAACTGAAATCTGGTAAAACATTTAACTTCAAGAACATTGATTACTTTTAGTCAAAAATATTTAGTAAACATTTTAAGCAATTTGTTTATTACGGCTTTTGATAAAAAACAGGACTACTTTAACGTCTAACGAGACCTCATTTAACATTCCCAGATGACGACAAAGTCGTGAAGACAGTAACTGAATACCTAAGTCAAACTTTTGATTTCTTAAATCTGTTTTGTTGACTTCTTATTTATCACTTTTAACAGAATATTCAAGTTAAAAAACGCATTACAATAAAATCTTACTAAGAGTATATCAGACTCTGTATACTCTGTTCAATTGGCTCTGCAGCTAATTGACTCGGAGTTGCCAAAAAATAATATTATAAATAATAAAAATAATGATAATAACAATAGTAAGAATAATAGCATCAGATCTTTGTGAGTATTATAAGCATTCTAACAATATGTTTGAACTAAGCACACTTCTAAAAAACACAGCTTGCACAGAACTGTTAGACTGTGTGCGTTGTTTATTGTCGCTCACTGTGGCTGGGTCTATTTATCAATAGACGCGCTGGCTAATTGCAAAACTTGAACAGGCAGATAGAAGTGGCAACAACAGTAACGACAATGGACAGCAATAACAATGAGTTGTAGCTAACCGGGAGACATGGGCATAGGATGTGCACATACAATTACACACACATAGTAAGAGGGAGAGAGAAGGAGACAGAGAGCGATAGAGAGGGAGGCCTGTCTAAAGAGCAGCCATACAAATTGGTGACAAAAGTGTCAAATTTGCCAACTAAACAGTGCAGACACACATATATATAAACACATGTGCAAAGCAGAGCCTCATCAGACGTAATTATGGCTTTTAACACACACACACACACACACACACACACACATAGGAACGGGCTGAAAGGGAAAAGTTGAAATTGCCCCTGCGATGCCATTTTTGGTTTATTCATTGAAAGCCAGTTGAAAGCGCGCAAAAACAGTGAATAAGAGAGTACGGAGAGGTGTGGTGAGCGGTAGGTCGTGAGGGGGGGGGGGGTGTGTTTGTGTGTGTGTGTAAGTGTAAATGATATACCAGTTAAGTTAGTTAGCCCTTAGTTAGTTGACAGCATGAGTCAGCCAAATGGCATATTTGAAAGTTGCAACAGGCCAATCGAGGAGGAAGGAGGAGGCAAGGAATATGTAAGTGTGTGTGTGTGTGTGTAAGTGTGTGTGTGTGTGTGTAAGTGTGTGTGTGTGTGTAAGTGTGTGTGTGTGTGTAAGTGTGTGTGTGTGTGTGTAAGTGTGTGTGTGTGTAGGTGTGTGTGTGTGTGTGTAAGTGTGTGTGTGTAGTGCGAGCACTTTCTTTTCTACTGTTCCTATTTGTGAATGTGCAAAATGCCATAAATTAAGCTGGTAGAAGAAAAGGGGAAAGGCCAAAGCAGGGGGTAGCCGGCGCAGACGTGGAGTGTTGGAGAGAGTGAGGGGGAGGGCGTTGTTGGTTAAAAATCGACTCAATTGCAATAGTGCTGCAAGTGCTGCACTTTGGTGTGACGAGTGCGCGCCACAAAATAATTTACACACTTGCACTTAACGCAAATGGCTTTTAAATGAGCTGTGAATGAAAAACAAGAATATAAAAACATTGCTTTTCAGTGCAGCACAAATTGAAACAAGTAGGGGTGGTGAAAGGATGAGGTTGTTGCATAAAACGCTGATTTAAAACAATTGTCGCTGCTGCTGATTCAATGCAACTGCCAGAGATAAAAACAATAAATTTAATTGTAGCGCGGCCTTGAGCAAAATCAAAGCAAAAGAAATTCCAAAAGAGCAGCATACTCATTCCCAATACTCTTACTTTGTCGGAGGGTATTTCAGTTTTGTTGTGATAAGGTATATATATATATACTAATATGTTTCCAATCAGCATAAGTCAAGTCCAAGTCTGTTTGAATTAGTCAATATCTTATTATGCTTCTTCTATCAACTTTGGATCAATATAATTAATAACATATAGCTGTCATCGGAATAATCAGTTGATTTCGTTTGTTTGTAATTTCTAGTAAAAGGGTATGTTAAATTCAGCATGCCTCAAATAGAATCCATTTCTGTTTGCTGTGTCTTTTTTTTATTATTGCTATTTCAGCTAAAAGTTGTGTGCGCCCATTGTGTGTGCGTGTGTGTGTGTGTGTGCCGATGGTGTAGATTTTGCGGGCGCTTTTCCAATTTTGCGTCTGGTGTTTCCTGCAATGTGGCGGCGCACATTACAAAATTTATGACATTGTTCTTTATAGACTTCAATTTTTTTTTTGTGTTTTTGCGAGACAAGCTTTTAGTTTTGCATAAAGTTTTTGCTACCGTTTCCAGATACCCTGCAGCAGATATCAGCCGCAAATGGGTAGCTGGACAGGTAGATAAAGACCGAAAAGATAAATCGCTCGTACCTTAAAAGGGTACCTTAAAGTTGAGCTGGTTTTTCAAGTGTAAACTATTCTGCTGGTATTGAGTTATGGTCAATTTTTCCCCTTAACTGAATGCTGAAACTTTTGTGGCTTTCACTTTGAAACGCATAATGAAAAGGAATTAATGACACAAAAGAGGGAAAATATAGAAAAGTGAGAAGGGAGAGATATAAAGGGATAGAGATAGAGAGAGAGGGGAGAGTGCGAGCAAGAGATTGTATGTGCTTTGTTTTTATTGAGAACTGCATTGATTTGTTTTGGAAAGTTGAATATAAAATTAAAGCTTGGTAAAACAAACAATGCATTGTTTAAAATTGTTGTTGATAAAAGTTTCTATTCATGACAGATATTTAAAAAATATGGTAATCAAGCTAAAACTATTTATATAGACTCGGATATGTCGATAATAATTTATTACATGTTGATTATTATATTGCTTGGTAAGAGCACAATAAAATCGTAGGTTATAAGTTATCTAGGCAAAGCTTGTAAAAGAGGAACAACAGATGGACATGGTTAAATCGACTCTGTTACTGATGCCGAACGAGAAAATGCATACTCCAACGTCTAAACTTATACAGCTAACCTTTAAATTACTATTCACACCGTTTTTGCAAAAACCAGAGCCAAAGCGTATAACAATTTATACGATCTCCAATGGCCAATGGGTAAAAAGGACTCCGCCAGGACTCGGTTAGCTCAGCTCCTAAACGCTTCAATCAATGCAATTAAAGTAAATGCACAACAACAACAGCAATCAGATTTGCCATGTTGTACTTTCTATATATATATATATATATATATATATATATATATATATACATGTACGAAAATGTAAGATGTAAGTAAAATATAGTTACAAAAATTATGAAAATGTATTCTATTAATACTACAAATAAGTAAACATTTAAAGATGACACACCTTATAAAATTATTAGGAATAAAATTAGTCTATAATGTAATCACAAATGAGCTGGAAAAATAAAAGCAGTAGAGCTATATTGTTTCTAGAAATTCGATTTGAGGTGTGGGTATATATTATAAATTAATTTGCATTTTTTGAAGCAACGTTTCTATTATTTTGTTCGCAAGTGTAAGTAACATATACTATATGCGATATAATGGCGCAGACATCGCGTGAGTTGCGCTAATGCATATTGCCACACCCACGTTGCACACAATCCTTTCTGTTTTGCTTTTGGGTTGTGGCAGCCACGTCGAGTGCAGCACGTGTGCAAACAGAAGCAGCTGAAGCAAACACCTGACATTCTTGTAAAATCAAAAACCTTGGCAACAACAACAATGACTCGAACTCAATGCGTAAACAGTAAAGTTTAATGCACTCTAATTGCTCGAGGCAAAGACAGCGCTTTTATGTGTCGACTCAAAGGGCGTGCAACTTGTCTCGGAGTCGGAGTGAGACGGAGTGGCCGTCGGTAGTTGTCGCGATGACAAAGCAATTGTTACTACAACTCCCCAAGGAATCATTAAAATAGCTACACTGCGAAAAAATAACAGGAATATAGTGGAACCGAGAGGGAGAGCAACTAAGCGACGCCCAGTCTACACCTATACACACAAATAAATAAAATTAATTCACGATAGTGAAACTGATGTATTTAGTAATATATGTTTGTGTGTATGATTATATGAATATAAGAATAAAATTACAAATGTACAAATACACAATTAAATATATATAGTTGGTAAGCAAAATATATCCTTAATCGATTTTGATACATATTTAGTAACTAATCGGTTATAAATTTTTATCGAATGGGTAGAAAAAAAATATATGAACTCTTTTTAGTCATTTCTATCTTATATACAACATAAAAATATGTTGCACTTGATCAAAACATTTCATAACATGGCCACGACTTTTCGCTCCGTGTAGCAGAATTTAAATAAAGCAAAGTGCAGCGGCGAGAATGTTGCGTGTGAGTTGACTTTAGCTGTCGCTGTTGCTGTGGCAAGGGACTCAAAAGTTCAACCACTTGACGATTGATTGTGCCAACAAAGCAACAAGAACAATGGTCGCCATGCGGATATCCGGTTAAGTTACGCATATGTATGTGTATGTGTGTGTGCGTTGGTTGGTGTGTACATGTTTAGCGCTCATCAAGTTGATTAATGTTTGATATTAATGATTTATTTATTCCTGTCTGCCGAGGCTGCCAACAGCAGCAGACGTCAAACACACTAATAAAACAGGTATAAACCAGAATGTGAACGCCAAAGTGCTGTATCAAAAGACCATTTATAATTTTGGACGACACTTAAAGGGGAAAGGCGAGGGGACTGAAATGTTAATGGGGGGCGAGGGTGTCTTTTCGTACACTAAAAACAAAATTATTTTCAACCGCTGTGTGTGATTTATTTGGTGGGCTGTCTGTGTCCGCAAAAACAAAAATACGGTAGCAGAAAATGAAGCCAAGCCAAGCCAAGGCTCTGTTTCTGTTTCTGACCAAGTTCTGCCCATGTTCTGGCAATGTTTTGGCATTGGCTAGTTTTTTGATGACTAAGCTGGTTTACATTTTTTTTCTGCTGCTCAACTTGCCAACTCAAAGTATGTGGTCAGTAGTAATACCATATACATATTTATATATATATATAAAGCATCTGCATTTGTTGGGCCAAGCTGCAAATTGCATAGGACGACAAATGTTGCAACGGCAAGCTAATGATAATCGGCAGCAGGCAGCAGGACTTCCAATTCATTTCACTTCGTATCGTTTCGAAGGTAAAGTCCATACATTTGCAGGCAGCATTTCAATGTCAGGTCCTTGCGCCGTTTGCTCGACTTCCGCTCAACAAAATTATAAATTATTGCAGCTTGGCAAAAAATATTTTTTTTTTTTTCTCATACTCTACCTATTGCATATAGTGGACATTTCTCTAGGCTGGAGTAAACAAAATCGATAACATCGATAAGTACTAATCGGAATGAGCTAAGGTCATCAAATGTTGTCGTGTATTCCCGTTAAAGACACATACATATTACTGTCGCACTCATACGTTCTTTAATAGTCGCTCCACCCAAAAACAGTTTATTTCTTATCAAGCTGATTTTTATGCAGTGTATTCGTTAGTCGTTGCAAATTTCTCTCTCTGGTTTTCTATTACTTATTTAGTTATATTTTTATTATCTCAATTCTGCTTCATATGTTTTTATTTTTATGTTGCTTTGTCACGCGAGTTCTGAGCATAAAAATCGGTATTTTGGCCGCTTGTTAAACATTTGACAGCGTTTAGCTTTTAAGTAGGACTCAAAATGGGGCCTACATTTCTCATTCTCCATCCTTCTCCGTACCATATTTTCCATTCACTAATCAACATTTAATGGGCTGGGACACCTAGGCCTATGCGTCATATTTAATGCCCGTTTACATGAATAACAAAATATCGCGCATACGCCACAAATGCCACAGAACATATATCTACTATATATAATTTATATATGAGTGTGCGTTCATATCT
The DNA here is from genome assembly GCA_035042125.1 of Drosophila longiperda. Taxonomy (NCBI): domain Eukaryota; kingdom Metazoa; phylum Arthropoda; class Insecta; order Diptera; family Drosophilidae; genus Drosophila; species Drosophila longiperda. Next base: position 254,146 of record JAWNLV010000107.1, read on the forward strand.
GCTATAGACATAAACATAATTAGACGCCATTAGTTCCGCTCAGTTGCCGGCATTTGAAAAATGTGTGCCAGGCTGACTGACAGACAAACGAGAGACGCCTCACGCATTGCTTGCCACACATGTCGTATGCGCAACGTGTGCCAACAGAGACAACACATCAGAATTTCACTTTGACATTTCTGAACTTGTTTTGACTTTTCTGAAGATATACTTTGTGGAGACTAATGTATAGAAAGCAAACATGAAGTAAAAATTATATTGTCTGTGCACATATATATACTATATATATATATATACACATATACTCTCTGCGAATGCTTTAGGCTTTTAAATTTAACTCATTGGAATAATGATAACATGTGATCGAGCCTTGCACATCGTTTTTTTCTAATTATGGACAGGGAAGTGGGGTAGCTATTAGACTATGAATGAATAAATTGTCTACAAATTTGTGCAATAAGGATCTGAATTAGCATTATTAATATATTTTATTATTTTTCCTTGCGATCTAGTTGATACAGTCACTATAACCTATCTTAATTTCAGACTCTGCCCAAAATAATTGCTGCTTATGCAGCATATGCCCCAACTTTATTATACCCCTTCACTTTTTTTCAGGGCAGAAATAGATTGGCATCTATGAGCTCTAGCAAAAGACTATAGAGATATAACTCTATATAACTTATATTTCAATAATAAAATTGGATTTTATTTTTCACTGTTTACAACGCACTTTCGCCTCGATTGCTTAAAAATCACGACAAGTTTTCGGATATCGCACGACAGACATGTCTGTAATGAGCTCATTGCGGGGCGCTCTCAACCACCACTTCCTCACCTCCCCTATTGTTCCAACGTCGCTTTCTTCGTTCCTCCCTGAGCCTTGTCAGCTAATTTAAATGCCAGTTGACTGTTGAACAAAACTGTTTTCAGATAGCAATCTAAGTTCTACTCAACTCTACTGTACTCTACGCACTCCACTCTAGTCTCCTCTCCTCACCATTCCTCTTCACCTCTTTCCAAACCATCCCTTTCAATTTTTGCCTCATTTACGTTGTGCTTTGCGATGCGCATAAAATTTTTTATTTTAGGGGCATTCAGTTGTAGAGGTTTCCCCTGGCACATGGCTTTCGGCATTAGCCTAATTGTTGTTAGTGCCCATACACACATACACACGCACACAGGAAAAAAGGCACATTTTTCGTTGTTTTTTTTCATACATTTTGCTGGCCATTTAATTGTAAAAGCATTTTAATACGCAGCTTTTTTCTTACTTGCTTCCGCTAATGTTGCATTAAAGCTTTTGTGTGTGTGTGTGTGTAAGTGTGTGTGCCGTTCTTTTCAAGGTCGCGTGCAGAAATTACAGTCACGCGTCAGATTTTTATGCAAAGCAGGCAAAAGTCAGAACTCAGCCACTTTTTCAAAAGATTTTTTTTTCTTTTTTTTTTTTGCATGTGCAATTTTTAAATGTTGTTGTTGTCATATGTAAATTCTAACATATGTAAATATCCAAGAGTGTGTGTGTGTGTGTGCTTTTGCCTGCCTTTTGAGCCGGTCATAAATTTCAAGCAAGTCTCGTAAAATCTCAAGTGAGCTTTGCCTTTTTTCTCACAGTGTTTCATTGCTCATTTTCAGAGGACGTTGTTGTTGTTGCTAAGCAAATGCAAATGAACAGAGAGAAATGTTTGTTTTCTGCCAGGCCATTCGGCAAATTGCTTGATAACAAATGCTGGCTTAAAAGCTTTAACCGGTTGAAATTCAAGGAATTTAGTCAGAAATCATTCAGTTTAGTTTGGACAAAATCTGACTAATAAAATGCGAAGCTTCAAAAAATTTAATGCCATTTATCAACAATATAAAAACACAATGAAATTGGGTACAAGGTTATAATGAAAATATATATAACATATAATTGTAATGTAAGTAAAAAGTTGTAATAGGCATCTGCGACTTTAAATGGAGTATATAAATTATTGATCAGCATCGAGTACATTATTACTATTTAATTATACGTTTTATTATTTAATTAAACTAATGTATACAATTCCATTAAACACACAACTATGTCTACTTATATTAAAAATTATATTTAATGCCAAAGTACTCTGTATGTTATTCCTAAAGCCCAAGAAAAACACTTGTAATTCCCCATAGTTCACAGCCCATTTAATTTCAGTGGTTATGTTAATGTTCCCAATAGAGCTGAGCCCATTTTTTTTTTTGTTTGGAATTTAGACCCAAAAATGGAAATAGTTTTACGTGTTTCACACATTCGCACACATATGCACACACACATGAAAATAATATTTGTATATATATGAAATGTCACACGAATTTACGACACGTTTTATGGACGAAATTTTATTGGGTTGACTTGACAAAAAAAAACTAAGGCTGGTTTCACCTTTGACGATTTATGTTCGCCATTTTCAAAAACTATTTGCCAAAGCTGAATGCGAGACGAAAGCAAACAAAAATAAGGAGTGAGAGGGACAGAGAAATGACAAGAAGAAGAAGAACAGGAAGTACTTTAAAAATGTCAAAGGGATGTCAAAAGCAGCAGAAGAAGCAAAAAAACACACAAGCAGCGGTGTCGCTGCGCAGCTGCTGCGCTGTCAACTCTCGCTTTTTGTTTGTTTTTAGACCCTTAAAGGCTTGTCTGATTGTTGTTGTTGTAGTTGTTGTTGTAGCAGAGAGGCTAATGATGCCCGCAGCTTTGATAAAGCAGCCGACAACAATTTTATTGCATGTGTTTTATGTGTGAGGAGCATGATGAAAGCCAACTCAATACTTGAACCAAAAAGTTACTCGAATATGTAAAATGTAATCTCCTCGACCAAATAACGGTGGAGTGGCAGGGAGAGATAGAGAGAGGGAAATAAGCTTGAGAATTAGTTAAATTCTTGGTATGGTTTTTGTGGACTTAAGTGAAGGAACGACAGATATAATATAGACATACAGGGAGAGAGACATATATAGAATGATAGATATATAGATAGATAAATATATAAGGAGAGATACTGAGAGAAAGAAATAGATAGACAGACATATAGATAATGATAAACATAAGTAGATGGAGAGATAGAGAAGAGAATTTCTTAAATTTGTAAGTAGCTTTCTGGAGTTGACGGATTAAAATGCTAGAAAAAAAGAAACAGAGTGAGAGATATATAAATGGCCATTAATCATAAGGGATGTAAAATCATTAAACCCTTATCGATAGTGTTTGCTCAATAATCATAAACAATGCAAGCTTCCAGCACATACGGAAAACAAACAAACTTTTTCGCAAAATTCGAGTTAGATTAGATAATATGATGGCCAGTGCAGCCAAATGATTTCCCTAGAACTGGTACGTTTTCCACAGAAGGGATTGGGGGACTAATATTTAAAAATAAATTTAAAGATATTATTGAGATGAACTTACGATTTTGTGATGGAGGGCGGAGAGTTCGCGTTCAGTGACCCGTCGACTGGCCGCCTCGCGTCTTCTCTGCCGGAACTGGCTGTACTTGTAGGCGAGCATTACGCCTGGCAAGGCAAGCGCCTCCAACGGAGACTTTCTTCCAAAGGGCATCTCTGCTCAATATTTGTCCTTGGAATCCTTTACGGGCGAGTGTTGAATTATTGCTTTAGGTGTTTTGATATATTCACAATTTAAGTTGAGAGGAGTTGCCTCGGCTAGTGTCTCATTATTATTGGTATTAGCGGTTTTATTATTACTATTGATTTTGTGTAAGCACAACACAATTTAAACATTGTGTTGTTGCCCGGGCAGTTTGCTTAAGCGACTACACACACAATTTTCCATAGAGGATTTTTTATGGGATTTTCCGTTTTCTTCGCATGCTGCAAATTCACACTTTGCACTCGTCGTCGGTTCACCTGTGTGTGGTCTGTGTGTGTGTGTTTGTGTTGGGAATCAAATTTCTAATGAGCCACTTTCACCCTCTCTGTGCGATTTGCATCCACTTTTATTTCGAGAGTGTTGCAAGTGGTTTGTTTATTGAGGAGGTATAGGTTAATTTGTTCTTACAGCCACACACATTGAGCCATAAGTTGTGTGTGTCTGTATAAACATAGCATACTCTGATATATGTTTTTATTTATGTTGTTTTTAATAATAGTTCAAATAATTTATTTTCTACAAATGAAAAAAGCGCCGGTCTAAAAACCTAGAATTACTTAAAGTTTTAGATTTATTTTTACTGCCATGACAGTTTTAGAAGTCAGTTTAAATAACTATTTAAAACACATTTTTGAAACAGAAACCAGTTTCCAACTGGTAATGAAATAAAATAAATAATCTCGTAGATTATATTAAAAAAATACAGATTTTTAAAAATAACTTTGTGTTTTCATAATTAGAATTTGATAGCTTTGCAGCAGAAGTAAAAAATGCTGCTGCCCAAATAGCCAGGCAAATAAATTGATGCCGTCGAAGGGGATGGGAGAGGTTCGGGGAAGAGATGGCTCTTATCATTATTTGTCAGAAACGTGGGCATTAAAAATGCTAAGAAATTTATGCTTTGACTTTTGGCCCTGCTATCAAATTACAAGGCGAAAGACGAACATTAATTTCAATTAGAAATCACACACACAAACAAACACATACACACACACATACAGCAGCGCATAACTGTAAATCACAAGTGAAGGCGGAGTTAGGAGTATAAGGCCGTTGGGTTAGGTTTGCGGAGGGGGAGGGGGTACAGACTCGTGTTGTGTGTGGTTAACGAAACTGTCGCTGATTACACGCTGCGTTTAGTTTAACTTTTATTTGTATTCAAGTTAAGACTGACACACACATGCACACACATACACGAGGGCGCACCAGTGAAAGAGAGAAGGAGAGAGAGCGGTAGAGTGGGTGAGGTGAATTGGAATTAAAGGTGAATTCGCTGCTTGCACGTTTTGCTTATTTGTTTTGTTATGCGGCGACACGTGCGTCGGCGGCCAACGTAGAACGTCGAATGTCGCAGCAGCTTCAGCCTCGCAAAATTCCCACGCAAAGTCAACACTGGAAGCTGCGTATCTATCTGCCTGTGTGTGTTTGTGTGTGTGTCAGTGCGACGCACTTCCAGTGCTGGAGGTGGGGTCGTTTTCTTCTCTGTTTTCAATGCAGGTTGTTTATTTGCACGCGGTTTGCTTTTTCATTTGTTTTGCTTCCTCTTCCTCTTAATTCTTTTTTTTTACTTGAAAAACACGCAAATTTCTTTTATATTTTTTTTACACTAATTAAGGCGCAACGAATTTTTTGTTGTTGTTGGTTACAAGGCGTAAGGTGCACGAGCGTCGCGTAACGTGTTCGTCGCGTGCGCACTTTTTTCTTTCTTGGCAACCTGCAGCGTGGCGCCTTCGCAAGCGACTGCTGTAAAAAGGATTTACGCTTGCTTCCAGCAACTGGCAGCTGACAGACCAACAATACTTGCTAACTGCGCAGTCGCCGTAAATTTACAGTTAGCCGGCTATATTGGGTATAACAGTTTTTGTGAGCTCTTTTGCCATGATTTTGGTGTCTCGTAAACAAAACGTCATCACATTTACTGTGTGTTTGTGTGTGCGTGAGTGTGGAAACAACTCACAAACAGTGGGCAAAATTTACGATTACTGTTGGCAAAGAATTTGCACATTTCTCTTATTGATTTCACCTCAGAATCGATAAAGCTTTGAAAGCAACACTTCGGCAATGATATGATAAATTTAAATAAATCTTTTTCACAGAGGCGAATTGCGAACGAAAGATAGATTTGTGATCGAAAAGTAAATGTATAACCAAAAATTAATTTAAGAATGTATGCAAAAAGTATGTAATTTTATAAGAAAAGCAATAATATCTAAGAATATTAAAATCTAAATCTAAAATTTATGCAGTTTTGATGTTGTTGGCGAATTTTAACAATTTGTACAATTCTATTTAACGAGTGCTTTTTCATTAACAGGTTTGGCATTGCGTGGTGCCGCTAATTGTTGAAACTTTTCTGTGGCCAGCAATAATGATAATTATAATAATAACAATTATAATAATCAAGGCCAGTTTGGTCAATAGCTATGAATGTGGCTAATTATTGAGTTAATTGAGCTTCAAGCTAATTTTAATAATAATAATAAGCACGAGCAACATGTTGCTACCGTTTAAGTTTTTGTGCAACATGTAGATATCGCTTCGCTTACAAAGTATTTAAATAATTAATTTATGTTGCTATCGTTGACAACATGATCAAAGTGTTGCTGGCGCTTTGTATCTTACCATTACACACATATTAACTATTTTCTAGACAAGCCAAAAACACTCTCTGCTGCTTCTGATTAAGAGCTCAGCTCAAGTAACAAAAACAACATAAATAAATTGCCAAATTATCGAAACAAACGTTAAAGTGAAGAGAGCCCAAAAACACAAAATATAATGCAAAGCAAATAACTGGAAATGCAGCAGACAACTGTGCTACAGCTTTACTAAAGCTGTTCAATGCGCTGAGCGCAAATTAAAAAAAAATGAGAGAGCTTGACAAAGTGATTGAGAGAGTGATGGCGAGGTGAGAAAGTGGTAACATTTCGCTCTCTCTTTCGTTTTCTCTCTCGCATGGCCTGCTTTGCTTGAGTGCAAAAACAATTTGAGTGGCAAAACAAAAAAAAAAAGAAAAACGAACAAAGCGACGCCATGGAAATGATGACGTAAATTGAAAGCAAGCCAGCAACAACAACAATAACATCTATTTGCATTGTACCGTTATATGTCCTTAGATTTGTCTGTCTGTCTACACCACGCAATCTGCTCAGGTATGTCAGTGTGATTGTGAGGGGAGGATAGAGGGCGTGAGTGCGAAATGCATTCGCTTGCCTGTCGAGCATTTGTCGAATTGAGAGCAACAATAAAAACTGCACTTCTCAGAAACGGATACATTTATGAGTAAAGCTCGCAGTTGCTGTTGTTTATGGCATTATTGTTGTAACTCTAATGACATTTTCCATTGTTTCCCGAGCATTTTTACGACTCGCTGACAACGCTTCCATTTCCGCTTTAACCTCAGCTTCAACTCTTGTTATAGAGATGTGCAGCCCTAGGTTTGAAATTACACTTCAGTGTTTTGATAAACAAATTTTTAAAAACTTTACATATTTTCCAACATTTTGACAGTCACAAATTTAGATATTTCTTTTAGTCACGAGCCCATTACAATTCCCTTGCTCCGCCGTCATGTCACGACACGTCAGGACACGTTAGGACACGTCACGGATTTATGTTTAGCTCGCCAGTTGCAGCTACTATTTCAGTATAAGTTTTGGTTGACTTTGCAGCAGCAGCAGAAGCTGCATGCAACCTGCAGTTGGCTTTGTTTGTTTTGCCGCTTGTTTGCTGTGTATGTCCTTCACACACACACATGCACACTCAGCCACACACACGCAGTTTCTCATATTTCGCTGTCCTTAAAAACTTTTGCACTTTGTGCTCAATTTGGTTTTTGTTGTTTTTTTTTTTTTTTGGTTGAGTTGTGCGTTTCTATTTCTATTTTTAGGCAGCCACAAAGCTCGTTGCACACACACACACACATAGACATGCTAAGGTTAATAGCATTTCTGTTGGTGGAAGGGGGGTAATAATGTTAGATATCAATCATACGCCATGTGTTTTTTTTTCTTGTTTTCTTTTGTTGTTACGAAAATTTCTGCTCATATTTCTCATATATCTCATGCTTTAAATGCATAAATAAATCATGAATAATTAAATGAATGAGAATTATAAGAGAGAGTGGACAAGAGAGAGAGAGATAGATATAGAGAGAGCGAGAGACAGTGTGAGAGAGAGAGAGAGAGAAAAAAAGAACAGCACCTTCAAATTATTGTCTCTGACATTGTTCAAGTTTGTTGACGTTGTCTTCGTTGCACAGACAGACAGACAGACAGACTGACAAGATGTTCCATTGACGTCACAACATTACTGCACATAACACACACACACACACAACCACACAGAGACACATACAACAGCAGCTGCTGATTGCCATCACTTCCTCACTCCTTCCCCGGCTTGGCGCATTGCAATGATACAACATGCCACAAGCAGCAGTCGCCAGTTACCAAATACTACATGCCACATGACACATGCCTCCCCTGACCTTAGCCAAATTGTTTACACTTATCACGCCAAATGTTTGCACAGAAGCAGAAACATTGGCGAATCATCAATTTGGACATTGTAAACAGGCTCTGAAAACAAATAATTTATTTTGTAGAAAATATAAAATAAAATAAAATAAGTAAAAGTTAAATATGTGCAACAAAATTTTAATTAACAGTTGGCAAATTATGATTAATAAACTATGAAAAAGGGGAATGTTTTAAAACGTTTACAATTAAAATCATTTTTTTTATTTTCTAAAAATAAATTTCCATCTAAAATAGAGGGGGAAAAAAGTGCTAGAATTGGATTAAAGATGTATTCGATAGGTGTTCGATCAAAGGGAAGCTCTGGAACTGCTGTGGGCACCATCACCTACCACTCGGACACTTGGCTGGCTTCCTCTTGACTCTGGCAGCATTTGACTGCTTGACGCTGTGGGTCAGTTGCTTCTGGCGCTTCAAAGAGCGCAGTTCTCAGGTCGAGTACAAGAAACGGAAAACGGCTCGAATTTAATCACATATTTTCGAGTTGTGCAAACCCTTTTGAGTCATGGCTGCCGCAGCAGTTGCCACACCAGGAGCCACCGTGCTGCCTTCCGCTCCTGCCGCAGGTCCCGCAGCGGCAACAACCGCTTCAACTCGCAAAGGTCCTGCCGGGGCAGCAGTAACAGCTGCCACTGCTGGGAAAGGACCACAGAATCAGGTGGAAATTGCCGGCGAGGCGAATATCGTCAACTATATGAAGAACAGATTGCGCAAGGGGGCAATGAAGCGCAAGGGTCTCGAGGTGGTCAACGGACACCGATTTGTGGTGCGCTTCTTCAAGCAGCCCACCTACTGCGGTCACTGCAAGGACTTCATTTGGTAAGCTTACAATAGCCACAGGCGAAGGAAACGCAGCCACAAACAGAACACAACAACAACAACAACAGCAACAACAACAGTTATAATAGAAACTGCAACTGTAACTTTTTTTTTAGCTCAACTTATTTTATTTTTATTTTTTTGCTAGTTCTCATTCAAATACCCTTTTCTCATTGGTTGCAAGTTAGGAAGGATATCGATTGTGTTGTAGGAAAAGGAAACAACTCCTATGAAGACTCTTCTGTTTTTGGTATTGCCAATCTCTGAGATTAGAGTAGCTAAGCAGTTTTGTAAAAATCAGACAAGTTATTTATTTTATTTTATATATTTTAATTAATATTTATTATAGCATTCACAAGCTCTTCAATTTTTAAACGTATGCAATTAAAATGAGGTCTCTTCAAGCGCAGTTTAATTTTATTGCGACAATCTATAAATTGTTGCTTGATCCTCATCGAGTACCCTGAAATATCTTAGTGACATCCGATAGATAACCACATGGCTTAAGGGTCGATCTCTGTTAGATCTCATTTGGACTATAATTTTCTTCAGTTTCTTGGAGTGTTTTGATCTGAAGTTGAGCTTATGCTTTTTACAGGATATTTGCCTGTCGACTACTCTCGACAAGAATATTGCTCTTTTTGTTGGTGTTTTATGTTTTTGTTGCGTTGCCTAATTTAATTAGTGCTCTGTAAGTTGACACGTATTTTTCTTGTTGTTGTTGTCTCTGTCACACTCTGCCTCATTCTTTCTCTCTCTTTTCCTTTCTCATTGTCTCTTTCTTTTGCATTGTTGAATTGAATAATTCAGGGGCTTTGGAAAACAAGGTTTTCAGTGCGAGGGTAGGTTGAAGACTTTAACTCAAGCATGGACATGGACTAATTGCACACTAATTTCGCACAAACAGAATGTCGCTTTAATATACATCAGAAGTGCTGCAAGTTTGTGGTCTTCAAGTGTCCTGGCAAGGACACTGATTTCGATGCCGACTGTGCGAAGGTGAAGCATTCTTGGATCTCGACCACCTACACCACGCCCACCTTCTGCGATGAGTGCGGCATGTTGTTGCACGGCGTTGCCCATCAGGGACTCAAGTGTGAGAGTAAGTGTTTCCTGAGCAACATACACTCAGAAAAAATCACCCAACATTTTCATAAATTCCCAAAAAAAAAAATAGTTTTCAACCATTATGATAATTTATTAAATGTTTATAAAACTCACAAAAGCTAATTAACAGCTAATTTTTTTAAAATTAAAATTAAAAATGTATACTTAAGAAATTACTTTCTGAATAACAGGATGACAAACCATTCTTAAATCTGTTTGTTTTTTTTGAGTGTAGTCCTCAATTAATATTTGTTTCATGCAGATTGCAATCTGAATGTGCATCCAAAGTGCCAGGAGTGTGTGCCACCGATGTGTGGCGCCGATATCAGCGAGGTGCGTGGCAAGCTTCTACTCTTCGTGGAGCTGAAAGGCAACAATTTAAAAGTGGAGAGTGAGTAAACCCCAATTAGAGTACTCTTATTAATGATTGCTATGAATTTATCGTGTTATCAGATCAGAGACAATTCGTCAGAAATTTTATAAATGATCTTAATTTTAATATTATATTTTTTTTTTTTTATTTATTTTGTAATCTTTAGTTAAGGAGGCAGCTAACCTGATACCCATGGATACCAATGGGTTCAGCGATCCCTATATAGCCGTCCAAATGCATCCCGATCGCTCGGGACGCACCAAGAAAAAGACAAAAACCATACAGAAGAATCTGAATCCGGCCTTCAATGAGACTTTTACATTGTGGGTGATTTTACTAAAATATGCTTGAAACTTGAACCATTCAAAAAATGGATTTCAATTCACAGCGAGCTGCAGCCACAGGATAGGGATAAGCGTCTGTTGATTGAGGTCTGGGATTGGGATCGCACCTCACGCAACGATTTCATGGGCTCGTTCTCGTTCAGCTTGGAGGAGCTGCAAAAGGAGCCCATCGATGGCTGGTACAAGTTTCTGTCGCAGGTCGAGGGTGAACACTACAACATACCCTGTGTGGATGTCATCAATGATATGGCCCGACTGCGCGATGAGGTGCAAGTGAGTAAAGCCAGCCGCAACTGCTCCCATTTATCCGAAATCCTGAGTCGAATATCTACAATCTCAGCTCGACCGTCGCCCCAACGAGAAGCGGCGCATGGACAACAAGGATATGCCGCATAATATGAACAAGAGAGACATGATTCGCGCAGCTGACTTTAATTTTGTGAAGACCATTGGCAAAGGATCGTTTGGCAAGGTCCTTTTGGCCGAGCGCCGTGGCACCAATGAGCTGTATGCGGTGAAAGTGCTGCGCAAGGATGTCATCATCCAAACGGATGACATGGAGTTGCCCATGAACGAAAAACGCATTCTGGCGTTGTCGGGTCGTCCGCCCTTCCTTGTCGCTATGCACTCCTGTTTCCAGACCATGGACCGCCTCTTCTTTGTCATGGAGTATTGCAAGGGTGGGGATCTCATGTACCACATGCAGCAATACGGACGCTTCAAAGAATCAGTTGCCGTGTAAGTATTTCCGGCTAAGGGGACTATTCTTATATCTTCTATATATATTCTGGTTTCGCTTTTAGTTTTTATGCTGCGGAAATTGCAATAGCTTTGTTTTTTCTGCACGATCATGAAATCATCTATCGCGATCTGAAGCTGGACAATGTTCTGCTGGATGGTGAGGGACACGTCAAACTTGTGGACTTTGGCCTGAGCAAGGCGGGCGTCTCAGATCGGCAGACAACTCGCACCTTCTGCGGCACACCCAACTATATGGCTCCGGAGGTGAGATCAGAAAAATATATCTATAAAAGTCATTTGGGAGATATGGAGGGATCTGTTTTAAGATACAGATATACCCATTAACGATATAGTTGGTAGGATGAAGAAATTTGTATAATCCATTATTATACCAATTACCTTTCTTTCAGATTGTCAGCTTGGATCCGTATTCGACTTCGGCTGATTGGTGGTCTTATGGGGTATTGCTATACGAACTGATGGCCGGTCAGGCGCCATTCGATGGCGAAGATGAGAGCTCCGTTTTCCGCAACATCAAGGACAAGAAGGCCATCTTTCCCAAGCACTTCACCCAGGAGGCCATGGATATTTTAACGAGCGTAGGTAGAATATGTACTTATTTTATTAATAACTCATTTCCTACCTTCTTCCATATAGTTTCTGGCAAAGAAGCCAAACAATCGTTTAGGGGCGGGTCGCTATGCTCGCCAGGAAATCACCACCCATCCCTTCTTCTGCAATGTGGACTGGGACACGGCGGAGGCTTGTGAAATGCAACCCCCAATTGTGCCTAGGATTGTAAGCCCCTTGTCCCAGCTATAGGCCCAACTGGTTCATTTGATTTTATTTTTTTTGATTTATTTTTCGTTTGCAGAAACATCGCAAGGATATCAGCAATTTTGATGAGGCGTTTACCAAGGAGAAAACAGATCTAACTCCTACTGATAAATTGTTCATGATGAATTTGGATCAAAATGATTTCATTGGCTTCTCATTTATGAATCCCGAGTTTATAACCATTATTTAAGCTTTGCGACTATTGTGACTAGTGTTAAAAGCTCAGGTTGCGGTAACAAATAAAGGATGTCAACGGAAGCTTTAAAAAGCTTATTCGTATAACACATGTGTTGAGCGGAAGCTTTTAAAATTCCATTAACAGTGAGCGGCGGGCTTTACTCTCTTCAACATTCGACTTACAGTTAAAATCAAGCTGTTACGCTCTTTCATTACGACTACTGAGAGCCCAGATAGTAATCGACAACAAGCCAGGCAGTCTCGGGCTAGAATCGAGCCCGGTCGGAGCTGTTTACCCTGTTTATGAGGTCAGGTGAACCAAAAAAGATGAACAGATGGGGAGGGGAAGGGTGGGCTAGCTCCTCGCCTGTTTGGGCCATGAACACTGAACTTTAACCTTCAAAGGGGAAACATAAGCAAAACTCGCATGCGAGATTAGCCAGGGGAATTGCAGAAACAGAAACTCACCACGCAAGCTGAAGAGACACATGGATGAAATGGTAGGATAAGATGAAGATGATCAAAAACAGCAGGAGGAGGAGAAGACAGAGTTGTTAATTAACTGACCTACTCTTGAATGATGAGCTGGCTGACAATCTGAAATATGTCAAGCGACCCTGTCAAATTTCATCAGTTTGAAGCAACTAAATGTTAACTTGTTGCTGCCTCCTACTCTGGGCATCTTGTGTATTGCACGTTCGCAGACTGAAATTAGCTGTTTCCAATTCAATTTATTTCGCACTCGCATTGTCATTTTTTCTGTCACTCTAAATTTATCCGCCGAGCCTTGCGTGCTTTCAGCTGTAAAATTCTTCGCAAATTGTTTTCGGCTGACACTCACATACGCATATACACACACACACTCACACACACAGGTTAGAGGGCAAATGCCTTTTGCTTTATTGTGGCCTGTTTTTTAATGAAAAGTGCGGCTTTTTTTTTGTGTCGGAAAACCCTCAACTGTTCTCTGTGTCTTGGGTCATGACCGCAAAAATAGTTTCGGGCATACCAAAAATATTTCTTGGCTCGTCTCTTTGCAGACATTCTAATACAATAAATTCCTTGGCCAGTATATCACCCACCCCTAGACATGGATTTCATTCTGGCCGTGAATGGCCAGTTGCAGAGAACACTTGAAATTGTGCCAAAATCTATTCAAGGTGCTGGCATTGTCCAACAAATAACCCATTTCAGGGCCAGCCATTTGACAAGCAGTTAGTTATCCTACCTCAAAAGCGATTGCTTTGATTTCCTTCAAAAATAATCAATGGAAATTTATATAAATTATCTGCAGTTAATTGCATGCTTTTTACGCATTTTTTTTTTAAATACTTCATTTATTTATATCCATTTACTTAATAATTTTTTAAATTGTATTTTTTATGATTTGTTGGTACATTTACTAAGTTATTATACAAAGTTATACCCCAAATGGTCAATAAACTTTCTCTTGAAGCCATCAGCAACTAATGGTATCAAAGTTTATATTTGGAAAGTAAAAGGTTTTCATTTTCCTTACATTTTCTAGGGCCTTAAGCCCCTGTTTGCACTCTATTAGTGGGTGCAATTTGCAGTTTTATGTGGACTTTGCTGTGGCAGCCACAAGCGTTGCGTTGCAGTGTCCTTGCTGTTGCTGCTACCTTAACCGCAACATGTGACGCTGTCCCCAAGCTAAAATGGGATGTGGCAGGAACAGGAGCAAAGGAAACACTTCGCATTAGGATGTGCCAAAGTGTTTAACACAGTATAAATAATAGCTCCTCGCATGTGTGCTTGTGGGTGTGTATGTGGGTGTGTGTGAGTGTGTGTTGAATATTGTATGTGTACAGGACAACTATCTTCCTGGCTGAGCAACAAAAGAGTTGAGCACACCTCACTGTAAACCCGGCGAAGGCATCCCTTGAAGGCCTCACTCAGCTCGAAAGGCTAATTAAGCCTTGACCTGGCAGCAGATAAGTGTACAAATAAATGAATTTACTCCAAGTTTAAATCCAAGTTAAACTCCAATTCCAATTTTAAGACGGAGACCGCAGCTTCAGAAATATTTTCAACTCAGGACACATAAACCACAATTACGAGTTGAGAGTTTCTGTGACAAGAGACAATCTTAACGTGGTTTGAGAGTGAACCAATTTTTGATACTCTAGTTAAAAGAGTATAGTCAATATAGAAATAGTATATTATATAAATAATAAGCTTAAGATAAACAACAAATATCTAGACTGATTTTACGATGCGACAATATTAATCATGTGTTTTAAAAAATAAGCAATATTCGAATAAAAAACAACATAAAGTTCAAGTAATTTCTAATTGCTATGAATAATATTTATTGGAAATTGGAAATAAAAATATGCAAGTCTTCTTTTATTTTATACTTTACCACATTTTAAAAAATATAATTTTGAGCTCAGCATTAAATCTTTTACACCGAAAGATTTTTCTAGCTCTAGGTCAACAAAAAGAAAATGGCTCCTTGAAGGACATTAAAATAAGAATACGGAAAAAGCAGACTTATTTATTTTCATAGGTTCCCTTCTTTTATTATGCTCGTGTAGAGGGTGTTTTGAATTTATCGTACAGTTTGTTTCATCAACATCGGACTATATCATATCATATACATTCAGCCACCATTGCAATAATCGGGAGGTGATTGACTTTCCTCCGCAAGAGTTTTTCAACTGAAAGCGATTCTCTCTTAGTTTCTTGGTTATATAATAAATAAATATGCGCATTTTTATGCGAATCCAACATAAATATAAATATATATATGTGTATATATTTATTTATTTATTTATCTGTGCTTTTGACAGTCGCAGCGGGATATGCAAATCGCTGCGCTCCATTTGGCGGTCACTGAAGCCTGTCTGACTGCCTGACTGCCTGTTAGCCTGTCTGATAGAACTTGGCTTAAACAGAAAGTGGTTGAAACGCTGCACTCAACAAATTGTCGAATGCAACTGTAGTTGACAACAGGCAGCAGGGGTGGGGGACGGGGGAAGGCAGGCAGTCAAGTGAGCAAGAACCGTTAAAGGATAAAGGCAAACAAGGACACACGGCAACAGTTTGTTTGTCAAAGTGTTGAAAGCGTGAAACGTGCCCAAAAGGAAGTGCTTGGCTAAGGGAGGAAGGGTGTAGGGGATGGAAGACAAATCCAGAGAGCGCCATGTTTGCCTAGCCGCATCGTATATGGGGGACGTGGGCGTGGCAGCAGTTTAAATATTTAGGCAGCACTTACAATGTCAGTCCCAAAACAACAACAACAACAACAACAACAAAAAGAACAACCACGGGTAAAAGCTAAAATAAGTCAGAGAGTGTTCGACTTGCAGATACCCCGTAGACAGCCCTAAAAACTCAACAGTTAGTTCAATATGACAAATACGTTTTGGTTGCACTTATAAAAATAAACCATATTATTCAGAATATGCATTTTCAAAGGAAGGGCATTTGAATTTTATATATATCAAAATTCCTAAAATTGGTGCAGTTATCGGTAAAATTAAATCTACATATATATGTATTCAATAATTTGTATTCTAAGTATGAAGTCTCCAGCTCTTCTAGTCTCGAAGATCGGCTTGTTCACACGGATTAACATGACTAAATCAGCTGATAAAGATTATTTATATATATATGTCTCCCACTTCTTCAAATGCACTACTAAATTACACCCGGTTTGGTCCTCTTTTAACGGGTACTATAAAGTACGTCCAATAAAATTAATACACTAGGATCAAGGATTGTCATTGCCACCAAGGACACATTCAATAGCAGTGGCTAATTCCAGGCAACATTTTGTGACTTTTGTGGGCTCACAAAGAGAAACAGAAAGACAGAGAGAGAGCGAGAGAGAAAGAGAGAGTCTGCGAAGTAGTTACGCTTGTTATGGCCAACACATTAGAGAGGAAGTTGGGGAAAGGAAGAAGGCAACTTAACAGCCTCGTCGTGTGCTGAAGCGGAAACGGAAGTGACAGTCTATAAAAAAAAGATGGACGGCAGGACACGCAGCTTTCAGTTTGCCTTCAGAGTGCTGCCTGAGGCACCACATGAATAAGAAACAATTCTAATCGTTCTCGTTGCCTCACACAAAATTGTATGCATAAATATCTAAATTATCATACAGGGGCAAGCATACACTGCGAGAAAAGCTAACGGCTTTTATCTAAACTATTGTCAATAACTTTAAGTACATAACTCTAACTTGACCCAAATTTCCTGCATGTGTCTGCTGGACAAGAACATTAAATTCTGGGAGATGGTCATAAAATACTTTTGCACACCGACTCGTTAAAAAGCGATTTGAAACTTGTTTTTTATGTTTGCCACTTTTTCACTTGTTTGTTTTTACGACGCGGGGTGCCACAACTGCTGTCACGTGCCCCAAAAAAACGAGAGAAACGAGAAGTAAAATATGCAAATAGAGAAAACATTTCAAGCGAAATTATTTGTAGCCATTATTTTTATTTTGTTGGGTATTTGATTTGCAGATTTAAGATGTAGGCAAATGAAAGGGAAATGAATGTGGCAACAAATTGTAGTGGGCGTGGTATTTCTTAGGATACCTTTGATTTTTACATGAACACATTGTTCTGAATAGTTTCACTTAAAGTTGTTTTTTCAGTAAAGCAACACAGAAATCAGCAATTCAGACACTCAAGCGAGTCGTAAATGAATTCGATTGCGACAAGTGAATGTGAATGTGAATGTAAATGTAAATGTGAGTGTGCTTCTGGGCCAGGGGCTTAGAGAGTGAAAGGTATGAAAGGTATAAATACCTAGATGATATTTTAGTCCGCTTTTGATCATTTTTATTTCATATGTATATATAACGCCTTTTATTTTATAATATTTTTTTTAACTTTACTTAACTTGTCCTCTTCCCGGTTAATCAATAATAAAACATTAAGATTATTTGTATGTATTTTTAATTATTTATTTTATTTTTCTATTACAATTACAATTCACACATTATTTCTATTGTTTTAATCAACAGCTGATTTCTTTTCTCCCCTCTTTATTTCAGTGCGCCACTGCTCAGTCACACACACACACACACACACACACACACATGTGCTGTATAGATTTATATGCATATATAGTTGAATGTGACGAGCATGTCCCATCAGTCACCTAGGGTTCCTCTGCCCCTCGGTTATTTGCAATCCCAATGCAAACAGCACTCATAAAATAATTATGCAGACTTTACGTTAGCTTGCGTTACGTTGCGTTGCGTTGCATTACGTTACGTTACGTTACTTTCGTTACATTTCTTTATGTTTTGTTATGCGAAACGCAGAGGAAGTTACGCATTTTAGTGCCAGTCCCAATTCCGGTTTCACAGTCCCCAAAGGTAGAAGCTGTTAAATCAACACACGCACACACACACACACACACACACACAGGCAACTATGGTATACGTGTTTCTGGGGTTTTCTTTCTCTTTCACCCAGTTGTTAAAAATTTAACTCGCCAGCAAGTTTAGTACTATGAATTGGTCAATATATAGCTGATATAACCAGTGTATTCACTGGACAGTCGTGTGATTAATTGAAGCGATTCAAGCGATGCTTTGAGCGATTTTATGACACGCTTGCTTCATAAACTTATAAACTGCAATAAAAAATACTCTGAAACACTAGCAACATCGGAACGCAATGCGAAGAAAGAGAAAGGCAAACAGAAAGAGAAAGAGAAATGGGAAAAATGTCACCCGTTTTGTAAAAGAATCCGTCAATATTGAATAGACAAAGTAACTTGGCCAAGTTGTTCGGTCGTTGCGCTCGTTACGCTTCACTGCCGTTTAAAAGCGCAACGAACCTCCTATTTATGTGTGTGTGCGAGAGTGTGTGTGTTGGTGTGTGTGCATCGTATCAAGCAACACAATGTGCGACTTTCTTGGTTGCATCAAAGTAAATGTCCTCGGAGCTATTTGGCTCACTTTCATATCATTTGATTGCCAGATACGCGGCGGAAGTGTCGAATGCGTGCATTTTATTTTACTATTACACACAAAGAGTCCAAGTTTAATAGTAAAAGGTATATTAAGTATACGACGGGGATCATGCTATGTTCAGTAAATTATGCAAGGATAAATCGGGGGAACGGGAGAAATAAAGATAGGGAGAGAGATGGAGTGAAAAACAAAGATAAGCGATAAAACCAAGAGATGCAGAAGAAGTGCGAGAAATAAATATGAAGTGAGACCAAAAGACAAATAAATATAGAGTAAAGAAAAGTAAGTAATTAAAAGAGGAAGTAAATAAAATTCGAGGAGAAATATGAGAGAACAGACACAGCGAGATTAAAAAGGGTTGGAAATGGAAGAAAACCAAAGAAAATTAAATCTGAAGGAATGAAACGATCTGACAGATTGAGAAATTAAGATAGAACTGGAAATAATGAACAGTCAAATGTTTAATAGAAGACAGAGAATGAGAAAGATTAGAAAAAAAGAAAGAGAAGCATAAATAAAGACAATTAAATTAAGAGAAACGCTTTTTCTTCAATTTATTTTTGTTGTTGTTGTATTTAGATATAATTACTTATACAATTTGTTTTTATCTTATAGCTATTTTTATATTATTTTATTTTTTATATATTTACAATTTCTTTCTAAATTTTTCTCTATGTGTACAACAGCTAGTTGTGGGCTGGCAAAGGAGATATTTTCGTTGCGTATTCAAGCGTTGAATTTTCATGTATTTTCAATTTGTGCAACTGGTTGCCAATGCATGCTTGTATGTGTTTGTGTGTGTGTGTGTGTGTGTTAGCCTACATGTTGACATGCTTAATTGAGTGCATATAAGTGGAATATTTTTGCTACGCAGCCCAAAAAAAAAACCGTTTCCTGTTCCTGTTCCTGTTCCCCTTCCTGTTCCTGTTTCATACCTTCAATGGAAAGCGGATTTCTTCATTACCCAAAAATTATGCACTGGGGCAGTGGAATATATTTATGGCATTACGTGTGCCGCAGATGAAGAACGAACAGATGAGGAAGAAGAAGAGTAAGAGGAAGAGGAAGAGGAAGAGAAAAAGACCTCAATGGGCATTTAATATAAATGCACATAAATTGTTTGTCGGCGAAGGCATCACAAGAAACTGGCAGGGAGCAGAGGAATGGGAAAGAGGTGGAAGGGGAAGGGCGCAGAGGCGAGCATTTTTTGGCAACTGGCAATAATTGGCACTTAAGTGCCAAATTATAAGCCTTATTGGGGCTTAACTTTGTTTTTTTTTATTGTTTTTTGGCAGCACATAAATTTTTTGATATTGCAAATGTTATTCTAAGCCCAATATAAATGGTCAAAAATTATACAATGCAGCTGTGTATACATTTCCGATGTATGTAAAGCAATGAAGAAAGATCTTAAAGTTACGAAAATAGTCAGTATTTTAGAAATAATATAAAAAAATTAAATGTATTTGGGATTTTGTTTAAGCAATCTGGATTTAAAATATAGTTGAGCCTTTTAGCTAATTGTATTGGCAACTACTGCAATATGCGGTTCCTTCCATCGCTTACATAATTACTCCCTACTGTGCCCTTGAATCTCTCTGTCTCTCTCTCTCTCTCTCTCTCTCTCTCTCACTGTCTGTGCCTCTGTGTCTGTCTCTCTGAGTGGCAATAAGCTAAGCAGCATTTCATTTAAAACGAGCAGCCAATTTGAATTTGACAAAACGACGTCTTGCTAAAGACAGTTTCTATGTTTTTCTGTACTTATTTATATATATATTACTTTTTCAATTACGCGATTACAGCTTTACCCAGGAGAGCAGCATCTGCTATAAGGGATGCCCCATTCAGGTGATGTGCTATGGGGCGTGGGTTTAGTTCAGTTTGGAGATAGGCAAAAAGCGATTCAGTGTTGCGTGCGTTGCATACCAATGGGACAGAGATATACAAGCAGCTAGGCTGACAGACAGACACAATACACGATAAGACATACAACAACATTAATAAACCAGAGACAGACAGAGGAAGAGAGAGAGAGAGAGAGAGAGAGGGAGTATCGCATGCGGGGATAGCTTAAAAAGTAGTTCTGTGTGAGAGGGGGAAGCAAAACAGATGCTGACCACCACCAATATTGGGAATGGGAAGCTGCTGACATAACTTACGAGTTCTTTTTTTCTTCCAAATAGTCACTATTATAAATTGGGCAAAAACAGACGAGCAGAGGGAGTAGATGCTGCTGCTCGTCAATATCAATATTATTGCATCAGTTTTTTCTCTATTAGGATTCGACTTGTGATGCAGCTCCCTATCCGAGCTAGTGAAGAATAAGTGTGAAGTTTTTCTTTCAGATGCATTTTACTCAACCTCTTTATGCATTTTACTTATTGTCTGATGATCCCACATGAGATGTAAATAAATAAAAGCACCTCCCCAATGTGCATAAATTATACATATTTATCCAATATACAAAAATATTTATAAATGTATGTACAAAATTATATATACAATCTGAGACACGTTTCACTCTATTCAATAAGCCACCTGTCATCAACTTTTTGCTTATGCCGAGCATATACCGTTAACCACCCACGCACAGTCAAACACACACAAGCAGAGAGTTTTCTTTGATTAAAAATTCATGTCGTATACGCAACTCAAGAAGTGGCAAGCGTATTTAGATGCGCCTCAAACAGACAAATGAAGCAGATTTTGTTGTTGTTGTTTTTGCTAATGCTAATTTTGTGTGTAAATAATGTAGAGCATATCAAAGTAAAAGTATATTTCAAAGTGAAAGTCAAAATGAATCTGACAAAAAAAAAGGCCAAGTGCGATGGCAAAAAAGCAAACAAAAAAAAGATAAAACGGAGACGCGAAAATAATCGGATTGGAAAACTGCCTGGAAATCAGAAAAATCTTAATTTGTGACAAAAATAGGAAACGAAATGAATCGCATAAATACTTTTACACAAATGGAGTGACAAATGTTGCCTTGACCAGCGGAGCGTATACGCAATGTGCAAATGCAAAGCAATACTGGTAACGGATATCGGATATCGGATAAAGTTAAACGCTGATAATCATTGATAGCAAGCATCTTGCAAATGGCTCAAGACATTGTTACATTTTTACGCAGAAATAAATTTCATTTGTTTAGATGACTTGGGTTTTTTAATTTAAAGAGAGATTGGAAAAGGGCCATCAAAAAAAATGTGAAAAAAGTTGAGATGAAAAGCTGTTAAGGGTGTCTATTAATTTTAAAATTATTTGGAGACCTTTGCTGCTTCGATTACAATAAATATATAACGGTAGCATGCCATAAGCGGTATTAGAGATTAAGCAGATAAGATTGAAGCTGCGGAAAAGCCATCCAAATTGGGCATTTTTATAAGTACTCTCTTGAAATTGGGGATTTGGGCTGTTGACAAATAAAAACATGTAAATTAAAAAGAGATAAGCTTGACAAGGTCTTTAGAAATATGTTCTCTTAAATTACCATATACCATTTTGAAGTTTTTAGTTGCAAAGTTGCAAATGCAGCTTAAGCTTAATACATTAATTCAACTTTGGCTCTTGCCAAACAATTAAAGTATTTTAGCAAGTCTGCGTTGCAACTTGGACAAACTTTGTGCAGACGTGATCAAAAGTTGAACAAGTATTTTATTCAACATAATCGTCAATTTACTCAACATAATCGCTTGAGCAGACCATTTGAGAAAGTTGATCAACAAAATCGTTGACAAACAACATAAATTGAAAAGCCAAGAAAGCTGAGAAACTGTGAACAAAGTGTAAAATTAAATTGAAAGCTGACAAACGTTTCCATAAGCATCGTTTTTATGACCATTATCATTACTATCACTACCATCATCCTAAACTAACACCATCATCAACATCATCTCCTTGGGCTGCATCAGCTGCAGGCTTTAGGGATGAATCACAAAATGTATTGTGTATAAGAGACAAACGCTCTCAAAGTTTTCTGCCTTTTTTCTTGGTTTTGTATGGGCCATTGAAAATGGTTAAAAGGGTATGCTGAAGTTGGAAAAGAATTTGCAACAGGCAGCAGGATGGGGATTTAGATTATTTTATATTATCGATTGTCGATATAAATCGATAAGTGTTATACGTTTCCTTTCCACCTTTCCAACCATGTAACTTTATACTTAGTCATAACAATAATCTTTAGGTAACAAAAAATAGCTGCAAATAGTATATTAATATTAATCATATAAGATCTTGAATACAGAGTATCTGCTAGTCAAGCTCTCTATGCTAAGCCATTCTTGGCGGATTTTTTCTATGCGTCTTTTCGTTATCCATTATAGGCAAAATTTCTCAATTGAAAAGGAAAACGCAGGCAGCAGGCAACGAAAGCCAGAAACTTTTCATTTTCGGCAATAGAAAAGTTTTCCTTTTTTTTTTTTTTCTCTTTTGCGGCGCATGTGTTAGTTGTGTGTGTGTATGTGTGTGTGTCCCTGACAGCCAAAACCGAGAGAGATAGCGCAACAATTGAAGAATAAAAAACGTATAGCAACACAAAAAAAAAAAAAACAAATCAAAGCGAAAAGTGCACAAAAAGTCAAGTTCAAACTGAAAGTATTTTTTTTTTCTTACCAATAAATTCAACTGGAGATGGAGCTCTCCGTTATAGCACAATTTCTGATTTCAGAGTGGAAACAAGATGAAGCAGCGTAAAAATTTAATTATAGTGCCATAAATAATATTTTAAGGCCTCAGGCCAAGTTAAAATATATTTAAAAGCAATCGATGGATATGAAATACTTATGTACGCAAAGATGAAAAGTAGGCAACAAGCTGTGGCAACTATTTTAATCAGCTTGCCTTCGACGACAAATAAAATAAAAATAAAACACGAAACTTCCTCTCAAGAACTTAATTTGCAATAAATTAGAAGCCTCACATTTAACGAGTAGTTTGCAAACCTCAAAAAAAAAAAAAAAATGGAAAAAACTGCAGAAAAAAATGTTTGACAGTTTGACTCTCAAGGAAGCAGAAGAAGATGAGGTAATTGTGATTGTAGTAGTAACTGTATAAGATGAAGCAGAAGTCGAACAGTTGCAGGCTGCGTGCTAACGGAAACGGAAATGAGCAAAGAGAAAACTGTGTGAACAACGTTTAGCAGACCCAGCGACAAAAAGAAACGGAAACAAGTAAGAATGTTTGAGTAGAGAGTGCGCGACAGGCAGATACCCCTTACAATAATATAAGCAATATTCAAATCAACAAGAACTTACATTTTAAGTTTAAAGTCTCTAGCTCCTTTGATCTCTGAGGTTACTTATTTGTACAGACAGACAGATGGACACGGCTAAATCGAATATGGATTCTATTCTATTCTATTACATAATTTTGCTCAGCTTCATTAACTTAATTGACTTGACTGTTGATCTTGATCAAAAAACTTTATAATATCTGCTTACTCATGACTCAAGCATAAACCCTGTCACAACTTCAACCCACCCCTTCTTACCCATATTTTAAATGGGTTCAAAGCATACAAAAAAAAAAGAAGAACAAGAAATGGCATTCAGCGGAAACAGCGAGAGACACAAAAGGCGTACGAGCGAAACGTGAAAAAAGCAACAGTTCAGCTCAGTTCAGCTGCAAAACGTTAAATGAATGTAAGGCAGAAGCAGGCAATGCCAATGACTGCTTCTACCATATATAGGGAAAGTACAGAGGGTCTAGATAAAGGGGGAGGGGGAGGTTCCACAGCGTTGGGGTACAACAACGGGCACAAAAGCAAACAAATCAGGCAAGTTGAGGCAGCTTTCTCTCTTTGCAGAAATGTGTTATGCGTCTTCTCTCTCTCTCTCTCTTTCTATCTCTCTTTCTTTGCCATACCTCTCCCTGTAGCTATGGGCGAAAGCTAAACATGACTAACGTTAACTGCCAACATTAATGTTAACGTTAACTAAAAAACCAGAGCCCAAAAGAAAGAAACCCTGAAACGCTTCAAGGCTTTAAGCCACAAACGAATGGAAATTTAAAAAAAAAAATATCAACACACAGATGCGTGCAAAAAAAAATATATAACACAGTAGTTAGTTTGAGCTGGCAGGGAGTAGGCGACTAAGAAGTACCCTACAATCGTTATCATATAAAAATCATAATAATATAAAATTAAATAATTTTATTTGGATAGAGCAGATTTCAGCAATATAGTAAATAATTATATTAAATATATAAAACTTAATGAAATGCGGATTTGTGTTTCGTGCTTCAATTAGTCATTGTCATTTCTAAGTTTCTGATTTTTTGGCATATTTATTAAATAAATATTTGAGCAAGAAAATTTGCTAAGCACAACTAGATGCTCAGAATTTTGCTATCCTATTGACATATTCACACAAATCATAATAAAAAAAGGCAGTGTATAGATATGAATGTTATGTGCTACATGCGAGTGCATGTAAAACGAGAGCAAAGCTGCCACTAACTGGCAGCAACTGGCAACAGGCAACACAGTTTCGCCCTTAAGTGTGGTTAAAGCCAACTGCAACGGCGCCACAGGCGGCACAAGGATGGCAACCAAATGCCACAAAATGCGATTGGCATTGGACACTTTATCGCAGCACGTGCACTGAAAATGGGAACAGCAGCTGAAACAGAAACAGTAGGGATAACAATGCCAGCACTGCTTGTGGATTTCTTTTTGTGGTATACCTCGGACAGGATGTTGAGTGTCCCATGTCCAGTTATCGCATTTGATGCCTGGCAGCTGCTTAAACCCAACACACGCAACACACACACAGCAGCACATGATTGCTGGTTTGGTGTGGCAGTGCAGTTGTTGTCTAACGGAAACGCCACAGGAATTTAAGTGCTTCCGCCTTAGGCATGGGGCACGCCAGAGGCAGTATGGAGTGCACTAGATGAAATCGATACCCCAAATCTTAACCAGCAGCGACGGAGAGTCTGCCCAACACCCCCCAATGACTTTTCGCGAGAAAAGCAAAAACTCTGTCGATGGAACTCATAAAAAAATTACACTAACATTTTTAAAATAATTTTTAAATATTACTACATATAATTTGTAAATTAAAATGCAATTTTATGTAAAATTTAAGAATTCTTCAATCGGACACACATAACAGAGATAATTTGGAAATTAGACCTGTGTTATTCGAAATGCAACTTTAAATTTAATTTTTCTTCTGAGTGTGGTGGGCAAAGCCTGTCGATATTAACATGAATCATTTGAGGCATTCTTCTTCTTCTTCTTCAATTTTTTCCCGTTTCCTGATAACTGCCACACATAATTTGGGCATTAATAAAGAAAAGGAGCACAGAATGAGCGCCAAAAGAAAATCAATATTGAATATAAAAAATATATAAGAAAGGAATAAATAAATCAAATAAAATGAAAGGAAAAACAGTTGTGCGCAGTTGTGCAGGCTTTGCATGACTCTACAGAATAATATCGTTAACTGGTGGAAGGGGGCAAGAGAAAAGTTGGCGTTGATATTAGCCAGAATGTCTAAAAGTAAACAAGTGACTGACTAAAAGATGATGAATTGTTCGACCTGAATTACCTTTTGGCATGCTGCGATTTTATGAATTTTGAAAGCAAGTTTCGAGGAAAATATCATTAATAATTTCAAATTACTGGCGTTACTCAATTTTAAAGCGGAATTCGTGGCTAAGCTTTAAGAGCCATAGAAAAAACTTTTGGTGCAATTCGTTCAATTTTAATTCAGACTAGACACAAAAACTAAGTAAAAACGAGATAAAAATTATTTGTTATAATTATACAAACATTAAACAAATTTTTCTTGAGAATAGAAATTATAATTGAAAGTTGAGGCAAATACGTCTGCAAAGATTGAAGATATATGCTTGGACATACGCGTAGGGCGGGCCAGAGCAGGGAGTCGGCCTGTGCGGCAAGCGAAGCCTTTAACGATGCTCTGACATTTAAATGCCCACATTAATTACATGCCCCGTTGTGTTGAAACACCCACTCGCCCACTCGCCCCACCCCACGCACGACATCTGCCAGAGGGGAATTAAGCATCCATTCCCAATGGTTGTGTGTGTGAGTGGGGTGCTTGTGGGTGTGTGTATGCTACATTTGTTAATTACTTTTGGCATGAACTGTTTTTGTGCTGACCTCAGTGAAAGTTTTTTGTTTTTGTTTTTGTTTTTGCTTTTGGCATTTTACAGCAGAAAATGTTTTCTCAGAATTCAGCTGAACTTTGACAACTTTGAGGCACAGACGAACAGACAGACGGACGGGCAAGTCACGTGGGATTGCGTGAGGGATGAGGCAAAAGTTATCCACCTACCACACTCAGGCAAAAATCACACTGAATAAAATAGCCCTAAAATAAAGTGTTTTCTATTTATTTTATAAAAATACTTTAATAATTCAAGGATACCTTTTCTAACTTTAAAACAAATTGAAATTTTTAAATACTCTCCCAGGGTTTTTATTAAGGCCACAAGCAAGTATAAGAAATTTATTTTCTAAATAATCCTACATAAAATTAGGTTGATTTTTGTATGAGTGTATTCACAAAGCAAAGCAGAGCAAAGTCGAGCAAAGGGCAGCAGGAGGCAATTAAAAATTCGCACTGCTGAATGAAAATTACAGTTATCTTAAGGTCCCGCTTTCTCTTTATTTTCCATCCCTCTCCCTACCTTTCGCTCTCTTTGCGTGTTCGGATAGAAAAAATTTTTTTCAATGAGCAAGCGCATATAAATTAATCATTAAGGACTTGCCACGAAGCCCGAAGGGAAACAAGCAGCTCATAAACAAAAGAGCAAAAAATATTACTTTTAATAGTCGGCACCTAAAATACCCTATTAATATAGTCTTAAAGTATTAATGTACACACTCAAAGTAAAATGTAATAAGAAATCAAATAAAGAAATATATAAATATAACAGCTGTGCACTGGCAGCATTATAATGCTCTTAAGCTTCTCTTAGAGCACAGCAATAAAAGACTAATTTCGTTAACATTACCCAACATCATCGACAGCTTAAATAACATTTCTTTCACACCATAATCCTCTCTATAGTTGATTGTTCTCTCCTCTCTCTTATGTACGTATGTCCTCTCTTTTTGAAGCAAGCACAGCATACCCTTGAATAGCTGCGAGCACAAGAGAGAAATGTTGAGAGTTGTTAAAATCATGATTTGCATTATTAACATTAACAGTCATATCCTATTCATGGAAATATTAGGTGGTGCGAATGTACCAATTATTGCTGCTCTTCATTGTGATCACGCACACATCCAGATGCCATTCGAATGGGCTGCGATTAATCAGTCTCCAAGTGTGAAGGAGGATGAAGGAAGTCAAAAGAGAGCTTGTAATATTTTATTACTCGTCTGCGCATCATGCGTAATTATGTGCTGTAATCAGCTTACACACACACACACATTCACGTGACAGTCGTAAATTTAAATCAAGTGCTGAAATAAAAGTGAAACTCTGTCGAAGTCAAAAGGCAAAATGCACTGTGCAAAATCTACATAAAACAACATAACGATGAACACTTCAAGCTGAAAAGTTTGTATTTTTTCAATTGTTTTTAATTTAATAGATTAAAGCATTTATTAAAATAATAATAATAATAATAATAATAATAAAAATAAGCAGCGTTTTTCTACGTGTGTGTATATCAGTTAAGTGTGTACATCAGTTAAATTAAGTTTTTTTTTTGCAGTACTTTCTTTACAAACTGTACAAATATATATATTTATATATATATAATATGTGTTCCATAAGTCTTGCTGAGCATTTTGATTGCTGAGCAGACCAACACTTTTATCACATAATAATCATACAGAGAACCTCGGCTGCAATTACGCTGAGACTACGCCTCAGAGATGATTGGTGCAGGGGGTGGATCAGGGGGCAGAACTTTATGTCAGCAAAGTATAAAAAGGGGCGCGACTGCGTTTGCCAGCTGGTTGAATGGACTTGACACAAGCGGACAATCGATAAACTTACAACTGAGGCCAGAAAGAAAGCACAATGGGCAGAGAGAAAATGGATAAAGAAAATGGACAGTAAAAAAGAGGAACTCTGTTAAATTATTGACCTTAGGATGAGTTTACCCCTTTTTCAAATTGCCATTGAACTTGCAATTTGAACTTGATATGTCGCTGATTTTGGATTGTGTTAAAGGTTGACTTTGCAGTTTCAGCTTAAAATCATTGTAATGAATGGTTTTATTGATAGAATAAGTTACGTATCTGAGAGGGAGAAGTTATTAGTTTTCTACTTCGTATGAAATGTAAGATGCATATTCGATAATCTGCAATTGAAAATATTTGCAGCGCCATCATCTTCAATGGAAATTTGATTAAAAAATTACAACGGAATATAAAGCTCCAGTAGTATACAAATATAGTTGTAAACGGATAGTCAATGAGGCTTCACATCGCAAGCAGACATCGATTCAGTTGCAATCATGCAACATAAACAGATCCCAAGTATCCTTGCCTTCCTCGATTACCGAAGCTGCCAGTTGCAGATACAATTTTCAACCAACCAACTTTCGTCAATGGATAACTGAAGAGGAAAACTGCAAATGAAAAATAAGCGCGGAAAAATATCAAACTTTAAATTCAATTTTAGATTTTTTTTTCCCACAAAACTCAGCTTAAATTCAGCTAAGTTGTATATTGCGCATACGCATCGTGTTCCCAACTGAACTAGCTCTAATTGAAATTTCATGTATTTTTCGGTCA
Source organism: Drosophila longiperda (assembly GCA_035042125.1). Classification (NCBI taxonomy): domain Eukaryota; kingdom Metazoa; phylum Arthropoda; class Insecta; order Diptera; family Drosophilidae; genus Drosophila; species Drosophila longiperda. The sequence goes on from JAWNLV010000107.1 coordinate 283,392, forward strand.
CTCGATGCACATCGATTCGTCATTTGCAGTGTCACCTGTGTTGCTCAATTAGCTAACAGGTCAGTTCACGTTCCTCTCTCTTTCCTTTTCTCTTTCTCTCATTTTCTCACTCTCTCTCTCTGTCTTTCTCTCTTCTGTATTCATCTTAATTAAATATTTCTTTGATTGCTGCTCGGCGAACAGCACTTGTTAAATGATACTCAACAAACACACACACACATATACACATGTACACATATGTGTGTGTGTGTGTGTTTGTCACACTCTGGTATCCTTAGAGAAGACCACACTGACACTTGTGCAACACTTGCATTTATCTTATCGAAAGTAATGACATCTTCTCACCTGTCTGCCACTCATGCAACATACACTTACCAACATCCAGCTTGATTTAGCCAAGACGATTCGGCTATATCCGTCAGTATAAGACATTAAATTTGGTATATAAGTAATCTGCAAATATCAATATAATAACTCAGATATATTTGATTTTTCTAGATATCATATATATATAATTTAAATCGATAACATTCTGATATAATTTCTGACTTCTAATAGAGTATCCAAAAGCTGTCTTTTAACTTTGCCCCATTTGAAATTAGCAAATGGTTGCTTGCCACATGAAAAGCAACCTGTCCTGCCAGTTTCCACCTACACCCCGTACCCCTCTGCCCAACCAGTTAAATTTCTATAAGCAGTAGTTCAGTTATGATGCTTAAGCAGACGATTTGCATGTTGCATGCGTTTGTAGCACGTGTTGCACGTATTGTTTTTGTAGTGTTGCAATTGCTGTTGCGATTTATTTTCTTTTCCTATTTTGACATCTTGTTTGAGCTGTGATTGTTGTTGTTCTTCAATATTTATTCAATCGTAAACTTGAACGTAAGCAAAAACTTTGCTTTGTTGTCGTTGGCAGCTTGGCAAATGGCAAATGGCAAAAATAAATTTGATTTATGCGGCGAGCAACTTTGCCCAGAGTAAAAACCAAGCAAAATATGCAGGCACATCAATGAAACTGAAACCGCATTCGATTCAATTTCTCCAAAAAAAAAAACTTCTTCAAATATCCAATAATTTCAACTGGCAATGTGAGGGGGAGAGACCACAAATGGCACTGCATTGATTTTCAAATATAAATCGTGGTCATATCACAGAGAGAGAGAGAGAGAGAGAGAGAGAGAGAGAGAGAGAGGGAGAGCAGTCAGCTCGCATAACTGGCTGCTTTCAGCAGATAATGCCATAAAGTAAAATTTGTATGCGAAATTATTCAACACAAATTCTCAGATTGGGTTTCGTGTTCGTATTCGTTCGAATTTGAATTTGCATTTTTGGATTTTTGTGCTCGCAGGCTTTTCATGCAACATTTGGTTATCACTGCTGCCAATTTCAGCCCACAACAAGTTGCGTATTTGTATTTCATTTTGGCCTGTAAGACCCTGTTAGGCATTATTTGGCTGCGAGAGGTTTCTTAAAATTTCGCAAAATGTGCGATTTTTGTTGTTTTGTTTATTATTGTAGCACGCTTTCTGATGCAAATATCGTGTTTTTAAATTTAAATGCAGTATTTGTGTAGAAGTTAAGAAATGATTACAAAAAAATCATTGCTGTTTATCGGATTGGTAAAGTAATTTATTTAACTTTTCTGATTCTCAATTAGAACTTAGCCTAATAACAAGACAAAGAGAAACAGAGAGAGAGAGAGAGAGAGGGAAATAGCTGGGGAAGAGAGAGATTAAGGTGAGAGAAAATAATATAAAATGGCAATCAAATTAAGTATTTTATAGTCGATGACTTTTTTCTACTATATTTTAATTTAAATTGGCTTAGTCAAAATTGGCTTAATGTAAAAAAGCAGAGAGAAAGAGAAGGGAGAGAGATAGAGAATGAATAATAGCAGCCAAACTAAGAAACTTTAAGTAGGATACTGTCTACTTCTCTTCTGTATATGGTTTGAAACATAAAAGTGGCAAAAAGAGAGAGAAAAAGAGAAAAAGGGAGGGAGAGAGAGAGCAAATCCAATTCAGACGTAAGTACAGAATGGATTTGAGTCCAAGTTGCTGTATTGTGTTGTGTTGTGTGTGCACCTCTCTCCCCTTTCTACCCGTCCACTCCCGTTCACCTTCAGCCTAAATGTGAAATTGGCATAATAAACAATGACAATGTGCGTGCAAATGTTGACAAGGATGCGCCCAGGAGGCAAACAGACATTCAGAATGCGAATCATGCCTTCACGAAAACTGAGTTAGCCAGCTGAGGGATGCATGAATGCGAATGACTGGATAATGATATGAACTGAGAAGGGAGTAGAGACAAGCAAGACAAGATGGGAAAGAAGAAGAAAATGTGTGTTTGCAACATGTGAGCAGCATTTGGGGAATACTTTGAAGTCACTGAATTTACGAGATATCGTAAAACTGACATTGAGTCCAAGAAACTGTTTCTTTCTCTCTCTGTCTGTGTATATCTCTCTCCCTCTGACAAACCCTATCTGTCTGCATCTTAATGGTTCCCAAATATATATAGGCTTACACATCAGCAACTATATCTGCCAATGCTAACAGTTATCAGGCTCGTAATTATCTAGGGTTAAACTAAACAAAGTGCTATAAATTTAACTATACTTTTAAATAAATAAATACTTAAATTAAAAGTTTATGTATGACAGTTGCCTAAGCTTGGCACTTATTCTTTTATATATATAATATTAATCGCTGATTCTTTTTGTATATTTCTCTCAGTGTTGTTGCCTTAGTAGACTTCCACTTGCTAAATTCTCGCAGTGTTGCTGCCATCAACGCGTTTAATATATGTCAGTCAGACAAAATGGCACGCCTAATGTTCATATGGCTCTTAGCCTTCCCCACCATCCCGCCTCCCCCTCTGCCACATTCCTTTATATGGCTTTCATTGTAAGCTTTACTTGCTGTTAACTCCCGTCTATTAGCCAGAGGGTAAACTTTGTTACTTGTGGTAAATGGATCATATCTCTCTCAGCTGCGAACTACTTAGTTATCCCGCTTGTAGTCCACACACGCACACACACCCCCACCCCCAACACACACAGAAGGAAAGTTTGGTGATTGATTAAAGCAGATTGAGGACATAAATGAATAGATTTAATTAAGCATAATTAGAGCCAGTGCAACAAAAGCAAATCCATCAAAAGTCGCAACTGAATTGAGGTTAGACCAATTTTATATATAAATATATACATACATATATATATATATATATATATATATATTGTATTAATATTTATTTAATATCAAATTGGTGAATGCTTTTCCTTAGGGCTATAAAAATATTTTTGAAATGAGCACATTTAATGACACAATATGTATTTTTAATGTAGTTTCGTTTCTAAATTTAATTTAGGCTTTTGCCGGCAGTGTGTGTATATATGTGTGTGTGTGTTGGTGTGGGTGTGTATATGAGTATTTATAAGTCATTGGTTCGATGTTGTCCTTTAACGATTCAATGAGCTCTAAAAAGACTTTATTGATTTTATGTTAGCTTTCACTCGATACAGAAGTCAACTGGGGCACGGAGAGTTGACATACCCCCATACACATAGATAGAGAGAGAGGGAGAGAGAGGGTACTGGAGAGGGAGAGAGCGGATGCAGTTATAAATATTAATCGCATATAAAAATGCGCAAATTTGAACAAAGCGTAATGTGATATGGGCAAACTGCAGAAGACGAAGCAAAAGTAGAAGCAATTTGGGACTCTAAAAATTCTGAGTTGGCAACATGAATAAATTAAGGGATATGTTTAAAATAATATGGCAATGCTTGTCTTGTAATGTTATCTTTTAAGTAGGGGTCCATTGATAATGATGATAAGAAAAGCCATCATTTTGAATTAATTAAGTAGTTACTTCAAAACAAGTAGCTAAAATGCCTTTCTTTCTGTGTTAATTACGTTGTTAAATTGTTAAGAATAATAAATGCAGAACAGGTCTCAGAAATAGAAAGGCTCCGGCTGTCAAAATATTGTGCCGAAAAAAGAGAAAACTCCTAAAATGAAAGCAACTGAATGAAAGCTTTGCGTGTTATTTTTGGTCCTGTTTGACTTATATTGATTTGCATGCGTATCACGCCAGGCAGTCTGTGGCACTTTAGCACAGCTAATACACACACACACACACACACACACAACTAACGATGTGCCAAACTCAGTCACAGTTAAAGACGCCAAAAGCACGCAAGCCAAAGAAAAGTGGCCCAAGTCGAGGAAAATACTTGGCCATTGACAGGCTGAAGTAAAAAAGCAACAGGCAGTCTACCCCTCCTTCTCCACCATCCATCTCTCTCCCCTCTCCCTCCCTTAGAAGAAGGTATTATTATAATGAATTCCCTTCGGCATAATACGCAAAAAATAACATTATACAATGTAAAGAAAAGCAAGGAAAGGTAGAAAAATTAATTCTCAGTTTGCATATATTTCGGATTAAGTGGGTGGATTGGCACTTAATTACTTGGTTTGTCCATTTGCCGGATTTTCATTTTTTCATTTTCATTTTCATTTTCTTTTTAATTTTTTTATATTTTTTTGCTTAGATTTTTTGTTTATCTTAAACGGCGACGCTTTGGGGCATTTTGTATTCGCTTTTTGCGCTTAATTTGAGACGCTTAAACTTCGACCCCGACAAAAAACAAAACGGAGCAAATGAAAGCCGGAAATGACAGCTGAAAAAATGTAAGAGGAAAGCAAGACAGACGGACAAAGAGAGAGAGAGAGAGAGGGAGGCAAGCAGGCAAACAAGACTTAGACTGCCACATGCCACACAGTATGGAGTGGAGTCAAGCAGCTGTTGCTCGCTTCACACACTTTGCTCGAGTGCTTTCACGAATTCGCTTTTGTCTTTTGTCTTTATCATTGTTCCTGCATTTGTACCGCTTTTTGCATAGCCCTTAAAACGAATAAGAAAAATCCCCTCCCTTCCTCCTTCATTCCCTCGAACGAAAGGTGAAATCTTTAAAACGGGTCCTAAGGGATTAAAACCAGTTCTGAAAGGTAAAAAGATGCGAAGAAATTTGCTAGAACATTTATTAAGTGGTTCCATTTCCAATTTGCATAATTATGAGTTGGTAGATAAGCAATTTCTGGGAATCAGATAAATGTTTATCTCAAAAACTACTTGCATTCCCGAATTAATTTTAAAAAATTAAGTAAATGTAAATTAACATGTTATAAAATAGATAATAGGAAGAATAGCATACAATGCCAACAAGAGACACATTTTCTTCAGCAACCTGAATATGTAATGCTGATTTCAGGCTTTTTTGTCAAGTCTTATCTTTATCACAATATTCACACATAACGCCAGCTGCTGACATGTGAAATTTGTGAAGAATTTCGTAATTCAAGCTCACATACAAAATAATAAAACTTTATGCTTTAAGTACTTCTCGCTCTGCTATGTCTGTAAGCCTTATCTTTATCACAATGTATTTCACAAACACACACACACACACCCACATCATGATAGCTTCTGCAGTGTGAATCTGATAAAAAAAAAGAAATGCCTCAAAAAGTTAAATCGCCTATTCAAAGAACAATGACGCCTTTTGTATTGCATACTTTTGGGCTGCGGTTTGTTTTACTTTTTTCCGCTTCTCTTGTTGCTTATTATTTTCCTTATTTTTGGTATTTCCTTTAGCTTTTTCGTTTCAGTTCCGTTCCCGTTCCCATTCACAATCCCGTTCCGTTGTTTTTTCTATTACGCGCTTTCGAAAAATGTTTGTATTTATTTTGATATCGCCAGCAGCTACAAAAACTTTTACATTTTTGTTTACGGATAGAATATCTTTACTCCCTTTCCCAACTTGTTGTCCTTTCTTTTTTTTTTTTGCTTTTTTCTACCTGTCATTTCTCTGTTCGCTTTGTGGAACATTCGCAATTAAATGCCACAAGCATATGTATTCACACACACTCACTCTAACACTCACATCTGGGCAGCATAATTAACGCACATGACTAGACCAAGAATTGGTCAGACGTTGGCGTTGAGTCGGAAATGATTGGATTAGTATGAGCAGACAGTGCACAACGAACGAACAAAATAAAATGTGTAATTATTTTGCACTCAACATCGAATTAATGAATCTATTTGCCATCGAAATGTAAACTGCTAGTTAAGCTCAATTTCTCGTTACGATAAAGGCATTTTTTGCTTTGGGGCTTGTCATCGATCGAAATGCTTTTCTCTGGTTTCCTTTGACTCTCCCCAAGTTATTTCAGCAGCATCGATTGCTTCACCTTAGACTTGCCCCAAGCTGTTGTGCTGCAACATTTCTGAAGGTATTAAGTTAACCCGTGTTGCAGTTCTATAGGTACATAAAACTAAAAGCGATTCATAAGTAAAAAACAATTTATTGCAGAAGGCACAACTATTAAGGTCAAGCTGGTGTTTTTGCCAACTTTTGAACTAAAAGCAAACTTACAAAACTGATTTATTGTTGCTATGGAAGCTATGCGATCTGTGAACCAAGTTTATATAGAAACGGACAGACAGACAGATAAGACTATATATTCGACGTTAGAGTGATGACTCACTTCATGACAAAATTATATAGGTAATTAAGACCACTATAGTATATAAGAAGTATTGCTGAACTATGTTGTAGTGCTTAGTACTATTCACAAATCTACAAACATATTGGTAGCAGTAACATATTTATTTCCAATTTTAAATCAACTACAATTTAAATAATTTAAAAACAGTAAACCCGTTGTAGATATTTATTTTATTTATGTGGTGCTTAATGAGTAACATGTCAGGCATAAATAAAAACCCCACTAAGCAAAATAATAAAGCTATTTCAACATTTATACTTTTAATATTTTAAATTTATAGCCATTTATAATTGTTTAAGTCAATCAGTTGCCATAAAACTCATCAGCTTAGTGCTGACACTTCCAAAGTAATCACGCACATTCATTCACACACATGCACACGCACACACACACACCCCGCACACATGCATACATTGTACTGTTCCTGGCCACGCCCACTTTTAATCCACATCGTAGCCGAAACGCCCCACACATTTCGTATTTCGCATTTATTTTGTGGCCGTTGCAGAAAGGCCATCAATGCAACTCGCAACTCGCCTGCAGCTTTTTGTTTGCCTCGTAATTAAGAGCCATTGAAACTTTTTTGGCCGCAGCTTGGGGAATATTTTGCAATCGCAACTCGGAGCTCTACAGCTGAAGTGATGTGCAATTGATTTAGTCCGAGTGTGTTCAACTTTTAATTAAACAAACGCAGCTGAAAATAAAACACTCAAAACCCCCCCCAAAAAATAGAACAAATAAATAAAACAGAAACAAAACGCTGCACGTGGCAGCTCATCTAATCTGAAGACCAATGCGACGTATACGTGATGCCATAAGAAGTAAAATATGCCATATATTTTAAAGACACGCCCTCTTTTTTTTGGGCTCATCATTTCCTATTTGGCACACTTTTCAGCACTGATACCCTGTATAATTGTCAGCAGGATATAGTTTTTGAGTTTCGTCGTTGGTTTATTTAATGTAGCTTTGACAGGATGTCGAAACATGTTTCGATCCGGTATCGGCAAAGTTTATAAGGTGATTATGATTTAATATCGGTATTCTATACCCTAATATAAGCTATAAATAAAATACTTATGGATATTGGTTTTTCGTTGTTAAATTTTAATTCCCGCTTGCATTTTTAATCAGGAAAGCTACGGTTTCCGTTTCAGTTTCTGTTTCAGCACTCTGCTCAAATCGATTTCCGATTGCAATAAAATTCACATTTTTCCTAAAATGGAGAAAATTCTCCATCAGTTAAATATTCAATTCAGAAATTAATTCGATTTCCGTTCGTTTATCAGGAGTACAACAGTAAAAGGTTCCTTAAGAATATTTGTTGAATTTCGCTGCTTATACTAAATTTTAAACTCGATTTCATTTTCAATTACAATAAAATCGAAATATGATCAGATGTTTTTTTATAAACAGTTGAATCTTTTCAGCAATTAAACACAGAAGTTAATTCGTAGTATGAAAATAAGGAGTATGATTTAAATTATCTTGCAGATTTGGGCACAGGGTAACGCATAATCAAGCAAGCTCTCTCTGTGAAGACTTAAGCCTGCTTAATTGTTTTTTTTTATTAAATGGCTTTTGTCTTTAGCCACGTTCTCATCTTGTTCTCATCGTCGTTGTCATCGTCCTGGCACGCGTTACAATTTCCTTTTAATTACATGCCACAAGTCAGCAGCTGTTTTGCGTGTAAATTAGTTGAAGCTGCGGTTCACATCACAATGTTGATGGTGCTACGCTGCCACGTGTTGAATCATTTAAAAGGCAGGACACAAGGAAAAAGAAGAAGAAAAAACCAAGCCCTGAACTCGCATTAAGTGCTCGTTGGGTATATGGCCCTAACAACAACAACAACTACAAAAACAGCACAAATATGAAATGTAAAATTTTGCAAATAATTTCACTTAATTTTTGGGCACATTTTCGTCTTTGGCCCTTTGCCTTTCTCTCGTGTGACTTGTGACTTTTACCTTTTTGGCTGCAAATAATTCAAGTAAAATGCGAACTTTGCATATAAATTGGCATTTCAGTTTGTCAAAACAGACTGGGAGAGTGAGAGAGGAAGAGGAACCGAGAAAGAGAGAGGGTATATGTATATACAGCAATTTGTTTTTTCCCATGGCATCCGCGTACGATCTGTCAACGGGAAACATATTTTTCTCACTTATAATGATATATGAGTTTGTGGTTATAAAACAAATATAAATAAAATAATAATAATAATGTTTACTCGATCCTAATAAAGTTTTTATATTTAAGAGCACATTTAACGATAAAATGAAAAACTATTTCAAGAATTTATAATCAAATTATGAATTCCAAAATTATATAATCTGAGATCTGGCTTAGTCTGGATTATTAGATATTAATATAAATATTTTTAGGAATTGTTATATGGCTAACTCGATATATAAAATGAACAGTAGACTACCAAAGATTGCTTCAAGATTAGCCTTGATTTCTCCTATGCTTTTTATCAAGGCAGTTTCTGTGGAAGTAATTGACAATCTGGTTTTGTAAATTAGTTTTCAGTCCTAGATTGTCTTGTAACTCAAACTCACTATTGTAATGAGGATTTATCTGTCTCTCTCTCTCTCTCTCTGTATTTCTCTATGCCTCTTTTTATATATATTCTCCAGTCCAGGACACGTCAGGAGCAGCTCATTTGTTGGAAGTTCGCCATTAGCCGAGGCCAGACAGCCAGCAGCTGTCACACATAAGTCAAAAGTGTCGCTCACAAAGCAGCTGCCCATAGTTCAATTGTTGTTGCCACCACCACCACCACCGCCTCCACGTCCACCCACTCTATTCAACCCACTTTTAATCCTCACTCAACCCGGTCCATTGTTCTTAGCCAACTCTGCAGCTCTCGTGCAGCGTCAGACTCTTGATCTTGCTCATTGCCAGCCCATGTCACAGAACTATCCCAACAAATCCCCCCAGCTCCCTCCTCCCGGTCACTGCCCTTGGTTTGTGACTGTCATGTGCAGTATGGCGGCAATCATCACAGGATGGTTCATCCTCATCCTCATCTGGTTGGCATCCTGGCCAAACTCGCAAATATTGAAGCCGAGACACTTGCGTCCATTGTTTGCCAAGCGGCCCAGCATTGTTTGTGCCAAAGCGGGCGTCGCCTCTCAAGTGGGCAAACGTGTAACTAATCGCAATCCCTACACAAACCCCCCCCCCCCCTTCCTTCCTTCATTGCCATACAGCATGTGTTTAGCTGTCATTTTGTTGATTTATGCGCTTAACGCGCATTTTCACAAAATCTGTGAATATCGATTGTTCTTTTGTGTTCTCCTTAGACTCCCCAGGCATTTCCATCTAAATTTTCAGGGCGTGTCACTTTCATATCACATTTTCCGCAACATTTCCCGCCGCAAACAAAAGGCTAATTACAAAATGCTCCAAATTTAAATGAGGCAAAGTGGAAAACGATTCCACGACTAGATTTGCGCAACAGTTGGCCAACTGTTACCCGCCTGCGCTCTCTCTCTCTCTCTCTCTTTCTCTCTCTCTCTGGCACTCTGCCTATCCCTCTCTCTTCATCACTTAATTTAATAAGGCATACGTTGCCAGAGCCAGCAGAAATGTTGCCAAAGTTTAGCAAAACTTTTTTGACAAGTTGGGCAGAAAACGCGGGCGTTGGATATTTATTTGGTTTGTTCTTGGTACTTCAGGAAAAGCAGTGTATATACATGTCGTACATACTCATGCTTCATGCTAGCAGGTTTCATTACAAACTTTTTATGGACAAGTAAGGTCGACAGTTAGACTGAGGGGGGGTGAAGGCAGGGACTTTGGCGCGTGCTGCTGTCAGTTGAACACATTTTTTTGAAATGCGAAGCCAAACTTTAAACTGTCTCTTATTTATTAATTTTTAATGTTTATCATTTTGTTTAACAGAACAAAACATTTCCTGTAAGCTTTTCTTAAGGCACTTTAAACTTGAATAAGGCAAAGTCACAATTTTTAAATATTAAAGTTAATAAATTCTTAATTTAAAAGTAGTTCTCTTGCTTTAAAAAAAGTTAAAGTTGTGTGACTTTAGAGCTAAAATATCATTGTTTCAGTAAGTATACCTTTATGAAGGGTTTTTTAGAGCAAATCTGATAAGCAATATTTCTGTTTACCAAGTTATCCTAACCAAACCCATAAGTTTCACATGTTATTAAGTTTTTTTTGTCATTTAACAATAAATTATCAATTATATATATATTCTATGTACTTTAATGATTAGCTGCTTAGGGATAGATGTTGTATACATAATAGAAGGGAAGAGATATAAACATTCTTGTTGCCTTGTTCATATAGATTAGTTTAACATCTATTTTATAATTTTAAAACATTTTTTTGTAATACCTTAAATTATTTTTAAAGTGCTGCCCACTTGCTGGGACAGCTTTTAACAATGAGCCCAAAAGTATGTATGCCTCTTAACAATTTCTCAAGAATATCTTGGTACAACAATAGATAAAGCAATAAAAACGATTGTCTGCTGAGGAATTGCCTATCAATATCGTATTTTATATGTGAAAACTGCTTTTTTGCAGCTGGGAAATTCAAATGAATTGCGAAATTTTTATTCATTTTGGGAACACTAACATTCAATTTAATTTATGCGCATAAATAAATAAATAAAACGCAGCTGCAGCGTCAACAAAAACAACAATAACAATAAGAGTAGCACATGGAATCCCCGATTCTCACACCTCCAATGCGCCAGAAATATTGTGTTTCTTGTGACGCACACAAGCACACAACACAAAAAATAATAAAACAGAAAAAAAAATATATGGAAAACATATTCAAATGCAAAGGCCATAAAAAATGCTGAAATTCAAAGCAACCGAAAGCGACGCGTACAACAAAATTGATATCGAACAGCCACAAAAGCACAAAAGCCGAGACGAGCCAATACTTTTGAAATGGCCAACAAAATATACACATTTCGACGTCACCAATTCCAGATATGCTAAACATTGACCTCGACTGAGGGTCGAGTGAGCTGCGTGAGTCGGCTAACTTTAAGGTTCTCAGATATTTGAAACAACAAAAGCAAAATACCTAAAAAGCAAAACTAACTTTGGCAACACGAAGATTCGATATATTTGTGGAGTGAATGCAAATTGACTTCATCTGATTTGTACCATAGATTTATGTTATAGCAATCCGTTGTCCATTATTTTTGTGTAAATTATAAGTTTTTGGTTGGCATAAATATTGGTAAGCAGAAAGTTTTCCAATCTGTTATTTTCTTGCTCAAATATGAAAATTATAATAATACATCGATTTAGGTAAACTTTGTACGCATACTTTGTTCAACAAAACTGGTTTTCATAAAGAAACTCTTCTGTCGGCTAATTGTTCCCAAGCGAGCTATAAAATCTCAATGACTTTTGGCATAAGCAGGATAATTAAGTATAACTTCCCGTTGATAGTTATACCAAATACATTAGAATTATACTCATCTAAATCTTTTGGTAATACTAGAATTGTAAATAAATAAAAAAAAGCCTTACAAGTTCAAATTTAATAACAACTGATAAGTTATCTTGTACCTAATCCACTTAACTTAGTACTTGTTTGCATATTCTAAGGAACTTCTACAATCGTAGTCACAGTTCCCACGCTATTCAATCAGTAACTCAGTCGCTATTTTATTAGTTAACCTCCCCCTCTTAGTCTATGTGTTTCAATTCCGCCAACAATTCCCAATTCAACTCAACAGATGTTAAATTATTTTCACTCAATTATTTATAGATTGTTTGATTTATTCACTTGTTGGCTCGCTGCTATTCGCTGCTCCTCGCTGATAACTCCCAAGCAGCATAAAAGCAACAACAACAAAAAACAACAACAAATGTGACGCGCAAGAAATAAAAGGCCTCTTTACGATTGGCAATCAGCCCTACAAAAAAGTCGCGCCTTAAATGCGTAACAACAACAAAAACAATAATAATAATCAACAGTCGGCAAACACAAGAGATAAAAAAGTCGAAAACAAGCCAAAACAATTTAATATCAATTTATTGGACTGAGCCTTGGCAATCAGAGATACTACTTACACACACATCTATATATATGTATATTTATATATACATATATATATATATATATATGACGTCTTAGCCAAAATTGGGATAGGTTTTGGTTTTGGCAACGTATTTGAGAAATGTGCATAGAATAACTGAAGTGGCAAAAAGCCAGCCATCAGGCGTTAGTATTGTTAATTTATCTGTATCTGCAATTGCATCTGTAGCTATATATATTTATCCGTATGTATCTGCATCTATATATGCAACTGCATCTGTTAAAAAACAGATGCCAAAATTGTTTTCGTCTTTTGGAGTCAGAGAGCGAGAGAGAGAGAGAGAGCGCTAAAATATGTGCGAGTGAGAGAGAGCGAGTCTGCATTCATAGTCACAGTTGTTAAACGCCAACGCATCGCAAAAGTAGCTGCATTAAAAACGCTTCAAATTAAATGCAATAAAAAGAAGAACAAACAAAAAAAATTGCCACAGCCGTCGAAAAATGCGCACCGATACAAGAATACGCTTACCTAAAATAACAATAGCAAATCGAGTCGCATAATAAACGGGCTTCACAAAGATAAACACAGTGCAAGATAGAGAGAGAGGGAGAGTAACTCGTTTAGCCAATACTTTTTATTTACATACACGCAACATCTCCATTTATCTTATTTATAACCAATCCATTCACATAGCCAAACTACGCAACGCTTATCACGTATACTCTAACGATGCCTTGAAATTGAAAGCCGGAGCGCAATTGAACGCGTTCTGTTTGTCTGCCTGTCTGTTTGTCTGTCTGTCGGCACCGTGCGCCAATCGTCAGGCAGTTCGTCGCGAGCGTCGAACCGGTGTGGCCTGTCATAACAAATCGACAAGCAGCAAGCAGTGACGGCGACTGCGACTGCGACTGAGCTGCTGGCTGCTGTACAGATCGGCGAATGACCAACGTTCGTTTTTTCTTTTATTTTTGTTGTGTGTGGCAGACAGAGTTGAATTGTATCTGTATCTGAACGATACGCAGTGGCCAGTGCCAAAACGTACGTGAAACAAGAGCCGCGTAGACGCGACGATTTTATATATATTTATTTTAACGGCAAGCGGCATCGATTTCCACAAGATTTTTCGCAGATCGTTGATTGATTCGATGCGGGAACATTTGTTGCATGCCGCGTTTCTCATGCTTAATCAAATGTCGTGAAATCACAAGCTGTACTCTCTCTCTCTGTCTATTTCGCTCTCACTCTCTCCGTTCCTGTTGTTTGTGTGCAATTTGCTGGGCTTCAATTGACAAAGCGGCTAAAGCCAACAAAAGAATTCAATTAAGAAGCGACGCCAGTTCTCATATTTGGCGTAAATTCAATTAATTTGCAAAATAAATACATACACACAAAAATAAATAATAATATAAATTGAATAACAATTGTTTGCATAATATACAAATATTTCATCACTCAAAAGCACAAAGTAAAGAAATAAAATAAAAATTTAAATATTTTAAATATAATAACATAAAATGAATTAAAATCAATTTAGATATCAATATATATATATTCAAAAACCAGCTTAAATGCATTTCTGATTTTAACTGATATAATAATATTTATAACATAAATATATAAAACTAAATACGTTTAAGTTTCTCTTAATGATATTTGTATTGTTATTGTAACTGCTACTGATCTGCTAAAGCTCTAATTATATAAGTTATGTGTATTTTGGCCACGCAAGCACGCCACGCCCCTACCTCTAAAATCATCTGGCTTGGTGCGTGTGAGATTTTTATGAATGTCTTTGGCAATTTTTGTTTGTATATAATTATTTATTTGCTCAGAATGTTTTTTTTTTTGTTGTTATTTGTGAACTGTTACATTTACATGCTAAATTATTTTTATTGTCCGACGTAATTAGCGAATTTGTTTTTATCCAGCTGCAGCAATGACGTCACAAGCACAAACCAAATATCATTTTATTGCTTTTGTTCTTTTCTGCCTTTTTATTATTTTGCGTAGCGACCTAACAAGCGACGAGCTCAACGAGGGATGTTTAATAAGTAGTTTTAAAGTATTATAAATTCGAAATAATTAAACTTCGGCGTGAATAATTTGAAAACAAGAGTTAACATATGTACTCCATCTTTGTATAAAGAACATACATCTACATATAATACAGACTGAGTGATTTATACATATTATAAATAACCATCAATTATAAATATCATTCAATATCTATATATACATATATATATATAAATGTTTTTATTTTCAAATCAAATAATTAAATTCAACTTGGTCGATAATCTTTGCAAACTTCCCTCGAACTGATTACAAATTAATTTGATTATCACAATCGGCAATCGAAATTGTTAACAAATCAAGCAAAGAAATCCAATACACAGAATAGCTGAGCCTAAGGCAAATTTTGAGTAATATTCAAAATATTGAATGGGATTTACAAAGACCAGCAGTGAAAGCGATGATATTCAAATCAGATAAGTCAAGTTTCTGGCTCTGCTTTCATTTTAAATCTTTGTGTAAGTGTCTACAATAATATCAAATAATCGTGGACTATTTGATAATTATCATGTGACCACAATTCGAATAAATTATCGCTGGAATTTTCAACGCATCATAAATGAAATTTAATTGGCTTGCGACATTCATTGAAATTTATTGCTGACTGTAAGACTAAAAATAACAAATCTACTATTATTTTTCGCATGCTATTTATGAATTAATAAAAAAAACAAACAATGTTTATAAGTGAAATGAATTTTCCAGCAGACAACCACATGAAGTCCAAATCCATTTTTATGTAAATCATTAGCACAATTTACATGTTGTGTCTCAGTGTGTATGTGTGTGTGTTGTTGTTCAGCTTCTCGTGTTTGCACAGCAATTTATAACTTTTACACAAATATTTTGCATTTTTATTAGAGGCACTCAAAACGAGAACTGCTTAATACATTTTAAGTGCTTAAAAAAGTTTGGGTGTAGTTTTTTTTTCTAGTTTTGTGGTTCTGTCTGCTTTTTGTGTACTGTTTTTTAGTAGAATGGCATGCATAATTGCATTAGTCGCAATAGTTTGAGCCACAAAAATATATTTATATATATATATTTATCATATTTATCATTCAATATATATATATGTATATATACATATGTGGCGAAACGTGACACTTGGCTATCAGATTTTGCACTTCAGAGCTAATAAAAAAACACGCAACATCGCGAAGGTTGTTGCGGTTGGGGCACGTAAAACACAAGTAGTTCGAGACACCACAGTCATAAGTTGCACTTATTGACTAACCAGACCAACAGTCAAACGGTAGAACAGTCGAACTGGCCAAAAGCGTTGATAACTCGATCGGTTTTTGCCAATTACATTCTCACTTATCGGGCCGGTATTTAATGCCATAATACTCGAAAATGGAATGTCAGTTATGTTAACTAACAGGCGTACACTATCGCACAAAATAATAGTACGACTGCTTCTTAAAATAATTAATTCCATGTTCTAGCTTCATTTGTAATAAAATATTATACAACGCAAGCTTTCAAGCAGAAAGAAAAGTAGATAAATAGTTGGCAAAAAATTAAAAAAACCAAAATAGGTATAAAACGCTGGAGGATTTATTTAGTGAAGTTAAGATTACAAAGAGCAATAGATGTCAAAAAGCAAAATAATGTGCAACATAATATAATGTTATACAACAGAAGCTCTAAAAAGTAAAAGCAGCAGTGTTGAAAAACGTAATAGTTTTATTCATGCCAAGCCAAGGGAATTCAAGCGTCGTTCAACATTTGAAGGAATATAATTGATTTTTTATGTGTGCGGTGGCAAGTGTCTAAAAGTCACATGTATTTATGAGCTTAACTGAACAATGAAGCAGCAAAAAACGGAACCAAACCAAATGCAACGAAACAAATCCAGCTAACAACACGTTTCGGCCAATTGGCCGAGCCAGTGGCAATTAGTGTCTAACTGATGTCAACACGATCGGCTTGCTTTGCTTTGTGTTTGCTTTTGTGTTTGTGTTCTGTCGTTGGGCACATGCAAATTAGTCGTCAGGCTGTGGGGCGTATAACGGTTAGCGAGCTTAATTGCTCTAAATGTTATTTAACAGCGAGAGCACTGCGCTCAAAAGCTTGCTATAGAACAGACAAGCACAGGCTGAGCGCACAAAATGGCTGCGTTTGCGAACAGAACGCGTTTGAGACTCGAGCGAAGCGCACGTGCCGTGGTGCAGAGCAGCGTCAGCAGCAGCGAAAAGAGCGAGAAACAGATAACAAAAAAAGTAAAAGCGGCGCCCCTTACAAAAGCTAACAAAAGAAAAAAAAATAAACAAATCGGGCCCAACAACAAGTGTGTGTAATAATATTTAAGGAGAGCAGCTGCGAAAGCGCGCTCTCTCCATCTTCAACTGTGTGTGTTGGTGTTAAACTCACCACACTGTGTTAAGTTAGGGGACGTCTTTTGTGCTGTCTGTGTGATTTTTACAGTGTGCGAAAATATTTTCACACTGACAGCGTCTTGGCGAGCATGCAAAGCCAGTTGCTCCTTGAGTGCGAGTGAGCGAGCATCGCTGCAAGTGCGAGTGAGTGAAAGTGCATTAAAAAAATAAACAAACGTGTGAAACCACTAAACTTGAACGACGCCAAACTGCAAATGACAATTTACCCACTGTCACCAAATACAAAACAAAACAAAGCAAAGCAAAATAAAAGCAATAACTTTTTTTTTAACTGTTGCGTGCACACAAATACTCACACACACACATATGTACAACCGTTATCGACTTGCATATGTTAAGATATTTATCTAGACGCCAGAAAATACAATAGAAACTAAAACAGGGGGAATCACTGTTAGCTGCCAGCTTGCGATTGATCGGAGAAGGGGGAAAGGTGGACAGTGTTTTTACCGTCGGCAGCAACGGAACGTGTCCAAAACAGAAATTGGGAATGCAAAAATTAAAATATAAATACAAAAGCATCAAAAAAATGAATTGCAAATGTAAAAAATAGCAAACGTCGTTAAATCAGAACGCTTTTTATTTCCACGTGCCACAAAAAACTACAATAAATGCAAATTATAATTGTTTTCAATCATAGGCGATAAAAAACGATAATAAAATCAACACAAAAGGAATATTTTATGCCCTTGCTATAGTGGTGAAATTATAAACGTGTCACTTCGATATTGATTATTATTGTTAAAAAGAAAATTAGATACTAATGACAATTAAATTTGTTTTTGGGTAAACATAAAAAAAATAAATAAGATACATGGATCATATCTGTTAGTTAAATATATACATGTATATATACATCATTACAACAAGAATAATCATTATATAGCAACAACATTACCTTAAATTGTTTTCTACAAATCGACACACAAAAATTAAAAACAGTTATTTCATTTTAATTTGTGTGGAATGTGAATAATTACCCGCGTGTATTTTAAAAATTAAAATAAATTTGTTTGCGAATATCAAAAACCGGTCCGTAAATATATAAGTTTATAATTTATGCCCATTTTTATTAATGTGACGTTATTTCTCTCATTTGAACAAATTCGATCAAATTATAATTTGCATTTTATTCCGTGGAAAAAAATATAATAATGTAAAATTGTATCTCCAGTTGCTGGCAGGTTTTTTTTTTAAAAATCAATCTAACCAAAAAAAAAAAACACAAGACAACACAAGAAAATAAAAAAAACGACGGATAAAAGTATCAAATGAAGCAACAACAACAAAAACAACACAACAAAAAGCAACAAGGATACAACATTTAATAACCAGTGCAGTTTGAAAAGGGCACAAAACCAAACAAATACCCACAAACAACAACAACAACAACAACAACTCAAAAAGAACAATAACATCACCAACAACAAGAACAACAAAATGTCGGAGAACAGCGACAACAATGGCGACCAGCAGAGCCTTGGTCAGGGGGCAGAAGGGGAGGCGCAGGGCGAGAACAAAATGAAGTCGCGTCTGCGTAAAGGAGCCTTGAAGAAGAAGAACGTGTTCAATGTGAAGGATCACTGCTTCATCGCCCGTTTCTTCAAACAGCCCACATTCTGTTCCCACTGCAAAGACTTTATCTGGTAAGCGCGCAACGGTATTCCATTATCGTAACATATATAATGTATAAAAGTTGTATATAAATGTATTCCAAAAGATCCCCTGATCACTTTACATATTCAAGTATGCTTGAGTAGCTAATAAGATTGCTAAAGCTCAGATATTTAACATACTTAAGAAATTTCTTAAGAGACAAAAGAAAAAAAGTTGAACTAATCAATTAAGAAAACTGTTTTGTTCTAGAACGACACAAATAACAAATTATGCTCAACTAATTAATAAAGATGCTTAAGTTATTGGCAGAGATTAGTAGAAAGTACAAAAGTTTTATATAAATAATTTATTATAACTTTATTACAAGCCAAAAGAAACATTTCATTTAGTCCTATTATTCGCTTAAGAGCTACTTAATATTAATCGGAAATGTCTCCCTCTATAGGGATGAACTATGGACTTCAGATTTTCGCCGCCTCTGTTAATTCAAACATTTGGTTATTCATAAAGCAACCCCAACTTAAATTCAAACAAAAACCAACTCATCTGATTTAAAAGTCAAATAAAGATAATTGTCTACCTCTCTTTCTATCTCTCTGCCTGCCCCTCTCTCTCTCTCTCTCGCTCTCTCTCTGTTTCTATATCTCTCTCTGCTAAGAGAGTTAAAATTTGTACTCATCATAAAAAGACATGGCAAATTCAAACAAAACTTTGAGCAGTCAAATCTGAGACACACTTGAAAGTAGCAAAACACTTTCACTTCACAGTTTAAATATTATTCTTATTAATAAATTTACCAAGCTTTAGCACAAATTGTAAAAACAATTTTGAAATCGCCAATAAAGACATTTTTGGATTGAGAACTATTTAGACTTTAGATACTTCTCTTTCTCTCTCGGTTTGTTATTCTCTTGTGACTGTTGCTGTTGATTTTGTTGTTGTTGGTAAATTCCGTGCGATAATCTTGAATTTATGTTTCATGTGGCACGCGGCCTGTGGCACTTGTGGGTCTACGCCGTGACAGCAAAGTCGGCCACATAACTAAGCAGCGACGACGTAAATCGATATTTTGTCTATCGACAAACAGCAAAAACAACAACAACAACAATAGCCACAAATTTGAGCCAAGCTAAATGACATTGCAATGGAACTTAACTTGACAAGCACAAAAGGCTAGCAAAAACGACCACAAAAAATACAAAGTAACCCAGCGTATTAATTGAAATTTAGGCAAAGACCGCTCCTCAAATCTAGCTAAATCCATTGTTATGCATAAGCAGGGCAAACAAACATTTTTTTTTGGCAACTTTTGAGTTTAACTTGTGGATTATAAAACAATCTCATGCGCATTAGGTAGGCGGTAGAGTTTTATTTTGTTGGTTCACCCACCATCCAACTCCCAATATGCTAACATTTTGCCGACCTTGGCAAATATTTGTGTAGTGCGCCAGTAAAAATGACAACAACAGCATTTTGGCCAAAACACTTTATATGAAAAAATATTGTTCTTTGTTCTTACAGCGGCTATCAATCGGGATATGCATGGATGTAGGTATTTTTTATTTAACGACAGTACATAAAAGTAAAAGTCATTCATAAACATCTTATTGCTAGTTTGGGATTGGGAATTGTGCACTGGGTTATACATTTCAAGATTGCAAAGCATTAAGTCTAAACACAACCGTCGTAACTTTATGTCTCCTATTTTGAACCTCAACAAATCAGGATGTCCCGAACCCGAGTGAAATTCTCTCTTGCCCTATAAAACAAGGAGTCCAGAACTATCTAGATACTTAATTTTATTAGAACATGAACCCTGTAAGCATTTTATATAAATAAAAATATAATATTGAAGGTAGTTAAATTAAAAATGAAAAAGTTTGTCTGTGTCTTAAATAAGAACTTCACAAAGTAATAATATTAATATTAATACGTACATTTGATAGTCATAGTTTATTAAATATATGTTAAAACAATGACAGTAAATACTTAAATATAACTAATATGTTTCAAATTCAAGATGAATTATAAAGTATTTATAAATTGAAATTGGACATTTGATATTCATGGTTAAGTCTAAAAAGCACTAAAAGTTCATTTGAGTTTGAGTTTCGGATTCGATTTAGAGTGCGGTTTGGTCCGTTTCCGTTAGCATTTTAATTAATTCACAATTAAATATTCAGAATGAGTGGGCGGTAAAGTACTCTCAAAAGTCAGAAGCCTAATCATTGAGTTGACAGCTGAAAAACCCGACAAAATGAAAATGACAAGAAAATTAATTGGAAAATTGTTGACTATAGTCAAATTTCCGAGCGACATGTCACCAATAATAGCAACAACCACTGCGAAGTCTGTGGCAAGAGCACTTTGGGGCGTGACGTTAATCATTATTATTATCTGTGTTCTCGCTTAGCTAATTGGTGTGCAACATTAAGGCAATAATTAAACGAATTGCCGTTTAAAACGCAACTCTTATGTTCGATCTATGACCGAAAAGAAAACAAAGCGCGTAACTTAGCCATGTAAAACTGATGTCCAAAAAGGCTAACAAGCTAAAAGATTAACTTCGAGGTATTTTATTGTTGCTGTTGTGCTCGTTTTGCTGTTCTTTGGGCACATTGTGTATACGCCTAGTGATTTTTCTTTTTTGGCCTGCTAATTAGCAACTCGAGTTACAATTTTCATAATGACGCGTTTCGGCCTGGTTCGGGGGCTGTTTCGGCTTTTAATTAATAGTGTTCGCTTTTTGGCTGCACACGTCCAACAAGGCGTTGCAGGCACGTACAGAGAATGTGGCAGCAGGGGTGCTTGCCTTGTGCTTTATGCGCCCCAGGTGGCTAACTTGTTTTATATAATTTTTTTTTAATTTTTTTTTTTTTTGTATTTTGGGGCAAGTGAAAATTACCGGCGTGCTTATGTCACGTCATTTGCATAACAGCAGCAACAGCGCCCTGAGCGCAAAATAAGTTGGGCTTCAAATACTTTCTCAACTAGAATGAAGACAACAAAAATGCTGTTTATGTTATTCAGCATCAGCATCATATTGCACAAGTGTTTTCTGTGCGGTGCTTTCAAATTGATATATTTGTTATAAATAGATAGACGCTGAAATAGTTTATCTCTGATAATGCAAGCTTTTATCTCTAGCAAACAATTGTTGCTTAGCTGCCAGTTAAGAAGTTGATGAATGGGCTTATGCAAACAATGACCGGCTACAAATGAGAGCAAATAAAATTATATCAGTTATTGATTGTGCTCAAACAGGCGACAATGACACTAGTTGAAAGTTGCACTTAAAAGGGGTCGACTGATATTAGATATTAGTGCAGATATTAGTTGTAGTAAACTACAGATATAGGTTTGGCTTAAAACAAATATCAATGATACAGCTATATTTTATAAGTTCTCTATTTGGTTACAATTGAACATCGATTTATATCGATAAAAAATAAAATAAGCCTGACATCTGCTTTTTTCTGATATTTTAAACAATTTTAAATAAAGCCAACTTTATTAAAATCCCATTTGAGTAAAAACTTATTAAGCGACACAGTTAATTCCGTATTATATTCTTAATTTATGGTTCCAAATTTATTATTCTTCATTTAAAATGCTAGTCACGAACTCGAATCGTATTTTATCTACGTAACTTTTTAACTCAATCTAAAATCTGTTTCGTGCACTTTACTTTTTTGCTTGCGTGTGAAATTAGCTCGCATAGCAAACCATGTGTTTTTTGTATTTTATTTTATATTTTTTGTGGCTGTCGTGCTTGCTGTTGAAAAGACCGGAACCAAAAAAAATGTGCTTAATTAAAAATTGAAAAAATGCAACTAGCGAAAAAGGAAAAAAGCAAGGCTAGGCAGTTGCAGATAGTAAAAAGTGTAGCGCAACTGCAGGCACGGAAAGTGGAACGCGCAGCTTAACTTCATTTGATGCACAAACACGCAAAAACTGACGAAAATGCCAAAAACAAGCAAAATAACAAGAGAAAACAGAGCGAAGCGACAAACAATGCGCAAATAACTGAAATGTAATTAAACTTAATTTTACAAATATTTAAATCCAAAAATGAACAAACACGAGTTGGTAACCTGTGAAAATTTGTACAAGCTGAATCCATTTAAAATGGGTAGAATGCAAGGGTACAATGCAGATGTACTACTGATAAGGTATATATATATATATATTTTCAGAGACTGCAAGAGCTACAGTTTAGACTACAAAAAGTTGTATTACTGGTGCATACAAATTTTAAAGACATAAGTTTCTTATCCCGAATGCCTTAATATAATAATAATAGTCTATAAAAATGCAGTGTATCGCCTAGTCCCAGAGCATTTTTACTAGTTTAATTTTGGGCTTTTACATTTTAGGCCATCAAATCGATTTGGTCTAAATGGATAACTAAAGCATGCATCAGCAGGCCTGAAAAACCACAGAGTAATTTGGCATTAAAAAAAATGCATTTAATTACAAATTGCAAAATATATATATATTATATGTATATGTATGTATATATGTATACATAGCGTGCTGCATTAAACGTCTGTTTGGTGGGGTTATAAAGTAATACACACACATTCATACACAAAGGCGATAAGCGGCTTGTGGTCAAAGCACTTATTGCTTATGGAATATGGCTAAATCCAGCACTAGTTATATATTGCCTGCATTTCTGTTTGGCAGACACGTAAGCTTTAACACAGCCATAAACTGGAACCCAGAACGTAACGCTTAAGCTGAAAAGTAGTCAACACACACATACACATACACATGTGTGTGTGTGTGTGTGTGCAGGGTTTAAAAGTCAGTGGCAACATGACAGCCAGAAACAAACAATTATTAAACCTTTACCTTTGCATTGCAAATTTTTAATCAACTTTTAATCTTACAGTCTTAACAAGCTTGATTAAAAATGAATTACACGTTGCAGATACGACCCGAAACATAAATAATTTGTAAAGCCGTAAAATAATACTCAAAGTTCAAATCAAATTTGGACAGTTACAGATACGTTCTATATTATCTTTAAATCTGATTGGATATTCAATATTGATTATATAAAACTAATAAATCGGATCGACATATACCAAAAAACATTTTGTTTATTTATTTTGCAATCATTGCTAATATTTGATTCAAAGTACACACATGTGTTATTCAACATTTAAGAACTAATACCAGATTGTTAATGTTAGTCTTACAAACTTAAGGGGCTCAACCTTTGACCCTCCCAGACATAATAATTATATTGATTGAATTTGATGGGAAATGGGGAGTTGTAAAGTGCCTGGAAAATTTGCATATTGATTAATAATTATTTGCTGTGTTGGCAAATTAAATATTTATGCAAATTGATTAACATACACACACACACACCCGCCCCAACACACAAATACTCAAAAGATAAGATTCAATTAGTAGGAAATTAGCAGAAATCGCATTTCATGTGTAATTTAAGCACAAACACAACTAATTTTGCATTTGACCTTCTTGCAGGGGTTTTGGCAAACAGGGATTCCAGTGTCAAGGTATGTAAATCTGATGGAGACCCCAAAATTAAAAGGATTCTTAACTAAACTCAACTCATAAAATTTAATCCTTGCAGTCTGCTCGTATGTGGTCCACAAGCGTTGTCATGAATACGTCACCTTCATCTGCCCCGGCAAGGACAAGGGCATTGATTCCGTAAGTGCCTTGTATGCATTATATATCCATATACCTAATATTAACTTAAAAATCAGCATACTTACGACCAAGTTTAACTTAGTAAGCAACTTAGTATTTAGCGTTAGCCTTAAGAACTTTTGCGCAGCATTTTTATGTGTGAAAAGTGTAGTTAGATTTCTAAATATATGTTTCTAAATATATATATATTTTTTTAAATGATTTCTTTATTTTGTTTGCACTGTCATGTTAAAGTGTCACTTGGATGGATTTTTTTTTAGAATTAGGAGTGAAGTCTGTTAAAAGACATTCTATGAAAATATATATTCTTATTCAGCTTCTTTTCCATGAACCTGACATTATTCGTATTTTGTTGTCAGCAGAACATAAGCCGAAATAAGCTGAATCTGTTCACTATATCTTATAGCTCTGGAACTTTTTTGATTACCAAATGGTTTTAACTAGCTTGAGTTTAATAATGCTTCTAACATCCCCTAAAAAATCATAATTTTTTTAATGGATTTCCTATTTTTCGTTTATTTGCTTGAATTTAAAGTTCAACTTGGATGCGTCCAGTCTGCTAGGGTATAGAAAAAGTAAAAAATTCCGTTTCCTGTTTCTGCTGTGTTATTTGCATTGGCTTTAAAATTTCTGAAAATGCTGTCTCGAATGTCCTGCTGATGCTGCTACTTTTGCTGTTGGCTTAACAGCATGTTCTTTTGAGCAAACAGCCAAATTCACATTTGTTGTGAAAGTCGCTGGTTGAATTTCCCCAGCTAAAAACTTGTCCGAAGTGTCCCACAATTTCAGCTGGGATTTTATGTCTCTGTGTGACATTTTTCACACAAAATAGCGAGATTTTAGATTAAGTCAGCGTTGAGTTCATTTATGTCATATAGCACGAGTAGAATATTAAATGCAATTTAAATGAGAGCAGCCAAATTAGAGCAGTTAGCAAATTATGCAAATTTTTCTTTAGGCTATTAAAAACACTTCTCTCACATAAAAATGCTGTTAGAATGCACTAATAAATGAAAGCTTTTTGTTAAGTTAAGCAGCTAACCAAACTACGTAGTATGCAACTAAAATTTGTTAAAACATTCGAAGAAAAATAACAACTAAAATCAGAAGAAAAAAATGTTTATAATAACCACAATTTAGTGTTAAAGATAGTACTGCTTATTGTGCCATTGTTCAGCAATGTTTAATTGTCATCGTGCTCTGTTTATTTACCATAAATTTGTATTTGTATTTTCATGTACCAAACAAAAACAAAAATATTATCTGTCAAAAAATCACATCGCTCACCAAAATAAAACCAAAACAATGAATTTATAAAAAAAAAATTTCAAATCTGTGGCACCGTTACACGCATTAACAATAAAAAATAAATACAAAAACCAAATAAAGGACTCACCAAAAACTCAGCACCATTTCGAACCATTCACATACGCAGGACCCACGTTCTGTGATCATTGTGGTTCTCTGCTCTATGGCATTTACCATCAGGGTCTTAAATGTTCAGGTAATGTCGAAAATAACATCACTTATCTTCTAACTTCCGCCAAAAACTCTGTCTCTGTCGCTCATTTCCAAACTATCTGCTGCTGTCTCTTTTGTCTTCTTCTTCTATCGCCCTAAATTTAATCTCTTAAGACGCTGTTAACGCATTGTTAAATTGCTGTTAACGCGCTGTTAACTTACAGTTAGGCTTTCTAATCGTTTTCAGCTTTCTACTTTTCTCCCTTTCCTCCCACTATGTGTAAGTGTGTGTGTGAGTGAGCGTGTGTGTGCAAGTGTGTATTTTTTATATATGTATTGTACGGTGTTTAGCTTTACCGATTCATGCTTAAAACCAGCATCGAAATTTAACATTTTATTATAACATAAATTAAATGATTGCATAATAGAATTGAAAATCCAAAAATCCCCGAAACTTATTTAGTTTGACACCCGAATATATTGAAATGTTAAGTAAATGTAGGCCATTAAATGTTATTGTACATATCTCTATGCATAGTATATCCATTTAGCTAACTAAGATTTATATAACACCGAACCCCAATATTCAATTTTTAAATATAATGTTTATATATACTGCACATAGGCTATGTTTGTAATGCTCCCGCCAAAGATGGGTTTATTTATTGTACGATTTGTGTGTGTACTTTATTTTGGTAAATGCTATCAATTTATAAAGCTTTTTCGTGTGTGTGTGTGTTTTTTGTTTCATTTTGGCACTTGTCCAGAGTTAGTAAACCTGTTCCATCGGAAGACAACCCGTTGTGCAGGATATTCATTTACATAATTATGGCAGCTCAAAAAGGGCAAAATATATATATATTTATATATTTATTTATATATGCAGTAATCTAATTAAAATTTGTAATGTGGGCCTGCCAGCTGTGCAGAAAGATACCAAAAATTTAGATAAAAGCATTGTTAAAATATGCACAAGCGCACAGCAAACATTAGGAGTAATGGGCTTACATCCCGGGTGGATAGCAGAGGGGGAACGGGGAGTTGAGTGGTAAGCTGCTGTATCTTTTTGTTTTTGTGCAAATATTTAATGCACTTGAAGCATGAATGCAATGTTTCAAACTTTTCCCGAGAGCTCAGCAACTATTGTCCTTTGTGGCATCTTGTATACACATATAGTTGTGACTGAAAGTGTGTGTGTGTGTGAGAGTGTAGGTGAGAGATGTTGCTAAGTGTGTTTTTTTTTTGTGTGTGAGTGCGTTTCTGTACTTTGGCCCGAGAAATAACTAAAGATTAATTCCTAAGATGATTCCTAAGAATGCTAAACATTTTTCGTTTTATACGCTTCTCTTTTATATTTTGTGACTCAATCCTAAAAACTTTCAGATTTTGGATGAAAATTGTTCAAATATTTTCTATGATAAAAATTTTGCTTAAGCAAGCTGATGTAACGATAAATTCAACTATGTATTTAGTTAGGATTCTGCTAGATTGAATATTAACAATAGTTTTTTAAATAAACCTATTGAAATGTGTACAAATGATCGGTAATCAGACATGATATAGCTGTATCCTTTGTTAATGCTGGTAATCTAATTATGTGGTTTTTGAGATCGGCTTGTTTTATACAGACAGATAGATAAACATGGCTAAATCAAATCGATTGTTATTCTGAATCAAGAAAATATATAATTTAAAGGGTTGCACATGAATTCTTTTTCCCCCTTATAAATGACTTGTCCAAATCGTGGCTACATTATATCAAAATTAACGTTTAATTATCTAATTAAACTAAACAGTTTATGCCGCAAATCACACAAATGGGTTGCGGTAAAGAAGCAACAAGCAGTCTGCTAGTTGGAAATTAAGCCAGCCAAAGTCAAGTATGACTGCAAGAACCTTCACAAGTGCCCTTCGTCTCTTTGGTATATTGTGGCTGTGAGTGTGTGTGTGTGTGTGTGTGTGTGTGTATGTGTGTGCTTTCAGCCGACTAACTCTTGAGGTTTCGCCATGTTGCACACGCAGCTCTCTGCAAAATGCTCAATTGTGGGAGAGAGGCGCGAAAATCGATGGGGCAACAATACGTTGCGAGACGTCATGGCAACTATTTTGAGGATGGTTAAAGAGGGGCGTAGCAGGGGCAGGCATGTATATTGTATGGGATTTCATTATAAATTTAACTAACATATATAACACGTGCGTCCAGCTAAAAGAGCAGAGGAGAGGAGAGCCAACTATGCGGCTTCCCTCACAATGCTCACCCAATATTATCCATTATGTGTAGATGTGTGGAATCCAATCCAAGTGTTTAAGCATTGCCTTTAAATCACTTCTTAGACTGCAGACAAGCGTTGACAACTTTGTTACTTGCCACACGAAGTTCTACTTGATGTTGTCACTGTCCCAATATTTTTCCTATTGTTGTGGTTGTTCCAAATCGGATCAAATATATATTGTAAGCAGACAAAACACAGACAGACAGACACACAAACAGAATGACAGACAGACAGTCAGACAGAGAGGCGGACAGAAAGCGACAGTTTGATAAATATAGCAATCAATTTATCAATGGTCGAACGCTCAGGTTTTATATATATATTTCACTCTACAACCTGTTGTGTTATTTAAGAATAGTATTTATATACTTTAATCGAATAAAACTTATCTTTTCTTTATAACTGTTTCTTATAAACGCTTTCAATGTACTTTGGATGACAGTTGATTTATTTCCTGGAAAAAGTTTCTTTTTCAAGTGAAATGTTTAATGTTGTTGTTTAGCTCAAGCAGCCTTCAGCCACAATGGACATTGTAATATATTAAATATTTGTCTTAGATGCAACACAACACAAAACAACAACTTGCTGCTTATGTTTCTTGTCAAAGTTGCAATCGATTCCCAATTTAATCTAATTGGATGCAGGTGCAGGTAAGAATATGTTCTGCTTATTGTTTGTCGGGCAAGTCAATTTGTGCATTTTATTGCCTACGACACACACACACACACACTCACAGATGTGTGTGTGGGTAAATTGTGTGTGTGTTAATTTGTGTCCGTTTGCCGAGCGGAAATTGAAAACGAATCTAGTTTGCAGCTGTTTGATTTGCTTGATTGGTTTTTGCCTCAGCTGCCAGCCAATTCCCATGAGTGTGTGATGGAGTGTGTGTACATGAGTGGGGCATGCTGCTAACAGCGATACCGTTCTCTTATCAAGCACGCTGTCATAATAAATGGCATGGCAATTTATAAATGCAATCCAAAACAGTACGTTAAAAACTTGGCAGCAATTTTATCAGGACATCAGTGCTTAATATGCTTCCACTTCAGTATATCTATATAAATGTATATGTAAGTGTGTGTGTGTGTATGAGAGATATAAAATGCCAGATAGCTCACAAAACAAGACCAACATCTGGGGCTGGTTGGAGCAGCAGGCAAGGGCAGGGAAGGAAGAGAATGCAATAAACAGGCAGCTAAATTTGTTAAGTGACAACCGAAAATGTACAGCAAAAGAAACAATATAATTTACCAAAAACAAAAATTCGAAAATAAAAAAAGTCGCGATAAATTGTTGCAAATATTTTGTGTTAAAAATTGCTGTGCGTGGCACGTGGCAATCGAGGCTGCCGAAATGTGCGCCCCGTTCCCTCCCCACTCCCACCCTGTACCGAGTAGACCGCAATGTTATCTAATAAAATTTTACTTAATATTTTGCAAAAACTGTCACAACAAAAATTTCAGATTGTTGTGGTTGTGCGTGTGTCTGTGTGAGAGAGTGTGTGTGTGTTTTTGAGGTGTACGTGACGCAATTGGTAACTGACCTGAAATAAATGAATTCCAAAATGCCTCATTATGTGGCATGCTATTTTATTTATTTATTTGCTTCAAAGAATATGCCATAAAGTATATATATTCCTGATCAGTATCAAAAGCTGAACGAGCGGATAATGCAGATAATAAGTCCTTGCTTATAGACAGATCAAATTGATGTCAGGTAGAATAAAAGACGCAGTTGTAAAGAGAAAACCTTCTTATCGATATATACTATACCCAGACATAAAATTAAATAACTGCATTAATTTCATTAATATCGAACAAGATTTAGGCAACATAAGAACTATTCCCATATTAGCTGCAAGGTTATCTTAAAGTAACATTCCATTTTCTTTATCACTTAGTAACTTTCGAGCACTTAAATTCGACGCTGCTTGCAACGGCACAGATTGCCCAAAAAAAAAAATATAAAACGGAACTTGACGCCACCTGTCGCTTTTTTGGAGAAAGTAGTGCTGCATGTTTTTGGCCAGGGTTGCAAAGCAGTTGCAGTTGGGAATACAATTTCACCTTCAAGCGAGGTGCTTACAACTGCATTTAATCCAAACCCAAAATACAGTTGCAGTTATTTCCAAATACACACACACACACATGCACACACAGAGAGATGAAGGTAGCCTTGGGCGCCCGCCAAAGTATGCAACACTTTTTGTGTGCCAGCCGCAACAAGGCCAAAAACAACCTGTGCCCGCCCCCTCTGCAGTCCTTGTGGTTAAGGGTATATGTCGGTGTGTGTATGTGTGTGTGTGTGCGCTTTGAGCTTTGCACTTGAATCGGCTCCAGTTTGTTTGTCTTGCGAATGAAAGCTGCTTGTTGCAAGTTGTTGAGCCTTGCAACAACAACAACTACATTAAAATGCCCCAAAATGCGCGACTTGTTTTGAAGCTGATGCTCATGTTTGCGCATAATAATATTATATATGTCCTTGCCCACTTTTAAGAAGACAACTTGAAAAACAACAACTACAAAAACAGAAAACGACTAAACACAACAAGCCTTAACAAGTGTGTGTGTGTGTGTGTGTGTGCGCGGCTTTGGCGTTGATGAGTTCATGGCTCTGAGATTGCTCTGAGCTCAAAGCCATATAGATACTCTGTGCGAACTCAAGAAACGAATGTCGTATTCCTTATTTTGTTATGAGTTGAATGCTACTTATCAAAAATACCCTGTAGATCTGAACGAATTCAGCATAAGCTCTTTGGAATCTGATTTAAAGTGTGAAACAAGTAAAATACACTACTTTAGTTGTTTGGAAACCTTTCCATAAAATAATAAAGTTTCAAAAATAAGGAATTTGTGAATTATTTATAGTTAGAATACATCTTTTGGGTAAGATTTTGAACTATCTGGCGGATAGAACAGTTGCTAAAGGATATAAGATATTGTATTGATTAAGATAGATAAAACAGCTGCAACAGGGTATACGAAAAAACCTTATAATAATATTAAATAATAAATGTTCATGTACTATAAATGCCTAATAATAACGCTGCTGAGTATAATAGAGTATATATAAAGTATTGGTATAGGTAGTATATGAGAATAGTTATTGAAAACAAACTTCACAACAGTTATAAGAGTTCAGGTTACCAGTTGACCGAAAAAGGCAATATACCCGCTAATCTAACAGCAATAAGCAGGCTTTACCCCATCGTCATTGTCTTTGCCAGGACCATTTTGTAACTCACTGTGTGTGTGTTACTGTGTGTGTGTGTGTGTGTATAGGTGAGTGTGTATTTTTTCTGAGTGACTTTTTTTTTGTAAGGCAGCTTGTTCTTAGAACGGATTAGGCAGCAATTGCCTGTCGTTTTGCCATTTGAGTATTTCAGCAAAATTCATTCGGCAACAAAAGCAATGAAACATAAAAATACCAAGCAGAAAAATATATAAATTATTTTTCATGGATGTTTTTCTACCCAATGGAGTAGAAAAGGAAATGCTATTAAGGCGTTTTATTTCAGCCTTCGATAAACATTGCAGAACAAGCTTTCCACTTAAAGTTTAGCCAAACTTTAGAGGATTGAGAAAACAACTGAAAATTTCCGAATTTGTTCGTATTTTCGTTAAACTAATTTGAGCTTGAAGATAAGCACTTTGGCCCAGTTTCAAAAGCACTGAACCCAGAACCCCAAGAACCAACTATCCATTTGTAATCCATAAATAATCCATATCCATCCACAACTGTCCACCCAATCCATCTATGTCTTAATTATTGTCGCATTTTCATTTCTATTCCTCATCCAAATGTATTTTTTTTTTAAGTTTTGGCTGTAAGTTTTTTTTGTTTGTGCGTTGGTTGTTGATTGTTATTTATGCAAATGCTTTTTAGTGTTAAATGTTAAACGTTGAACGTTTATAGCGAAAAACCTGCGTTAATTTTCCATTAGCTCTCTCCAACTGTTCCATTTCTCAGGCACACCAGATGCCACACAAATGGCACAACGTTGCCTTCCTCTCGCCGATGTTTTGCGATCATTGCGGCTCGCTGTTGCATGGCATCACCCACAAGGGTCTCAAGTGTCGAGGTAATGTCCAACTAAATGCCCAGATACACACAGAGAGAGAGAGAGAGAGAGGTGATGATTTACCCTACTAATTCTATCTCTCTCACTCTCTTTTGTTCCCGGTCTATTTTTGTGTGTCTTGTCTTTTAGAGATGTGCGTCTGTCATGCTTAATTATTTTTATTTCCTGAACCCATTTAAACATAAGGTAAAAGGGCCTAATGCAATTGGTTATTTAGTATTAAAATATGTATCAGGCAGAAGCATTTCTGATTCCATAAAGTTCATATACATTCTTGATCAGCAGGACTAGTCGACTCAATTAAGTCATATCCATCTGTCCGTCTAAATAAACTTTAAGAGCGAGGCACTTTAACTTATATTATTTTTGCCAAATTAGAGAATTTCACTTTTTTATTGTATCAAATCGAGACAAGATTACGTTTATAATAAATACAAATAACGTTTGGAAATTAATTATATTATTATATTTTGCGTGCCAGAATCAATATTAGAAACCAAATTTTTATTATAATAAAGTTTATTTCATTTATTATTATAATTATAAGGATACATAATATGTCTTTATATATTATATAAATATCTGATTAAAATCGTTTGAGAAATACAGGTTTTCTTAACCAAAAGCTATTAACAAGCCTAAAACCTATTTATCAACTTCCGCTTTAGGGCATCTCCTAGTCGAGCTCTGGCGACTAGTAAACTTAATTTTGCTTTGCGTTGTTTTGTCACTTTTCGTGTTTTTGTTTGTCGTGTCACGCGCACATCTCTATTGCCGTCTCTTTTTAGCGTATAAGCAAAAAACTTTTGGGCCTGCTGCTGCTGCTGCTGGCTGAGTTCCCATTTTTTGATTGTTGCAATTTACAATTAGGAGCGCTTTGAAGCGACTCAAGTGCGCACTTGCCACACACTCTCTATATATGTACATGTGTGTGTGTGTGTGTGTGTGTGTTTTGCTTGCGTGTGTGTGAGTTGAGTTGTTGTTGATGTTAGTGTTATTGTCCCCTTTGCGCTTGCTGTTATTGTTTTTGTTGACAAGTTTACGTTTGCCACGCCCACACTTACGCCCCTGCTCTATGCCATATGCCATATACCGTTTGTTTGCCTGCACTTAACAGTTAGTTAACTGTTCTTCATACAATTTGCAGCTGCATGTGAAAATTGGCATTGCGTTAATTTCTATGTGAAATGCATTTTTGAATCTTAATCATTATACTTACTCTAGTTAGGCCTTTTATTGGTTACCCCAAATAATAAATAAATACATAAATAAGAAGAAAACTGCGCAAAAATTTTCCAAGTCATTTCTTGGACGGCATAAATTGCCGCCTTAACATCCGGTATGGCCCCTTGGCAAACAAATAATTTACTAATGCCTCATTGCCCTGTTCCGGGCAAACAAGCAAACAACAGCAACGGCAACAACAACATTCAGCAACAATAGATAAACAGGCTATTCTACACACACTTCCACGCACAGATATTGTGGGAACAGGCCAAAACAAACAGATTGCGAATGCGAATGGAAATGTAAATGTGGCAATAGTTAAATCCTCGACAACAATAAGCCGCAGCCATCACCGGAAATACTTCTGTCTGTATGTGTATGTGCGAGTGTGTGAGTGTGCGTGTGTGTAAACATGTGATTGTCATTATAGAGCGCAAATTGCCTGTGTGTGTTTTGTGTGTGTTACTTGTAATTCTATTTCAATGGTGTATTTTGTGACTTTAGTTTTCGCATGATTTTTCGTCGTTTGCATTACAAAGTATTTTTCCCAATATTTGCAATTGATGTAATTATTTTTACCAATAATCTAAGTCAATCTGGCATGCAAATGCACTTTGAGGCAAAATTGTCTTTTCAAATTTGTATGTTGATTGAATCAAGAGTCCAAATCATGTTTTAAAACCCCGGGATATGAAAATGCGATTATTTTCTTAAAGCTGTTGCATTGAATAAATTCCCAAAGGCATATTTATTTTTTACTACCAGTCAAACCATAATCATTTTTTTTTTTTGTCTGAGCTTGAGAACGATTTAGGCCTGTTTGTTTTGGCCATATGTTTTAGGAAAGGCATCTTCATAAATATATTATGATTATTTACATCAACCTATTACGAGCTTAATTGCATATTCAGCCTATCCCTTTGGACCCATAGGGCATATGTAATATATATATATATATATATAGGGGGAGAAAAAACCATTATATAAGCCTGCATATGTAACAAAAAAAAAAAATAAATAATTTTACGCAAAAAAAGAAGCACACACAAAAAACTGGGGCACATTATGAACACACACACACTTGTAGCTAGTACTGTTGTTGTTGTTGTTGCTGTTTTTTTTTTTTTTGTGGCACGCAAAGGGAAATCCACTTTTGTTGTTGTTTTTTGTTGTTTGCTCAGTTATTTGCTTGCCTTTTTCCGTATTGTTTTTGTTTTTATGTTGTGTGCTGCGAAACAAAAAACTCTTTCATATTTTCATTAAACACTACCCAACTGACCAGCCGCCTGCCACGCCCACAGCAAACATCCATCAACCCACCGCCAACGCAGCACATTGCCATCAAAAAATGATTACTTTCCATGCGGCACAAGCAACAAGCGAAAGTTTACAAAGGGAGCAGAAAGAGAGGGAAGAATAATATGAGAAATGTAAAGAAGAAAAAAATACTTATACGCCACGTGCGCCTCACGCGCCAGATGACGTTGATGCAGGCGCCCAATTGTGCCCAATGGCGCATACTTTTCGCAGCGGGTGTAAGCGGATGAAATGTCCAAAGTAATTTTACACATGACCAAAGCGGCAAAATAAAAAAGGAAACGAAAAAAATAAACATTGACAACAACAACAAAAGAAAAGAGACCAGCAGCCAATGATGCAGAGCCCCAAGGACAAAAAGGATGACAATCATAAGGATATCTGTTTTTATATGCTGATGAAAATGCTTATCATATTGCCCGTTAGCTGAACTGTTATCATTATTAAAAAGTATAAAGGATAAGGCAAAACAGTTTTACTTAAAAACTAGACAAATTTTATAACAAAATGTTGTTGCAATGCTTTCAAAATATTTCAAGAATATTTATAGAAGAACCTTAAAAAAAGAGCATTAAAATTATATAAATAATTAGAGGAAAATGTTTCCACTTACAAAAAAATAATCATCATCTTTCTATTAAAATATTCACTTGAAGCATTTCTGCTTTTAATAGATAAATCCATTTCCATAAGTTGAAAAATTATTTTAAAAACTTTATAGCTGTTCCATTTTGTAAGGGTTTTCAAATATAATTCCAACTCACGCAGCAGGTAGTTAAAATAAAATTAAGTCCATAGAATACTTCTTCAAAACTTGTAATATGAAATAGTGTTAAATTGGTTTTTATAAATCAGCAGAGACTCCAGAAGAACAGTAAACTTGAAGTTGAATTCAAAACCCTTGAAATCTCTTCATGTCATTTGAAGTAGTCATGTAAAAGTTTCTGGCATAGATGGATGTATGCTTGCAACATACCCGCAGCCCCATATTGGCAGGGTATTCAAAATCACATTTACAAATTGACAACATGCATTGGCGAGTTGAGTTTTCCAACCAAAATGAATTACAATTCCATTTGCAATTATTGCCAATTGAATGCTATTCGAGTACTGTGCACAACCCAGTTGAACTCGGCTCGCATCCTCTTCAGGGTCTGCAGCCACATCCTTGCAACTTGAGCGACATGTGTGCGCCGCAAACTATGCAACAGTTTTTTCTTCCTTCATTTTCCATTTCTGTTTGCCAAATTGATTGCGATTGCAGATTGTGCAGTCGACTCCACAAATTGCCGTTGATTTTGTCTGCTGGGCGTGTGGACCTATGGGCGTGGCATGGTGGATACGGATTGCCCCGCTGATTAATGGTTGGGCGCAACTTCTTTGCCTACGAGACCATTACTTTTTTTTTGTTAGTTTTCTCTCTCAATTTGCCATTAATTTGCACATGGAGTCTTTGGGGTAAGTACTTGAGCCCAAATCAAAACTCACTTTGTATGCGTATCCTGTCTGCTTATGTGTGCGTGTGTGTGTGTGTGTGTGTGTGTGTGCGTGCGTGTGTATTTCTGCCTCCTGTTGCTCTATATATTCCTGTACCGCAAACCCGCAAAAGAAACAAAAAAGGCAAAACGACATCACTTTCAATCTATTCAAAAACTTTCTCGTTCTGAGCTGACCATCAATTTCAATATGTTTTGGCAAGTGGCCACTAACAAGCGACTTATCTTTATTCCACTACGTGACCTATGACCCCCATCATGCTGGTTCAGCATGCGATATGAACGTTCATGCCCGTTGCAAGGAGAACGTGCCAAGTTTGTGCGGCTGCGATCACACGGAGCGACGAGGACGCATCTACCTCGAGATAAATGTCAAAGAGAATCTACTCACCGTTCACAGTAAGTAGACGTCGCCGATTGTTGTTGCCCAACTTGTTGCCAACAACTTACTGTTTGTAAAGCGCTTATGTTTTTAACCAATTACGGTACCGAGCCAAGTTTACCATAAGCTGCCAAGTTTACTAGCGCCCAGATAAATACAAAAATGAAATAAAGGAAAATTATATTATGGAAAGCAGCTGGGAAAGTTCCCGTTTTTTTTCATGTGGTTGCTTTGTAAACAAGGTGCTCAAAATGTTAAGATTTTTAAGTTTCTTCTTCTTCTTTTGTGCATAATTTTATTTTAATTATAACTTAACTTCTGATATTAGCTCTGACTTGGTATAGAGACTTAAAGTCTTAATTTTTTGTTAAAATGTTTGATTATCTTTTTATAATTAAATTATGCCTTTCGTTGGTTTTTCTTATTTTAAATTCAGCCTTATATATTTTCAATTTTCTAATTTTTTAAATATATATCAAAAAATGTTGCATTCTTTAAAATCTGTAATAAATTCCCAGAAATAATTTAAAATTCAAGCATTGTCCTTACCTTGGGGCAGCAGCTTCTGTTGAGGGATGCTGGCAAATTGCTTATGATTTGCATTAATTCATTATGAAGCCAAGTTGCCACACAATATGCCACATAATGAATACAAAAATGCAGTTTGCTAAACAATAGCCTGATAAAGATATGCAAAGCATGCAGGGGAGGGAGAGGCAGTTTGAGGAGGAATGCCACAGAGTAAATGCTGACAAACAATGGCTAGAATACAGTCTTCTTTTATTTAATACAATTTCTGCACATTTTTATAAATTTTTAATGGCAGTCAAGGAGGGTCGTAATTTAATACCCATGGATCCCAATGGATTGAGCGATCCGTATGTGAAGGTCAAACTGATACCCGATGACAAGGATCAGTCCAAGAAGAAGACGCGCACCATTAAGGCGTGCCTGAATCCCATGTGGAACGAGACACTCAGCTAGTGAGATCTAATAAATCCCTTATATAATTTATATACATATATATTAATTCGATATATTAATATTTATGCAGCGATTTGAAGCCAGAGGATAAGGATCGACGCATATTGATTGAGGTTTGGGATTGGGATCGCACTTCGCGGAATGATTTCATGGGCGCTTTGTCGTTTGGAATTTCGGAGATTATCAAGAATCCGACAAATGGTTGGTTCAAGCTGCTCACCCAGGACGAGGGTGAATATTACAATGTGCCGTGTGCGGATGATCAGCAGGACTTGCTCAAACTAAAGCAGAAGCCATCGCAAAGGAAGCAGCCAATGATGCGCTGCGACACACACACTCATTCTCAGTCCAAAAAGGACATGATTCGAGCCACAGACTTCAATTTCATCAAAGTGCTGGGCAAGGGCTCCTTTGGAAAGGTGAAACAAAAAAACGCAAGTGATAAAAAATTTAATTACATCTCGAACGTTAACTGAAACAGGTGCTGTTGGCGGAGCGGAAGGGCAGCGAGGAGTTGTATGCAATTAAGATACTCAAGAAGGATGTGATTATACAGGACGATGATGTCGAGTGCACCATGATTGAGAAACGTGTCCTGGCGCTGGGCGAGAAGCCGCCATTCCTTGTCCAACTGCATTCCTGTTTTCAAACATTGGTGCGCATACTTTACACTTTGCTTGTTAATTATAATTATATTATTTATTTTAAATAATTATTCACCCAAAAAGGATCGTCTGTTCTTTGTCATGGAGTATGTGAACGGCGGTGATTTAATGTTTCAAATACAACAATTTGGCAAGTTCAAGGAGCCAGTCGCTGTGTAAGTTAAACAATTCTAAACAAAGTTATATCTCTCTCTCTCTCTCTCTCTCTCTGTCTCTTTCCGACTGTCACTCTCTCTCTCTCTCTCTCTCTTTTGCCGGCCTCAGCTTCTATGCTGCTGAAATAGCAGCCGGTCTCTTCTTTCTGCACACCAAGGGCATTTTGTATCGCGATCTGAAGCTGGACAATGTATTGCTGGATGCCGATGGACATGTGAAAATCGCTGATTTCGGCATGTGCAAGGAAAACATTGTTGGCGAGAAGACTACCAAAACATTCTGTGGCACACCCGACTACATTGCTCCAGAGGTGAGCATAATATAATAGCATTCAAATCGGGTCAGAAATGCGATTACAACATTGAATGTGAAATTGTTATGGATGTAAAACCATGATTAAAACTGCTGCTTTTTAAAAGACTGGTCGAGTTTTGACAAAATAATGGGATTGAAAGGATTTATTCAAATTGCATTTTTTACTTTAAATGTAGTTTAAATCTAGAGGTCAAATAAAGTTAAAAAAAAGACCTCGTTCTCAATTTTATAAATAATAATAATAAATCTGATTTTAAACTTGCACAACTATTTAGATAATACTCTACCAGCCGTATGGCAAGTCTGTGGATTGGTGGGCCTATGGAGTGCTGCTGTACGAGATGCTAGTGGGTCAGCCACCGTTTGATGGCGAGGATGAGGAGGAGCTGTTTGCTGCGATAACCGACCATAATGTATCTTACCCCAAGAGTCTCAGCAAGGAGGCCAAGGAGGCGTGCAAGGGCGTAAGTTAAAATTTAAAAAATTTAAGGTGTAACAGATATTGACCTCTTAATAAAAATATGCTGTTAAATTGCTTCAGTTTTTGACTAAGCAGCCCAGCAAACGTTTGGGTTGTGGCAACAGTGGCGAGGAGGATGTGCGTCTACATCCATTTTTCCGGCGTATCGACTGGGAGAAAATTGAGAATCGCGAGGTTCAGCCCCCATTCAAGCCAAAAATTGTAAGTAAATCAAAGCAAAACAAATTCTAAAAAAATTACTTAACTCAATTGTGAAAATGAAATTCTTTAGAAACACCGCAAAGATGTGTCCAACTTCGATAAGCAATTCACATCAGAGAAAACAGACTTGACGCCCACGGATAAAGTATTTATGATGAATCTGGATCAATCGGAATTTGTTGGCTTCTCCTACGTGAATGCCGAATACATTGTGAGCCCATAAGCAGCTAGCTAAAAGTAGCTAAAAACAACAACAAGAAAAAAATACACCTTAATCGGATTAATGGAACCACCCAGCGAGTTGTGTCATCAGTTGATATTAATTGTTAATCAAAAGACATCATTTCATTTTCATTTCACTTCTATTCATAATTGTTAACTTGTTTATTTATTGCTCGGTTAAATCTTTGATTAATTGTTAGGCACTCATGAGTATTCTAAGTTAATATTCACAACATACATAAACACATCTTCATTTAGTTGTATAATCATTCTTGAACAAACCTACAACTCGAAGCCAAAAAAAAGAAACAAAAAACGTAACAAATCATGTGCAATAAAAACTATATTTAATTTAACTATCGTTAAACGAAACGCTTTTCTCTGCTCGAAAAAAGACAGAAGCTCCAATAGCTTTCTCCCAGTCACATTTCATACTTCAATTTTCCTGAGACGAAATTGCTCACTTTTTAAAAATTTCTCCAATTTGGTAAAGTATTAAAGTTGTGCTAAATTTTTAAAATATATTTAAATATGGAATATATGTAATTGTTAATAGAACGTATTATTAGCCAGCATCTCGATGTTAGCTCACCACAAATTAACGCACATATATATTTACATATATATAAACTTCTATAGAGATCTTTCTCTCTCTCTCTCTCTTTGTTTAGCATTATTCCAGCAATTAAGAGAAGAATACTTAAACGATTCGGGTCAGTAAAATTTAAACGTTGTTCGATTATAATGTTGGCCCCTGCATTATAATCAAATCGAAATGTGCGTTTAAAAAAAAGTTGAAATAAAAGAAAAAAAAACCAAAATATTAACAATCAACTACAGCAATACAAAATATATACAACTTCAATTCACTTTCCGATTTTTGAGCATAGACAAAATATATCATAGCATACTTTCGAGCGTATTTCTTATTGTGTGTGTATTTTAAATATGAATATTACATTTGAATATAAAATTTCATTTTTATAGTGTATGTATAAGCCGTATATATATTAATATATAATAACATATATACATATAAACGGCATAGAGTCTCAATGTACCATAAAATGAAAAAAAAGATGGCAAACAAATTGCATAGCAATAAGTTAAAGCTAAAATCAAGTTTAAGTTTAGTCTACTACTAAAAAAATACAAGATCTGTTGCTGTAGCTTTCCAAAGTCTAACTAAATGTGGGATAATATATATATGATATACATATATATATTATCTTTGGGTTGAAACTTTAGTACCTATCTAAGAAAAATCTAGCTACTAAAAATCTACTGTTTAACTATGAGAAAGACAATCTACTATAAGCTAAAAAAAATATCCATTTCTGTGGATATCAAATGGATAAACTTGAGTTATTAGTTTAAAAAGTAAAGAAAAAAGTAATGTTAAATTGAATTCGAAATTTAATTGAAAATTAAACATTTTTGTGTAGCGCAACCTAAGCTAAGCTTTTGTGCCTCTCGTAGCTCTCTTTCTTTTCTATAAGTGTAAGCAAATAGAAGAAAATATACACTACCAAAAAATATATTTAAAAAAAAATCGAGCTCGAATAGAAAATTGATCATATGATAAACTCAGTAGCCAAGCTATGTGCTTAAAGCTAGGGCACAAAAACTATACTAAAAATAAAACTAAAGTAGCTTGAATTTAAAACAAAATAAAATAAAATATTCGATTAAAGTCTATAGTCATTTATATATATAAACATAATGTATAACTCCGAACTTGAAGCATTTAAAAACGTTTACTTCACAATAATACCAGTCATATATATATATTTCTATATATATATCTATATACTTATATATATATATATACTTTATATATATATATATGTATACTATAAGCAATGAATATTATTATAATTGAAGATCAACTAATTCTTGTGAGTTCATAATGACTATGACGAGTACCACTTAAAGTTCAAGTTCAACAACAAAATGTACTCTACACATAAATTTGCTCGTATATTAAATATATTAATATTTAAATAAATATAACTAAAACATATATCCTACATTAATATATGTTTGCGTGTGTGTTTAGTACGAAACTTAAGATGATTGATTACTTTAAAGAATTTGATGGCAACAAAACAAAATTTCCAAGTCTGTTCAAATATTGAAAATATAACTGTAACATTAAAACTAACATTAACTTTAACGTTTAGAGTTAGTTAATTTTACTATTGAACCTATATAAAATTAATATATATTTATATACACATATGTGTATATTATTATTATTATATATATATATACACATATTTATTGTTAGTCTTTATTAATTTTTTAATTTAAAGTCAACGTTTTTACAACAAAACATATTTCAATGATTTTTCAAGTATTTTTGAACAACTCATTCGTAAATGTATGTGTTTTTTTAATCGTATATTTACTTATAAACAAAAGCATTAATTTAGTACAAATTCAACTACAAAATAACAATTATATAATATATGCATATATTCATATATATCAAATCAAATACAAATCTCGATGTTTGCCGTACGCATTCTACTATATAAACAACAAATACATAAATTCAACTCAATAAATTACTTCAAAAATATATATCTAAACATCGTGTTGAAACTATTTGAATTTTTTTCCGCTATTAATTATATCTGCAAAAACAAAATCAGAATTGTGTGTGTGTGAGTATAATGAGCACACATCGTCCATAAATCATAATCTGCAACAAAAACTAAAACTAAAGCTAGGTAAAATGTTGTCGTCGAAAAAGCTGGACTGGGAGATACCCTGCAAAAAGTTTTCGTGTTTGATCTACATGAAATTCTTACAAATCATCAATAGTATGTCGGGCCATATTATATTTTAGTTGGATATTTATAATTGTGTGTTTTATTGCTTTCGGAAATCGATCTGTATCGATATTCCTGGAAACGGTAGAAGTTATTGATAAAATAAACTAAATTTGATCTACTTAAGGTAAACGAGATATTATGTTGAAAATACATCGGATGGGACATTCTGTAAATTACTGCTTGTATACCCTGTGTACCACTTTTATAGGATTCAGTTTATAATAAATTAGCGCATGCAACGCATTATCGTCTGCATATAGCCGAATTAATAATATTCTTCAAATTTAACACTGAATGCTTAATTTGCATAGCCGAATTAATAATTATCTATAAATTTAACACTGAACGCTTAATTTGGAAGTGTTTTATTTGGTTGGGTTATAAAATGCAATTCTGCAACAGTAAACGAGATGAAGCTATGAATAAAATATTTTTTCAACTATTTTTCTACTTTAACAAAATAATATATATATATATATATATATATTTGATTAACCACAATTATCGTAAACTGAGTATTTAATTCAAATATTTGTTCTTTATTTTGGTTGGGAAAAATAAAAATCAAAGCCAATCCAAAAAGCTGGTCAAACTCCAGAAACGTAGTCTGCCTTTTTATCACTTTGATTGCGTACAAATTAACATTATTTATGCGTAAACGATAGATAATCTTATCTGGTCTGAATTTGCAACTAATTAGATAAACAAGTAGCGAACTCATCCAGTTAGTCAGCAATCAGTCAGACAGTCATTCAGCTTTGTTTAGTCAGCCATGTTTGGTTACGATGATAGTGGCACTTCCAATGGCAGCACAAAGGATGAGTGCATCTTCCAGAGGACAACGCCCAGCTTATCAATTTTTCTCATCTATGGACTGGCGGTGCCCACATTGGCCTCGTTCGGGCTGTGCGCCAATGTGATAAATGCAGTGGTTTTCATGCGTCCCAAGATGACACCATCCGCCTTCACCTACCTCGCCGCCTTGGCCTGCCTGGATAGTATTTCGTGTTTGCTCATTTTGCTGACGGCGCTCTCTCGCAGCTACTTCTATGACAGCGTCATGTGGATCGCCTTCGACTATCAGTGGCAGATGCCGCTCTTTGGCATTAGCACAGGTGCTGCGAATTTGATCCTCGCCTGCGTCAGCTTGGACCGTTTCATCTATTTGTGGCACTGCAAGAGCAGCCGGTGTACTCCGAAATTCTGTCGTCGCAAAATCGCTCGACTTATGATCAGCGCGGTTTTATTGACCTCGGTGCTGGTCAATTTACCGTATTTCTTTTGCTTCGTGGTGAACATGGAGACGGGCACGTGCTTTGTCACCGATTTCTACTACTCCAAGTGAGTGGGATCAACTAAGTTTGTTTTAATAAACAAACATTAACACACAATTAAATTAATTAAATTGTTGAATATATATATTTATATATAATATTATATATATATATATATATTCATTGTCAATACTCATACTGAAGTCTGTTGCATATACTTGTATAGATACTATCAGTTACACAACTGGTTCTCGTTTGCTCTGTTGGCATTGCTGCCGGCTGTGTTTCTGCTGATCGGGAATATGGCCATCATTTTAGCTGTTCATCGCTGGACAAAACAGAGCAAGGCTTGCCAGCAAAAATGCACCGGTGCCAATACAAAAAATACACGCTCAACTCAAAAACGGTACAGGGTGAGTCCTCTTCTTATGTATATCCTCTTTTGTATATAATTTATCTACTCGTCGGCAGCATCAAATGAAGCTAACAATCAGCATAGTTATTGTCATTACTTTGTATATGGTGGGTGAGCTGCCGGCGCACATGACCTCGAGGAAGAGTTCGCTGAATTTGCTCTTTGGCGGCGATACGAGTAAAATGAATGAGGAGGTGATGGAGCATCTGGAGGTCATATTTATAACACTGAATGCCCTCCAGCTGAGCATGAACATTGTCGTCTATGCGGTGATCAATCCGAGTTTCATGCCCGAGTTTTTTCTCTGTTTACGTGGCGCCTCCGATGTGTGCTTTCGTCTCTGCTGCCTGCCACATATAGCGTCAGT
The DNA here is from genome assembly GCA_035042125.1 of Drosophila longiperda. NCBI lineage: Eukaryota > Metazoa > Arthropoda > Insecta > Diptera > Drosophilidae > Drosophila > Drosophila longiperda. The sequence continues at coordinate 327,947 of JAWNLV010000107.1, forward strand.
CTGCAAACGTTGTTGCGCCAGGTGGCGGCAGCGTCCACCCGCCGAGGAGTGTGAGGTGAGCAGTGTGGAACCAGCACAGCTACCAGCGGATGAGGCGGTGCACAGTGGCTGCGAGAGTTGGAGCAGCGATTCAGCTTGTGTTGAACCATGCAACTCCAAAGCCAGTTTGCAAGGAACTTTCGCCTTTTTCGCCGATGGCGAGGAACGCTGCTGGGATGAGGAGCAGCAACAGGTCGAGGTGCAGAGGCATTTGGAGCCAGAAGTATTTGCCACCAAAGAGAGTTGTTGCATGCAGCTGGCTGTGGAGCAGCAGCCCATTGAAGAAGCTCCTCATCTCAGTGGCATTATCAATATGTGATCTTTTTATCGTGTGATTTTTATTTAATTTCAATAAACTGATGGAGTTTCTTGAAATGCAGAGTATTTTTTGGTGTGTCTGTGTGAAATTTCTTGTTGCAACCATTAAATTGGCAAATCGATCGATTAGTATTTCAACTATGAAAATAAATTAAGATCGAATTGGAACTTGAGGGTATATAGAAGTCGAGAACATGAGAACTTGCTACACTTACATTAAATATGATTCCAAAATAAAAAGACAAACTTATTTTATTTACATTGATTTTAATTTTCTATTTAAAATTCTCTTCCCTTCACTACATTTTAAATATTCTAATTTTATAAGCGAAAACTTTATCGAGTATTCAATGGGGCTTTTAATGGGTATCTCCAGAGCATATCCAAGGAATATACGAAGCAGCAGCTCCAAATAATATTACACTCTGTTTACAATTGCTCCCAACTTAGACATAGACTTATTTAAAATTAATATATTTTTTTTTATAGTAATGTGTTTTTCTTAGGTACTTTTGAAAAATTAGTTAAGGGTCATGCTTTACTGTACCATGCTGCAATACTTTTGGGTGTATGTGTTATTAGATCTCAGTCTCAGTGAGTGCAATAAAATCGTTTCAACAACATCATCTGCAAAATCAAAGTTGATCTGAATCACTGACGAGCACTTGACAATTGATGAAGTTGAAATCAGCTTAATTAAAGCGACTATTTGCCCTGCAACTTGGAGAGGAAATCCATGAGAAATTGATGGCGTGTGCACAGCTCGCGCTCATTACGATTGTGAAGAATGTCGCCCATCCGCTTAATGAGATGCTCGCGATTCCTTGCCCCCCGCTTCATCTCAATGAGTATCACCTTGTCCTCCTCCCGTGTCCAAGCAGCAGAAGTACTAGCAGAAGCTGTCTTGATTGGACTGATGCTTGGACTTGTGTATGCAACCGATGCCACCTCCATGTCCTGTTCCACAGAGCAGTTGACCAGCGAGGCGACAACATCCAATTTACAATCCTCATCGCTATCGAACTGCGTGGTGATCACATGCGCTGGCAGCAGCTTCGCTTGTACATCCATTTTAATGGCCGCAAACGGCGCCAGTTCATCTTTTGGATCCTGCTCCAGTTTAGCAACCTCTGTGTTGGGTTTATGTTTTGCTTGCACTATGATTTTTATGTTCACCTTGTTGTTCGCTGACTCTTTGGCCGTTAACTCCTCAGCTGTCAAGTCCTTGGACTCTATCTTCTCGAGCGTAGACTCCTCGTGTGTCGAATTAAGCATCGATTTCTCACCTGCTGACTCCTCCAGCGCGGTCTCGTCAAGCGGCATCTGCTCGAGCGCTGCCTCCTCCTGCTCCTTCACCTCGAGCTCCATCTCTTCCAGTCCCATCTCCTCGTTCGTCTGCGATTCCTCCTCTGCGATCAGCATGCGCAGCCGTTTGGCAAACTCTATGGCCGGCGAGGCACGTGCCGCTGTTGCTCCATGGGTTACCTCTATGGGCTGCAGATTATAGCGTGGGCGGGCCAACTGACCAGCACCAGCACCAGCTGACTGCGGAGAGCGTACTTTCTTATTGGGCGACTTGCGTTTATCCGACGACTGCGGCGACAGACCAGCAGCAGCAGGCAATGGGCTCAAACCCAAGAGCGGCGATAGATTCGGTCCGGTTTGACGACGTGGCGATATTTCGCCAAAGTTAATTGCCGTCTTCTTTGCATTCGGGTAATGCGGGGCATGATGATGGTGGGTCAAGTTGGGTGTGCTGGTGGCCGCATGGTTAAAGCTGCTACTGTAATAACTGCCATTTAGACGGATGGCATGTGCTCGCAATGCGGCATCATCGCAGGTGTCCAAGGAGGATCCACTGTCAGCCACATCCTCGCCCGTTGTCGTAGTTGTTGTTGTCGTCGTCGGCGTCGTCGTTGTTTCGATGACCAGGGAGCGATTTGGATCATCCTCCTCGCTGCGATCTGCGGCATCATCGCTATCCACAGCAGCCGCTGCACTAATGAGTTTCTCGCCGAGCACACGGACTTCGCCGTGGGCACAGCTCAAGGAATCACCGGTCAATGCATCGTGGCACTGCTCATTGTAGATACTTGCAGCACGAAATGACAGCTTCGCTGGCAGCATTATCTTAGAGCCGTAGAACATGCGTCCATTCAGATATCGCAGCTGACACGCAGGTGCTTTTCCCTGTGTTGGCGTCTCATCCGGCACGTCGTGGAGAGTTTCCGCAAATTCACCGCTTGTGTTGGCCATTATTTCGTGCAAATTCGTTTTCTCCGCCGGGGGCAGCAGTCTGTCGTATAAAAATAAAAAATAGGTATATAGAAAGGTTTAAGTACAGTCTAATACAGTCTCGTCCACACAATAATATACACTTACAGCTGCGGTGGTTTTGCCTGTGGAAACTGCTGAACGAACCAATCGCATAGGAATTGATTGCCCTTGAGGAGTGGCAATATCCTGGCCTCGACCTTCTTCATGCTGACGCTGGGCAGCTCGGCAAGTTCGCTGAGACAGGCATAGATTTTGCGTACTTGGGCCGGCTGCTTGCTAAAGTAGACGTTCAGCTTGTTGATGAAATTGCTTGCATTCGTAATCATAAAATACTCGAAGAATTTTCCAAGTTCAGCGGCTTCGGCAGGTAGCAGAAAATTGAGAAATACCTCGGCGAGCTCAGGATAATCGGGCAGCAGTAGTTTTTCCACTTTCTAGGCAGAATAAGCCATGGGATTGAGAATTAGAGATTATTTACAGCACAAAGTACAGCACTTACCAAATACAAATCACTGACTTTATCCTGCATGGGATCAAATGTTTGCAGCAGCTGATTAAATCTGTGACAATCCTCGAGGCGATTGGACACCAAGAGCGCCTCCTCCACTTTCTCATAAAAGTTGTACGCAAAGGCTGTGAACAAAATGGATATTTTAATGAGATTCTACTAATGACGACTTATTTTATGGCTATCCTAAAGTTGTGCAAAAAAGTACGCAAGATAAGCTGAGGATGCCAGCTAAAAGTGATGCCACTGGATTGATTGATTGATTTTACACTGTCTTGTTGGAAGGTAATAATTTGTTGATCCTTATGCGACCAAGATACTCTTCACTTGTCTAGAAGTAAAGGCCAATTCTGGAATACGGCTCTTGTGGGTCGTCTGCACTTAACATTAACCGCTATATCATCAATTATTCATTGCCTTGTCAATCACATGTGGGGCATTTTAATTAATTAAATTACTTACTGGCATCCTTGCGATTTCGCTCTTCTGGACTATCCGGCTGCAGCATATGTCGCAGCATCTCCTCCTGCCGATTAGCTCGACGGTTCCTTGCTTCATCCTCGCAACGCTGTCGCTTCTGCTGTTGTGGTGAACCAGACGAGGAGGAGGATTGACTCGGCGATTGACTAGTCTGATGACTGTCACAAAACATTCTCAGATCCACAAGCAGTTGCGTGTACAGCTCGAGACCAAAGAATCGTCTATGGTAATGCTGCACGGCCGGGCAATTTGCGTATCGCTCTCGCTGCTGGTGCAGGTAACTGCCGTACCAGGTGATTAGCTGCAGGCAACGTAAAGATTGAGCAGATCTTGATGTAGATGTTGTAGATAATGATGTTGATTTTAAGCGACGACGTCTCTGAAATTGCTTGCGTCGCTTGTAGATCCAACAATGTGCCCTGCTGCGCTTTTTGATTTGACCTGCAAGTGGAGAACTCTTGGTCTTGGTCCGCTCAGCAGACTTTTGGAGCTGCTCCTCGGCTGCTGGCTGCAATGTGCCAAATGCCGGGTCAAAGGTATAATTTACTGCTGGCTCGCTGCTGGTCGACTGCCAGCTGCGATTGAAATTGGCCACATTTTGCTCATAACTCTGTTGGGGTCGGAAGGGCGCCGAGATGCCAGCAGCAACTCTAGAATTTGCGCCAATTTCACCGCCAAAAACGTAATTCACATTGATAACCAGCGATTGATTTGACTCTGTGAAGGATTTCCTGCCACGCGGCCTGCTGCTAGCTTTGGTTGGTGATCTTCCCTTGTTGGTGTCCCACTGTCTCCCTGATCCTGTGGCGTTGCCATGGGACGTTGCTGTGACGCCCACCGAGTCAGGAAATATTAATGCTTCGCCCACCGCTTCACGCACAAATTCCAAATACGAAGCGCTCGCTGCTGTTGAGGCCCGGCTTTGCAGCTCCTTTTTGGTGCGACGCACGCGTTTTTTGTTGCACCAGTTTTTCTGCAATAATTCAAATTACGTTTTAACGCAAAACCATAGTTTAGCGTATATTTTCAATTTTGGCATTTTGTAAACATAAAAGATGTATCGATAACAGAGGTAAACATGTTATCAATAGCACGAGTTGTTGTAGGGCATACAAAAACAAAAATACCAACATTCATTGTAAACAAACAGCTTTGAAAACAGAAAGAAATAATGGCAGCGGTAATCTTGTATAAAATACCAACAATTGATGTATACGAACAGTTCTGTATCTGAAGCTATTTTGACTTTAAATGTAGATAAGACAATAATTAACGTCAAAAAATGTGAACATACATTAAGTGCATTAGTAAACATTATATATTAACACACACATATATATATATATGTTATTTTTTTTTAGCTGTGTAGCTCAACAGTACAACCGCAACCACAACGCATCGGCACATGATCTTCTATCGATAACCAAGCACATTTACTCAATAGACATTGTGCGCTGGATATCGCTTCTTTTGCACATCGCTAAACGTAAGTGCCAAAAAGAAATAAATTTGTTTTTCTCAATTAAAATCGAAATAAGTAATTAAAGTTAAAAAGTTAAGTGCCACTAGGAGTAAGCAGTAAGCAGAACAAAGAGGGAAGCGACACCAGCAGCAGCAGCAACAACAGCTGGCGGAGATAGCAACCAAAAAAGTGACCACGTCACAAAAAATTTGCATTCCGGAAATTACAGAGATCTTCACAAAAAATGAGCAAAGTAACATTTAAAATAACGCTAACATCGGATCCGAAGCTGCCGTTTAAGGTGCTCAGCGTGCCGGAAGCGACACCATTCACAGCCGTACTGAAATTCGCCTCGGAGGAGTTCAAAGTGCCCCCAGAAACGAGTGCAATAATTACAGACGATGGAATTGGGATTAGTCCGCAGCAAACGGCGGGAAATGTTTTCCTCAAACACGGCTCTGAGCTCCGGTTGATCCCCAGAGATCGTGTCGGTCATTAGCTAAACCCATTTACCACTTAGCACAAGATTGAACCAGGAAAACAATTAAAAATATGCAAAATAAAAGTTGAACTCACCTCAATATAATATTTCCAGGCGCTGGGCAATATTTCAGGCTGTTCCCGTGGTGTGCGTACCTCACCGCCCTCAAAGCCCCACAGGATCTGCTTTAGGGGCGGTGCACGTCCATGATCGAAATAATATTTGACGGGATTATATGTCGCCATATTGTAAAGTTGCTTCACCTTGAAGAATAATCTCCTCGGTTGCTTGCCGTGGAGCAGATCCTTGTCCATGCGCTTGCAGGCCAGACACACGGGATCTGCTCTCTTGCGTAGGGGTTGCCCGCTTGCTTTGATCGCATTCAGATACTTCTCCAAGCCCATGGCAATCAGTTGGTACTCCGCCGGAGCATAAGCCGAACATTGTAAACGCCTCGGCTGAAAGGCCATTCTGGGCAGATACTGTGGGTACATAAAGACCTCGCTATCCAGCATCAGATCCATAATTCGTGGCGGCAGGCGTGGCACCTGACGGGCATGTCCTCCCGTTAATTCAGTTTCCTTATTAATGAACTGCATCATAGTCTTATTTTGCTCCTCGAACTCAGAACTATTCAGATCCCGCTCCCATCCCTGGATGAGTTCAATGGCTGCACTTAGATTCCAGCAGCGGAAACTGGCATCCTGGGTTGATCTGTCCTGCAGCTCGAGCAGCATCTGTTTGGGCTGCTCGGCTAACGAGTACAGCAATGGATGCGAATAGGTTTGCAGAAAGGATTGGGTCAACATTTGTGTGTGAATGCGTAGTTGTTGCTGGAGGAGATCATGTTGCTCCTGGGTGAAACCTTTGACAGGGCTATCCGGAGTTGGGTTAGTTGGTGGTGGCTTTAAGTGACGAAGTTCCTCAAATTGTTGCTCGTATTCGGAAAAAATATGTTTGCTGATGGACAGATATTTCCAGTTGAAGTTTGTGTCATAGGGTTCCAGGGCAGGTGTAGGAACTGTAAGATGAGCAGGCAGGTCATATCTACTCTCGGCTGCCACAGGCGGAGGAGCAACAAATGTCTCTGTTGAAATATTCACAAAATGTTGCGAGTCCTGGTTGGGAATGGGCAACAATGGCTGCTGCACATTATCAAAACTGGCATTGAACTGCATTGCCGATTCCTCTAGCAGCTGTGCCTGCTCCGTCTCCAGCTCCACCTGGCTGAGAAACTTTTCCGGCGTCTCCAGCTCAATAGAGTCCAGGGATACGCCCTCCTGCAGCAGGCCCGCAAATAGCTCCGAGACCAAATCGGTTAGTTCCTTCTTGGATATGTTCACATCACGCAGCTCCTCGGCATCCGCAGGCAACATCTCCCCGGCGACATATTCCGGATCATTAATCGGATCATCATCGTCGCCCAAAAAACTATTATCTAAAAATATTAAACATTTAATATAGGTTAGGATAGAGATAGAGGTATATCTATTTACTCAGTGGCTTGGAAAAGTCGTTGAGGAACTGCATCCACTCGGCATCATTGGCTGTCATATCATATTCGAGGACATCGCTTTGCTCCACATCTGGTGGCACAAATTCGGATTGCAAATCTTCGATTGTTGTCTGCTGTAGGCACAATTTGGAGCGTGTCCTAGTCGCTATGCGTGGATCCTCCGTATTTTTATCCGGCGGCAGTTTGAAGCAACCATCCGAAGTGAACTTGATGGGAGACTCCTCGTTGGCAGTGAGTGGGGTTTGTGGCGTGCGAGGATTCGAATCCAAGTCGGAGACAGTCGTATTCGGATCATCATCGGACTAAGAGGAATAAAATGGGAATCGATAGGAGATACTTGGATACCAGTAAGTAACACCACGGATAGAAGGTGTTACAGATAACGCTGAGTCTAAGAAATATTGATCTTTGGCTATAAGATTACAGTATATATGGATTTTTATGGATAATAAGCGTACGATATATGATTGTATATATGGATAAAGTCATTTCCAAACCTTAGGGGCGGCGGATGTCGATCTTTGAAATTGCCTGCAAGCTACCAATCAAATTTGGTAATTTGTGGAAGATAATTGGTCTTATGGATTTCCTAGCCTAACTTAATTTAATTTTTCTCGTTACTTACATGGAAATCCTCAACGGTAAATGTGTATTCATCGTCGTCCTCATCGGAGTGCAGATCTTCGCGTATCAGCGCCTCAATCTCATTTTTAAACGGTTTCTTATTTAATGGGGGAAAATTTAAGCCTTGATTTCGATTCAATTCTCGCGCCTTAGAACGCGTCAGTTTGCCAACAGATGGCGTTTCGGTAATAATGATGGCGCCACGCTGCGACTGCGACTGTTGTTGTTGCTGCTGCAGCAGTTCTACTTTGGCTGCTTCGCGTCGCTCGCGTGCCATTTCGTCCTCGGCTTTGAGTGTGACCAGAGCGAGTACATGCTCATTGCGGACAACGCTTCTCACAACCCTGTGCATGTCTTCGCTGCTGATGGAATTCTCCCGGGCAACTTGCCGCAGCCGGCGATCGATCTCCTTGGCATCCTCAATATTACAATCCCCCAGCTGCTGCTGCAGCTGTTGTTGTCTTTGTTCACTGTCCTTTCCATTTTCCTTGTCGATGCGTCGCTTTTTGCGTGGCTGCCGGCGAAAAGTTGGCGTTGAGTTGCTACTGCTGCTGCTATTGTTGTTGTTGTTGGATGTTGTCGGACGTGCGGGCGCCTTTAGGTCAGTTGCATCCAACTTGCGAGCACTGTTCGGCATGCTGCACACACATTTAAACTAATTTCACAATTGGGGAGAGTATCAAAACATAGCGCAGTCCGTGTGACCCCAAATATAACAAAGATTGGTTGGTGTTAAACTGGCGTTGCTGACCACAAAATGCCGCCACACAAATTGAACCAGGGCTGGGAACTAATATCGATTTTTTAACAAATATCGATATATTAATAGAAATGTATGCAACATATGTTTTTCGCAGCTGTTTTAGTTAACAGATAACTTTGCTTGTGCATTTTTTGGTTTGTCTCTATTTACTTTATATGTGATGTCAATTGGATGTGAAGGAAATAATTGCAATAAGTGTCAAAAATGCGCATTTGCATGGTTTCTGACTTCTTCTACCCGAGCATTGGTGGCGTCGAGGAACATGTCTACAATTTATCCCAAATGCTGCTAGCACTCGGCCACAAAGTAAAAGCTAACTAACTAAAATAAGAAAATAATTTTAGATAATATAATTTGTTTATATCTATGTCAGGTTATTGTGCTGACACACGCATATGGCGATTGCAGTGGTGTCCGCTATTTGACTCACGGCCTCAAAGTTTATTATCTGCCGATTAGGGTCTGTTATAATCAGTGCATTCTGCCGACAGCCGTTTGCAATGTGCCCATGCTGCGTGCAATTCTGCTGCGTGAGCGTATCGACGTTGTGCATGGTCACTCTGCGTTCAGTGCCTTGGCGCATGAGGCGCTAATGGTAGGCGCCCTGCTAGGACTGAAGGTGAGAAAGTATAATAATGTTTAAGTCTAGCTTGTGTTAAGCGGATGTTTAAATTTGGCAGTGAAAGTAACCGAGCGAGTGAGAAAAGCTGTCAAAGTTTGGATTATGCTTATTAAGAGGCTTTGCACGGGTACAAAAAATTAAGTTAATTTAAGTGTTATTTCTTGTTTTATTATTAATAATTTCTCCTCTCTACCCCATCTACATCCCAGACAGTCTTCACGGATCACAGTTTGTTTGGCTTTGCGGATCTGTCGGCGGCTCTGACGAATAAACTCCTGGAAATTACGCTGAGCATGGTGAATCATGCGATTTGTGTGTCGCACATTGGCAAGGAGAATACCGTGCTGCGAGCCCGAGTGGCCAAGAAGCGTGTATCGGTGATTCCCAACGCAGTGGACACCGCCCTCTTTACCCCGGACCCCAGTCGTCGTCCGGCGGATGGAATTATTAATATTGTCGTCGCTTCGCGGCTGGTTTATCGCAAGGGCATCGATCTGTTGGCTGGGGTCATTCCACGCTTCAGGAGCACACCGAACGTGCACTTCATCATTGTAGGCGATGGCCCGAAACGGGATCTGCTCGAGGAGATCAGGGAGAAGACAAATATGCAGGATCGTGTGGAGATCATGGGCGCTGTGGAGCATGCTCAGGTGCGGGAGGTTCTCGTTCGTGGCCATATCTTTGTAAACACCTCGCTGACGGAGGCCTACTGCATGGCAATTGTCGAGGCGGCGTCTTGTGGCCTCCAAGTCGTTTCCACCAGCGTTGGAGGCATACCCGAAGTGCTCCCGAGTAGTTTAATAATTCTCGTGGAGCCGGAAGTTGATGCCATCTACTCGGCCATCTTGGTAGCTATCGATAGGCATGTGAATCGTGGACACAATCCGCCAGAGACACGGTCTAAGCTGCGACGAGGTCGACGCAAGAAGCAGCTAAAGCAGAAGGAGGACGAAAAGGAAGAGGAGCAGCCTCGTCCAGTTACAGCTGGTAACCCTGGGGAACCTGTCCTCTGCCCACATCGTTGTAATGAGCTCGTGGAGTCGTTGTACAACTGGGAGGATGTTGCTCGGCGCACGGTTAAAGTCTACGAGCGAGTAAGAAGAGAACGCGCTTTTACCCTCAGCGAGTTGATCTTTGCTGTTTATCAATGTGGAGCTTGGTTTCTGGCCTTTCTCGTCGTGGGACACTTTACGCTTATCCTGCTTGAACGTTGGCGTCCTCGTCGCCGCATTGAGGTTGCCTTCGAACCGGCCAGAACTACGGATTAGGCATAGTCTTAAATGTTTTCTATATGGGCTTCCAAACATGCCCTAAAAAAGAGAAAAAACTGCCATTTTTATAGTTGGATAATTTTGTGAATTATTTAATTAATATATATATGACAGCTTGGTATTTATAAATTGAACCTCATGTTCAACAATTAATATAAACAAAAGTTTATTTATTTATATATTTTTCAATTTTAATCAGCATTTAAATTTCAAACAACTTAACAGTTCCGCCAACTGCTCTGCTAACTAACATTATATGTCGCACATAACAGTGCAATGCTAACGCATATATACTTAACATTGGGCTTGCTGCGCAAATGTTCGGTAAGTAAAGTTGTCCGCACGAGCCCACAGTAAATCGATACATTTTGTATGGCAAATCGATACATTCAGTTTAACAACAAACGAGCTGCGGTAAGGTTGTGTTTACTCGCAGAGTGGTGTCGTTGAAATCAGAAAAAAGACGCGAAGATTGTATTTTGAATTTTAAAAGCAACGGGCACCGCGACGACAGCAAATAACGGCGCAAATTTCAATTTCGTGTAGTTCTCGAAATTCCGTGTAAACAATTCAAGACTTTTGTCTGTTTCCAAGAAAAAATAGTGTAACGGTTAAAACCTTTTAATTTGCCAATTTCAATTAGAATTTTATACAGCATCCTTCTTCCTCTTCTTGTTATATATGACGTCATTTGCGCGCTACTTTTCATGTTCAGTGCAAAGGAGAGCTTAGTGTCTGTGTGTGTATGAACCAAAGCTTTGTATGTGTATGTGGGTGTGTGTGTGATTGCTCTCATTGGAATTATTACGCATTGCACTTGTAGCTGAGCCAAAGCTTCCACCTCCACCCTTCCGTCCTCACTCTTCATCGTTCGCAAGGCCACGGTGGCCTATTCTGTAATAACTGTAATATGCGTGATTTTATACGGCACGTTGCATTCTTCTTCATTGAGCGTATATTAAAATTTTAATAATTCGTCAATTTTAACGCTAAATTTTTTGTGTTTACGACTTTCTTCCCACAATTTTAGCATCAAGAAAAAATATAAAACTAGAAGTCCAATTAAGCATTTACAAACAAACAATTTATAAAAAAGGCGATACAATTCATGTGAGTTAAAGTTCACATTTAACTTTATTTTTACTTATTTAGTTTAAATTTTTATTTTATAAGTTCTGTTATTTTTAAAATGATTATGTCATAAACATATAGAAATATTTATAGATAACATTATCCAATTTTGTACATGTATAAAAATTATAAGCTAAGTATAGGGCTCAAGTTTCTTCTTAACCTTATTTGAAAATAAATTTTTAATGTGGCAAAAACAAGTCTCCTAAGTACCGTCTGCAAGGAGTAAGGAGTGCGGGGAAGTACGAAACCACGCAAATTCCACAGCAGGAAAAGAAGCGCAAGCTAAAGTAAAACTCACATAAATTTAATGGTAAATTAAAAAAAACAGAAAACAGCAAAAAAAGTAAACATTTTTTGGTTTTTTCTGACACGCTGGGGAAGCTGTAAATAATGAAACATCAGACAAGCGCCAGACTGCACAACCAAACAACAATAACAAAAACAAAAAGAACTTGATGTGGGGGAGGGGTGCACACACATATATAAAAAAGTTGCAGTCGCCTCAAAGGAATACAAGGACATCATAATCAAAGGCTTTTTATTGCACCCCATCAAATAAAACCAGAAACTGTTAACTCAAGGGTGGACGTGGAGAGTTTGGGGACGGGGAAGCCAGGGGTAATTGAGAGTTGCCCTTTTTTTTTGTGTGGTGGGCTCTTGTTATTAGGCCAGGCTAGGAGAACTGAAGCAAGGGAGTAGAAGGCGGCTTACCGGAAAGGAAACCGGGCTCTAGACCAGATCAGAATATAACTAGACACGTTCGACCTAATAAAGCAGAGAGAGGGGGTGGTCCAGGGGTATGGAGATGCCGGAGAGGTGGTAGGGGTAGCAGTTACTTTTGGAGTAAAGTGTTTCCGTGTTGTTGGAGGCCAAATCGATTTTTATTGATATTCAAGTTGAATGCACTATGAATTCGCTTAAGATTTTGTTGGAGTATAGGATGGGGAGACCATGGAAGTAGGTATACACTTCTAGCGGGTGGCTAAAGCACGACTCGCATCCCCCGAAAAACGTATGGCAACCATTGATAATTCTTACAAACGCACAGTGTTAAAAAAGTACAAATCTCAAATAAATATAATAATAAATAATATTAAGTATTAAATTGAGAGTAAATATGTATTAATTGAAACTTAAATGAACCGATAACTTTTTGAAAGAAATTGTAATTTTAAAATTCTCTATTATTGTCTCTGCGTGTATAAAGATTTAAGATTAAATTAACTGTGTAAAATTACTTACAATACTAAATTAAACACATTTGAGGATAAAATTACTTCCCTTATTCTCTCTGTGTATTTTTATACATGTATAAAACTTAATAGATATTTTTTTCTGGGCAAAAGGCAAAAGCCAAAAAAAGTTGGAATACAAAAATCGTTTTTTCTTTGCGCTTTGACACGCACTTTCTTGATTTTTGATATTCCTTTTTTCTCGACTTTCAATTATTGTATTTTCGTGGTGTTCCTCTCTCTCTCACTCTCACTCACTCGTTCTGCTCAGCGTTTCTTCTTCAGTTGTGCTGTTGCAGTCTCTTACTTTTTTTGGCTAGAAAACTTGTTTAGCTTAATTTTTGTATATTTATTTTCATTTTTTGCTCTATTTATATTTTTTTCGTGTTTTATTTGTTTGCGTCTAACACTTTTGACATTCAGTTGTTGTACTTCTTCTTCTTCTTCTGCTTGTTTTGGTCTGGTTTTTAAACTTGAACTCTTTACATTCTACTCTGCCTCCTCTCTCTCTCTCGGTTTCTCGCTTCGTAAGGTGCAAACAATGGACACTTGATGGCGCCACCAGCAAATGATTCTCTGGCTGTTGAGCCCTTGGTCGAAAGTTAAATGCTTTTGGGTCGAGGGAATGATAGATAAGCCCCTTTTGGCTTTTTTCTTAAAGCTGCTATTGAGCTTGTCTGCAATTGGAACTTATATCGAGTCTTGAATGTGAGTCTAATTCCAGATTTGTTGTCTAGTCTGTTGTGTATTTGGTTTTCTCAATCAATCAATCAGGCATTGGAAAGTAAAAGAAAAAGTTTGCTTAAACTTGGGCTCTTAGTAATAAGAATTAGATAGCAACATGTAAATTACTATATGTGTGCTGGGAAGAAGGTTAATTAAAGTTCTGAAGTCGAATAATCTTTCTGTATGCATTCAATTCTTTTTTATACTTGAGTCTTACTTCGGAACTAATTATCCCTTATGTATCCTTTTACGCTTCCTGTTCTGCTTACAAGAATATGACAAATCACAATAAAAATCATATATATACCATATATTTATCTAACCACTCAACCCTAAAACTTTACCCTTTTGTTTAAATATATCATCATCACACACAAAAGTTTGACCTTTGACAACTGAACTCGCTTACTCCCCAACCCAACATTCCCATTTCTCCCCATTCCCCTCTTTTAACGACTTTTGACGTTTATCAAATTAGTTCATCGATTTCATATTTGGACAGAGGAGAAGAACATGTTGATGTCTCCACAAAAAGGTCCTTAAACTCAAAATGCACAACTTCTTTTTGTTGCTCTAAGCGACAGGAATTCAGCTCAACTCTACTGGTACTGACAAAAACCTACCACAAGCTGATATATATATATGTATATATTATAGCAAGTATCTGTTTATGTGGGGCAGGCATCGCGGAATCGCGTGCTCGACGCAACTTAATTGAGCTCCAAATTAAATTTCATAATCAACAAAGGCAAAACCAAAAGTAAAAAACAAAAGCAATGGGCAAATTTATGAGTTTTTGGGACACCCGCCTGGAGCCGACGCGACTATAAAAGCCTTTATGTATACATATATCTGTGTATGTATATATATATGTATATATTCCTTGATTCGAGGATGACTCATGTTGCAGGACGGCCTTCACAATTCAGCATTGTTGAGGCAGCAACAACCAAATGAAATTAGCTCTCAACTTTATTCATATGTTTGTATTTTTTATTTTTGTTATTTTGTTTTGTTATCAGCATTTATTTTTTTTTTTGTCTTGGTTTTAGCTCGTTGCTCAGCACAGCTGTTTGCTTGGCGCAAATAAGTTTCATATACTTGACAGCCCATTTAAGCATATCCTAGCGCCCTCGCCTCCCTCATTTCCACATTCAGAGTCAGACTGTCGGAAGGACAAGCAGCTGGTTGGCGCCACTCGCAGCTAAAGGAAACACGAAAGCGACGGCATAAAAAGAGTAGAGGATAGTGGGAAGGATATTGCATATTGACTGTCATGTGTCTAAAATTTCATATGATAAGATCAATGAAGTGACTTAGAATCAAAGAGTAGTAATATCTGTAAGAAGTAATTCGACTGTCAGAGGGGGAAAAGTTTTGCTATTGAATATTGTTTAAGTTTGAACATGAGACGCTGCAAGGCTCAGCTACAACATCACATGAAGTCGACTTTCTACTAGAATTCATATTTTTGTATAAAATAAAGAAATGCTCGTCAGAGCAAACAGTTCGATTCTAAACGTCGTCTCATCATCACCCTATACGTGTTTCACACAAATGTCAAAGTGATTCCTAAATTATTCACATTGCTGAAGAGCAGATTTTTTCTTGATTCATGTTTCTTCTTCAAAAGAAACTAGGCATAGTCTGTCAATTAGTTAAACATCATCACAAACACTCAACATGACTTAATTTCCCTTTGTTAAACATCATTTGCCAAAATTATTCTCTTATTTTTTCAGTAGTATTACTTTATCTATATGTGTGATGTCATCAATTTATATAGGTTTTTGTATATTATTATGCAAATATGCACTAGACTCAAGACTGAAGACCTTGAGGCCGACTCGACTCGCTGTCGTCATCAACAGAAATGGGCTTCATATTATGCGTCACTCATTGATTTTATTTCGCATCTGATGTGAACTTTAGTCCCATTTAAAATTAGTTTAAAAAATTAAAACGGTTATTATCGATTTTAATAAAAGCTAAAATTTTTAAGAATCATTTTTTAATCCGGCTTGACATTCCTTGACATTCAAATATTAATCTTTAAACATTTAATTAAATACGCTTTAGAAAAGTTTAAGTGATTAGTCATTATTTAAATCGGGCAAGCTTCATGCTTATCGGTTGATTAATGATTCTAACACCATTCTATGCCGCCTAAGACCAGACATCATCAATGTCTCAAGCTGTTATGACAAATGAACACCAAATTTTTAATCAGATGTGATGATTGAGCTATTCTCGGACAAAGTTTAACTTCAATCAAGCTTCTTTTTTTTTTTTGCTTGTTTTATCTTAAATGTTTGTTGCAGCATGAATCACTGTGTGGCAGCAGCTACTACTACTTTGTGGATTGCAGCATGTGTCTGGAGTTTCCAGGACCTGCCTGCCCTGCATCCATTGGAATGGGCGCGCGTGAGTTTGGCCCTGTGACGCAGATTCAGACGGAGACAAGTACGCAAAAAATAAAATAAATAAATGCCTGCGAGCAAACTAACAACTGCTACGGAATAAGGCAGCTGCTGCTGCTTCTTCTTCTTCTACCTCTGGTGGCATTGTCCTTGCTGCTGCTGTCATCTGCGAGGGGTGGTTTATACTCGGCGTTGTCTCCGCCACGTTGTTGTTGCAACACTCGAAGAAATTGAGGTTGTAAACAATTTTGTGCTAAAAATATGTAAGAATGTTCTACTTGCGAGTGTTTTTGACTAGGATATACCCTACATTCACCTGTAAGTTTGATAGTGGGCAGTATTTATTACTGAAACTTGGATACGTAAACTTAACACTAAGCATACTGGGTTAGGTTGTGAGATACACTAAAATTAGATTAATTCAATTTCTGATCTGGGATTTTAAATACCTTGTATACTTTTCTTTGTATTACTTTTGAGCTTATATATGTATTTAGCACATATAAAAATAAGCTTCTTCTTTTTTCTGAGTGCATCATTTACGCATTCCTTCTCATGCCCAGCACTCTCCCTCTCTCCCTTACTATATCTTCCTATCTTCCTCTCCTATCCCTCCACGTTGTCGCCTTTGCTGTTGCTGTTGCTTGTTGCCACTCGCAGAAATCATCGTTGATTCTATTTTTTCGGGCAGACTACAACAACAACATCAACGAGGCTCTCATCCTTACGAGCAGAGCTCGGAAATTGGGGGTTGGCAAGCGGTAAGCGGCCTGCGCTTATATTTTATTATTTATTTTCTATTTTGTTCTCTATTATGCTTTGTGCGGAATTTCTTCCAATTTGCGTTTCTGTTGTGTTCGCCCATTCGCAGTGTGTTTTTGGTTTTCTACTTTGGGAGGCGATAGTCGAATCTCTTTTTACGTCGAATCCCTTAAATTTGCAGTGCGAATACAGTACTGTCTCAAATATTGAGCATGTCACGTGTGAGTTTTGGGTTTTTGATTGGTGTCGCGTAAGGGTTAAGGCTTACTTTACCCAGATAATTGTTATGTTATTGACATGCGACTTCAAATAAGTTCTTATTCTTGGGCAATATTTTATATCAATTTTATATTTTTATATTCTGTTATTATTATAATTTAATCTTGACAAATTAGCATGGGTGTGAAAGTTATGATAACTGTGCAAAATTGGACACCAGCCCTAAATACAATAATAATATGTTTTCGCATCTTATCTTATTACATACTTAATACCCTTATCCACTTAAACTCCATCCAAACTCCTTAAAAACTGACTCGAAATGAGCAGCTTCCGTTTAAAATTTAAATTTAATGTCTTTATTTCGATTAAAAGAAATTTTCGTAGCTGCATTTCCGGCGCTTATGAAAGTTATGAAATTTCCGCTCTGTGTTTGTTCAAGTTGCAAGTGCCAAAAAAGAAGAAGCAAATTCTTTAATGCTGGTTGGGTTGTTTGTCTTTGTGTATATCTTTGTGTGTGTGCCTTTGGCCACCCATTATGAACTGGCTCCATTTTCGGGTTTGTTGACTTTTGGCTGCTACGATTCCCAGGAGGCAAGACGCAAAACTCAGCACCGCAGGCGCCGTTTGTGAATGTTGAAAACCGCACGCGTCGCCAACAATTGATACGGTCTGGTCTTGTGTCCTGATGCCAGAACCTCATCCAGATATCACAGAACGGCGTCAACGCCAACCAATTACTTCACGTTCTGTAAACAAACAAAAACAAACAAACAGCGCACGAGGCACATAAAAATTAATTTCTCGGCGACGAAATTGTTATTTTGCGTGAAATTTCAGGACACCGTTTCCTATATCAAATGCGGCATAATATCCTGCGGTGCACGAATGTCCTGCCTGCAACTGCATTGACTGCCAGCCTGCACACAGTGACTGCAAATAAAAACCACCCTTCAAAACGGCGCTCTTCGTTCTGCTGCCTACCCTAAAAACCAACTCAACTCGGGCTGCCTTTTATTTTTGTGATAAATGTATACGAAAATTACCCACATTGGCTTTTTTGTTCCTTGTTTTAATTTGTTATTAGTTTTAGAGCCTGAAATTGGGTATTGAGTTGTGGTAAAGTATGTAGCAGCCAGAAGCAAGCAGCTACGAACCCTTCATAAATTCTTAATTCTCGATTAAAAGCACCAGCAGCAAGTATTGAACAGCTGAATATAGGGTGTCTCCAAGTCGAGTTAACTGTATTTTGTTTGTCGGATTATTGGCTGCTTTTTTGGGGGCGTTTGCCTTGCTTGGCTTTGTTTTTTCCCCTTTGGGTTGTTCCTGTTCGTAGGTCACATCGCTTGCATTCTTGCAATTAACATACTTGACACTCCATACTCCCCTGTTTCCTCTTGTTTGACATGGCTTTGAAATTGTTTTTGTTGTTGTTTTAAGTTTACTTTTTGAAATCCGTAAACAGTTTAGCTTGACGAGCGTCGTAAAATCGTAACTCAAATGGAAATAATTGCTTTGTTTTGTCTTCGTTTTTGTGGACTGAGAGTTTTTTCTATTGACTTTAAATGAATCTTGGATGAACCCACTTGGATGAACCCAGCTATCAATAATAAGGCAATAAAAAACAAATAAGAAAACCAATTTGTAAAATATAAACAATTTATTCGATTATAATAATATTATTTGTCTGCAGTTTTTACTTGAAGTGAGGAGGGTTGAAAAAAAGTACTGATTGTTTTTATGTACAATTTATTTAATTTATTTGTATTATTTTATTTGTAGCACAACCTATACAGAATTATAAATAACAATTGTAATTCTATATTGTTCTATTGAATGCTATTATCTCTTAATAAGTATTTAAATTCTCGTCTTTCCACATACCACAAATTTAAGCAGCTGCTTAACCGCGCCTCTTAATACACCACCAACACACCTACCCACCTACAAACACACATAAAAATCAATAGCACACACAATTGCAGTGACCCAGTCCATTGGGTTATTATCCATTATCCATTAGCCAGTAGAACAGAATCGACCACAACTAAATTATAGAGCCTGACCAGCACTCTGCTGTGTTCGTAGACTGGCTCGGGTTTCTATTTGCCAATTATGAATACTGAGTGAGAGAGGTTTTCGATTCTGTTGCGCTAGTTTTATTTTCCATACAACACAATTGTTGCTCAGCCACACGGAAAATTGGCCATCGTGTTCGTATCTAATAATATTGTGGACTACAACACATTTTCTAATAGCAGTTTTAGTTTGACGCCGCTTTTGTAGCTGGCACATTTAATTTTCGACGACAAGCACCCGGGCAACCAGGATTCACTTTACAACCAAGCCTGTCATGTCAAGTGCCAGGTTAGCAAAAAATCGAGTAATAGGAAAAAATAAAGTTAAAAATAAAAATAAAAACAATATAAACAGAAGGCAAAAGCACAGACAGTTGAATTTGAGAAAACGAGGTTTAAATACACTTGCTGGGGATTTTAAGTGGCAGGATTAATAGTTTTTTAAATTTTATACTCAATACGTAAGGTAAAATCATACATACAAATAATAAATAAATATTTTAAGTCTCTTAAAATATTATAAATCTATATTCAAAAATAAAAAGAATCTATTATTTTTTTATAGCTTTAATTTATTTTTTCTGTTTGATTGTTAAGGGCTTGGTAAAATGTGATAAACAAAAAGTGTGGCTTATAGAATAAATCTCTCGATCTATTGTCCCCATGGGAGTTTTATGATATTAGTGATATTTGTTAAATTTTTTGGATATGTGCACATATGCGGCATGCCACACAAAATAGTTAGATTACTATCTGCAAGAGTATACAGAAAAGAGAGAGCAAAATAGAAAGAGAACAGGAGACGCCACAACATGTGGCATGAATGCATGTACTCTTGTTCATGACATGTGGGGACAAGTGGACATGGGGCATGGCGCCAGCAATCGAGTGTCCAGTTTAGAGTCCGGGCGCCACTCAAATTGCGTAGAATCGAGTTCCTCCCTCCCCGTTGCCCTCCTTTGTTTTTCCCCCTGTTCAGTTGAAGTGTTGCAAAATTCGAATTGCCATGTTGGGTGTAGTATTGATTTTGTGTGCATTGCGAAGGTTTGTTCGTGGAACAGTTTACTTGAGAGACGCGAGCAGTAGAAGCAGGAGAACTGTGAAGTGAGGGGAACTTGTGTTATCAGTTAACAAAACAGAGAATTCAATGCTTATACTGACCTTATCAGCAGTTGCAAACCTCGGCCCTAAATGATTGTAAAAGATGTTTGAGTTCAAGTTGAGGTTCATGTTCATGTTTTTAGGATCTGTGTTGGCTTTGGGTTGGGTCTGGGTCTGGGTCTTGGTATGCTTTGGGCATTCATAAATCCCAGTTGGTTGGCAGCAATTGCAATCGTCTGCGGTCTGCAATTCAGCATAAATGTTAAATGTGGGTGGGTTGGGGCATAAAGAGGGGACGCATATCGAATTCACTGCCTGCCGCCAGTTGTGGCAACAGCTGTGCACACACACAAAACACACCTTGATGGTGGTTTCTGTTCAGTGTTCTTCCCTCTTTTTCTTTTTGCCTTTGTGTGCTTTAAATTTAGCGTGAACTTTTTTACCTGACTAAAGAGGAAATCGCCCGCTTCTTGACGCTAGGAAAGTGAAAAATCTGCTAAATTTTTTTTTTTGTATTTAGTTCTTTTATATTTGTCAGATTGTGTGGGATTTTCTTCTCGATGCTGGAAATAATCGCAGTGAACGACGCCGAGTTGAATGTGCCACAAAGTGTGCTATGCTGGAGAGTTGCAGCAACTTGTCGTAAGAAAGAAGGTGCTTGGGGTTGCAAAGGGTAGAATATTAAATTGGGTTTTGCTTTGGCGCGGTCAACATATAATAAAGCTTTATTCAATACAAAGCCTTGGCAGACATCAGTGCTAAGTGAACATATATTAGAAGGGTTTTTTTTTTATTGATTTTGGGAAGTAGCAGTTTTGCTCAGTTGTAGAAAAAATTTAAAGTTTAAGAAAACATATTAACTGAGAAAAGTGTTAAAACCCTCAATATATATAAGACTATTATTAATCGATTAATTTACGGTTATGTCTTTTCTTGGTCATTTAAGACTTATTGTGATGTCATTTTTGAAATCATCTTGTCTAAAAAATGTCGTATTACAATTTTTAAAAATAAGTCTGAAAAATGCTCGTCAATTGTAAAATATACACAATAAAATCCATTGAGTTCTGAAACACTTCAAATCGATTACAGAGGATATTCTCCTTCTAGCTGCATCTGTCATTAGCAGTCACAGCTTTTGATATTTTAAAATAAATCTATTGTTATCTCCTAAGCAAACCACAAGAGTTGTCAGCTGACCACAACAATGCCCAACAGCAACAACAACTCAGTCCCACGATCTTAGCTCATACTTCCACTGTCGCACACACACCCCTAACACACACCCTACACACACACGACCAGCTTGAACAGACAAATGTCATTTGGAGCTCGAAATGTGAGCTCATGTTTAGGGCATTTGCACTGATAAATATCTCCATGTATATCTATATATAGATAGCAATTTCTTCTTGGTCAGCTGACAGAAACAGAGCGCACTGCTAAGCAGACTTACACCCACACACACACTCGCACACACCAAAACCCAGAGCTCAATTAAAACGACGTTTGGCAACTCAAAAACGAGCTTCCGTTTTTATCAAGCACAGTGCAAGCAAAAAGTATGACGCCAAGCAATCAAAATGAAGACGACAATTTAACAGAGACATCTCTGAATGCGTAGGCGTCGCTGCAATTATCCAAGATTCCAAGTAATTAAAATTGCCCCTCCCGTTCCCACTCCCTTTTGACCAGAAATGGATGACAAGTGTTCCATTAAAGTCTTATATCTTATTTGGGCGCGTCTCGTGAAAATATAATAGATGAGTTCTTGTATATTATATTTGTATCGGCCATATTGGGTATATGGTATATGTATTTTGGATATTTCTGTCTGATTTCAGCAACTATAAGCCAAAGATGTAATAATTGTTTGTTTCTTTGGGCACGCTTTGAGCACATACTATTTATTGGAATTTGTGTCATATATAGTATGTTAAACAGGTTTTTTTTGACAGGACTCGCTTCCGTCATTTGCTTAATGAGTCAATCTTTGTTGAATGAATTCCCATGAGAAAATGATTATATTTTCACACCTTAATGTGGAATGGACGGACAGCAGTCCCCAGTTGTCATTTAGGCTGGGCCTTATTCATAACGGTTAACGGTTTATTTTTCTCTTGGTTTTCACGTTTTCGTCCACCTGCAATGCTATAAAATTTTATGATTCCTGACCATAAAAGAGAGACATTTGCTTGCCTTGCCTGCCACCCATAATTAATTAGCAAACATGTTTTATGGCATTTTATGAGCAAAGTCGTTAATAAACAAAAATAAAGGCAACAGCAATACAAAAGTGTTGTACTTATTTATTAAGTTGAAATAAAGGCAACAATGCCAAGCGTAGTGTTTATATTTGTGTTGAAAGTCATGACAAATAATGTATATATTTAGTATGGATAGTGGGAGAAAGTGGGGACAACTATATTAAATAGGGTTATAATTGTGTGCGTTATTTATTGTTGTTTGATATTGTCATTGTTTTTGCTCTTATGTGATTATAATTATTATGCAATTAGTTAAGCTGATGGGCATCTTCATCAGTGTTTCATAACAGCATTATGCATTTCTTTAAAAATAAATGAAGGGGGTATAAATAACTTGCAAAAAAGTATAAAGCTGAGAAGAAAGGAAGAAATATTTATTTTTCTGCACAACAGCAGCTTTACAACTTATTGATACACATTCTTTTAAATCTTTAAAATATTAAATTTTGCTTTTAAAATAATTTACCCTATTTTATCCATGTGTTTTTCTCTGTCGACTGACTTTAATTGACAATAAATATATACCTATTACTTATATTATAATAAAACTTTTACTCAAACTCATACTCATGCAAATCACTTCCATATCCCGCACTGTAGTACTGAAGCATATATATAAACCAAATGAAATGTGGCGTTGCCCATGAAATTCAATTGTTTAATTGAATGCTGCCTTCCTTTATACGGTTGATAACAAGATAATGCCCCAATGTCAATTTCAATTTCAAAGTCAATCGCATAATCCCAATTGATTTCTAGGTTTATTTCTATTATGTTTGCCCTTCCGTTCGCTCTTTATATTTTATTAAAAATAAACCTATTACCTTGGCGAACCTTTCTCCTTCAACTGACTTCTTGGCTTTAACGTGTTGAGCTCCAATTTCCTTCCACGGGGCGGCTCACTTTGTTCTAGTGGCTTTTAATGATGGTCTTGGTCTTGGCCCAGCTTATTGTGCAGTTGGCCACGTACAGAGCAGTTGCGCTTGTTGCTGCGCTAGTTGGTGGCAAGCAGGCAAAGCAGGCAAACTCTTGCAAACTGGTTTCAAGTCTTGCCACACAGCCACCACATATGCCACCACAACGCAATTGCAATTAGTCTGGCTAAAGTCGTGCCTAACGGTAAAATGTTACCCAGCAATATCTTTGCCACTGCCACACGTCTGCCTATCTACCTACCTTATGGAACCCATGCCTCATAATCGCATCCCACCAAAAGAAAAAGAAGACAAACAGCTCGTAAGATTTACAACGATAAGGTCGGCTCAACTGATAGATTATAAGGCCAGCGTTTTTTTTTTTTTTGGCTTTTTGGCCTGACCTATTTAAAAATCAGCTTGAAAAATTTGTAGTTGAGAATCTGAAATGGATTTTTCATGTTTTTTTCTTCTTGATTATTTGCAGATAAATTGCATTTGACTGCTTTGAACAATCGAGTGGTGAGTAAAGTTCTATTTATTTATATATACAAAAAAATAGCTTTATGTTTATTTATATTTAGCATTTAAGCGTTTTTAATCAGTTGCCATTTAGCGAATTGCGTCCATCGCGATTTTAATTGGGCTTATCATCAGAAAGCTCATTAAAAAATTTTAAAAACAAATTTAATGAAAAGTTTCACAGGTTTACTTTTAAGGTTATTTACTTATATATATAAAATATCTTTTATGGCTTACAACTCAATCAACCACAAGTTGAAGTCGCACCTTTTTCAGATTGTTTGTGGCGGCTCCATTTTTGGTTAGTTCCATATATGTATACCCTATCAGAGAGTATCATGATATTGCTATGAAGCTTGTGACGTATCGAAGGTCACAGATGAGTCTCTTAGGGCTTCGTCTGTCCGTCTTCCGTTATCTATGAAAAAAGGTGCTCAATTTTGAAATATGGTCGTCTCTACGCTGCAAGCAGTACCTCTTTCGGTATCGGCAGTATAGGATTTTATATCACAAAGCTCATATAGGAGGATGAAACTCTGAACTAAATATAAATATATATAGATATATATATTATATGTTTATTTATATTATTTTATTTAGATTGCGACAATCTTCTTTAAGGGTATAAAATATTCGGCTTGCCCAAGGTACTTACATTACTCTTAAGTTTCTCACAGATCTGGCCGACTATATCGCCATATTGTTGATTTTTTTCTCTTCATGCTGCATGGCTTACCTCAATTAATTCAACATTTTGTTTTCATTTTTCGCTCGTCAATTAGCGACGTATTTGAAAAGACTTCATCATTAACATCAATCCTAATTGAATAATCATTTAGGCGTACTTTCTGACTGCATTATAAATTCAGCGAGAAGTTGTCAAGGGAATTCTCAAGATGGCCTCTCACTCCCCTCACCTCTGCAGATCCTTGTGCCATTTGTTGCTTATTATTTCCGTCGTGTGTCAAGTTGACCGTGCAACAAAACTTAAGTAGCATGAATTATGCGCAAGTCTAAAGTAGCAGCAGTTACAACGGTTATATCTGTATTTTATATCTGTATCTGCATCGCTGTCTGTCTCGTTATGTGTATCTTTTTATCTGCATCTCTGCAGCAGTAGTCAGTGTTGAGCAAATTGTGGGCAATCATTGTCAATTTACAATGCACACACAAACGCCTGCCTTCTACTTGTATAAGAAAGTAGGCAGCTACAGTAGAGCCTGGCAATGATCAACAGTGACGGTAAAACTAGAGTAAATTGTAGATGAAGATAAAAAAGTATATAAAGCTACACTCACACATATTTCTAATAATTATTAATTTTCAAATTATTTGCGATGGACGACTTTCATTTTTGATCGAGACAAGCTTCACTGTGCCCGCGTAGCTGTTCTCTGTAGCCTGTGTCTGAGCTGAATGCACCTTGAACTACAAGCGAAGCACTCAATGTGCATGTCAAAGCATGTCGCTAACGGTGACAACGCAGCGCTAGCTCTTGAATGGAGGGAGGGTGCTTTTTAAGGGGGATAGGTGAGGGACTTGTTTATCCAAGCGCTGAGATCAGAGGCAGATTACAGTTGTTGTTGTTGTTCTCCTTGTTGTTGTTTGTAGATGAGCACTCGTTGCTGTGGGTTCAAGCGCTTTTATTTACCTTGTCTGCCTTTATTTTTTCTTTTTCTGTCTGTTTGTCCATTTACTTTTGTCACTTTTGGCTTTTAACTTGCAGTTTTGTACTTTGTTTTGTTTTTATTCTTTACTTTTCCTTCTTTTCTTAGGCAAATTTGTATGTTTTGTGCGTTTGCTTCGCAACAGCGTTTTATTGCTCACATTTATGCATAAATAAATATAAATGGGTGGCAATTTGTTTTTTGTTTTTCGCGGAAACATTAATTCAATTGCTTGAATAAACAGCACAGTCTATTGGCTTGGGGAGGGGGTGTGGGTGGCCTAAGCGGGGTGATCAACCTCCAAAATTCTCCACAGCTGTTGCGTTGTGGCTTCCAATGAATAATTTTGTGGCTGCCAGTGATTAATTTTCATGTGGCGACACTTTGCACACAATTTTCTACAAAATTTACGGGCATATTTTTATTTGTTGTTTCTGTTTGATCGTGTTGCACGATATTTCTATGATGGACAGACGAGCAGTTTGTGGCATTAAATTTTAATGCGGGAGGATTGAAAGGAATTGAGCTACAGGGTTAACTTTTATAATTCGTGATATTTTTATTTATAGCACGTACGCATTAACAAGTGACGGGAAATGAATATTTGGATAATTTGTTTTATGTTCAATACAATTTATTGCATTTTTACTTAATTAAATGAATAATAAAATAATATATTAAAGCAAAGATATTATTTTATTATTATTTAGTGTAGTGTAGATTTAATGTATAGATATAATGTAAGCCCCATTGCTTAACCCACTTACCTACTGACTGAAGAGGCAAGTGAAGTAGTAGCACAACGAGAGGGGGAGAAAGGAAGAAGCCCAGTGCGTGCCACTTAATAGTAAGAAGCGAATGGATAAATACTCCATTCAAACTAAGACGCCGCTTATCGCGTTTAATGCCGCATATCATGCACTTGGAAGCCACAGCCACCCACACACTCACTTCAAAGACAATGCCAGGCACTCCACAGGGAATCCAAAAAGTTCCGGCCCATTAGGTGCTCACACAGAGATACGCTCGCGTGTGTGTGTGTGGGTGTATCTTCTGAATGCGCTTTGTCCAAGATACGAGTTGTTGTCAAACGATGTCATCAGCTATAGTTTTTGTTTTTAGCTTCACATCTGACTGCAGTTTAATTTCATTTAATGTCAAGTGTTGGCTTTTCCTCTTTACGTTTATCGCAAGATCTCTCAACAACATGTTGGTTAGAGGGATAACTCTGGCTGACAATCTCAATTAGTAAATGCAGTGAGTGTGTCGACTGCAGCGCTGCTCGCTGCTGACCTGACCCAGTAGCCAGACTCAATTATATAATTGCCCCGTGTTCTAATTGCAATGCCAAATGGAAATGGAATCCAGAGCAAGAATGCTTGCTTTTCATGTCATCGCCAATTAAATGGGGGCGTGTCTCAGGTCGAATGCAGAAGCGCCACCTGGTGTGCCATTAGTAAACTGCTGCATTTTTGTCTTCTTTTCCTTCTTCACCCTCCCGCTAACTATTCTCCACTTAGTGGTCTTGTTTGATTATCAAATTGCTGCATGCAATTTTTTCTTGACCGTGTTTTCTGCATTTTTAAAATTGCATTAAATGACTTTAGTAGTTTGCTCAATCTGCTCGGTATATATTTTCCAAGCTATTCACATTACTATACCCATCGAAAGCGTGTACAAGGGGTATAACTATACCCTTCTCATTATCAATAACAATCAATTATCGATAACATTAAAAAGCCCAACTAAAATATATATATATATATATATATATTTCTAGTTGGATCTCTATATAACTTGGCATAATATTGAACATCTAATAATAATTTAAATATAAACAATTTTATTAAAAGTTTAGCTTGCGGATATGAAAAGTTTAGGTCTTAGGGTATCTCGTAGTCGAGCATTCTTGACTAGAGCATTCCTACTCGTTATTTTGCTTGTTCTGGCTTCAGGCCATTGTACAAGGTCAACAATTGCATAGGTTATAGTCGGCTGGCTACATTTAAATGACTAATATATCAGAAACTATATAGAATGTGTAATTTAATAATTCTCATAGTTGTGCTCTATAAATTTGTGTTTTCTACTCGTCCGGAACGCTAACTAAGTATTTGTTATGAACTGTGAAACTCGAGCTATTTTCTATTGTTTGTGTTACATATTTTAAATTCAATTTTAATTAGACTTTACTATATATGGAAAATATAAAGAAAGGGTAAGCATCTTATGTTTGGTATCCCATTTCCTCAGCAACAATATTAACTTTGTTAAAAAGTTGCGAATTGGGTTATATATTTATTTTAGATTTTTTACTTATTTTGGCATAGCCAAATGTTGCTTTCTAAATTTAAATGTAGATAAAATACCGTCATCGTAATTGTTAGCATTTATTTAATCAGAAGCAGAAGATTGAGAAGTGTCATTGCTCTGGAGTGGTCATTGTCAAAGCTAAATATCTTGTTCATCGGAATTGTATAGCTTCTCCAACACGTCTTTTGCGAAGAACTTGTTTAATTCAAACGTTATCCACAAATAGACTTCATTAATTTTATTTGACCTTTTTTATGTGAAAATTTATGCTGATTGTGGCAGTGGCGCCAAGAAATTGCCATAGTGACTGTGCCACAGTCCAGCTGGAGACTGGTTACCACAAAAATTGACATTTCAACATAACGAAATGTATTAAATGCATAGCAATGCGTAAAAATTCGCATATAGTCATACATATATACACTATATATTTATGAGGGCGAGGGGAACCTAGTTTTTATCTCTTTTTTTTACTAGCTGACCTCATTCGACTCGGATACGCGCCACAAATAGCTGAAAACGCGATTTAAATTGCTAGAAATTGAAAGTGACACTGAGCGCATAAAAAACAAATTGCAGGCTAGTTTTTTGGACTCCAGACACACAGAAATCTAAATATACTTTTATTATAACAAATTGCAAACTGCAAATGTACCCCGATCTCTCCTATACTGTTCACATGATATTTATTCAGCTTGGTAATTTGAGTTAAGCAATCCGGAAAGCATATATATCTTAGGGACTTGAACGAGTTAAGTAAGACATAGAAAGATGGACAGGGAGAGAGGGAAAAAGCCAACAAATTAGTAAAAGTAAACAGTAAATGGCATTTGTATCTTTTTGGGTAGGAACAAGAGAGTTGTACAATGTCTCCGGCAAATGTGTAAACAAAGCACTCAAGTCTCAAAAGGGTAAGAAATGTTGCAACTTAAAAGCATGCGGAAAGGCTGAGAGAGAAGAAGAAGACAAGCTTGACATGCTATAGAAATGCCCTGTAATCGAAAATTCTGTATAAGTATATTTAACAAATAAATAAACTCTTATTGAAAGTTGCAGACAACAGAGAGAAAGGAAAAGATAGAGAAGATTAGAGAAAAATAGTAAGAAAAAGAGGAACGGTTTTAGAAAGAAATATAATCAATATATCCCATTTTTTTAACAAGTACGGAGTATAACAATGCTTTGGCGGCTTCATTTAAATGCAAATTGGCAGTTAATTACAGCTGAGCTTAAGTCCAGTGGGCTGCAGGCCCCTCGAGTTCTCTGGGCACTGTCAAAAAAGGATCAGATTACGACTTGCGTCAAGTTGTGCTTGAGGTCATTGTGAAAGGGATACAGGAAGAGAAAGACGAAGACAAGTTGAACTTAAGAGCCATCGTTAAGTGTCATTAACAATAATAGTCGAAGAGCTTTGTCAACATCAACATTAACAAAAAAAAAAAAAAAACACTAACTCTGCTGTCAGCCAACAATTTTCTAAGCTCGACAGTTTAATTGATAAAAATGCAAAATGCAAAATGAAAAAAAAAGTTTTTGAAATTTTGAATGTTTACCAATTTGATTTGGGATAAAAGTGATGGCTTGTCAAAATGTCATCATTGAAAGCTAAACAAACAGTCGAAACATGGCAACGCTGTTGATGCCACACAACGACGAGTGGAAGGCTTTGCTTAGCAGGCCATGAAGGCAGCCGCAAGCTACATCATCAGGCATAATTGTGTCTTAAAGATGCATAATGAGTGCGGCACGCGATATTCAGTGGCAGCAGCCAGCAGCCAGCACCGAGCAGTTGCAGCAGCAGCAGCAGCAGCAGGCCGTCGCATTTACTGGAGCACATCAGTGTGTATAATCTGGTTGCACGCCCCTTCATCTCGTAACTCGATGCCTGTCAATGAGGTGCTAATGGAGCTGGAGCTTTCAAAATGCTGCCTGTCATCGCATCAGCGCCAATCCGAGAAACCCTCAACATCTTTCAAACATTATAACTAACCATAACTTTTATGTACAGTTAGCCTGGAGATGATGAGGCCAAAGTAAACCACAAACATGATTTATCAGAAATCAGGCAACAAACGATAAAACGTTGTCTGCATCTCCAGCGAAGTGCATCTTTATGTATAGTTTAAAGTTGCACTTATCACTTCATTTTCTCGAGTGCTGCAACCCGTGACTTGTTTTGGTGTGTAATCTGAGAAACCATTTCCATTTATGAATAAATTTTCCATGTGGTTTTCTGCTTATGTTGCAGCAAGTTTTAATTAAGTTTGCCAAGCTAGAAAAGACTGGGCAAACCTATAGAAACTTTTTATTGGATATGTTTCTTGGAAGTGTTTTCGAAACATGAGTTTTACTCAACATCAAATTCATGGTCTAAGAATTATTCTGGGTTGAAATTGGTAAACCCTACTTCGACTTCGACTTAAAGTCAGGTTTTCAGATTTAAATGCAGTTTTATCTAAAGGTCAAACCTCTACTTTCGAAAATCCGTCGAGCACTCTCGACTAGATCTTGTTCTGAGTTTTATTGGGTTGTTAATTCATTTTGTGTTATGTTTATACTTTAGCCTACA
The DNA here is from genome assembly GCA_035042125.1 of Drosophila longiperda. Classification (NCBI taxonomy): domain Eukaryota; kingdom Metazoa; phylum Arthropoda; class Insecta; order Diptera; family Drosophilidae; genus Drosophila; species Drosophila longiperda. The sequence continues at coordinate 358,232 of JAWNLV010000107.1, forward strand.
TTTCAACTTGAGTAATTGCAGTTATTAAATTTGAAATTATAACAAAAGCGTCACCGATTACAATAAAAATGAAAATAAAAAACACCAACAGACAAGTAGACAGCCAGAAAGTGACGTTGTGTGTGTTGTGTTCATTGCTCACTTTTTTACGAATGAGCACAAAACAGTTGGAAGAGCTTGGCTCGTTGAATGCGTTGTAAGAGATCTCTGTGTGGCAAGCAGTTGTTGAACAAAGCTGCAAAAATGATTTGTGATGTGTATTATGCCACTTAATGCTGACATATGCGATTTTAGACACAGATACATAGTTATAGATATGCAGCTACAAAGATACACAGGTCCACAGATATTGCTGCCAGCTTATGAAATCACGCAAAATGTATCTTTAACATTGAGTCGCCTGTCAGGCTCAGACAACAGCAGCTAACCAGATAAATCTCTGAATTGATTAGCTTCGATTCCATAAACACAGTGAGCTCAAATAATTGTGATCCATGTTTGCCATGACGTCACAGTTACCTTGAAAACGCGCTCATAAATTAAATGTACAACAACAAAGATACACAAATAAAGATACAGAAACGCACACATAATATAATATAAATGGATACATTTGTAACTCGCTTAGAACTCTGCTCTCTCGTATTAATTATACGAGGCACTCAATTTGAAACATGGCAATGAATGCTATATGGCCAGAATTAAGAATATAAATGGGCTTACAAATTTAGAAATAACTGAGTGTTGCACTGTCCTCGAAAGCGTATTTATTCTCTGAAATAAATCGATTGATGATAATAAGTAATAATTTAAAAGTTCTATAGACTGTTTTTATCAGTCTCTTTTACTCTTTTACAATTTTGTATTTTATTTATTTTTGTAGTCTAGTGTAGCGCATAAACTCTTCGGCTAAACACTTTTATTCTCCTTGCTAAAAACCAGTTCAACTCTTTGTTTTTTGGCCGCAGAGCACGTGGTTTGTTACCGGTTTTAAGTTGCTGTTTCTGCTCTGTTGCTGTTGACGATGACGTAGCTCTTTAGAACAAAAACAAAAAAACTAAAAACACAACCATAAACATAAAAAAAACACATGTGGCCAAGTTTTGATCTCGCAACTCAAACGGTCCATGACCAATTCAGTTGTTTGAGTGCGCAATCGCCGCTGCTGTATATAATGCTTAAAGTTGGGGTCAACGTATTCGAGAAATATTTATATATATATAAATATAAATATATATTGAGAAATAAAGATACTCAGAGATAAAACAATATATAAAAATGTACTTGAATTAAAAGCGGCAAATATGTGAAATTCTTTTTTTTTTTAATAGAACATCGCTTATTAAATTATCGAACTTAATTAATTTCAAGTGTTTTTTTTGCGTGCATAATTAAAAGGCCATTATGATGAGAAATGAGTGTGTATGCGAAATGTGTTGCAAGGGCTGTTGCAAGTGGCAGCCTCGAGAGCGCTTAAGTAAGCACTTCCCCTGCCTGCCCGGCCTTGACTCGGTTTGTGCCCTCTTTTTTTGTATGTCAATCAACCGAAATTCATTACTACAACATCGAGTTCTCGCACTCTTCTTCGAGAGTGTTCATTTGAATATATATTCTTACATCTTTAAGATTAATTGAGAATTTTTGTGTTACAAGAGATTCTAATTGAATTTAATGATGCAAAGTTCAAAATCAAATAAATCTATTGCCTAATTGCGGAAATATGTTCAATGCTCCCATCCCAACTAACTGCTAGTAATTCTTGAGCTTTGAACCCCACTAAAATCTGAAATTTGAGATTTATCTGGTAAATACAACTATAAATCTTGTTCTTTAACAGAATCTTTATATTTATTAGATATGTTAAGTATATCTTGAACCTTTTTTTTAATAGTTTATTAGGATCTATACATGACTGATATTTGGAGCTACGAAAATTTGTTAATTAATTTTTGTATTATATCGACGGGGAAGGGGAAGACAATTGACTGGGTTTGATCGTTGCAAATCGTGTTAAGAGTTTGCAGATAACGCAGCTGATGATAATGTCAGATTAAGCCAGATAATTTAGTTTATATATAACAATCACCTGCAGCGATATGGGATTCTTTTCCATGATGTCGGCTGCCTCTTTGAGTGCTTTCACCGCATCCCGTTCGCCATTTGCAGCAGCCACCTTGGCCATTGCCTCGCGTCGCGCCTCTTGCTCCACGGCCATGGCACGTTGCAGGGACTCGGGCATGTAAATATCAGTGCTAGAAGCAGGACTAACATATATTAATCACAAAAATATATTTGATGAACTCACATCTCGACACGCTCGACGCGTATGCCCCAGGGTTCAGTGGCGCCACTGCTCTCAAGTGCGCCCTTGATTTGTCGGGATAACGCCTTTTTCGAGGAAACCAAATCGATGAGCATATAGCTGCCGGTTACATTCCTCAGCGTTGTCATGGCCAGCAGTTGGCAGCAGGACGCATGATCAATCACCTGCAAGACGACATCCAGGGGATTCTTGATTCTATAGTAGACCACAGCGTCGACACTAATCGTCACCGAATCCTTGGTTAATATATCCTGCGGCGGCACGTTTAGCGATGTTGTCCGCAAATCCACCTTCGTATAGCTATCCACACAGGGAAGCACAAAGACGACGCCTGGACCACGTGGTCCGCCGGCTCGAAGGCGACCGAGTCGGAGGATAACCGCTCGCTGATACTCCTGCAGTACCACCAGGCACATGAATATCGATAGCGGAAACGTGATCAGCATCAGAATATAAGAGAGACCTATGAAAACCAATTCGGGTGCACTGCGCCTTTGATTCTCAGCTGTGTAATTCAAACCAGTTGAAATAAGTTGCTTAAAAGTATTAAAAGTTAGTTAATCACTTGTTTTAACATTCCGATACACATTAACTATTCGACTTGAATCGCTGCTATCCGAATCATCTGTGTCCACATCTTCATATTTCGATTCAGTTTTTTCAATATATGTTGGAGAGTTTTTCCTCATTTTTAAGAATGCTGTAAAAGCTACAAAATTAAATCATATGTAGACAATAGTTTTTGCAAATATATATTTAACTGATGACAAACTTGACAACGATGTGTAAAAAAAAAAAATTCGATTCATATTTGGAAACTTGTATTCCTTCTATAAATTGTATTAATTGTGCCTTTTTACTGCTTTACTTTGTTTGTGTATATTTGCCTTTTTTGTTTTTGCTATCTAACAAATAATTTGTTTTGCGCGAAAAGTTAATAGAAATGTAATTTTCTCATCCGACATCACATAAATATTTGACAGTCCACTCAAGTCACGTTTCCTGGTTCTCTGCCTGTCAGCAAATTGTTTTGTTGCGCACAGAATGTGATATCGGATAGCGCAACAAAGTTGCAAAGTATACAAAGTATTTTAAGGAGATGCTCGAATCAGGCACTGTCGGGAGTGCTCGACTAGCAGACACCCTTCCTATTCGTAATTTGAATAAGCTGTTAAGCATACCAAATGAACTTGTTTTCAAGTTTCTTTACAATCTCAGCAGAGTTTTCTTTTACCAGCAGTAATTCCCTTACTGAAACATTTATCAAGCTTCACTACGCATGTGGCTTGTAATATTTTCTATTTAAATTTAATTAATTGAAATATTTTGTAACCTTCAAGCGAATTCAATTCATGTAGAGCGCCTAATGGAAAAAACATGCAAAACATCAAACAAACAGAAAAAGATGCCGTCGAGAACAATTTAAATATTTAACTGCGCATATTTGTGAAGGGGGATCAAAGATGCTTTTCTTAATTTATACAAAGCAGAAAAAATTAAATTACAAATAAATTATTATAAATTATGAATTAGGTGATTAGTTGCGGATCGTTTCGTTTTTCCTTATCGTTTTTTAAAATTGTTTTTTTTTTATCGGCGTTGCTGTTGTTGTTTGTTTGTTTGGCTACATGAAAAATGCATTCACTTAAGCCACCGAATTGAAATTGATGACAAATTTATTGGGCATCATGAATTAATTAATTAGCCGCTCATTTGTTTGTCTAATTTTATATTAATTAAACGTTACTCAATGCGCTCTCTTTGGAAATAAATCCGCGCTTCTCGTGGCTCTGCAAGTATTTTGTATAAATTGCTGTCTATCAAAAGTGAAACGGAAAACGATCTGGTTTTCTAAATATATATGTATATTTTTTTGGCCATACCAAACAATTTATGAGTTCACAATTAGCATATAAAACGAAAAACTGGGTGGTATCCACAACCTGATAACCAATTTGAATAGTTGTTTAAGATATATATTTATACCGTGAAACCATTAAAAATGGGAGCGTATAATTACAAGTATGTAACACACAGAAGGAAGCACCTACGACCGTTTAAGGGATTTATAATCTTGATCTTGATCAGAGACAGATATATTAATTTTGGAAAATAAATTCTCGGTTACAACATGCAGAGTTTGATACAAATCGATTAACGATGGCTTTAACCGACACAATTCTAAAGTTAAGCAAAATGTATTTTTCTGTTGATTAAATTACTATCAGCTTAATTACAACTTGTTAATATATGCTGCATACACTTTCAATTTGTGTTGAACTGACTTTAAGCTGACTGTGAACCAGAAGAGCGACACCTGAGCTGCTAATTAATGCTATACACATACACAACACACACATGATACACAACCGAGTAAAACAAAAGCCCACAAATTGCCCAGCCGACAAATAAATTTAATGTGTGGCTGCTGCCAACAACAAAGTGTCGTGCATTCAACGATCGATTGATCCATTAAATTAATTGAGTGTAGTGTAAACGTTTTCCCAGACAGACAGATGAGGTGTGTAAAGTATAGGGAAGGGTGAGGGGAATATAGAGTTGGAGGGGCTTTGTTACTCACACACAAGCACGCCTCTGCAGTTTATTGTCGATTGTGTCACGTGTGCAAACTGCATTCAGTACTTAATGGGGTCTGGTCAGCAGCAGCAGCTGTTGCAAGGTACAAGTTACAAGTTGAGAGAGTCTGGCGCTACCGAGAATTGGACTCTCCTCGCCAGACACCTTAATTGATACCATGTGTTGTGCACCCAACATCGATGATGCAAATGGGGCGTGTCGAATTGTTTGACCAGCTTGCATTCGGATTCGTGACGCTCTCAACTGTCCAAATATCAACGATGCTCTTCCCAATAAATCGCAAAAGTTCAGAAATTCAAATAAGAAAATCGTGACTAATCCACCAACATTTATTGACAGGTAAAATCTGAAAAGAAATAATAACAACAATAGTAAATGGAAAGTAAGTAAACCATTTTTAGGAGAGACCACATGCGGTCCAATATTTAATCGTTGTTTTTTGATGATGGCCAACAAAGAAACAGCGAGAAGTGGCCAGAAGAAGATGGAAACTAGGTGTGAGAAAAGGTTATAAACAAAATGAAATAAACATTTTATAAAAATATATAATGTTTAGCATTTACGTACTTTTATTTTTATTTATTTATGCAGCGCACTTTGAGTAGTCATCCAAGCTTAGCTCTCGAGCTCTGTCTTGGCTGCTTAGCTCTTGTTAGTTTAAGTTAACAACTGTTTCGGTCAATATAAAAAAAACAGTCAAAAGCAGTGCAGTCAATTTTAATAATATGTAAAGGGTATTACAATACTGTATTCCCATTTGTGGCAGACATCTACAAGCTCGTAAGCTATATATATTTTCTTGATCGGCAGGAAGATTGAGGGGTCAATATAGTCATGTTCGATTGTCTGACTGATGGAACTTCGCACAACTATATTATGAATATTTCATAGGAACAGTCAAAGTAATTTACCGGTCTGCGCAAGTATGTAGAATATTCGGCTTGCCTCGGAATGCGGCACTCTTTTGTTTCTCTTTTTTTCTTTAATTATGCTGCTGCTAAAAAAACATCAGACAAAATGCCGCAGTGCTTTGGCTTTGGATTTGGTTTTTTGCCTTTGGCTTGGGATTGGAAATCGGGGCCTGTTTGCGCAACTGTTGCATAAAGAATCGATTAAACAATTAGCGTGGGCGTGGAGGAGAAGTGTATGCGAAGTGTAGGGTGGAGAAGGGGGAGTAACGACAGCGTCGTCACCTGTTATCATCGAATTGCAAATCAAAATGGGCTTTTGCAAAACTTGTCTATCGCAAAAAACTGGTTCTGTTTGGTGTGTACAGCAGCCCAGGCTCAAGGGGTACAGTAATTACTGTCACAAGGTGTTTTTTAAGTCACCCACATTATACAATCAAAACAAAAAACAACGAAAGCTGCTGCTTACGTCATTGCGAAACTCAATAAACAACTTAATTCATATTCAAGCCCAATTATCACACAAGCTGGCTCGATTTCGATATCGCTTTCGTCGTTTTGGCCTGCTTAAATAATTGAGGAAACGGGCGAAAACCAGCTGGAAAAAGTATCTGTCAATTACGTTGAATTGAAAAACATTTGTTTTTAAGAAACTGCGGATGCACATTTTCCAATAATTATTCAGCATTGAATGCAATAATTTGAGATTGTTTTTACCTACTTGGTTATCCAAAGTGGAGCAATCCAGCGAGGCAATTGCTCAATCGGTTTTAGTTGTGAAATCGCAGCTGTAAAAAGTGAAATAAGTATTCATTATTTATTTATAATTGAAAGCGCTGCTCGAACAGTTGAATAACTATGGAAAAGTATTCATTTCATTCATGTTATTCATGTCACAATAAATAAAATAATATGTAATTAGTCGCTGTGATTAAGCAAGAGAAATAGGCGAATGATTGAATTTAATATGACTGTTTTGATTAAATAAAAATTCGATTATTATTGGGCAAGTTTTTATTATGTTACATTTGCAAAGAACTTAAACAATTATTGTTTCAATAGTTTCCTATGAATAAAAAATGTAATCTAGATTTATTTTCGGTTCATACAATTTTAATTAAAACCAAGCTCAACATAATTGTTTTCAAATCAGAATTTTGGCCCTCGACAGACAGACAGACAAATGTCATTTAATCATTTATCATTCCACAAAGAACAGAAAATCAATTTCATGTTGACTTTTGAACTCGACGCGAGAGAGAACTTACAGCAACAATAGTTTTCATCTAGCATTTGACATATTGCCTAATCAAAGCTGAAGCCAGCCAACCAAACCAAAAGAAATAAAAAAACACTTTTTAACCATCATCATTTGCAAGGCAAACACTCGATACTCAAAAAGTAATTGAATTTTCACAGACAAGTTTTTCGTGGCACTTTTCGCTTTACATCAATTAACAGAGTGTCGTTAATCTGTAGATGGGTTGTTTCCCTCTTCCTCTCCCTCTCTCTCACTCTCTTATACTGTTTTTGTCTCTCTCTTCATGTCTGAATTTTCATTGTTTTTTTGCTAGATTCCCACGGCAAATCTCGGTGGGCATCACGTAGTTGCCACTCAAAATGGCACTTAATGAGTTTCTAATTAATTTTTACACCCCGCTAAGGCCATAAAAAATGCGAAAGTGGGTATTATAAAGTTTCGCTTAAGTATGTAACAGGCAGAAGGAAGCACGTTGGATAAAATAAAGCATTAACAGATAAGTCGATTTTGTATTTTAGTTACTATAATTAAAATTTTGAATATCAATTCTCATTTACCATAAACAGCTCAATTACCAATAGCAATAACTATCACTATTGTAAAGATATATATATATATATATATATATTGTTCATACCTAATATACACATACATATAAAAAAGAGATTTTGACAACCAAATCGAAGCTTTATTTTTTTTGGCAGCTGCAGGGTATCTCAGAGTCGAGTTCTGTCTGCAATTGCAATATTTTAGCCAGTTATTGTCTCAAGTGCATTGAACTCTGCCACGAACAGAAATCAAGAGAGGTAGGGAGTGGAGATTATGTTTGGTGTCAATGTCGCACAGTGGCAAATTATGTTGATTGAGGCGCGACAATACACCAAACCCCCTCACCCCTCACCCACGCCCTCATCATAAGTATAACGGATCCATAACTTATGAGCAATAAACACTTGCAACAACAAGAGTCGATGTGTGCGTGCGTGTGCAACAATCAACAAGCAACAACAGCAACTTGTTGCAGTTGCAACTATGAGGGTCAGAGTCAAAGTTCAATAAATTCCAATTAGACTGGCGCAGCAACTGCCTCCCTTCCTTCTCTTGCCTCCCTCTCCCATGCACTGACCCGCAGACCTTTCAACGACCGCTCGTAAATCTCAATGTCTGGCAACCTGCCTGCTTGCCTGCCCCAAAATTAAAGTCTATGCGACGACGTGCAACAAAGTTGCAAGCATTTGATTTTGTTAAGCGCAGGCAACTTGAACTTTCACCAGCGTCGAACTACGACTTTTCTTTCTTTTTTGTTTTTGCCCCCAATTGAATTCTTTTGCAAGCAGCATTCATTAAATGCAATACGCCGCTTACAGCATGCTGCTGCTGTTGCAACTTGCCTCGTTGCGCCTTATTAATAATATACTGCAAGAAATGCTGCGCCTTAATTCAATTCTTGCTATTTTTAGCAACATTTTATTGCACTGCGCCAAAATGGCAGGCCAACAACTATGCGCTTAAGCCAAGAGGTCAATTTATGTATTCTTATTTCCTTAACAAGAATAAAACCCTCCCCCATTTCTCCCCTTCCCCTTTACCCGTTTTTATGACATTTACTTCCGCTGTCGGCACATGAGAATTATTTAACTCGTGTGGCTTACTTTCTGCAACATTGTGAGTCATAGTTGCAAAGAGTTGGAGAAGTGAATGGAGTGAACGGGTCTCCGAGTAGTCTGAATAACACTCATCTCAATCTGCCCATCATCACGATTATTCATTTTGTAATGTAAAGCAAGACGTGACATTCAAAATAACTGCTGTGTTTTATTAGTTATTTAGAACCCGAATTTGTGCCGTATTTATTCATGTTTACTATCGAAATGTGTCTTGGCCATGTTTTTACGAGGAATAGTTAATCTGAGTTAGTTGGTTTTACTTGTTACAATAATTTAATAAATTGAAATTAAGCATTTATATACACAATTATATATTCGTGTATATAAAGTACATAAATAAAATATACTTCAAGTATATTTATTTCTTTTAAGCCAGCCTCATAAATAAACTATCTAATCTAATAACTGTAATCCTTTGAAGTCTTCAGTGGCCATAGGTTTGTCATCCATCACTTTGCAACAGCAGCATACAGTGCACACTCATCTTACCTCACCTCATCTCACACCACACACCACACACAGTAAACACTACACACACTTCACACAATACACACTCAATTCTGTTGCATTATTTAAATTTTGACTCAGGTCACTTGAACTCGAGACGCCGCCCTCCACTCGAAAGTTGCATGCCCCGTTGTGCTCAATGCCTGCCGCTTGCTGCTCGTTGGCTTTTGAAACACTATCACAATAACACATCATTTGTCAAGGCAAACAAATGATGTTGCATGTAACCTTATCATCTCATATCCGTTGCAGACGGAGCAAACTGCACAATGGCAGCCCCGTTGGACACTGATGAGTGTTCTCAGTTGCTGGGGCGGATAGGGGGAGCAGTTGGCCCCCGTTGCAACACCTAAGGTCAAGCGCTAAGGTTAGGTTAGACGAGGTGGCAAAGAGAAAGCCAACAAACACTAGAGAAAATGGACAGCAGACGAAGACAAACCTTAGACGGCAACTTGCTACTCTAGTGGACAACAGCAGGACACAACACACACACACACAAACACACACAGGAGACACACAAAGGACACACAAGTTGCCTGCATGACAATGGCTGCTAATGAATAAACATGGCGTCGCCGCCACTTCCGGTTCAGCTTTTGCCTCGTACTCTTTTTCTATTAAGGGTAATTTGCCATTGTTGCGCAGTTTAGCAAATCAAAAATGAATATTAAAGTAAAATATACACTTTCTCTTAAGTGCTACATATTTGTTTCTCTGCGAACTTATGTTTTTGAAGCACCTACAAAGAAATTTAGAATGACGCCAAGTATTTCTATGATCCAACAAATAAAAAAATCAGTTCTTTAAATTAGAAAGGTTTTTTCTAGTCTTTTGTTCACAAATGATTGTCATTAGTAAGTAAGAAAAAAATGACCATTTCCGTGTGTATTAGGGTATTAGGGTTCTGGTATGCCAATGAACTACTACTCTTGTCGCATACTTTGTATTCCCAAGTTGAGTATACGCCATGTGGCGTCAGCGATAGAGTTGCGCAAACAACATACAGCAAATTTATTGGGAAAGCCAACAGCGAACATCATCGCACATTGTCTCCCTTGGCCAAAACGACTCGAACAATGTTTCATGTTCTGTTCCATCTCTACTCCTATTCCCGCTGGCCTCTCTCTCTCTGCATGTCCAGTCTGAAGTGTCTGCGTGGCTGACATTGACGCCTCTAATGATCAATGTCGTTGTCGTCTGCTGTTCGCTTGCTGAAAACTGCTGGAACGCCTCCCACTCTCTGCCCACGCAACCAATACCACTTAATTAATTTCTGTTTTGTTTTTTGTTGTTTTTTTTTGGTATTTGCCATGTGGTTCCGTTACATCTTTTGGCCAGTACCAGTCATTGTTTATCCCATTTAAGCTTTTAATGGCAGACACCAGTGCACATTTCTGTTTGCAAATGGAGCAGAAGGCGTCCAAGCGAACTTCCGGACAAAATTGTTGACGTTTGTATGGCAAGAGTTCGCCACACGTCTGTGTGAGTGGTTGTGTGTGTGTGTGTATGCGTGTGCGTGTACTATGATGTCGGTGATTCTACTGGTTGCCATCGGCACTTAGCCAACCCGAGTTTAGTGTCAGCTGCAGCACAACTTGGCTTAGAGGGAAGTCTATTAAGGAGTTATTTTGACTGAAAGGTCAATTCCATTTTCACTCATAAGATAAAGGATAAGTTTTAGCTGGTTTGGGGGCAACATGTGTTGGTGTTCACTGACTGCTGCAAGTTTATCTACGGCTAGTGAAAACTACATATTTTTGTGTCTATCTTAAATGTGTATAAAATCACAGACAGCCAGTTTAACTATATTCTTAAGTAAAATTAAGTATTTAATTTCACTTTTGAAACTTGTGGAAATCTTAATTAGTTATTTTATAGTTTCTTCCAAATATAAGCAGTACCACTATTTATACATGTACAGCTTAAAATGAATATTAAAGAGCCTTAATTTACCTTATCTACTCCCCAATTTAATAAATAATAGTTCGCTGCTTTTTCTTTACACTTGCAGAAATTTCCTCGACTCATTTGGGCACAATAAAATAAAAGTAAAGGGCACAAATAAAGAAAATATGAACAGAAGACAAAGATTATCGCCGATGATGCTGATTGGTGGAATGTTGTTGGGATTGCTGTTGCTGCTGGTCACACCGATTGGGGCACATGTGCATCCAGTGTTCACATACAAGAACGCCTCTACGCAGCTGGGTCAACTGGTGACGTCGGACACGCTGGTGTGGGAGAGCTACGATCCGAACAGTGCCAATCAGTTGCAGTCGGCTGTCGAGGGTGGCAAATATCTGACGGAGGAGGAGCACTATCCCATCTACGTGTGTCGGGTGACCATCGATGGAGTGCCCACCTCTGGTCACACCGAGAAGAGGCAGCAGCGGCATGTCTGCGTCGCCGCCCTCTCCAAGCACAGCATCAATGCAAACTTTGATGTGCTGCTGAACAAGGGGCATCTGGGCAAGATTGCCTGGAAGCGTTGGCGCAAATATAATATTGGTGTGCCCATCGGCGCCATTCGCACTGCCGACGAATCCTACATTGCTCGCCATCGGGCCGCGACTGGCGATGGCACTCAGCTGACGACATCGCACTACGGTGCCGACTACAATCTGGGCAGACTGGAAGTGCATGGGCTCGGCAAGATCAAGGTCGTGGAAAACGAGCACGAAAAGACCTACGAGGATGGAGAAGTACTCGTAGAAACGGAGCCCTTAAGATATGAGCTGCGCGCCATCAAACTCGATGGCCTGCGCACCTCTCTGACTGAGAACATCACCGAACTGGGTAAGCCAATAAGAGTATTACACACTGGAAAAATTAATTGAGCAGAATTTTAGAAGTCACTTCGTTTGCGAATCTCTAAAATACCGGCACAAGCCGAATTCCCAATTTTAATTAAAATTCTTTTAGTATTTGCCACAATTAATGCATTTTTCTACTCCTAAAAGCTAACGGCATTCTGGAGAATCGTGGCGACACCTACGATACCATGGAGAAGGTGATGAGCTACAGTTTCGATACGATACAGTATTGGGGCTCGCACGAGGGCGTCGCCAAAGGACTGCCAACAAAGGTCTTTGAGAAGAACGTTGAAACGCCGACGGATATCCACTGGGCTCTGAAGCGTGGTGAGAAACGGCACGAGAACAAGGCCGTCTACAGTAAACTCTGGCCGGGCACGGCCATCAATGTGACGCTGCGTGGCAACTATGTGACCCTGTATGCACCCTACACAGCCAAGTTGTCGGCCTTCTACGACGACAGCGAGAGCGTCTCTCGCAACATTAGCGCAGAGGTAAGTATTTGGCATATTCGATATAAAAGTTCGTGGATTGATCTTGTTTTCTTGCCAGGTTACCAAAAAATATTTGAAGGATGTGAAAATGGAGTTCAGCCCCGTCTATTGGATTGAGAATGGAACAATGGTGCCGACAACAACTACAACATCAACGACATCGACAACAACAAACCCCACGACGACAAGCACCAGCAAAAATGAACCCACGCCCATCAATGAGCCACCGTTGGTCCGTTTGGAGCATATGGGTGAACAGCATTCCGGGCCCGATTCGCTGGAGAAGACGCTCAGCGATTCTACGGCGACCAACAATAATGAGATCGGCTCGAATGATGCGCCCGATAATATGTCTAGCAAGGATGCAGCGCTCGCTAGCTTCGGTGGCATTGCCGGCAACGGCGGCAACAACAAGAATTTGGCGACTGAACTCGCCTTTGCAGCAGCCACCTTCACATTGACGCTATTAAATCTGTAGATGCGGAGTTGACGGCCGGGGCCAATTCAAAAGGTCTCCCAATTAGCATAGCGTTTAATTGTTGTTGTTGTACCTGTTGTACCCGTCTTTGAGAGAATTGTGTGTGTGTGTATGACGCACACACTCTCACACACACACACACACATAGGCATAGGCATAGACACAACCAGAAAGATTGACAGACATTAATAATAATAATAATAATAGATTTATAGAACACCACAATGAAAAAACAAAAAAATGCAAACCGGATAGCTTTCTGTGTGTGGGTGTTCAATTTGAGTGTTAGAGGCAAAAAACAAAAGTTGATATTTTTTATACTGTCCCCCTATGGCTGCTTCTTCTTCTACAATATATATATATATCTGTATATATATATACATATATACATATATATAGCAAAAGCAAATTGAATTTTAAGCAAAACACAAAACATTCCTAAACTTTGCCCTCACAAAAGGAAATGAATCAAAAGTACATATATATATATATACCTATGTATACACAAATCAGTCAATCAAATATATATATATCAAGTATATATATATATATTCCAACATTTTTATAAGATGCTTTGCATAGTTTTATATTTTTCTCTCTCATTTTAAGCTTTTTTTTCATTTATTTTCACAATAAACTGTAGTAAAATAATTAATTGAATGATCTGGCGAAGATATATAGATTTGATATATATATATTTATTAATATAATATACACGTTCTACGATATAATGTATATGTCTAAAATGTAAAATCTATGTAAAACATAAGTATATATATATACATATATGTATGTATTTTAAAAAATATATATATATATATATAAGTGAAACACACTCCAAATATGTAAATTAGCTAATAGTTATTTTCATTTCTGATCCTCCGCCCCTCTTAAGCCTAACTTTAGCTATATTTTGCTCGAATTCTCCAGATAAGCATACTCATTTATATATTTTGCTTTCAAATGTCTATTTTAAAAATTTGAAAACAAAACGCAAAGAATCTCTAAGAACTATCATTTCGTTTAAAAGTGGAAAACAAAAACAAATAAAGCTTGTAAATTAAAATTGATTCAAATTCAGTGTTGGTTTATATATAAATATATATTTTTAACAATTGGCACCTAAACAAAATTTTTTGTATTTATTTATAATTTCAAACAATTATGTTTATTTACTTCAAGTTTCCCATTCAATCTAGAATTTTAAAGGTTACACTTGATTTAAACATTCTTTCGTTTAACTTTTTGTTTGGTTTGCTTAATCATTCAAGCAATAATCAGCTGTCTAAACTTGTTAAGTGAATTAGCATCGATTTTAAATAAATACAGCAAACGAGTTTCCAGCAGCCAGTTCAGATTAAATTGCTATATTTGATATGCATTGATATGTTAAGTAAACAATCGTTTGCCTTGTATTTTCCAGAACTTGACATTCATTAGATGAATGTAGTTTGAATAATGGGTTTTGCTTGCAACACGAAAAAGGCAGCCGCCATTCGGCTTTAAAGTAAATATTATAGCCCAGAGGCTTCCCAGAGATGAGAAACTGCTTAAGCTTAAAATTTACCTTTTCTACTTTAAATTCTTTAGTAATTTCTTTATCAAGAAGAGCTTATCCAACACTTTTAATGTTTTCTTCAGATACCAAATTACTCTGCTGGCTATGATTTATGTCCGACACCACGCGTCATTAGCCGCACTTTTATTGCTCAATTACAACACCTGATATTATTTCATTTTCTTCTATTATAATTTATTTATTTCTTTTGTTGGCCGCATAAGGTTTGATTTTTAGACACGTTTCTATTTAGCCAGCTGATATGTTGTCTGTTACTCACATGATTTCTCGGCCAGCTTAACAAACAGATTCTTCGGACTGGCTTTTTAAGCCACTTTAATTGGCAACGTGATGAATTATTTTTGTGACTCTTGTTTGATTTAAAAAACAAATTAGCAAACGAAAACTGCCACACTGACTGCGTCAGATGTTGACTGTTTGTTCTGCTCTATTATTATGCTAAGCACGTCAGCAATGATGTGTGTATGTATTTGTGTGTAGGTTTGTATTTGTACCTTTGCCTATACTTAACGCTGTTAAGTGTTACCACGATTTTTTATTCTACATTAATTCAAGTGTCGGTTCTGCGCCGTTGCAAACACCGCAACAAAAGGCCCACAGTTACATATTAAAAGCGGGTTTATTTTATATTTGTATGCACCGAACACATTGAACTTTTTGGGTGGATACGGTATAATGAAGTACGACAATTTAATGGGTCACAGTGGGATGGATGTCAGAATATATTAACAAGCTGATCTGAGAGAATATTAATGTTAGTTCAAGTTTGGAATATAAGTTCTCGTTATTAAAAATGACTCTGGTGTAGGGTATTTCTCAGCCGAACTCACTCGACCTGAGCACTCTTGTCTTGTTTTCTTATTTTTTTTAATTTTGCGTTAGAAAATATATTTTTTGTTGGAATTTATTTTTTTTTTGGCGAAATATATTTTTAAAGCGTGAACACATGTTAAAGTTTATGGCGATGGCGATGCCAGTGCCGATGCCTAAACGGGTTCCTAGCTGATCCCAATTGAACTCCTGCTGCTTGTAGCTGGGGGCGTTAACAATTGGGCGTGGCTGCTGTTCAGTGTTATGGCCAAGAGCCCGTAGCACGTTTCACATTTACTACCACAATCCGAGTGCTAAACCACTTTTGGGGGCGGGCAGCGAAACGCAACGCTCAAAAGTTGATTACCCTCTGAACTCGTGCTGAGAGACCGTCCAGTTCTCATTATGTGGTCAATGTTGCTATCCGAAACGCGAAATTGAGCTGCCAAAAGGCAATTCTTTGCAGAGTTTATCTTCCCTAAAAGTCTGGCTTCTATAAACGAGCAGCATTTGATATGCGGTTCCACTTTAAGATGTTGATGAACCCTTTATTTCTTCTATAGAATAACTTTATTCTCTGATTGTAGCTTGCAACTCTAGTTTACCTTAAATTTAACAAATACTAAATACATTTTTTCGTGATTTTGAATTTGCCAATTATTAGTTTATTTATTTCAAATTTATTTCATTGCTGTATGCTAATTGAGTCCATAAAATGCATTTGCAAACACAGTTGTAATTAATTAAAAATACGTTTGTTGCGGTTGCCATTGATTTGATGCATAAATTGAAAACAATTTTAGAGCTTTTATCGCTGCTGAATAATCTGCATATATTTTTAAATTTCGTAGCTGATGCTGGGAAGGATTGGGTGTAGGTTGGTTGAGGATGGGCTGCATTTATGCCATTGGCAGTCGCTCTGCTCGGCTGGCGCTGGTCTAAACAAAATTGTATGCATCGCTAAACTGAAACAAAAGCAAAACTGCAACCCTTTTTCACGGCTCTGGGCATCGACGTGTTGTGTGTGTGTGTGAGTGTGAGTGTGTTAACTGAAAATTGTTAACCGGTGCCGGCTCTTTCCAGCTTTTTGCAGACCTTTATGCATATCGGCGTACAATCTGCTAACTGCATTCAGGCGTGACTCATTCCCTGTGCATATTTATGGACTCGGGCTGAACTTTGCACAATTTGCATGCAGCTACGTTGACGCTCTTTACGCGTCAATATTTTATTCATTTTTTATCCATTTGCATTAATTTAGCTGCCACTTTGTGTAACCCCTTTGGGTTAGCAGGATAGGAGACAATTGTGTGGTCAGCAGCAGTTCGGATAATGCATTCGTGTCCATTCAATGTTATTTATTGCTTTTGGGAATCAGATTGACTGGGCATACCCCTCTTGAGGGTTAACATATGGGGCATATTTGTTTTTGAGGGAACAATGAAGACGAATTGGAAATATAATGATTCAATTTTTATTTGGGAAATAGTGTTTGCCGAAAATATATATAATGGATCCTGGTGACCTTCTTCAGCATTAGTTTATCTAGCCTCTGCGGCCTCTTCGGCCTCCTCGTCCAGATCTTCCTTGTCTATTATTGTTATTTCCATTCAGGGAGTCCGAGATGGATTGAAAAGCAGTTGGAATGCCAAATTGTCTGCCACAGCCACTTCCCTGATTATCGTAATCGTCGTAGTAATCCGTATCCCGTCCATTTGCGCGACCTCTTGATTGCCTAGCTCCTCCTAGAGGCCTTCGTTGTCCGCCTCGGAGTCCGCCTCGGGGTCCTCGCTGTCTTCCTCCTTGTTGAGCGGCAGCAATGGCCAACAATGCGAAAAGCACAATAAGGATTGCGAAACGCATTTTATTTTCTTAGACAAGTTGGCAAGTAGTTCCACTGACTGACTTGTCTTCTTTAGGTTTTGCTAGTTCTTTTATAGAAGAAATGGTTAGAACTTCATAAGCAAATTTCAGAACAGATGCTAACGGTAAACATCGCATTCTATTGTTCAGTTTATGTCTTTCTTCTTTATATATAAATATATATATATAAGTACATTTCTTCTAAGCGTTGTTAAAAATAACTTAATGCGTCTGGTGGTTTGTTTGTTTTTTTAGTGTTTTGTTCAAGGTTTCTATTTCACTCATATTTGGTTCACTCAAAAAAAATCTTGCCTTTTTGCCAATTTTATTAAATAGTAACTAAACGATAACGTTTAAAGAATTTTTCCAAAGCAAAACGAAGAATCCAAAACATGAGAATTGATTGTGATGAAAAAACAAAAACAAATATAAAAAAAACAGTTCACAAAAAATACAAACAAATATCAAAATTTAATTCTATGTGTATTTTATCGAAAATTTTAGTTTTAATTAAAATTTCAAAAGTCAAAGATTACATATAAAAAATAAATTGCGAATGTAATTATTTCAGTGGACTTTTAATGATTGAATGAAAGATTAAACCAAAAAGTAGCAAAAAACTAAAAGTCATTTAAAATAATTGAGAAAGGTGTCGTATTTTAAAAACTTGTGTCGCCTCCCTTTGGCATGCTGCACTGGCCAGCTGCTTTGTCTGGGTTCATTCTCCACCCATCTGCATCCTCTCACCATTTGATTCCTGCTGTGCCACACTGCGTATGAGTAACTCAAATTCCACTTTTAATTGAGCGAGCGGCGAGCAACGAGCAGCGTTGCGCAAGTGCTCTGACTCCGACTGGTTGGATAACTAACGACACCTCGGAGAGAGCGCCATGTGCTGTGGCGCTGTGGCAGTGCATGTGGATGTGGATAACAGGGACGCCGGAGAGAATTGACATCCGACGCTCTTCGTATTTCTGCAAAGAGTACTGCTGCACAGTGGTGCGAAAATACTGAGCCTAAGGTCAATTGTAAAAAATAAAAATTATTTAAATTAAATATTGTTATTATTATATTATAAATATATAAATTTGGTTCAGGCTGTCAAACGGAATCAAAATATTCAACTTTACATGTTAAAATTTAAAACCCACGATGTATTTAATCTTTATAAATATTACTTATTGTTTTGAACAGGTACATTCCTATATACAAAATCATATCAGCATTTTATATGTTCTGTTTGTGGCTGATGTATTTTGTTGCACGGTGCTGCACGCTTGCCCTCAATATGACGACAAGTTACAAGTCGGACTGCTGTGCGGGCTGCTATGACGTCATTACCTACAAACACAAGTTGCCCACAAGCAGGCCAGACACACAGACACACACACACACAAATATCATACAATTTGGCCTGAAACGGGAGCTGGAACTAGCAACAGTTTGATGTAAAAACTTCCTATCCGACTCGCATTACCCGCAATATAATTCTCTTGAGAGCGGCATGCTCGGCAATAGGGTGTTATCCGTACGTTCGTATCGAACTGGTTGCCGTATAAATAGGCGAGTGTCCTGGCAGCCAGGATACAGTCTAACGAAAGACTTGGCTACGTACGTGCCACAGACAGATAGAGAGAGAGAAGCCAAGCAGCGGTATTCAACAATTCCGCTGTCAACATATAACAGTTTGAGAGTCATTGTGTTTTCCTGTACTCAAAAATCGTTGCATACTTTCGAGCGATCCATTTGAATTTCTGCGTGTGTTGTGTGTTTTTGCGACCGAATTAGAGCCGTGCACTGCGTTCAAATTAAACAGGACTGAAGTTTCGCACCAGGACAATATGCAGGACGTGCACAATACTGCACCGAGAAGCAAGTGGCTGCTTTTCCTCTTCTCCACGCTCCTAAGTGCGGTAAGTATTTGGGGCAGGGTCTATGGGAAATGGGATTATATTTTCAATTTCAAAGTTGCCGCCAGTAATTGTGTGTCGTGTTATCAAAACAGCTTCAGCTTAGATTATTTCTCATTTTTCTACCCCCGAATGTGTCCGAATGGACAAGAATAGGACGTGGGTGCAACGGGGCGTAATTCATTTTCTGTGAAATCGCTTTTTATTTGCTTTTCCCGCTTTCTTTGCAATCCTCGCCATTTTGTGCTTAGCGCATTGAAAATTTATAATTCAAATGGCTTTGTGTCAAAAAAAGCTTATTTCAATTAAAAGTTGCAATCAGAAATCTGTTAAGGCATACAAATAATTTATTTTTTATTTAAACTAGGTCGTGACAATATTGAATTAGGTTATCTTCTTGTAATTGATATTCATGATAAAGATATTTAAAATGATTACTCATTTGGTTCCAATATATTTACTGCTCTTAGGGTTTGCATTGACAGTTTGGTTTTGGTAGTAAAATTATTGAATGCAAATTGTATTGTTATTGCTGGAATGCGCACTTATCTTTTCCGAGATCCGTCTGACCACTCTAGATACCTCATTGGGGTCCTCTGTGGCCGAACTAGGAGTTTCCTTGTCAGCCTTGCTGGCCTCTCCCGAAACCTCCTTGACCACCTTGTCCGCCTTGTTGGCCTCCTAGGGAATCTCCTTGGCCACCATGTCCACTTTGTCCGCCTTACTGGCCGCCTTGACCACCTGGCTGGCCTGCTCGGGAGCCTCCTTGGCAACCTTGTCCACGTTGCTCACCTTGCCCACCCTGCTGGCCTTCTCGGGAACCTACTGGGCCACCTTGTTCTGCTCGCTCTCATCCTTGCTGACATTGACTGGCATCGCAACAAGCCCAATGAGGATTAAGATAGGCATTTCATTGTCTTGTCAAGCAAATGGACTTGGTTTCTTTTGCTTAGATCTTATATAGAAGAAATAGTTGTAATTTAACGGAAACCCTTTAAAACAGATGCTAAAAGTAAACATCGCATGCTACTCATGTATTAGACTATATTTATTTTTAGACAACAGCATTTCTCACACGTGTTTAAATACATTCCAAGGTTTGGGTTAAAAGTTCTTAAAAGCAGTTAATTAAATATTATCGTTTTTAATACACTTAGTATTTTAAAAATATTAGCTTTATATATTGAAGAGTTGGCCACGCATTCAAATGAATAAGATATTTATTTCCAATGAGTGTTTTCTTGATGTACTTAACTTGCAGAAGAAAGCTTCTCGACTTCAAATGGTATTTAAATTATTGATGAAGATCAACTGCTCAGTCGATAAGGGAACATCCATCCGTCTGTCAGTTTGACTTCGCTGATCTTTCTCGTACTCCCCGTGCAGATCAAGGTTGCTTCTCGATCGATCGATAACTGCTACTAAATACTTCAATAATTTCGTTTCTCGAATTATGTCGTCTTCTATGGAATTCTTAATTTGAAATGCATTAAGCCACATTTATTTTCTGACTTTGTTATCATCATTAATTAATATAAGCAGGCTATTGGAAATTTTTCAATTGATTCACTCAATAGTCGTCGTTGTTGTCGTCCTCGTTGTCATTACTGTAGTCCTCTTCTTGTCCGCCTACAGGACGTTCTTGACCCCCTTGGGGACGTCCTTGACCACCTTGGGGACGTCCTTGACCACCTTGAGGGCGTCTTTGAGGACGTCTTTGAGGGCGTCCTCGTACATTTTGAGGGCGTCCTCTTCCATTTTGAGGGCGTCCTCTTCCATTTTGGACACCTCTTTGAGGACGTCCTCGTCCATTTTGGAGTCCTCCTTGACCACGTCCTCGTCCACCTTGGTTACCTCGTTGAGGACGTCCTCGTCCATTTTGGAGACCTCCTTGACCACGTCCTCGTCCACCCTGGTTACCTCGTTGAGCGGCAGCTATGGCCACCAATGCAAAAAGCACAATAAGGATTGAGATACGCATTTTATTATCTTCGATAAGCTGTTTTGGAGAAACAGCAACTGACTTGACTTCTTCGGATTATCTAGTACTTATATAGTCGAAAAATATGCAAATTAATGAAAGCATCTCAGAACAGATGCTAATTGTCAACATCGCGTTCTATTATTAAGACGAACGTACGCAAATGTTCATTATTATATAACATTTTTTTTCTTTAATTGTTTAAAAATACCCAAAGGTGGGCAAATTTGGTTCACAGTTAAAGCTCAGAGTATAACTGACGTCACAATTGATCATTAATTACGTTATTAAAAGCGTACAAATGAATACGAAAATATTATTTTAGCTTAAGCCAAAATTTTAGACAACAACCTTGTTTAGTGCGTCTCTTAGTGGAGCTCTTTCGACCACGCTATTCTTATTTGTTTTCTGATGAGAGTAATGATACATATTTAAATTGTATCAACTAATATAATAAATATAATCTACACTAAAGTCAGAGATAGTTAAATTATTTAACATTTGATAGTTATTTATATTGCATAGCCCTCAATTAGGAAACAGGAAATATGTTTCTAAGATAACTCTTCTAGTACAAATTGTACAGCACGCACTCAAGCAACTTGCAACATTCAAGTGCAACAACTGTGGTCTTGTTCATTTAAATTGTTGCTAATATTTCAGTAGCCCACTGTGATGTAATTTATGTGTGCCACTCCCCAGCAACAGCTGCAACAGTTGCCAGTTGTGTGGTTGTCATGGCGCTGCGACTTCCAACTGGTCCATAGGCAACCACTTCCCTAACGGCTTTGGCTGCCTGGCGACACGTGCCACCACAGCTCCAAAGTGCAATTTGTCTCCCTTTCCCTTTCTATATTTATTTTACTTTTTTTAGTCGGTTTTTGTTTTTTTTTTTTCAGCAGCTAAAAAATTTATGTGGCATGCTCGAGTTTCTCTAATGTTGCCTGTTGACATTCGTCGACATTTGTCAACGTTCATTCCTGTGGTCGTGACCTGTAACCTTTCAGTTCCCCTCCCATTCCATTCCGTAACCCTATCCTGTCAGTGCCCATGACAACTGTCCGTCTGTCCGTCATAAATGTGTCTGACAGAGTTGAAAATTGTTGCCGCAAATAATATTCCATGTCATAAAGCATGTCTGAAAGCGTTCTACCCTTTCTCCTTGTCTCTCCATCTCTCTCCCTCGCTCTCTCTGTTTTGCGTCTTAATTAAAATGTTGGCATTTTATCACGCATACGCCTTGTAAATTTATCTCGGCGACACTAATGAAGTGCGCGCAAGGAATGCATTTGATTACAAAAATGACAAAACGCTCGCTTTGCTTGGCAGGACACAAAGAATGTGGCAAGAGTAGTTGGCAAAAGCTCAGCTAACATTTTTTACCAGAAGGGAGTGGCACTTAGGAGGGAGAGGGGTACGGGTGTAGGCTAAGCGGCTTAATTGCCGCAGGCTTATGAGCTTCATGCAAATGGGTTGAAATCGTTGAAATCTACTCTATGCAGTTTCGGCTTTGCATAAGTCTTGAGTAAAAATTCGTATGTAAAGTTTTTTCTAAGTTGTGTTTGTATAAAACTCGAGTATAAAATTGCCATCTTTCATTTTATTCCTTAAGAAAACTGCCGATCTTTGTGCAGAAAATTGTGCTCCATGATTTGTAGATTTTTTCATAAAAAATGCATTCCTTGGGCAAATAAATGTCAAACATGTTTTATGTTTAGTAGAGTATTTTCAGTTCTCAGTTGAACTGATTCTTCAACACGATTTGCTGACAGAAATCAATATGATTTTCATTATAATGGGTCGATGCTGCCAGTCAGCGTATAATCTGTGAGACTGACATCTGCAACGACGTCATTTTGACTTGCAACAAGCACAACGAACAAGCAAATATAGAAATATATATTAATAGAGACGCATTTGGAGTGACGTATTTCTTAGTTGCTTTTCACTCTGCGTCATTTCAAATGTTGCAGTGTGGCAACAATAGGTTGAAGGAGCGGAATTGTGCCTTTGCACATAACGGCATGAGGAGAATTATGTTGCACCGTTCTGTCGTCGCCAGCTGTGTCGCCTCGGTATGTGGCACGCTAATCTTATTACACATGTGTGTTCGATGCACACTCGAGTGTGGCACATATCATTGAATTCGCGGCGCCTCATTAAATTTGGCACTGCGATTAAATAAACTCAATAGTCAATATTTGTTGAATTGCAAAGTTAACGAATCTTAAATTATGTTTTATATTCATCTTTTTATTTTTAATTTAGATTGTAGATCTTAATTAGTGGTTCAAAATCTGAATTAAAGTTGTGCACGTCAAAAGTTCTTTTCAGAATATACTTTTTTCTCCTCGCGTATAAAAACAAATATTCGTTATCTTGTACAAAGAACAGGCACGCACAAGAACACACACGCACACACCCACACACACACACATTATTTCCTGCCTACCGAATACCGTACTGTGTGCCACACGTAATTGGGAACTTACACCAGCCAACAAACAAGGGGAGAAGTTTTTGTAGCAACTTACCTTTTCACCTACTTCTCTCTCTCTCTCTCCCTCTCTCTCCCTCTTTGTACCCAATCTTGGGGCAGACATTGGACAAGCAGTGCTCGACTAAAAGTTTGTGTTTGTCTAGAAAGTTCGTCCAAGATTTGGGCTCTGAAATATATATAAAATCATTGTTAAAATACTAGTATTGATTAGGGGTCGACTTGCAAACAAAGAGTTGGAATGCACTCAAGTTGTTTATCTTAAGTTAATCAACTGAAAGTAATAAATTAAAGTGCTCATATTGTGTAGCTTTTAACTAATTTATTGCTAGTAGTAATTCACAACATGTTGTTGGGGCATAGTTCTTGGCTAAAATATATCATATATTATAAAATACAGCTTTGGTTTGCTTTCTGCTTTCTCATGGCACAGATTTAGCTATTATGTCTGCTGTTTAATAAAATAAACCCTTTTTAACATTACACAGCAAATAGAAATTTAATTGTCTACTTTTTCTGTGCATTTTGCACTCGGAATTTCGTTACAAAATTTGTTATCTGGCCTTTACGCTACATAAATACCTAATGAAGTATAGAATAAATTAAAGTAATATTGCAAATAGTTTTATCCTGTGTGAAAAAATAAAAGAGTTCCTTGAATAGTCTGACAACATTTTTCAGTTTAACGAGCTTTAACCTGTAATGAACAACTTGTGAACTATGCAGCTTGAATAATGGAATGTAATTCTGATTAAAATACTTTCTCTTATTTTCTATTATACATTTTTTACACTTGAGGTATTTTTATCGCATTTTTCAGCAGCTACTTATGCAAAGGAATTCAATCAGCTGCCAAACATCTGAATTTTTCGCTACGCAAAATACAAAATGGAAAAATTTCGAAGCTAAATAAAAAACTCGTGAAATCATGTTGATAAAAAGGGAAAAGTGAAAAGTGACTGAAATAAGTAGCAGAATTTTGTGAATAGATATCAACATCGCTGCTGTTGCTGGCAACACACACCCGACACACGAGTTGCAACATGCGGCATGCTAAATGCCACATTAAATCCCTTGCTTTTTTGATATTAAAATGGAAACATTTCTTTTATTTTAATTTTTTTTTTACACCCACACAAATTATACACAGTCAGATGAGTCTTCTGTCAGGCTTATGTCGCGCACAGAAAACATTTATTTTTTTATGCGCTTTTTTTTATTGCAGCGGAAACTTCCGTTGTTGCGGAATTTGAAATAGAAAATCCCGTCTTTCTGCTAAATTAAGCTAAAGTCTTATTTAAAGATTAATATACCATTTTTGAATTTGTTTATGCTCCAAGCTTACCAATCTATTTCGGCTTAAAAAAAACCAATCAGCAAATGAAAAACCAATTCAAGGAAACTCAAAGAAAACCTACACATGCAAAACAGTTGCTATGGCAATAAAGTTAAAGACGCCAAAACCAATGTAAACAGATTCTAATTGAAAATTGTTTAATTCATCAGCTGTATGTAAGTGTGTGTAAATGTGTGTGTAATACGATTGATGACTCAATGACTAGGTTGATTTATTGTTTAGCTTTGATTTGTCCTAAAAGAAAAACCGTCTTATTTTTTGGCTGGGAAAGAGGCATATCCTGCACAAATCCGAATCGTTGCCGGTTTTGCCTTTCCATGCCACTCTGGCATTTTGCTGGCCACTGTGTTTGTAATTGCTGCCACGCCCAATTCATCGCCCACACTCAGCAGAACTTTTCATGTAGATTTGCATGTGGGCCGTTGGTTTTTATGAAAAGCGCGTCATGTGTATGGATTCCATTCTGAATGGGTAATTACAATTACAGTTAGTGACGATAATGTCCTGGCATGTCCTGGCATTACTTAATGGACGCTTTTAGCATTTATTGTCAGGCGGAAAATACCTGACTGAGCTTTAAATGGATACAATAAAAGTGGTTAGCGGAAAAAGGCAACCTTTTAGCAGCTTTATACTATTTATTTTATTAAAAAACATATCAGCAGCAAGGTGTGGAAATGGTTTACTGAAATGCTTATTAAATGGTTCCAAATTGGTTTTGTTTTGATACCG
Organism: Drosophila longiperda; assembly: GCA_035042125.1. Classification (NCBI taxonomy): domain Eukaryota; kingdom Metazoa; phylum Arthropoda; class Insecta; order Diptera; family Drosophilidae; genus Drosophila; species Drosophila longiperda. Next base: position 384,010 of record JAWNLV010000107.1, read on the forward strand.
AAAACTCAATTTTCTTTCGACAGTTTCTTTACTTTACCCTGGGAAAAATTATATTTATATATTAATTTTTTCCACTCGCCCTTTCATATTAACTTAAGCTTAAAATTCTAAAATTCAGATTTTTCCAATTAGCCATTTTTTCTTCTTAAAGAATCCATTCTTTTGATTTGGTAATTCTTTTGATTGCTATCAATATTAACATCATTCTCAAAGAAACTTTCTTGATAGACGCTTAAAAGAATGGCCAAAATATAATCCCTTCAAAGGAAAACACAAAAATTAAAAATCGTCTCAATCTGTTGACCTTACTATCAGAGTCGGGTCATGAAGGAAAAAAATAGAAAAAGGTAATGCCATTACTGATGTGTGCAGTATGCGGGAATACCTTTAAGTAGGTGAGGAATCCTGAAAAGGTTAAAGCACTTAAGATTTAATGCTGCGCACAACATTTATTTAAGAAAAAAACAATGCCAAATTAAATTGCCCCAAGTAAACGAAATATACTACAAGGAAGGAAGAATGGGGCATGTCCAGACTGCTCCAGAGATAATAAAATTGGAATTGTGGCAGGACAAGCGTCACAAGCGGCTCAACAGGCAACACGCAACAAGCAGCAAGCAGCAGATTCCAGATGGGGCAGAGAACTGTTACCGACAGCTGGGCGTGGCTAATGGCATCCTTCGTCCCAAGCTGAATAATGCATATAACGTAATAGGACCAGTTAGCTGGGAATAATACGACTCGAGAGGAATCGAACAAGTTGAACAACTCAATTGTTCCCCGGAATATCCTTTCAGACTTTCGTTAAAATTCCACTTGGCGGTTATTTTAATTGAGTTATTTGTTTCAGTGTTTTCGTCATTTTAATTTTAATTAATTTTAATTTTTACTCCGAAACGCCTAAGTAGACGAGAATGGACAATAGGATAAAAGGATCTACTCCTGGACAAGTCTTGTTTTTAATTACTCTCGCGCAAATTAAATAATAAAATATGATTGAATTTTCTATGCCACATTGTCAAGCACCGGAAACATAAAACTTCAGACAAAATTTCATTTATTTAGCACAAAAAACGTGATAAGCTCTGCAAAAGTACAATTTTATGCGATTATTTTTGACTAAATGAGGACTGTGAAAGGTTTTCCGTTTCTGAGAAGCACTTTTTGGGGTACCCAGTACCCAGATGATATTTTCTGGCTTAAAATTAAAAATGAACTTGAACCTTCAACAGCTTTTCTCAATTTAAATGTGGTATGATTAAAGATATTTTAAGATAAGACAATTTAATATACTTAAAGCGACTGTTTTAAATATATCTTTATATATATATCTTTATCTTTATATATAACGAGACAACTACTCAAATTTTCTACTCCTCACCACCACCTTCCATCCCATCACCATCCATTAGACAAAGTAGCGAAGCAAACAATTTTGTCAACGCAAATTTTCGTTTGCGAATGCTTTGTGCTTCATTTGTTGTCTCAAGAATTTTTGTAGCAAAAAAAAAAAAAAAAATAGTAAAGCAAAAAAATGCGATGCCACGCTTTTAGGCATTGGTGTGTTTAGGGTGTTTGTGTGTGAATGGAGTGGGGGAGTGGGGGAGGTTGTATACCAGCTGTGGTTAGAGTACTATTTCATGACGCAAATCGGAGTGCCTCTGAAATGCCAGCGCTTAAATTTTGAAATTTAATTTCTGTTGCATGCTTTTCTGTGTTTGCCCAACTGTCGTTTGAGTATTCAGCGTGAATTGGCAGATTTATGTGCTCCTCGTTTATTTTGTGTACTTGTCGCGTTGTTCGTTGTGTGTTCACTCGCTTCGCAAACTTCGCAGTTCACATGAATACGTTAGCACAGAAAGGGCGCCAGGATACGAGGAGTGTTAATATTCGAATCAAGACTGAAAACATGCAGCAACAATTTTGCACTGTCATAAATCGATTTACGAAACGAGCATTTTTCACGACTATATGGCAATCTTTGGCGATAAGGCCATAACACCCTTTAAGCCAGGCACATTTTGACCACCAGCGAATGGCGAACAAAAGCAAAAAAGAGAAAAATTAAATTTGTTGCATGCATGATTTATTTAGCAGTTTCTGCTTATTGTGTGGAAATTATTTTGCAGTTAAGCAGTATTAACATAAATAATACAAAAATAAATATGCCTTCCTGATTTTAATGGGTCATAAGTAGCTTATGTAAATGTTAGCTTTTTCTATATTTATTAATATTATTTTGTGTATTTTTGGTTACAAATATTTAAGATTGGAAATCGGTTATAAAAAAGTTGTGCAAAAGTTTTGTTGAAATTGCACTAAGGATATAATAGAAACACAGATTTTGTCAACCCATATGTATTTTTACATTTATCTAAATAATAACAGTATTTCTACTAAGAACTGGGTTTAGGATAAACCATAATTTAGCTCTCCTTGTTGCCTCTCTCCTACTACCTTTAGGAAGCCTACCCTTTTTCCACTTTCCTTAAGAATTGAAATATTCTTCCCTTTCAGTTATTAGCCGTATTGCGAGCATATTGCTGTTCTTCTCAATTTCCAATAAGTCGCATTATTCGCAAAAACTTTGCAGCTCAGCTAATGAATCGAAAAGCTAAAGGATATAGTTTAGTTGATTTAGCAAACACCTCGCAGGCATTATTCCCCAGCGCTAATATGAGATAAAACTTGGCATCCAAGCAATGTCAAACCAACAACTGATACACACACACACACACACTTAGACAAACTTGAGTGCACATAAGTAGTTGTCAATTTCTGTTTGAGATTTACGGTGCTCACGCTTCCGGCAAGCACATCCAGCTGCGCCCCCACGCCTCCCCCTCTTCCCACAGCTGCTATCCTTATCGAGCGCATGCATTGTTTCTGTCCTCTCAGCAGGAGACGTCAAACTCACACACACACATACACACATACACACGTACACGTACGCATAAACAGACTAAGTTCTCAAGCTTCTTGTTCTTGACTTTATCCAATTCGCCTGAAGGCCCATTCGCTGCTTTCCCCCCACTGCATCCGTCTATATATACTAAAAGCTAAATATTAAGAGAACAGCTTAGACTGGCAGCACACACACACACTCACCCACCCACCCACACACACGCTAGTTGCTTTTATTTTGATGAGGTAGAAGCAGGTGTGAAAGCAGATATGACAGACATTGAGAGGATACTTGGGATACTTTGGATAGTTATTGTTAGCCTGTTGCTAAGCGTGATTAGTTTTCAGCTTTAGACAGGCGAACAACAGTTAAGCAAACTACATTCAAGTATCCACTCAAATCTCTTTTATAGACTTGAAAGATAAAATAACATCGCTTGAGAAGATCTTAATATGTGTATATACAACAAATTATTATCAAGGCATAGTTGGGCAGCAAAGTTATAGGCATAAACAGAACTTACAAAAACTGTCTCTTAATAATAAACTTAATAAACTTTTAATGTCTTCACAGTAAATATAGATACATATAACGCTAAATAAAATTCACTTACCTATTTTTATAATTATTCAATCATTTTAATAAAATAATTAATTATTAAGCTTGATTATTTCAATTCAGGTTGTTTAATCGAGTTCAAATGCAAAGTATGCCCATCCTTATCCTTAGAATAGACCTTATATAAACACTGATCCCAATATGAAAAACATTTCTAAAATACTTAAATACTTATTTACATTTAAATTTAGAATCGGAGAAAGCATTTTCAATTCCCAAATGACGTACTTCGAGGCGGACTAAAAATAGCTTGTTGAGCACACTTGAACTGTGGCAAACGCAACAGTTTTGAGGTTTATGCAAATGTCAGAGCATTAAAAATATATGCGAGAATAACCGTTAACCGTTTACCGTTTACTGTTCACCATTCACCGTTATTGCTTAACTGTTAACAGTTAATGTGATGCGCTTGAGATGCTGATAAATGGGCGCACAAAAGAATACAGCGAAACAGGCAATAAATTTTAATAAGCTGCCAGCTTTTTTGGCAGAAATTGTCAGTTGCGGAGCAGGCAGAGGAAGTGTAAAAAGGAGAGTGTGTAGGGGGGGAGGGTCTATATAGAAAACGTGTGCGTAAATGCGTCAATCATCGACACATTTCGAAATAAATTTAGCGTAAGTAATTTTGTCAATCAGTCTCCTTCTCCCCGAGCTAATTAAATTGTTTACAAACTTGGGAAAAGTCGGTTTCTTCGTAAACCCCTTTAAAATGTTTCCATTTAACCATGTCCCTTTTTTTCCTCTTCATTTTGCAGGCTGTGCAGCCCCGCGCCCTCAGCGTAAATGCGAGTGAGGATATCGGAAATGTGTCGCCCTGCGAAATGGAGTCCTTGATAAATCAACTGATGAATCCCGGGCCGGAATATCAGCTACATGTAAGTTACACTCCTGACAAGCCAATTACGGCTGACTTTGAGGGCAGCAGGTGTGCACAAGAAAATCCACACTGGCAAGGAGATATTTTTGCAGGAAGTTTAAAAAGATATTTTATTGGCAAAGTTTAAATTGCCATTTAATATGCACTCCTCTCTTTTGCAATTCGGACAGGCTTCCGCATTGCGCAATCAGCTGAAGAACTTACTCCGTGAACGTCAGGTGGCCGTGGGCGAGGAGCAGCCGCTTGGCGAATATGCCGACTACTTGGATGAGGACAAGCGTTCGGTGGCCGCCTTGGCCGCCCAGGGATTACTCACACCCAAACGCAGCCTGGCCACACTGGCCAAGAACGGACAGCTGCCGACCGCAGAGCCTGGCGATGATTATGCGGATGCCGACTCGGGTGAACCCAGCGAACAGAAACGTTACATTGGCTCCCTGGCCCGTGCCGGTGGCCTGATGAGTTTTGGCAAGCGAAATGTGGGCACACTGGCTCGTGACTTCCAGCTGCCCAATGGCAAGCGGAATTTGGCGACCATGGCCAGATTGCAGAGTGCCATGGGCACTGTTCGCGATCCGCCGAAGCGAAATGTGGCAGCTGTGGCACGTTACAACTCGCAGCAGCATCAGAATCATCAGCGCAGCAATGGCGAGAAACGGAATCTTGGCGCATTGAAATCATCGCCGGTGCACGGCTTGTTGCAACAGAAGCGGGAGGATGAGGAGATGGCAATGCTCCAGCCAGCCGCTGCTGCACCCGACTATTCCGATCCCATGCAGAGCTACTGGTGGTATCCCAGCTACGCCGGCTACGCAGATCTCGACTGGAATGACTACCGCCGCGCCGAGAAACGCTATTTGGGTGAGTATCTTTGGCGTCTGCTCAAGAGGAACACCTCTTAGTTGTACAACTTGTAGCCTTGCAGAGCGAATTACCTGATTATATTTTATTCACTCCCAAATATCTCAGTGTCCGATTTAAGTAGAGTCGAACTTGACACTTAAGGAGTAGTTTTTAAATGGGTCAAATCATAATCATAACAACCATATTTACAACACAATGAAGGAGACTTGACGAGCTTACATAATATATATAAATACCATATATATATACATATATGTTGATAAGATTATGGGAACTATAAGGTATTTTCATGATCAGCATCAAAAGCCAAGTCGATTTATCCATGATCGTTTGTCCGTTTTAAGAAACAAGTCGATCTCAAAAAGTCAATTATTGATATATCAAATTATATTTTAAGATTGATATGACCAAAGCTACAAAGTATTTAACAGTTTGTTTGAAGTTTTCTCCTTAATGAGCTGACTCGACTAGATTGATCTTGATTGATTTATTATTGAACTAGCTAAATACAGTAAATATATCGACTTATTCGATTATCACTTTATTTCCCTATTATTGGTTCGAGAGACGAATCTTGTGTTTTATTAAGATATCTTCACATATATTTTGCCCAATAATAAATAATAAAATAACATAATAAGAATACAGGAGTGGGAAAAATGATGACTAAGCTGATACATCATACAATTATTACACATCTACATGAATATAAATATATAGAAGAAAAAGTGTTATTTCCATTTGTGTGGATTGCATCTGCAGGGCTATAAAGTGTCGACTACTGCCGTATGCCGTAGTCAGTAGTAGAACCCTTTGCTCCCTTGAGCATCCTGCACCTAGTTAGTGGTTATGTGGTACACAATATATATATATATATACATATGCACTTAAACGATCAACACCAAAAGACACCTCCAAGGATTCCGAATTGTTTGGCATTGAGCATGGCAATGAGGCAACAAATCTTGCCAATTTTCCGGACTTGCAATTGGATTCAAAGTCGGAGCCGGAACAGGAGCTGGAACAGGAGCAGCAGAGGGAGGAGCTGGAGCATCCGCCAGAAAAGCGTCACATTGGAGCAGTTTATCGTTCCGGCTTCCTGCCCAGTTACCGTTATTTGCGCAGCCCCACAATGAACGGTGCCGGGGGGCGCTTTAGTCGATCGGGACGTGCCAGGCAATTTGTATGAGTAAATGGCGATGGTTCGATGTGTGCATAATTTTATAATTTCCTTGAATTTTTACTTTTTATTATTGCCTCTTTATTTGTTTGAATTTGTTCTTGATGTGTGTTTCTGTGTTGGAAAATTGAGTCTGTCGCCTGCAGAATGCCAAATGTCGAATGTCGCCTGTCATTCAACAGCAGATTGTGAATGTAACTATCAAATGTTGCTCTACATAAAAACTACAAAATTATTCTCCTATTTCTCTAAACAAATTCAGTTTAGTTTTGACTTGCATCATCTTCAAATAGTTCTGTATATTTTTGTAGGCCTGCTTATGCCAATCTTGTTGTTGGTCTGCCTTAGCTGAGTTTTTCTATATGTTGACAAAATGCTTACATAACTTAGCACCGAATAGACTTACATAAATTCATAGATGACCCAAACTCTTTGTGCATAACTAGCTGACAATGGCAAATTTGTATCTTCAATTCAGCAATATTTTATTGTCCAATTTTGCATAATATAATCGACAATCTAATTTATGTTCACATTTCCGTTAACACATTCCTAATACAATTTCTAGCGGAAATTCAATTTTCCGTATGTTGGGCATTCTCTGTTTGGGATAATCGCATAATATCCGGCAGTTTGTTTGCCTTGCAGAGCCCCGGAGTCGCTCCGCCGTCTCCACAATCTTACTTTGAAAAGTTGCAAAACTTTTTAGCTGCCATTTGAAATGCGCTTTGTGTTTGGAATTTCGCGAATTTCGCTGCGTCAAATAAATAATTTAAATACCGTTTTGTGCCACCAAGTTTCAGTTAATGGCACTTAATGAGAAATCCATTTAATTTCTACCTTCAACGATTTAATTGTTCCTGGGAACAGTTACGATCCCAACAGTTGTTGCCTACTTTTGCGCTGCACGAAATTTTAATGACTGATTTGTAAAACAATGTTGCCTACTTTTCAGCAGTTTAAGAAAAAGATTACTAAGGTCGGGTTTTAAGTGGAGTTTTTTTTTAATTTAATTATAAAATAAACGCAAAATTGTTATATGTGTTGATACTGTTAAATTAATATGTATATATAAAACTATACATGTATGTATCTAATATTTCTTGTGCTGATTGTAATTCAGCTTGGTTCATTGGCATGTTATAAAAATTGGCATGTTTTCTGTGTTTCTGTATTCTGTGTTTTTTAATTTAATTCTCCCTAAACTGTGTTCTTCGTGTAGGAAAGACAGAACATAGAAAATTTCAACTAGTTGCATGTGTTCTGGTAAAACACAGCGAGAAACTAAACGGATAGCCAAGTTTTGTATTGTCTTGTAATCTTCTAGATTTCGTCTATATATTTATATATGTATTTTTACATTCTGTATTTCGATCAAGTCTTTAGATGAGAGAGAACTAATAAAGATGTGTGTGTGTGTGTTTGCTTTGTGCTTTTTTTTTTTGTATTTTTGGACAACTGCAGGTCGAGTATTACCCCCAACACGAGCGACTGCGTCAACCAATCGCAGCCGTTTGTAAACGTTGCTTCCTACCCAATCGACCGATGATGAACTGGAGCGGTGCTGGCATACGTGGTAGTTTCTCCAAATACAATACGGATCCCCTATCCCGATCCTCCACAGCAGCAACAGCTGCTCGCATGCGTAGCAGCAGCAGCGGCAGCCACTTTTTAACCAACTCCCTGCCAAGTGGAAACCACAACATCATTAGCAATAGCAACGGGAACCGGATCTATCCACCATTCCATTCTTGGGGAACCCCGCCGCGTATAACAGCACTGCAACGACGCGTCTATCGACGCAATGGTGAGTCCATGGACAATTATGAATACTAAATACCAACAATATTAAACAAATAAATATATATCTATATATATATATATCAAGACAATATTTAACAATAATTATAATATATCAATGATGAGTTCTATCTTATACACAGATCTATCGTATGAATCAAATAGTTAATTTACAACATTTTCGATGTAGTTGTTTGTTAACTAAAAACCCACATACACACATGTAATACACAAACACACACCCACACCCCGTCACACACACACCTGCAGCACACGACAGCTACACAGGGCAAATGGAAATTGTAACTCAAACTTTGCCGTAGCTCGGTGCGTATCTGTAACAATACAAATAATAAATAAATAAATATATTAATAAATATATAAAATTATATAGATGTAAAAATGAGGTAACTGATACCAGTGCAAAGCATTAAGAACGTTTAATATCAACAGCTACAACTAAATCATATCTCCTTTTATTATATAAAAAATATACAAAAAACAAAAACACAAACAAAAACAATTTAGTGCCAATGCCGTACCTTAGTAGAAATTTGAAGCTCTTTGAAAGTCGCCCCAACTAATCCTGTTTTAACTTAACTCCCTACAAATAATTTATTACTCTACACACTTAATGAAGTATTTGACAATAATAATACTATTTACATGATTACAAAATCCCAATGTTTTGGCCTGTGTTTTGGCACAAAATCACACATATATATGTGTATATCTATATATATACTCTAGATATCATGATATCATGATAAGTACACTTATACACCGATGAATGTTGGAACGAAAAGAAAAAACACTGCGTCAAAGACAATAATTAAGAAACTTTGGTAGAAAAATCAGACAATAAATGAATTGACAATAACTGAGATGAAGCCGACAAATATATATACATATATATGTATATTTACACTATATATATAGATATATATATGTAAATATATACATTTATATATATATATGAAATATTTATAATAAACAATTAAATATTTCATTGAACCGTTTTTATTAATATTTAATTGTCATATAAAAAAAATCCCAAAAAAAGACAAAAGAAAAGAAATTGAAAAGAGAAAACGAATATTATAAAAACCTAACTAAAAAAAAACATATTCAATGTGCGTAATTATAAGTCTGATGTTGTCAATAATTAACTTATTATATGTTTGTTTCCGATTTCAAGTATTTCAAATGCAAAACAAATATATTGTATTAATATACATATAAATATGTATATACATATATATACATATTTACTTCGTTTATCTATGTATGAATCTATTATGTGCATGCGGAGAGAATACTCGAAATGCGAAAAAAAGAAGAGACGCTGTAAAAAATGATAAACATTTATCAAGATGTTATATCTATATATATATACACACTCTCAAATTATAAATGTATGAAATACTTCTTCGAAGAGAATAGATACAAATACTAATTATACTAACAAATATATATACATACTTACTTATTAGCAGTTTGCTCCTAAACTACTGAATCAACTCTTGTTTTATTCTGTGGGGATTTGGTTTAAAATGACTGGTTTAAAATTACTTTTTCTAGATTATATTATTTTCTAAAAGAAACAGAGAATATGGATATATGGCTTAGTACCCCAACTAATCCCCTTTAATACATCATGTTTATTTCTTTTGTTCTATATATTATATTAAATATATTTATTTATACATAATATCGCGTCTCGTTTCTTAGGTTTTACAAATAAATACACTTGGCGCCTCTGAAAGCCATGTTAAACTATTTTATATTATAGCTAAGCCGATGTTGAATAAATAGGTAAGTGTCTTTGATTTACATATATATATATTGTGTGTGTGTGTGTGTGTGTGTATGTATGTTTGTGGTCTCTGCTGTGTTATTTGTAATTCAAATCTTAAATCGACAACTAAATGAAGAATCGGTTAAGGGACAGGGACAGGGCAGGGAGTCAGGGGACAACTCATGACCAGTATTTGGCCGCCTGTCCCTGGGCGGGCAGTGGATGATTGTATGCACCGGTCACCACATTCCCATGGGCGGCGGCAGCCGTTGCATAATCCGTGGTCAACTGATGCTGGGCGACCGCATGGTGTGCGGCTGCCGCATTGTAATTGGCCGCCGCCACCGCCGACTGGTTGAGATGGTAGGCGGCCTGCGACCAGTTCGACGGCGACTCCAACTTGGCATAATTATCGCTCAGATGCAACGAGGGCGAGATCTTTGATACACTGTCCGCGGTTAGCTTCGAGAAGTCGTCAATGCTCAGTTTTGAGTAGTCTGAAAAATACAGAAAAATATAATGAATAGAGAGGAAATAAAAAGGAGAGGAAATATCAATAAGGAGCAGATAAATTGAGACTAATTGAGGGGATTATTATAAAACGAAAAAAAACAAAATTCACTTGTATTTCCCACATTTAAAAAAATAACGAATTTATATATATATTTTTGCTTATCACAAGTTAGAACAGTTCGAGAATTAGAGATGAACTGAACTCAGTCTATATAGTCTCCATATCTCAGTCTTTAAATTGAATTAAATATTTAATGAAATATCGGCAAAAAAAGAGAAAATAAAGAGATGGCAAGGATAATCATTTCTTTCTTATACACTCTAAAGAATGAGGAGCAAGAGTTAGAGAGGAAAGGAGTTCCAAGTTCTCCAGTTGTACCCACCTTGATGATAGTAGTTCTGGCTGGGAAAGTGACTGTGTTGCGCAAATCCACCCGGGAAGCCGTGTTGCGCTGCCGCACTCTGCACCAGATCGTAGCCACCCATTTGGGTGTGATGATGAGCCGCAGCCGCCGCTGCAGCAGCGCTGTGGGAGCTGGGCGCATGAGCGGTGGTGGTGTGGTGATGATGATGAGAGCCATCGCTCATGCCCGTCGCACCACTGGCCGTGGTGCCGGCGGCGGGACTATAGCCTGCCATCGTACCCACGCCGAGTGGCCCAAAGCCAAGTGGAGCCGCCGCACCACTGCCGCCAACACCAAGGCCAGCAGGAACCCCGGCACCACTGCCATTCATGGGCGACAGGCCGGAGCCGGAGCCACCCGAGTGTTTGCGGAGGCGGGCACGTCGATTGGAGAACCACACCTGGATGCGTGCCTCCGTCAGGCTGGTGGTCTGTGCCAGTTCCTCTCTGGTATAGACATCTGGATACTGGGTGCGGGCAAAGGCACGCTCCAGCGCCTCCAGCTGCTCGGCGGTAAATGTGGTTCGGGAGCGACGCTGTTTGCGCTTCAATGGAATGCCCGGCTCCGATTCCGTATCACTGATGTCCGAATCGCGGCCTGGAAGGGACAGACAAAAGAATCTCATGAGTATCTCAGGCACTTTATTAAAAGGCTACTAAAATTATAAACGCCTCGTAAGAAGTCATAAAATTGTCCATGCCGCCAAAGATATTCCACTAAATTGTATTCGATGTGGATGTGGCCCACCAGCGATGTGAATCGTGTGATCCACAATATGTAGGGGAATGTGGGAATTTCGGGAACTGACTATTTTGTATTGGATATTGGGAATTGGGGGTGTCGACGTTCAGTGCGCGCCATTGCATATTAATTGAAACGTCAGGGAGCGAAACAAATCTTTTAAAAGATGCCGAAGATCGCACCACAAAATAAGAAGAAAAAGGGAAAATGGAGGAGGGGAGGGGAGGTCGTCATGAAAGTCAACCACAGCTGACAAGTGACACAATATATCAAATTACACAAGCCGAAGATGATCGGCAAGTTGTCAACATTCCCACTTGGGACTCTTCGGGCTCTTCTCTGGAGGAGTGCGCCAATTAACTTCGGCCTCTGTTTACCAAAAGGCAAATGTTGCCGCCGAAATCGGGCATGAAGCGAGGCGTGTGGCAAGTTCACTGGTTGGTTAGCTGCCTCCGTGGCTGGGGGCATGCCAAATTATTATTTGGAGTGCTCATTACACAATAAAGTGACAGTGGGACAGGGAGCTGGGGCGATGTCGCTGTACTTCAAAGTGCCAAGCATTATTCAACAAGATCACAAGATCATTTTTCAAAAAGAGTTGCCAGCACACACACACACACACACACACACAGAGAATGAGAGGGAGAGAGTTGAGCCTGTCTTTGTCCTGACAGCGGAAATAGTTTTCTATGGTTTCGATAAATTCGTTGGTCCTTGATCACAAGTCTATCTGTGTGTGTGTGTGTGTATGTGTGTGTGTGTGTGTGTGTGTGTGTGTGTGTGGCACAGGAAACAGTTTAAGAGTCGGGTTAATTTTTTTTGTGGTCAGTGTAAAACGCGTTGTAATCTTTTCCGGCCTATTCGAGTTGATAATTATTAATTGATTTACGGACTTAGGCTGCTTGAATAACGTAGATCTGATAAATAAAATTAATTTATAAACAGGAAGTGTGAATAAACTGTTTGAGGGGATATGTGTGTGGTTTTTTCATAGAGTTTAAGTACAGTTGGTTTTTGTAAGTGGATTTCAAGATCTAACAAAAAAGTAACGTTTTCTCTGTTAAAAAAAAAGCCATTTGTAATAAGATTACAAGTAAAAATGCAAACCCTTTTCTATGGTTTGCATATATTTTAATAAATTTTTTATGTGAACTGCATATAAATATATAACTATACTTCTACATTTTTTTCTATTTGTCGAGTATAGCATAATGATTCTATCTTCATTCATAAGGAAGTCTAGGCTTGCTTGTAATTTGTTTATTTGTTTATTAAATCTTCTTTTTTTATGTTAACTTTCAATCACATTCTTAAAAGCCCATTCTAATCTTTCGTTTTCAATGAATACAACCAGACTTAAGCAATTTGACTCTGCAGATGCCTTTATAATCAATGCAAATCTTGCAAATAGGATTTGCCAAAGCCAATTTCATTGCAGCCAAAACCTCGAAGTTTGTGGCACGCTTATAAAAAATAAATAAAATAAACAGAAAGTTGAGACTAAAATCTTAAAGAGTTTAAAGAGTGTGGAACGCCCACTGTTTAGTGGCTTGAATACGAATATTCACATGCATATTAAAAAAAAAGAAATATCAAATATATGAAATACAGAAGTCGACTATTAATCTTTCAACACACGCAACAATAAAACTTAATTATAAAAAACGGGTTCCCAAAAAACAAAACCAGATAAAAAACTGCAGAAGCTGTTCAATAAAAGCGAACGAAATGTGAGAAAAAAACAAAAGAGCAGAGATAGAGCAGAAAGTGCGAAAGAGAGAGGTAAAGCGAAAAAAAAAATCAATTAGTTTTTAAATGTTAAACAGTTTATTAATTTTAAGGCACATCGAAAATCAATCCAACAATTTAACAATTTACCAATCCAAAGGTGGCCTCCCAAAAAGCAAAGATCAATTTTTTGTTTTGTTTTTTTTTTTTTGGCACCACTCTGGCTACTGGTGGTGCTCTGTGCTCTGTTTGATTTTTTATGGCTTTCTTTTCTGAGCAAGTGATAAATTACTGTGTGGTTTTGTAATCCGTGCGAGGTATCGATCATTTCCAACTGCATTTCCACACAGCAGGTAGTAAATATGGGGAACGGGTGATCGGTGGAACGGGGGGAACAGCTGGTAGCTAGTGGAGCAGCGCTGTGTGGTGGCCAGTGTGGTGCAAAAGCCACTCATTCCAATCCACTCTTGATGGACAGTTCAAACTTTTGTCCAAGTAAAAAGGGCAAAGATCAATCGACTGTAGAATATATCCAAAAGAAAAACAGGCCATAGATGAAATTCTTCAGTCATCAATCAACAAGAACCTGACACAATTTCAATTGCCTCCATCTAATATTTATATATATATATATATATATATATATATATATAACATCCAATCTTTGGGATTGCAGCAATTGAAATAAAAGTCCCATAAAAAATGCTAAATAAATGAAATTTTTGTACTCAATTCATTGCCCTCGGCTATGACACTTTATGCAGCTCCGAGCTGAGCAGTTGGAGTTGGAGCTGAAGCTGGAGATGGAGGTCACTGTCAGCTGTCAGCTGGAGACACGCGCGGTATTCTGTCACCGACCAGATTTGGGATTTTCGAGTTTGACTTTCGGGGTGTTTGGTCGTGGGGAAGGGGGGAGGGGCAATACCCATAACCAAAGCCGCATAACATGGCTTATGTTTGAAGGCTTAAGATTCTTGTCAGCAAAAGGATTACAGGAGCATTAAAAATATGCCACTTTTATTTGGAAATTTAACAAGCGTTGAGTTTTTGTGTTTTTTCTTTCAACTTTATTTTATTCCTTCGTCTTTTCTTTTATTCTGCGTTTTTTTAATTGGCTGAGCTTCGTGCAAAGACCTTGAAAATATAAATTTAGATAAATAATCGAGCAAGCATAACTTTTATATGATTTATTTGCCTACTTTGCTATATAAAATATTTGAATATCAAACAAAAAGTTTCATGAAATTGCCTACTTAAAAAATTAATTTTTTCTTATATCAAATCATGTAACTATTTCGACATTAAATAAAAATATGAATAAGCTTAACTTATAATCTCATATCACATCTTTATAGAAACAATAAAAATACATTTTTCTGACCGTCCACAGTTGAGAATATTGATTTCTAAAACGGTTATCAAAAAGCGTATAATTATATATATTTAAATACTTTTACTGAATATATTTCACATAAAGTATCTTAAGGTCGATAAACGCCCACGCAATATGCAAAGTGGTTCGAAATACAAATAAGAAGGGAAAAATATAAATATAGAGAAAGGAGGGGGATGGAGAGAGAGAGAGAGGGAGCCATTATTAAATGCCATGTTCAAGTCAGCAGAACATTTAAACTAATTTACAAAATTGTTAACAGACGACGGCAGAGAGCAAAGATTGAGAAAAGACCAAAAATTAGTTATAATCATAATCCGGCGGCAAGAAGAAAAAAAAAGAGTGAGTCGATTGTACAAAATCAGCTCCTGCTGCTGAAGATGCCGCCATCGATTCAGAATGAAATGAAACTAATTTAAATAACAATGCGCAGCAAACACTTGATCAAAACAAATCCCCCCCAAAGACCAGATGAGCGACGCACAAGATGCAGAATACATGAAAGATACAAAGCAGCAAACACAGATACAGATACAGATACAGATAGTAGGGCTCGCTGGGCAAGTTGGCTCTAAAGTGTGATAATACGTTAATAAAATATTTTGTAACTCATCAACACGCTGCGAAGATGCTCGGCGGTGCTCAGCGGTGCATCGAAGGCGGCCCAGGTCCAAGGGGAGAGGCTGACAATGAGATCAAATGGAACGACGCAGGACACCCTGCTGGGCATTAAAGATGCCGCCGCTGAGCGGTGCATTTGATGTTTGAGGCGCTGCTTTTGTTACGTTGACACTTTTTTCGGGCATGAACGCATTTAATGGCTGCAACCCCCCCACACACCATATACCCCCAGCCCAAAACCTGAACGAACAAATGAGCAGTCGATGAGCAACAACATATGCATGATCGAGGGCGAAAAGTATGTATGTGTGAGAGAAGACCGCACACATACACATGCATACATGCGAATGGACATACTCCTTAAAGGAGCAGGGATATTTTTGCGCAATCATCGCTTATCTCCCTCTCTCGCTCTCTGTATTTCTGTAGTCTCATTTGTCATGTTACACTGCAAGAATACACAGCACTCTCTCTCGCTCTCTCTCTCTTCCTTTTCTTACTCTCTCTGCCTTACTTCTGCATGTTCTATCTCTCTCTGACAGTTCTACTCTTATAACTGTTCTACTTGTTTGTCTCTTTTGCGGCCATTGCGACTTTTGCTAATAATTGAACCTGTTTGTATTTGCGCTTGTTTTGGTTTTGGCCTGGTTCACTGAGGCCGCATTGTCTGGGCTGGCTAAAATATTTAGTAAATAGCCCAAGGGCCCATTTCCCACGGCGGCATCCTTGCAGCACGGCATTATTGATCCATTGTCCATTTACACTAATTGCCACAAGTGTGTTTTTTTTTTTACTTTTGACTTTTGATTTGTCTGTCGGTGTTTTGCCATTTGATTTTTTGTTGTTTGTATTTTTGTATTTTTGTTTCTATTGCCGTTTGTTACTTTCTTTGTGGAGTGGGCCTTGAGCTGACATGGGTTTGGCCCATTATCACGCCAAGAGTAATACAAATCGCACGCGTATCTATCAGACACCAGGTCGGCTATTGTTAAGCGCATTTAGCAGGGGCGTTGCAGCATTTAGCGGCGACTCTGTTGCAACTTAAAACACGGGGGCGTGCTCAGGGAAAAGTAGACAGATAGGCATAAGTCAAAGATCTGAAATTATAGCGGCATATTTCGTAGAACTGCGAACCTGAAAATTCGCTATAATTTTGGATCACAAGATGAATATCGGCATTGAAAGATGCCAAATATACAAAATATATACATCTATATATTTTTTAGCAAAAATATAAATCTTCATCTTTAATCTACTACTACTAAATAGCTATACTTTTCATCAAAGTTAAACAAATGTAGAGTTTTTCATTCCTGAATATCAATAGAATCAAAAAATCTCTAAATATCAATTCGAATTAATTTGTGATAGTAATTTCATTTTTATATGAGTGTTAAATTTTGCAGCTATGATTTTTTTTATTAATAATGTAATGATTTTAGGGATCTTCCTTTTTCTCAGACTTAGCAGTGCTCATTGATACTCAAAATAACCTCACCAAACCTATGATTGCAATAAATCACCTTCATAATAATGAAATTTACAAAAATGACTATTAAAATGTTTAATTTAAATGTAAAATATTTGTAAAATTGCCCTATTATTACGAGCAGATTTCTTCGACATCTTAAAAAATATTAAATAATAATAATATCAAAGCATAATGCAATTCGCTTTTAATTGGTTATTTTAGTTGTCTGTCGCTTGTCTGTCGGCATCTATAAATGAACAACTATCAATGCTCCTAATAACACTTTTATAAACAATCTTTTTATGATGAATTTTCGAGGCAGCTGCCCCAACCCTCCCCACATTTTTTTTTTGTCACCCAAAGCGTTGGCTCCAGTAGCTGTTAGCTGTTAGCTGGTAGCAATGGTTTGGATCGGTTCAGTTTCGGTTTCGGTTTGGTTTTCAGTTGCAGAGAGCCAGTGAGGCAGTAGCCCCCACACAAAAATCTCATTTAGTGCTTTGTTCAGTTATTATGATTTGATATTCCACATCTTTTTTTTTCGTCGCAAGAAAGATCAAAGTGAGGCCGACGCAGCTAAACACAGTCAACGACAATGAGCCAACTCTGATTGTGTGCCCCAAACAGAGAGAGAGTGAGACAGAAGAGAGAGAAAGATGTGGCCCTGTGTTGCACAGTTGTATAAATTGTATAAAATCAAAATCAAACGAAATTATGAGTGAAATACGAGACGAAGAAATATATATTTAATAATGCATAATAATTTTTTCTTGTTTTTTTTTTTTTTTGGGCTGTTACAGTTGTTGTTGTTGCCCCAATGCCTCCTCTCTCTTCACAGCCAGGGCAGGCGTTGATTACAGGCAACGGCACCGACCAAGTCGGATTCGTGCTCGCACTGTGAATGTGACTGTGAGTCCGATTGCGAGTGTGAATGTGAATGTGAATGTTTCTCTGTGAATATTTTGTTCCGTTTGTGCGTCCGCAGGATGGGCTCCAACTGACCAGGCCAACCCAAGCAAACATAATGACGCAGCATCATTACGATGGAATTGATATAGGGATAGGGGACACGGATAGGGGATAGGGTTTTGGGCATTATGATGATGATGAGAGGGCGTGTGCTTATTATACGCTTCGACAACATAATGATAGCTCTTATCCTGCTTGAAGTTATATAGATTATATTTAGTAATTGGCATTTGTACGATTGGAGCCACCATTTGAAAATATAGTTAAATGGCTTTTGCATACAGGTGCTGACAGAGCACGGCAAAGCGATTAACGATTGCAGTCGGATCTTGAAACGGATAAACTGAATATCATGAATAAAAATTGAGATTAGGTGATGGGAAAAATAAATGTAAATATAAACAGACGCTTCTGCTTCACATGGAATATGTATTCTGATACGCAAGCCGTGTTCAAAGTGAGTATTATAATGTTGAGCAAAAGGATGTAACAGACAAATGATATATATATTTTTATCTGATTATATCTATCATTATGATCAAGCCTATCTCAGAAATCAATTTTATTATATTATTTTATGGAGAACAGACACCACTTCCCGAATATCTATTGATTTCACATATACTATCAGCAAGCCTACTGTGAAAGACTGTAGAGATAAAAAGTCTACAGAGTTATATATGTCTGTCTGTCGAGCTGTCTCGATTACAACATTCTAGCTTGTTAGAAGTAGAACTAGGAATAAATTTAGCTCTGAAATCTAAGTAAATTAACTAAAAACTGCAACAAAGCTTCAAACTGGATGATAAAATATGTAGATTTCATATTATAAAATTTCATATATTATCGATTAAATCAGCATTTTTCAGCTAAACACCTGATGTTTTAACGGTGCAACAACCTGTGTTTTTCAAACACCGACAAGAACATTTTCCACACAGCATGCCCCGAAAAAAAAGAAGACCAAATTCAACATTGAATGTCAGCTGAACAAAAAAAGATAAAGAAAGAAAGAAAACATTTGCTTTGAAGTCGGTTCAAGGTTGGGAAACACCCGAAAGCAAAGAATCAATATTCATTGAGCAAAAGTGCATGAAGGGAACGCAGTCAAGGTGACAACGCTGACCGAATACGCCTGTCACCCACTGTGTTCCATTGTGAACGGGTCTTTAATGTTGTGACAGCAAATGAAACGGCAAATATCACAGCAAATGTCGGCAAAAATTCACATTTTCAAATGACAACTTGTCGGCTAAAGTACAGTAAAATTGTACGTCTAATGATGCAACAACCATAACAATTATCTTGACCAGGTTTTCAGTCGTCAAAGTTGACCGAGCCGAGACGAGCCGAGCCGAGCGGCAAACATCGAAGTTCGGTTGACCCCCGCCAATCGTTTATCGAATGACTTTGCATATTTAGCATGATTATTGGTCCAAAGTAGGAGAAGAACTCGAAGTAGAAGTCTCACGGCAAACCGGGTTATTAGCTGTGGGGAGAACCCGAGAAGGAATGATGAGGAGGAGAAGAATCTGACGTCTATCGGTACTCTTCTCGTGTACTTCTTTTGATTCTCAGGTGTCATCATCTACACCTATTTTGTGTCTGATATTGTTGTTGCTGTTGTTGTTGTTGTTGTTGTTGTACGAACGGATCGTTATCGTATCGCATCTATTGTAATATTTTGAGCGGCTTTGATTTAAGTTTAAGTCGCTCGTTTTAAGACGATCAAAGGCATCGAAGCCGACGCACAGACTTCAAGCAATTTTTGATTTGAGCAAGCAACAAATGATTTGGGAATGATTTTTCAGAAATTACAACCCAAAAACATATCAAATAAATGATCTCTAATTTTTGTAGCACGTTTCTTACACCACAAACGAGCATCGATTGGGTTTTATATTTATTTTGTATCTTTCATTTGTGTTTGTTTCTTTGTTTTTTTTTGCCACAAGATGCATTGACTTACCGCCCAGAATGCCGTGGATTGTGTAATCCTTGCGTCCATCCTCGCTGCTCCGATCGTTGCCCCGCAGCAGACGGCTGATCGATGACATTGACGGTGGATCCGCAAATCCCTCCTGCATTAGGCGACGAGAGAAGAAAACTTTATCAATTGTGTTCGATCTTGTCAATAGTATTCACATAACATTCATATGGCATTCATATAGCACTCATTCTCATTATGTATTTAGTGTGTTATCGGAAAATGAACATGCCAAAGGCAAACAGACACACACAAATCCAATTAAGATAAGCGCTAGCCGCGTAAATATTTCTGGGCTACCGGTTGTTGTGGATCCCCTCCCCCCACACTCATCCAATAAATTATACATTCGCTTAAGGCGGTTAAGGCAGTCGACTTCGCCCGGGTCTTTGGCATACGGATTTACACCTGGGCACTTTGGAGCAGTGACATTAATTCCACGCTTGCTAAACAAGCTGCCCACTCTTGCTGTTTGGACAACTCTCTCTCTCTCACTCTCTTTCTCTCTCTCGTTCTCTCTCTTCTCTCTATATGTGTCTGCTGTAATCCAATTAGGAGAAATGTCGGAGTTGTCACGTGTTTGTACTTTTAAATACGTCGACACATTCACAGGTGTGAATCTTAATGTACTTAACTCGCCAATTTATGCGAAATTTATTTATTTATGTGAAATTCTACAGGCACTGAAAAAATTACCCCTTAATCTTTAATAAACTGTGCAAAAGTCAAATTTTCTAAGTACTTAAACATAGTTTTTTAAAAGCTTATATTTTAAGTAGTTGCTGTATTTAATTACTTATTTTATTTTATTGATTTGTGTGTACTTCAACATTAAATATTATTTATAATTAATAATTAAATATTTGCCTTATTTAAATATTTATTTCACATTAAAAGAAAGCCATTTCAACAGATTTCCAATTTTTGTAATTTCCAAGAAATAATATGAAATCGAAATCAAATCAAAATCCAAACTAATATTACATGCAATGCAACGAAAACTGTCAGTTTTCATTAGAGCAAAAGACGTCGACTTCAGTTCTCCGACTCCACGTTGCAAGTTGCTGGTTAATCGCTCGCTGCAACTACTGCCACTGCAACAGCGACTGGGCGACGTTTGATCTCTTTAAGAGTTGCAGCTGCTAGCGTTTCAAATGGAGTGGCATGTGCCGCAAACACTTATTTCTCTCTCTCTATCTCTCTCTCTCTCCCTCTCTCTCTCTCTCTCTTTTATTTCTTTATGATTATTAATAATCACATATATATGCTCTCAGTTGTTGGGCAAGTAGGTGCCACTTGTGGCACCTCAACTGGCTGCTGGCCCAGAGAGACGCCAGCTCAAGCAAGCAAGAAAGAAAAAAAAAACTGACATTTTATCCATGTCTGTGTCTGGGGGAACTGCGCTTCACTTATGCCTTATTTTGTACCCGGTTAACTTGGCTAACTCGGGCTACTGGCTCTTATTTCTATTGAATGTGTCATGAATATGACAACAGCAACAACAACTGTTGCAACAACTATAACAACAACAATAACAACTGTTTTGATTTTCATCTAGACTTTTGTTGCGTTATTTATGGAATCGGGATAGGGTTGGGGATTTCTTGTTGTTGTTGTTGTTGTTGTTTTTGTCTGTTGGTCAGTTTGCCTACCGGTTGGTGCTTGGAATGTGTGACAGCTTATCTTGTAGCAACTGACAACTGGTTGCCTGCCGCGCCCCATGCCTCCCCTCCTTCCCACTCTGTCTGTGTGCCCCCCGACTGTGCGACACGTATATTTTTTTTTATTGCGTGCCTCGATTTGATTTCTGGCAACACAAATTCAATTGAAATTTAATTAATTAGTTGACAGTTGGATTGACACTTGAACGCGCTTTAAACAAAAAATATTTTTGTTTTTAGATTTTTATTTTGGGTCTAGCATCTTGCATGTGTGTGTGTGTGTTTGACAGGTGTGATGACCAGATTGTTTTTTTTATACCATATAAAACATATATTCTTCTCAGAACTCATCAGTTTGTCGGGCTTGGGATCGTGTCAACTTGAGCTTATAAAGAGCTGGAATATTTTTCGAAATTTACTCTAATCTATATAGCTTTATTTTTCATGTTTTACATATACATTTTCTTTAATCAAATAAGCATTGATTGAATATTTTGCATGCGACTTTTTAATATTATTCCTTTATAGCAAATAATAAAATGTTAAGCTCAAATTATAATGGATTAATTTTTTGTAGAACTTGATTTGCAATTGATTTAGCAAACATTTTTTTCTATATATTTAACACTTTATTTCTTGAACTCAAATGATCATAATAATTTGTAAAACTTGATTTTTTATATCACAGAATGAGTTTTATAGCCAAGTAAGTATAAGTTAGCAGATTTAATTAGCAGTTTTTAAGTTTGAATTGTTGTCTATGTTTACGATCAAAATGCAGTACTTACGATTAATCAATTGATTAATGCAATAAATATTGAATCAATCACGAACATGCAACATCAGCAACAACAATTATTTGCCTGTAAGTCAGACTTAAGAACTGGCTTAAGCATTGACGATCACGAGCAAGGAGAGACGGATGTACAAATGAATGGACAGACGGACGGACGGACGGACGGACGGACGGACGGACGGATGGACAGCAAGAGCATAAGAAATGCGGATCCAGGCCGATGGCGTATTCTAATTAAGCGTGAAGCGCACCTGGAGGCACTTTTTACGCCTACTGCCACAGCACGACACACATTCAGACAGAGAGCGAGAGAGAGAGAGAGAGAGAGAGAGAGAGAGGTGCAGCTAGAGATGATGCAACTGGCCATGTGCCAATGCGAGTATCTGGTCCCGATCGCATCGATGGCCATTTGAATTGGTATCGCCACATAAACTGTGACTAATTGCGGCTTCAAATAAAGACCAAAAGCAAAGCAGCCGCCAAAGAGCCAGAAGAGAGAGAGCAAGCAAGAGAGACAGAGAGAGATGGAGGAAGGGGTAGATAAAGAGGGAATTGCTCTGCTCAGATCAGTATGGGGCAGCATCCACGAGACATCTGGTCTCCCTCTGAGCAAACAACATTGACGTAGGTTCACACAAAAAACTGTTTCAAAATTGCGCTGCGAGGCTTTTTTACACGCTTTTGTTTTTGACGCTTTTCGGCAAAGTTTTTGGGTTTTGTGTGGGGATATTGACAAATTGACGCCCCTTTGTATCACAATACAAATAATAACAATTAAATACAGGTAACACGCTTTGGAAAGATAGTTGTACAGCTTGACTAAAAGATACCCTAAACCTAGTTTCTAAATTGAAAGTAGTTTGGCTAATTTAAGTTTGCTCAAAATACATGTTTGGGCAACAAATGAAGTGTTTCATCTACAATATTAATGACATTTGTACAGCTAGTCAAAAATATGTCAGTTGGAAGGCTGTATCTATACGATTGTGGCTTTTATTGGTGTACAAAAAATAATGTATGAGATAAACTTATTCTGCCGATGGTACAGTTCTTATAGTCTCTGGGATCGACTACTTAATTTAGACAGACATATCTATATCTTTTCTGCTTATGCTGATAAGGCATATATATAAATATACCTTATTGGGTCGTAGATATTTCCTTCTGCCTGTCTTATTAATATTTATTATTTATTTCATAATTTCATTATAGTTTTTTTTTTGCATTTTTAATGATTTCGGCTTATAAAAATTAACATATATGGTAGATATATAACTTTATAGTTTGTAGTTCTATTCGTTACTGGTTAACTAAATTCAGTATTCTAGTTGAAGATTGATTTCTATGTTTTGTTTATTGAAAAATAAGCTGCATTCAATATGCTATATTTTAACCATTTATAAATAATTTATTAGTTTTTGACAAGTTTAAACAAATGTTTTGCAGAGCATTAGGCTTAGCAGTGATTTAACCATAATTAACACTACTTCTAAGCCAACTAACTAAAGACAAGTTTATGTTGCCATCTGCAAGCCCATTTAGTATTCAGCAACTGTATTTAGTATACCGTTATTGGCAACACGAGCTGCATGTCAAATTTGAGCTCAGACAAAGCCTGGCCTGTTGCCGCCAGTTTGAGATGCGTGTCAAACCGGAAGTTAGAAGTGCTTGCCAAAGGGCAAAAAACACACACAAAACACAAAAACAAAAGCGGAAAGGAAATACAAAAAAAAAAAAAACACAGCTTGTTAGCCTCAAGGATGAAACACACAATAACAACAACAAAACAAAATAAAGGCGGCCAACATGAAAATAAAGTCCGTTGGCGTTTTAGCCGACTTTCTGTATGCTTTAATCGATTTCTTAACGGTTTGGGTGGCATTGCAAAAATTTGTCGTCGCCGTTGTACAACAAATTTGTCAATCGATAAATGTTTTGGCCATAATGGAAGAAAGACGGCATATGCAAAAGGCAACGTGTCACAAACAAAGACAGCGGGCGGTGCAACAACTCAGGCTTGCCGCAACAGGAGTCCGGAGTCGTTGGGAGTGTGCCACGTGACTTTTTGGAAAACGGAAGTAAGCCGAAATATTCCATTTACCGATTCTGAATGGGAATAATGCGAATGCGGTCAGAGGCGACTACTGGGCGGCAAATCCTCAGCCCATTTATGCCTAGCACATTTTATTGCTTCCTGGGCAGGTGCTGCTCCGAGAGAGAAGATTGACAAGAATCGTGTTTCTTTGTTCCTCACTCACCTTGATCAGTTTCTCGCGTATCTCCCAGCTGAATATGCTCGGATTCTCTTTGCGAAACTCATCGATCCGGCCTTCGATCTCCGGCGATGTCACCTTCGGCTTGCTGCCACCAATCACGCCCGGCCGTATCGAGCCCGTCTCCTGATATCGATTCAGTATCTTTGAGACGCATCCATGCGAAACCCGCAATTGTCGCGATATCACACATGGCCTCACCCCACTGGCCGCCATTTCGACGATCTTCAGGCGAATGTGATTGGGCAGCGGGCGTCCATTGATGAAGACGCCCCCGAGCTGATTGACGCGTCCCTGACCTGAAATTACATCGATCACATTATATATATGAAAATCGAATTTTTAACATTATATTTAGTATTATTCTGGTGGTCAATCGCGACTTCAGTTTTAGATACAATTTAGAAAAAAATTTAAAATTATTCTTGGGGCTAAAATGTTCAGAAGCGTTTTCAAATTTAAATATGGTATTACACCAGCGGTCAACCAAGATTAAAGATATATGTTTTCTGAAAATCTGATGGCTGTTGAGAAATTTAGGCTTACAGAAAGTTAGGATCCACTTCTAAAGAATTTTTTTTGGACAAAATTTGAATATGGAATGTATCCAGAATCGCATTTCACAAGTTTAAGTCTATGTTTCGAAAAGGTATTTAGAAATATCCCATTGTGTGATTTCTTTATGTAGAATGGGAGTATCCAAAAGGTAGTATGTACAGGCGGATCAGTGATAAAAAATAGTAATTAGTAATTTTAATTTATAATCTTGTTCCCTGTGACTTTTTTAGTATAAAATTTAGTTTCTATATTTAAAAAAATAGTATATAAATTGAGAAGTTTTATTAAATAAATATATAAAAAAAAGTTTGTTGATTGACAGTAGTTATTAAATAGCAAAAAGCAATATTGATATTCCCGCATAATTAGCTTAATCCTTTCAGTCGAAGACTTACCTTGAAAAGGATAACCGGCGAAAAGCGGTCGCAATGAATTGGCGCTGGACATATCCATTTGTAGTGTGTGTGTGTGTTTTGGTGTGTGTGTGTGTGTTTGCTTATAAGCTAAGTGCGGAGTTAACTGAATCAGATGCAACGAGCTGAATGGACCACAAGACAAGCAGACGTTGAATTGTGTCCCAATGCGGTCCCCAAAGGGGCTCTAATTGCACGCACAACAAGACGAAGAAGATGGAGAAGAAGAAGGAGCAGAAGCAGCACAAAAAAGCAGCAACGGTATCAATAATAATAATATAGAAATTCACATGCTAAATCACAGAAGCACTCGCGATTTCCGACGGAAGCAAGGAGTTTGAGTTTTGTTTTTGGTGTTTTCGCGCGCGGTTTTTGTTTTGCTGTTGTTGTTTGTGCTGCGTTTCGTTTCTTGGAAATTTGCGGCGCGCTGAACGCTGAAGCGATCAAACAGCACGAGACTTGCAAAGCAACTAAAGGCATAAATTAAACGAACGGCGACGCCGGGCGACGAATGCGGGCCAACAATTCAGATCGCGGCCCATAAACTGGTTTTAACACACACACACATTAATACACACACACACACACAGCAGCAGAGAGAGAGCAACAGCAGCAGTCGCAGCAGCTTTCGCGTCCGCCCTTTTGTTATTGCTGCCAAGGCGCCACAAATATGGCAACGATCAAATAAAAACTTCAGTTAACTCTCTCTCTGGCTCTCTCCCTCACTCGCTCGCGCTCTTTCACTCGCTTGAATTGCTGTGCAGAGTCAACGCCTCTCTTTGGCTGAGCTGCGCACGCTGATTGGCTGCTTGCGTTTTAGCGGGGCGGGTTTTGCTGCTCAGCGCGCTTTGATATCAAACAAGAAACGACAATCACAGAAAATCAACCCCCCTTCCCTTAGCCACACCGCGCTAAACATCATCAACGATCTCTCTGCAGCTGTCAGCTAGTCCTGCTAGTCATGGCTGCTGCTGTGTGTGTTGTCCTTGTGTGTGTGTATGTTTGTGTGTATGTGTGGAATATATATGACTGACTTTTGTCGCCGGCAGCCAATTAAAGCGTGAAGGCTGCCGGCGGCAGAGAACTGAACTGAACAGGACACAAGACACAGGACACATGGCCACCGTTTTTACCTCGTGGCAGGCAGCATTATATTATCAATCGTTACGCTTGACATTTTAGCACCCACACACGTGTGCGTGTGTGTGTGTGTGTGTTTTTTATGCCATTCTATCTGTTCATTTGCAATTTCTCTGGCTTGCCAGCACCCAGCAGCGAACTAGTGTATTACTCCTGATTACCGAATGCCTTCTGTTTGCACACAATTGTAATTCATTATTTAGTAAGGAACTTTTTATGCAGAGTTATTGGCGACATACCTTAAATTCAAGCAAAAACTTAACTATGCAAAAGCTTTGTCTTATAAGATATATATTCTGGTTTTCTAATTGGTTTCTAAAGTATTCCAAAGTAATATTGTAATACTCAAGAATCGAGTTCGGAATGAATACTTTTCGCTGCTGGGTATTTGGGTTAGGTTCAAAGGAAAACATTGCCTGTTTTTTGCCCGCATTGTTGTTTGTCATCGTCAAGTTTAATGGGGGTTTTGCAAGACAAGGCTTATCATGGCAAAAAATAAACAGAAAAAAACAGATCAGTTCAAAACAGAACAGAATATAATACAATAGAAGTTCATGTATATTTATGACCACCCTACTCTACCCCAGACTTTCCCTATCTCCCTCTCTCGCTCTTTCCATATCTCTCTCTCTTTCTCGCTTAGTCAAGTTAGTTTTGTATTTATGTCAGTAAAACAATTTGATGGGGTCGCATATGATGTAAAAAGCTTGTTTTCATCTTTTTTAATCATAATCACATTCATCAATCTGTTTTTTGATGTGAATATTGTTTCTTGCCTTGTTCATTTTAATTGAGAGCTGCGAAAACATGTATGTGTAAGAGCTGTCTGCAGGGAGTATTTAGCCCATTACATAATAAATGGTTTTATTTAACAGAAGAGCTCATTCGTCAAGCTAAACTTATTTTCCATCTTAACTTTAAATTGGCCAAAGCTGGCATATTTCTTATGAACATTACAACTAATTTTCTTTAGCCTCTTTAACATCTTTTATATTTAATTTGATAAATTATTAATATTTATTTTGCTCATTATCTCTTTTACTCAAAATTTTTCTATCTAGCTATCTTGCAGATGCCTAAACCCATATTGCACTTTGGTATATCCCCTTACTTACTTCTCCCTTCAGTTCGTTTCTAACGAGTTTTTCTATATACATCATATATATGTCAAAGGGGGGTCGGTTTCAATGCAACCCTCAGCTGCAAAAGGCAATTTACCATTATACAAACATAAAAATCTATCAACAGCCATTAATTGCAATCGATTTCGTTAAAGGAGAGAGAGAGAGAGAGAGAGAGAGAGAGAGAGAGAGAGTGTGAGTGAGAGAGAGAGAGAGAGAGAGAGGGAGTCACACCTGGTCTACAAAAGTGGAAAATGGAATTTATTTTTATATTTTTCATTTTCAATTGTAAAACCGAAAAACGAACATGAACAAAAGCCAAAAGCAGCGAAAGGACATCATCATAATATAAAGAATTAAGCGTGAACTTTACGCATATTAAGGATACGCACACGCCGCCTGCATCTGGCCAAAAAAAAAAATACCAAAAACCAATACTCGAAAAATGGCCGTTGTTACTACAAATAGGTGTGGCTGTGTGTGTGTGTGTATTTTATGTGTTTTATCTTTGTGGCAGCAGGCTTAAATGCAAATGTGCTCGATATAGAAATGGAAATTGAAATGAAAATGGAATTGAGCGGAATCGAGGCTCAGCCTGAAACTGAGCCTGAGCCTGAGCCTGAGCCTGTCAGGCTGTTCAAACAAGGATTAACAATCAGGATCCGATTTTTTAGCTCTCTCCTCCTCTCCTCTCTCAACATTCAGCTCGCCGCTAATCAGCATAAAATTGGAATGCTAATGAAGCGTTATGCAATGCATTTGCCAGGACTCGGAGTTCAAGTTGTTGCAAGCACTTAAATGCCTCAGCTGCATGCCTCCGTTGCCAATGCAAATGGGCCACAGGATATGCCATGAATTTGGTGTTTGCCGCTGCTGCCACTGACACGAAGCGTCGGCATTGCCACAAAAACTTTGCACCGATAAACATGAAAAATTTCCTAATTTGCCTATTGACAGTTTTCAATTATTGGAATTTTTCAAGCGTACAGCTTCTGTCTGACACTGACCCAACATCAGCCGATAACAGCTAAAGTTAGAAACAGGAGGTGAGGGCCAAAATTTTCATGTTATCCTTATCCTGTCAAAAGGAAGTGGCCTCTGCCATGGCATCCATGTGGGCGTCCTGTTTAACTTGGGCATTTTATCATAATTTGTAGTCAGGAAATTGAATTTCACACAGGACTTTAATTAAGTTGTTGAGCTGACACGCTGAAGAATGTTTTTCTATTTACATATTATATTTCAGATAAATTAATAAATATATACAAAACAATTGAAATCGAGCTTGATTTTGATTGTTATTTCAAGACTCTTGAGGCAAGTTTCTTGTCATCTTTCTTCTCATTTAAATTTTTAAATTGGATGTAAAATTAATTTTCATTTGCGCTCAGATAACAAATTGTAAACAAAAACTAGAATGGTATATAATATCGGCTTGTCTAAGCAAATACATCTTCTTTCGCTTAAATTGTTATTTCTATAAAATCCTAGCACTATTTCGACAGAATTCCTTCTGCATTATTCCATTCACAGTACCGCCCATATTTTTTCACTCGAAACTCAATCTTTAAGCCTTTCTCGACTAACCGTTAGTTGACTCAGTCAACAACATTCGAGTTATAATGAAGTTCTACTAAGTCATCCATCAAAAACCGTTAGACAACTGTCAACAAAAGGGAAAGAAACGAAGCATTCACGAGTGTATTCACAGCGTATTCAAATCTCAATCACCAGTAGCAACTGCAACTGCCACCAAAACAAACAAAAAATCGCAAGGAAAAATTCTTGACTCCTGGCAATAAGATCAAATATTGAACAATCCCAAGGTGAGAGAAATGACGGATTGCTGTTCCAGCTGGACATGAAGACAAGTGAAAGACACAAACACACACACACACACACACACACACACACACACAGAAATGTCAAACAGTTTTCACTCCTTCATGCTAAATTTGCGAGGCAAACAAATCGAAGTTGAGTTGAGTTTTGGTCCCGCAGGACGCTTGGCAAGAGGCAAATACCAAACAGATGTGCAACCAGACGACGGGGCGCTGTTGCACAGGGCGACGGTAGCACAGCAAGTGGCAAGTGGCAAGGACATGTTTTGGCTACGCGTTCCACAATTCGGTAGTCATAAACAGGGAGTCAAAGACTTTGTTCCAAGTATTTCTTTTTTCTCTTTGAGCTGTGATCCAGTTACACAAATTTTATGATTCCTCGTTCTCTGTGCTTGAATGAGTTTGAGTGCCAAATAAATGTACTCAAAAGTTTTATAGCCTGCAATGATGATGATCAGGCACAGACAGGTTTAATGCCTCAGACTCTTCAGTTGTGCTGGCTTGGCGACAATATTATTTACAGCCTCCTTGTAAATCATTGGCCCGGGTGCACTGCATCCAAATACATGTAAGCCATTTCGGCTGAAAGACTGACTTCCATTCACATAAAAAGTCTTTGATTTCAGTGCCACGATTTTCTGTCTATAAGACACTAATTGGGGGCTTTGTATGCCTAATCTTAACTGGAAACTGTCTAACCAAAGATTGAGAATTCTACGTTTTCACACATTTTGGGCTATTTTTTATTTTTGATTCTTGCTACTTCATCCGAATCACTTTGTTTAAATATATCTATCAGTTATTGTTTTCTTTTTTATTGCTTGACAGTCTTATCAAGATTTTTTTAAGCTTTGTTTCGCTGTACAAATTCACAAATTCACAACTAGAATATTTCAACTTGGTAATTTTGGAATTGACCTGTGGAAATTTATAGCTAAAATGTTTTCATTTTCCCTGTTTTATATTTTTGTTATAAGGTTAATATCTTTTAGATAACAGAATCTGTGTTCCCATTTCCATATTAATTTAATTTGTAAATCGTATCAATTCTATTCATAAATTCTGTCATTTATTGGTATATTATATATCTTT
Organism: Drosophila longiperda; assembly: GCA_035042125.1. Classification (NCBI taxonomy): domain Eukaryota; kingdom Metazoa; phylum Arthropoda; class Insecta; order Diptera; family Drosophilidae; genus Drosophila; species Drosophila longiperda. Next base: position 414,771 of record JAWNLV010000107.1, read on the forward strand.
TATGACTTCGTAAATGCTTTCTTTTAACTGTGACACACTTTTTGACTTTTCAAGTTATTTCGGAATTTTAATTTCTCATTTTCTGCTCTATCAATATTTATATCGGCGATTAATATTTATACTTGCTGCCTCAACTAATTAATTGCTTAATTTACCATTCTACGTTTTGGCATCGAATTAAATATACATTTTGCGGGCGTTCAAAATCAATTCGCACTAAGCCAGAAACCAAATGACATTTGGCCAATTAACACATCAGCTAACAGACGACATCATTATTTGAGATTATGGTATGTAAATGTTGTGTCTATCTGAATATCTTAAAGATGCGCAACTTTGACTTGCCGTGCTGAGGTGTCTCTAATTTAATTAACATAATTTGGCAACACCTTTTACCTTTTTTTTTTTTGGTTTTGGTTTTGGTGTTAAATTGGCAACGCCTACAAGAGTTTAGCTGGCAGCTGCGTAGAGTATCTGTATCTATATCTGTGTGTGTGTTTGTGTGTGTGTTTTTATCTTTGTGTTTGTATTTGTATTTAGACTAAACAGCGCTGCTAAAGCGATTGGCTACAGACACAGGATGCATTCGCATTGACTAAGTTGGCGTATCAAATCGATCATTGGCACAGTTTGACAACTCTATTTGCCGGACAAAAAACAAAACAAACAAAGACCACCACCTGTCCACAGTTCCAGTCAGAGTCGGAGTCGCAGACGGAGACGGAGTCAGAGTCCTGTTTGAGTCCCAGCGTAACACTTACAATTTGTAATGGGCTCTAATCATGCGACAAAATTTAGCTGCTGCTTGGCTGGCTTTGTGTGCATAAAAACAAGGACCTACCGCACCGTTGGACCAACAGGTAGCTCTCTCTCCCCCTCTCTCTCTCTCTCTCTCTCTGTCGCTATCTTAGTCTATGTGTTTCTTTAGCCTGTTTGCGGTTCGGGTGTTAATGGTTTGTTAGTGTCCTTGTCGCCTGGCTGTCTTCCAACTCATTTTCCACACTCAGAACAAAAATAGCCCTGAAAAAAATGTAATTTTAAACATTAGAACTTTTTTCTTCATTTTATATATAATTTTTTTTAATGAAAAAAAGACTTGTCTTAAATCTATAATCCCAAAATTATGTTCGATTTTAGTTTTTTAGTCAAATATATTTTTATAAAATATTAAGAAATGCAAATGCTGGTTTTTCAGACAGCCACAAATGATCAATTTTATAAATAAATTTGCTTAATAACAGGAACTATGTTGCAAATGTGTTCTCTGAGTGTAGCTGTCTCCCTTCTATCTCTCTCTCTCTCTGTCTGTAACCTGTTGCGAGTTAATTTTTACAGCCAATCCACAACACCCCCTCCAGCCCCTCTGTTTGTATGTCTGTCTGTTTGGCTCTTAATTTAGTTATCTTGCGCAAAGATTCAATGCAATTTTCACCGGAAATTGACAGTTGGCTGCATTTTGGGCGTTTGGGCTGCGGCGTTCACAGATCTTTGATTTAGGATGCACTCTTTAAAAACGCATTCGGCTGCATTTACAGCGCTTTATGGCCCCGCTAAAACACAAAAAAAGAAAACATAAATATGCAAAAAATAAATCGCCGAGCAGAAGGTGGGAATGGCAGGTATCTTTAGCAAATTACTCAACACTCTCTCGGACATTGATGACGCACTGCCTCCAGTCAGCCACTCTGACAGTCTTCTTGCTGCGAGCTTGTTGCCAGCCATTAAATAAATTATAACGAACTGCCCACAGAGAACGCCCTTAAGCTATACACAGCAGACAGACAGAGAGACAGAGAAAGAGAGAGTGATAGAGATAGAGACAGAGAGAGGGGGGGGAGAGATCTCTCTGTTTAACCATTCCGCATTGTGGCGAAAAAATTGAGCTCAGAGACTCGGCGGCAGCATGTGGGAGACGACATGCAGTCTGCGGCTGCCTCAATCTGTTTACCCCCAAATGGGAACAGGGGCTTGGGCAGGGGCAAGTGGGGTGTGTGTGTGTGTGTGTGTTACACGTGTGTCAGCAGCTTGCACAAAGCGAATGCCGCTCCAAAGTTTGCCCCGAGTTGCCGAGTGTTTAATTTATGTTATTGATGCGATGATATATGACATACACTGTGCGAAAATTGATGACTCCAACCGAGAAGTGAGTAGCCAATTTCCAAAGGCAGTTATAACTAATTGACTCATTTTGTTTAACTATTTCTGCTGTGAGTGAAACCTCCAGACTAAGCTGGAATACAAATTTAAACAGAGTGTTTCCTTTACTGGAATAGTCTTGGAATTATTATCTTCTCTTTATGAAGAAAAAACAAATGAGTGATAAATATTTTTATTCTAAAGATGAAGAATATGTAAGCTTATCCTGATCGGAGTTGCTTTTCTACTGCCTGTCAGCCTTTTAAAAAATAATATGTAATTATTCCTTTTTAAAAAATAGTATATAATATTTATTCGTATATTTCTACATCAATCTATCCTTTAATAATTTTTTAAGATAAGTATATAAAATTACCTGGTTTCAATATTTCTCTCTAGCTCACACTCTTTATGTCATTAAAACCTTCCCGTAAAACTCACATTTTTTTCTCAAAAGTTTTTGTTTTTATACTTTTCATAATAATAGCAAATATTACTGAAATTTCTCAGCTTATATTTCACGTTATTTTTCAACATAATAAAACCCCAGCATTTTCGCTTAGTGTAGTTATGCCCCTTTCCTCAGACGGGGGCTTCAGTCTACTGATTGCGTTGCGTGTGCGCTGTGGGAAAATGCGTTGTTGCATGTGGCACAGTCAAGCAGACAATGCAATTCGGCAATTTCGCTGAAGGTTGCACAACAAATTCCCCCCTCTGCCTCTGGTCATCCCCTCGCCGCATCAGAAATATATAAATAAAAAATAATTTGTTTGGCAAGTATTTAAAAACGAAGCCGAATGAGTTACGGATTTGCAATCGCTTAAGTTGAGTGCCAATCTGCGCGAGACCCTCGGCAGAGGCAGAGGGTCCGCGCCCTCTTGCCCCCTGGCAGCAGTCATATAAACAAATGTACATATGTAAAATACATGCATGCAACGCAGCAAAAGACAAAAAACACAAAAAAAAAAGAAAGAACAATAAAACGCTGACGTTTTTAACGACTTGACACACAGAGCCACAGCTTGGAGAAAGGAGCAGAGGGTGGAGCGGGAGCGGGAGGAGGAGCAGCAATAGTGACTGGACAAAGTGGCCGACAAAAGTCAGTCAGAGAAGCCAAAATACAAAAACTGCAGCCGAGCAGATCTGAAAAGCTCAAAGCTGTAAATGTATCTTGTGTGGATCACAGCTGGAGATGGAACTGAAGCTGAAGCTGGAGCTGGAGCTGGAGATGGAAATGGGGATGGAGTTAAAAGCTAAAGCTGAAGCTGAAATGGCTTTGAAGCGCACATTTGCCAAAGTGATCGTAAAAATGCCAAGCCAAATACCTTGAGCACGTCAAGCGCGGCAATTAAAATTGAACTTTTATGTTACAATGACATATAGCCAGTCAGACAGACAGTCAGACAGACAGCCAGACAGACAGACAGCCAGTCAGACAGACAGACAGACAGTCAGCCAGTTGGGCAAATCCGTTTTTGGCCAGACTTTCAAATGAGATGCGATGCAGCATATTTTTGGCTAGGGCAGTGCTTACGAAGGGGGAGGGGCCAGCGGGCGCAACATCAAAAGGCCAAAAGCCGCTAACGCACTTGCCGGTAAGTGGGCTAAGACACGGCAACTGCAACTTTGGGCCAACTTCCAGCAACTGTTCAACTGTCGTCGAGTTCAAAGTTTCCAGCTCTTTTTTTTTTTGGTTTGGTCGCCGGACAATGCAAAAGAGGCGAGAAAGGCCGGCTCAAAAAGACATGCAGATTTTGTTGTGCTTTGTTTTTTTTTTTCCAAGTTTCACAATTTAATTGCAAATAAATTGAGTTTTTGGTACTTCATTTAAGCGAAACGCTTAACACACTCACACACACACACCTATACACACACCTTCTCAGCCGGCGGATCCATCAAAGTCGCGGGAACGTCTGAAAGTTGTTTTTTTTTTTTTGTTTTACGTGTTTTATGTTGGCCTTAGTCTCAGTTCCAGAGCCAAAATCCAACGTAGCGAATGACAAATGAAATTGAAATTATTCCCTTAAAGGATGACTAAATTTACACATTTTCCTAGACTCAGCTCATAATAGTTTGTATAATGTATAATGTGTAATGCATTCTTTTGAGCTGTTAAATTTTTACTATTTTGAATGTGAAGTATTCCTATTTTGGCATTCGACACACCTATCTGTTATTTACGTTGTTAGCCATTTAATTGGCCATAAATATTAACGGAGTTTGAGCCAAAGATAAGAACTATATTTTCTCTTATAATACGATTATTATCGATTACCGATAGCAAATAAAATACAAATTTGTCAACATAAATATATAAAGCAATATGTGGAAAATAATTTAAGTTGCACTTTCAATTTGAGTTCAGTTTTCACTAGCTAAATAATTAATAATTGTTGCTTAAAAATGCTGCCGGCAACTTCAAAGCAATCGCTTTACGAGCAATTACAGAGAATTCAGAGAAAAATAAAACAACAATTAAATGCAAAAATGGCGCAGCAAATCAAAATCGAATTATATATCAACTAAAGATAACATGCAGCTTAATTATTCACACTCTCTGACAGACTCTCAGCTGAGAGCTTCAAAAAAAAAGTAGAGCTCCAAACATATAAATCAAAAAAAGGCAGCCGCTTTTTGATTTATTTTGGAAAAGTCGTCTTCGTTGTCGGCACGAGTCGTCTTTTTTGAAGCTTAACGGCAACTTGGCTTGATGCCACAATTATAACTCAGATATGGCATCGCCGTAGTCGAAGACCCTATTGAAAAAAGCTAAAGTTCAAGCCGGACTTTGACATGTGCCGCTCTCCGCCGCACACTGGACATAATTGAAAATCACGCTGGCCAATTGCCACTTGAAGAGCGAGTTGTGAGTAGGAAAAATCAACAGAAATGGAAATTGTGGCCAATCGATTTCGATTGTGGATTCGATGTGGAAATGCGACTTTAATTAGAACTTGAATCAGTAAGAAAAAAGTAAAAAATAAATATAGCAGCCCATGTAACTTCTCTCTCTCTCTCTCGATAATTGTTTATTTTCCCATTTTCACATGGGTTTTGGTAGCGATAATTTTGGAAACGGTGTCGGTGGCAATGCCTCTCTCAATGCAGAACTAAAATGCATTACGAAAATCCATTTACTATGGAAAATAAATCAAACGGGAAAGCGACACAGCCAAACAGATACAGTTCAGAGAGCATAAATCCATAAGAAAAGCCAAAAAAGAGAAAAACAAAGTGAAAAACTGCCTCAAATGCGAGTATTTATTTGTATTATTTATGTATCTGTATCTGTAGCTGGATCTGGAGATGAATGTGCTACTCTGGCTGCCACTGAATGAGCTGCTTTGCATCATCAAAGGATTGATTGTATTTCGTGATTATTTGGAGGAGGGTGGATGGACATGCTAATATTTCAATGTCAAATTAGCTATAATCAAAACGTGATAAATACGTGAAACATGTGGGGAATTTGTGTTATAAATGTTGCCATGCATAATTGAGCATGTTATCAAAATCAGAGAGAGACTCAGAGAGAGAGAGAGGGGGATAGAGATACATATTTATATGCATAAAGTGATTACAAGACAAATATGCTACTTTAAAAAAAAATGCATGATAATATGCTTGAGCATTAAATTATTGTTGTTTGTAGTAGCTGGAAAGCGATCTCAATTAATAATCATACTGATTAGTAGTTAATCCATTTAAGATAGTATATCACAACTACTGAATAATACACAAGAATTCTGATCTCTTTCTTTCAAGTGCTACAAAACTGTGTCTGATTTGCATTAACAATCTTAAAAGATTCCGATAAACTTCTTGCGTTTATTGGTAGTTCTTTAAGTTTTTTTTTGTTTGCTTTCACTTATAACTTTCCGATATTAAATCGTTTTCGTGAATTTTGAGAATATCTAGTAAAAAAAATGCCTCGCAATCTACCTTCCTATCTCTTCTCACTACGTGGTTGTTTCCTGGTATCGAGTTGATACTGATCTTCTGTCTTTTTATATGTATCTCTGTTAATATAAATAAATTAAGAAAATTATGCCTTAATATCCTCCACTTCTCCAAGTCTCGTTCACTTCTACACGTCATTGCTCTTCTCGCTTCTTTGGCGTAACTTTATTGCCAAATGGTTTGACCGGCTGAACCGATTAGAGCTATGTCTTCTCTCTAAAACTGTGACTATTTTCTGAATAAATTTTAGTGGAATGTAAATATAAATATATTAAATAAAGGATGCCCTAATACTGTTCCCTTATCTTAACTCCACGCATCTCTGGGGTAATCTGACAGCCAGATATTACAGCTCTATATTAGACGAAAATTGGTTCCGATCTCTTTTAATGCTATCCCTTCTCAATTTATTAATTCCAATTTTAACATGACACCTTCGTGTAAATTGAAATGTATTAAATAAGCGATGCCTTAATATTCTTTTTTTTTTTATCCCTTCTCGCTGCTCTGGTGTAACTTGGTAGCCATTTAGTTCAGCTGTCTATTAGAGCAATCTCGACAATCAATCTGAAGCAGATTGATTTGGTCTGGTCGGGGCGGCAACCCTTTTATTATGCAATCTCAAGTGCAGGCGTTATAATTATAATCATTGATATCACACCTTGCCACAGCTCATACACACACACACTCTTTCTCTCTCTGTCTCGGCAGTGTTGCAGTTGCAGGTGCTAAACGAATTTTATGGCTTGACGCCACGAGGAAAATCAACAACAACAATTGGCGCATAAACCAAAAAAAAAAGGAGTTGGCACGCCTACAGCTATTAGAGAGAGACCGAGAGAGAGAGAGCGAGAAAAAGAGTGGGTGCTAATCAAGGATCAGCGATGATGCCCATCATCATGGCCAGAATTAGCAGGAATGCGTTAAACCCTAAAGGCAATTAAAGTTCATCTTTATTATTTTCAAAGAATCCGCCACATTTCAGCGAGTGAGTTTTGAGTGCAGCTCAAATGTTTTATTTACGATGTGGCACAACCAAAAAAAAAAAAAAGAAGAAGAGGAAGAACACAACGCGATGCGGCCTGTTAGAATTCACACTTCAACGCCAACGCCGACGAGGAAGACGAAGAAGTCGCCGCCGGCGGTGGCAGAAACGGCGTGTGTGTCCTGTGTGTGACTTGCCGACAAAGCGCCGCCGAGGAGCATGAGGAGGAGAGGAGAGGAGAGCAGTGAAAAAACCACAGATCATGCACATAATGGCATCCTTTGTTGATTCGCTCGGGCCTCGCCCCGCGACTCGGCCACAAAAGTCAGTCAGCCCAGAGCCTTGCGCCTCGAGCATCCTTCTCGCATGTTATCCTTTGCCGCGTCATGCGCGTGCCCGCCCGCACAACCACACACACACAAAACCACACACTCAGCAAGAAATTAGAATGCACTAACTCGACTAGCAGATACCCTCTAATCAGCTATTATATATAGAGTAAACTTTTCTAAAACTAAAAAAAATAATATGCATAATTTCCAGGATGTGGTTTTCTATGTATAAAGTATAATAATATTTAAAGAGTTTCTGTATTTTATTATAATTACTGTTACATATTGAACCACCACTTAAGTATACCCTTTTTGGCCCATCTTAGCTGGTTTCATTGGATTGGTCAGCACTTTGGTTATTACCTGGATCTCTGAACTGCAATTAGTTGATAGTAGTGATGCGATGTGTTTTTGGCCAAATGGCTCAGCTTTGTGGGCGTTATCGGATCACACATTATTAATACATTTTTAACCGCTGCGAAGGAGTGATATATTTGTACATATTACTCTTCTCACCTCGAACTCCAACTCGACCTCAAAGTCGAAGTCCAAGTCGGACTCACAGCTGACCGAGCAGCAACTGTCTCTGGGAATTCTCTGTGGCCAAGTAGCCGCTCCAATTAATCATCTTTTGCTGTAAGCCCCTCTCTCACTCTCTCTCTCTCTGTGTCTCACTCCCGCTTTTCCTTTCTCTCTCTTTATCTTTGATTTGGAGTTTTGAGACTTTAACCGAGCCGCCCTTTTGTGGTAACATTTGCTGTGTAAACAGTTGCGGTTCAGTTTTAATTTAGTTTTCTCGTTTCAGTCTCTTTTTTTAGGCCCAAACAAACAGCTGTTGCTTTTGGCCGGGTCGAGTAAGCTGACATATGGGCGTTAGTGGTAATTTTTCAGTAGAGTTTATTGGGAACATTTTTCGAGTATCATTAGTGCTGCATATGTGCCACAAATACTTCAGTTTATCTTTTACTTAATGAGCCATTTTATAACATTTATAATATATGACATATGAGTGCTGGGCATTTATTTGGCATGACTGTTTTCATTTATGAAATATCTACTTTATGGTCTCATTGTAATTACTTAATTTATATTCATAATACTTACCAAATAGTAAAAAAAAACTTAAGTAATTTGAATTTAAGGCAGATTCTCAATTGTCACATAAAAATGTTTCGTTAGAGGTAAACTCTTTAAAATAGTTTTCAAGTTTCGAAGTTTCTTTTTACTCAGCTCTTCAATTTCCGCACAAGAAAAATGCAAATTCCCAAGTTTTTTCAGCAGCCATCAGTCAAGTCAATTTCATTTATTTTGTATAATCTTGTAAAGGGTATTCTAGTTTTTTTGCGAAGCTTGAAACGCTTGTCGTAGAATCTACAAAATGAATATATATTATTGATCAGATAAAATCATCTACATCATCTGTAAATCTTTGCTATTTCTATGCAAAAAAAACCCCACATTTAAAATATATTCATGAATATATTGAGATTTATTCATCTTATGCACATGTTTTGGAGTCATCTATTTTATCTTGCTGTTATAGTGAAACTTGGATGTTGATTCCCATTTACAAGGGTATTCCATCTGCAATATGCCCTGAGGCTAGCCCATCTATCTAGTTGCTGCCACATCCTTCGCTTGCCAATGAATTTCCAGCTTGTCGGCATCTCAACTCTACTTGCAACTCTGGCTGACAGCTAGACAAATATTTCGTCGTCAGCCAGAAACTTTTTAACATTCTAACAAAAAAAATACAAATAGATCAAATAAAAGACATAAAATCGTCAAAGTAGAATGATCGATAAATATATGTAACAAGTTAAAACCTTGACTTTTTACTTTTTATATGGCTTATTTCGTATTGAAAAAAACGCGCAATCAAATTGAAATGTGTGCAGAGGGGAGTGGGTCAAGGAAGGGGTGAGTGGTGGATGGTGGCAGTGGGTACTCAATGAAAGTGTAAATATTAATAAGCGGCTGCCGACAAAGACCGCCGCAGCAGACCTGAAGACACAGACAAAAGAGACCCCCCATTCCAGACCCCCGCACCAAAACTTGCCATTCGAAAGTTCAATTGCGAACCAGTGAGACAGTGGCATAGTTGCCACTCTACAGTCGAAAAAAAAAACTGAAAGTACACATCGAAATCAAACAAAATTAGACATATGAATTTTAGTAGAATTATTCCCAAAGTTAAGAGATTATAACGCTATTTTTAAGAAGCCCTTAAACCTAAGAATTTAGTATCTGAATAATATGTTGAGTGCCAAACAGATAGATTTCTTTGCTGAGTGTAAATCCGTAGATTCGACAATGGCGCAGATACAGATAGAGATACGTAGATACAGATACAGCTTGAATGTGAACAGTAGCAGTTTGGGTTGTCATAAGTTTTGAGCGATTGCCCCGCAGGCGAAGCCACACACACAGCGTGGCGGCCGAGCCGAACAATAGTACCACAATTATTGCCAAATGGCACACACACACTTACATACACACACACACACACACTCATAGACACTGAGAGGCACACACACCCACACAGAGATACTTTTGTGTGGCTGGCGAAACACGTACGCAAAAGAAATATGCGCAACTTGACAATTGCTTAACACGCACAGTGGCAACAACAACAACAACAACAACAATCATTTCAACAACAACAATCATTTCAACAACAACAACATTTTGTTGTGGCTGTTGCTGTTTCGTTACCAAGGGCAATAACTGCGCTTTTTGTCCATGGCGGCCACACGCGGCGTATGCGCAACATGGCCAAAGTTCTGCGTCTTTGATATTGGCCGCCCTCGAAAATGGAGCTTAATTCATGCACCAAATTAACTAGCAACATTTTTTTCTCTTTTTTTTTTTGCTCGTGCGAAAATCTTTTAGCCAGCTTCCCATCTGCCTGCTGAGCTGAGTTGAGGCCATCTTTTTCTCATGCATATTTATTATTTTGGGCTTTGCCTTTAGCATTTTACTTCATTAACTAACCAATTGCTTGGCAGTAATTAAATGGCCAATAGTCTTTGGGCAAGTTAAGAAGCAGCTTGTGCTTGTGGGCTAAAATATGTGTAGAGTGAAAAGTCTTTCACTTTATACAGGCAACTAAAAGGCAACTATTTTATTTATTAATTTTACTTGTGAGAAATAATTAAACTATTTTTATTATTTTGGAAAATAATTCAACACTTTTTGTATCTGGTTTTCCACGCGTGTACAGTTAAAAGGAAATCCATTAGTGGCGTTATCAATGTGTTCATATCAATTATTCCACATTCATATTCTGTGCCACGATTACTATCTCTATTTTCTACCCTTTTCACTAGTGCCACATCCTTCGAATTGTTTTTTTTTTCATGCATTTACAAGGACACCATTTTTTCTCCTTCCCTTTGTTTATTGTCGATACAAAAGTATGCGTAAAATGCTAAAATTGTCTCTGTCACATTGTCTCTGTTGCATGTTGCACGTGTGTTGTTGTTGAGTGGCAAGCACGGAAAGCACTGGATATCTCAGCAATCTTTGTTTTTGCTGTCAGTGCATAGAAATTTTGAATTTTTACATCGAGAATTTGCGTAAACATCTAGAAATGTGCCACTTTAACAATTTTGGTTTTAAAGTAATTATTTTTAAATTTATATGATATGAATTTTAAAATGCAACAATCACACAATCTCTTCATGCTTGTAGTTTATTTTGAGAATTTCATTTTAAGTCGCTTAAGTCATCTTCTACATAATAAACTTGAATTATTAAAGAATTATAGATATTGTCTTTACTAATCTTTTCCATATCTTTAATCATAAATATAGAATACTAAGTATAAGTAAGTATACTTAATAAACATAGATTTTAATGTATAACTAAATATAAATTCCTTATTTTATATAATAAATATATAAATGTCTTCTTTTACTTATCCTCCACGTAATAGATAATTCTAATGGGTATATCAAGCATAAGCTGTGATCTTCATAAATATGTAGTTGAGTTGATTTCTAGCAGTTTCTATTTATGGTAAAGCTACCCACGTTGCAAACAGGAAACATAAAACCCAAACAGCAAAACAGAAAAAAAGAAAACAACTTAAATAAGTGCCTGGGAATGCTTAGGAATGATAAATATACAACAAACAACTAGAAAAAATACTAGTCAAGTCATGCCGCAAAATTCGCATAACTTCAAATCAAGCGCAAATACGAGCAAATATAAATAATTATAATGGAGTCGCCAGATCTCCACTTAGAATCACTCTTAGAAGTCAAATCTCTTTCTCTCTCTCACTCACGCTCTCTCACTCGCTCTCTCGCTCTATCCTTAAATTGCAGATCAAAATGGGCGGCGCTTTGTTAAATTGCAGCCATGCTATGCTCACTCATTGGTTCGCTCTCTCTTTGCACAACATTCAAGCGCAACGCAGAGAGCAGCACGCAAACAGCAGCAGCCGCCGCACTGCTCACACACGATCGAACTGCTGTGCTCAACTGCTGTACGCAAGCTATTGCCAGCTCGCTCGCACTTGCCACCCTCGTTGCGCGTGGGTTTTGCTTGTTTGTAAAACTTGTTTCGGTTTGTTATTGTTGTTGGTGTTGGTGATTGTGCATGTGTGCAGCGCTGCCGCCAACGTCTTCGCTGTGAAAATTCTCACAAATTCGTTTTAGTCTCGGCTGCTGACCGTTTCAAAATCAGTTTCGTGCTGTCAACCAAACGAGCAGCATCAACAAATACAAGCGTTGCGCATGCGCAAAACAAAACCAAACAAAACAACAAAATAAACTCTCAGCACTAAAATTGAAAAAGAAATTTAAAAAAACGAAAAACAAACTCGTGCAATTTGTAAAGAGTGCTAAAGTTAAAGTGTTTTAAAATAAATAGTGCAATTGGCAAACGGATTACCTTTCTATATATTATCTATATATATATATTATATATATATCGACAGTTATGGCTGTATCGGCACTGAATATGACACCTTATTATGCTGGATATCCCTTTCAAGGTAAGCTCCTCTATTACCAATTACCACAATTACGACTACAAAACGACAAGAAACAAAAAAACAGAAAAATAAGAAATACAAAAAATATGCACAATCATCATATGGGGCAGTACTTTCCAAGCCCAGAGAGAGAGAGATCATTACCCCAACTACAACAGCAGGAGCAGCAGCAGCAACAACAACAACAACAACAGCAACAATCATGATCAGCTTTTTGACTTATTGATTGTGATCAGAGCCCAGGCAACATTCTTTCCAGTCAGCAGCAGTCAGCCTTAGCAGACTTTGCAGACTTTTTGGCGCGTTCTTCCAGTCTTCCAATCTTCCCGTCTTCCAGTCTGGCATTTCTTGTCTGTTGCTTGTTGCGGCTCTGGGCTTTGATCTTGAATCAGCGTCTGCTGTTGTATGCCTCACGTAGCACCAACGTCAGCGCCCCAAAACGTTGAAGCTTTGCCTCGTTTTTATTTCTTCTGTTTTCTTCTTTTTTTTTGGTAGTAACGATATTAGCTGGCACAGCTGGACGTCTGTCTGTTTGTTTGTCTGACGATCTGTCTCTGTGTCTGGCTTATGGATTATTAGTTTGATTTGATTGCATGGGCTGCGCAGCTGCAACAGTGATCGGCATTTTCCATGCAACACAAAAATGAGAAGAAATATAAAAAACGATGCGAATTATTCAACAGTTTTTCTTTACTTGTTTTTCTTAACATTTTTGGGTTTTGACCCACGCAATTTGGCAATTTGCGCTTTGTTATGTTCAACACACAAAAATAGCAAACGAATTGTTTTTGAGAGCAATTCAAAACTAGAAAACAATAGCTGCAAATAAATCCTGGCAGCTTAAAATGTTCATAATTGGATTACTTACTGACGCTCAATCGAGCACCAGGCAAAGGGAACAAAAGTTAATTGAAGATCACTCGAGAAAACATATTCAAAATTGAACCTACAAAGATTTGACTGACAGCATTTTCAAAACCTTACTCAAAAATGTATAACTATTTTTGCAAAAGATCACTTGAGTTAATCACATTATTCTCATTTGCATTCCACAAAAGTTAATTGAAGATTCCTTTAAAAAAAAGACTTGAACTGAAAACCCTACTTAAAAAATGTACAACTATTTTTGGTAAAAAACACTTGAACTAATCACATTATTTTCACATTATTTCATTGTCATCTTGTAGGACAGGGACGCGTCAATCAGCTCGGTGGCGTCTTCATCAATGGTCGCCCCTTGCCCAATCACATCCGTCGCCAGATTGTGGAGATGGCCGCCGCAGGAGTTCGTCCTTGCGTCATCTCGCGGCAGTTGAGGGTTTCACATGGCTGTGTATCCAAGATCCTGAATCGCTTCCAGGAGACAGGTTCGATTCGACCGGGTGTAATTGGTGGCAGCAAGCCACGCGTTGCCACGCCCGATATTGAGGCACGCATCGAGGAGCTGAAGCAATCACAGCCCGGCATCTTCAGCTATGAGATCCGCGCCAAGCTGATCGAGGCGGGCATCTGCGATAAACAGAATGCTCCATCGGTTAGCTCCATCTCGCGCCTGTTGCGCACCACTTCCGGCTCTGGCTGCGGATCCGGTTCGGGCTCGCACAGCATCGATGGCATCTTGGGCGGCGGCAGTGGCTCCTGCTCCGCGGGCAGCGAGGATGAGAGCGAAGATGACACAGAGCCCAGTGTGCAGCTGAAGCGTAAACAGCGTCGCTCGAGGACAACCTTTTCCAATGATCAGATCGATGCTTTGGAACGTATCTTTGCACGCACTCAATACCCGGACGTCTACACCAGGGAGGAGCTCGCCCAGAGCACCGGTCTGACAGAGGCACGTGTCCAGGTTTGGTTCTCCAATCGTCGTGCTCGTCTCCGCAAACAGCTCAACACGCAGCAGATGCCGGGCAGCTTCCCCACCAGCAACAGCAGCAGCAACGGCTCCTCCACAGCTGCCGCCTATGGATCCACCAGCTTGGGAATGGGTCTCTATGCCGGCCAATCCTGGCCAGCCACGGCGCACTATGAGACACAGGCTGGTTATGGTGGCTCGCTGGCCTCAATGTCACCGGCCAGCAGCACCAGTGGCAGCTCATCTGCTGCCCACAGTCCCACAGTGGACAACCAGACCCTCTCCCACTCCCACTCCCTCTCCCACACCCACTCTCAATCCCAGTCGCAGACTCATCAACAGCAGCAGGCACAAATCTCGAGCAGCAACTTTATGAGCAGTGCTTATTCGGCATCCTCGGCTGCAGCTGCTGCAGCTGCCTACTCCATGCCGACGCCAACAGTTGCCGCCAGTTCGGCGGAGCAGCTGCGCTCCCAGTTTGCCACAGCAGCTGCCTCCGGTTCGCACCATCATCATCATCCTTCGTCCTGGGACAGCTACAATTTTGCCGGCTCCTTCTTCCCCAGCAACAACCACATGGGCAGCTACCATCAGGCCGAGCCGACCAAGAACTCCATGGTTCCCAATCCTGCTGCTGCCTACCCCTACTTTGGTTTTTAAATCCATCATCCAACTCCGATCTTGCCCAGCACCTGCACCTGCTCCAGTTCTAAGTTCTAAGTTCTTTCCATTGTAGCTGGTTCTATTATTCTTCTTCTTCTCTTTTATCTTTTATCTTTTATCTTTATCTGCAGTGCCTGTTTTATTTTTAAATAATCAGTTAATATAAAAAAGAGTTTTTTTCGTTAAGATCCGAAGACTGTTTAAATTGTTTAGTTTAAATGTAATGCTAAGAATTTTTATTAGAATTTAAGTGATTTAAATAACATATGAAAATAAATGAAAAAAATTAATAAATATTGAATACAAAATTATCTGGTTTTTTTAATTTTTAGTTGGGTTCTTTAAATCGATTCTTTATTAAATTCATTTAAACAAATTATCGAAACAAATAAAAAAATTGAGTTGCTTCAAATTCTTCTAAGAAAATCTACATTTAATATTACAATCATTATTCGAATATTATGTGAACAAATTCCATGAAATTTTTAATGATAAAAACCTTTAGTTAAATATATAAATTCCTAATGGTATATCAAATTATTGTTATAGAAGATTATTTTTGCATATTTTAGACTATTCAAATCTGCTGAAAGATGGTTATATTTCACATCATGTGAGTACTTGAAGAGTTTAAAGAGAGATCTTAGAGAGAGAGCTTAAGAAAAAAAATTGTTGAACAACTTTTAAAAATTGTCAAGTACAGACATTTAAGAATACATTTCAAGTACTTTATATTTTCTATTATTGATTTTATCCATCTTGTGGATTATTATAGAAAATGTTCTTAGCTGTTCCTAAATATGTCTAAGTCTGTCATCTCATTTGAGCCTGTCTGTCTCTGGATACAATATATTTATTTCGGAACACAATGCGGACATACACGATTACATTAAGGACGTTTGCGAATGTGCCGCAAAAAGGACAAACGTTGATCAGGACCACACAGGTTAAATTGTGGACATGTCCAAGGAGCCACCACAACAGGTTCAAGCCCCGATCAGCTAATCCAACAAAATCATACACAGATTGTCCCCTAAACTGACAGTGCAACAATAAAGGACTCAATGTACGTGTGTGTGTGTCTGTGTGTGTGTGTGTCTATGTGTGTGTGTGGTTTCCCATTGCTCGACTGGATGAGGGCACATAAACAAGAGCTGACAATTAAACAATTAGAGACAAACAGCGACTCGATAATACGAAAATAATTTACAATATTTCCGAATGTTTGCCAGAGAACAAAAAATTGGAAGAAGACAGCCGACAAAATAGAGCAATTGACAAAGGAAGAGAAGGAAGAGGAAGAGATGAGCAAAATATGAGGCGACCACCAACGTGAGTGCGGGTTCCTTTCAAGAAGCCGCCTCCTACTGCCAATATGCCAAGATGAGAGGCCCGAGCCGATCTATGAGCAAAAAACACAAAACGGGGGAGTGGACAAAGCCATTGACAAAACGCCAGGCAAGTAGGAGGGGAGGGAGGTAGAGGCAGAATAGTCCCTAGTAGTAAATTCTGTTAGACACTCAGAAAAAACATTTAAGAAAGTTAGTTTCCAAAATTGAGATTCTAAAAGACAAGTTTTGCATTTGTATTACCTTTTTTTTATTACTTGTATTATTAACAAACATTATTTTTTTAATATTTCACACATATACATTTTACATAATCTATAAATTTATATAGCTTCATTTGAATTTTCTTCGTATCAAGCTTTGCATTCTAATTTTTAAGAAAATATTTTCCTCTACTAAAATTTTTTTTTCCTCTATTAAATTATAAAAAAAAACTTTATAAAATTTGGGACAATTTTTTAAAAATGAGATTTTTTTTGAGTGTATTAGTAGCTGCTGCACTAGTCTAGTTATGACATTCTTGGGTGGCTGCTACTCGTCTCCCTCTCTCTCTCTGTCGCTGTTGTCTTTTCTCTCTCTCTCTCTAGTGGTACCCTCAATTATGCTTGCTCAGTGGGCGTCGCACTTACCACCTAGAATGAATACATATTCCACTGATGCAGCATCGGCGAGTATCTAAATGAAAACATCAATTAGTTCATATCGCTTGGGTCCTCGTTGTCTGCCTGCCCTGGGCCAGGGCAGGTCCTTGGCACAGGACGATGCTGGACAACGACGACGACGACAGGTTCGCTCTTGCTACAAGGGTGATAATGTGTGTCAACTGTGACGATCATAATGGATCGCTGCCCCGGGGTGCCACACAGCAGCGCAGCGCAGAGGACACTTGGTGCATACAGTAGCCATGCGGCTGCATCTTTGACTCGTCCTGGGCCACCAACCTTGATATTTTTATACAAATTAAATTTGTGTGGCAAGTTGAGAGCAGCAGCGTCTCCTTCTTCCCTCTGCTGCGGCACTCTTAAACACAACTGTTGAAAGCCACTGCCGACCTTTGAGCGATCTTTGATTTATGCGTTTTTGATAGCTCGTCCCAAGATCGACTGACAACGCAGACAGTAGCATGCGAATTTCATTTCTATATATATATTCATATATATATATATATATATATATTTTTTTTTTTTTTTTCTGTGTTGAGCAAACTTCCTGTGTGGGCCAGTGAATTGGTGTTCCACTCTCGGGTGTCCGGTAGCTGGCGGCAATATGTAGACGCTTTGTCTCCCATTGCCACATTTTGATTGATGATCAACATATAATTTTTTTCTTCTCGTTTTTGCCATGATCAACGAGGTGTATTTGTTGTTTTTGTTGGCGAAGGCGTTCCTAATGCGAATTGTGATCGGTTTGAGATCAGTGACTAGAACCGCAAATGTGGGAAACACTTTTGCAACGCGACTATTAAACAAGTTAAGCTGAAGATAAACTAAACCTGAGCTTGGATGAATATACAACAATTCTTTAAGTTAATCATTAATATATCTGCATATATTTTATATCAATTGAAGAGTTTTATCTTTTATATGCTAGTTGAGAGACTACATACGAGAACTTCAAATCGACTCTTCTGTTCTGATCACGAATATATATACCTTATGAGGTAAAAGTTGCTTCCTTTCACTTGTTACACAAATTTGCTGAAATCCATTATAATTTGTTCTCCATTTGAAATGGTTTCAGACTATATAAAAACAAAAAAGAATTTTAAATAAATTTTTCTCTGCTTTCTGCTTTGTTGGTATAGTTTTTTACACTGATAGATTCTGCAAGACACTCGCCTCCTGTTGGGGCACCTGCTTGCAACTAAATTGCATGTGTCCAATTTGAAGTGCAACCGTTAATTGCCGCCAATGTGGAAGCCGATCCGCAGCCAAGTAAATAAACACGCATGGGGGCAATATGACAGGCACGGACAATTTACAAGTGCCTGATGATGAACTGATGAAATTTTCCGCTAATTTTTCACGTACTCATTCGCTCAATTCAACCGCACGCCAAAAAAAAAAATACAAAAACAAACAAGACAACATGAAAACAAAACCAAAAAAAACACATATAAATTTATCATATATTCATTATAAATTATTTACGTTTATTAAATAGCGCAACCAAAAAAAAAACAATACAAAATTGAAGGTGCGAGTGAGATGAATGATTAGAGATAAAATATATGCAGTCATATGTTTTTTTTTTGGGCTCGGGCGAGCGTTGATAAAACATCAAAACCAATCTGATAAGGAACGCTTTAAATTCCGTTACGTAACGCAAATTTAGAGCGTAACAATTTGCCAAAGAGAGACAGCAATAATAGCCAGGTTCACACCGTTGTATTTGCTTGTTGTTGTTGTTGTCTCCCCGATGACTGCTCTCTTTTCGGGGTTGCCTTTTATTTTTATTTTTTTTTTTGTTATTTGTTGTGTTGTTGCCGCTTCCTCTGCTTTAGTCGCCGAAATCAGCCAAAGGCGATTTACGCATGAATTTTGATCGATTCGCGTTGAAAATTTGATAAACTCGTCATCTGTTTGTGTTTTCAGTTTTCTGTTTGTGTTGGTGTTTGTCTTGTGAGCTTTTGGGTAGAGCCTGCAGCAAAGAACTCGCCCTTTTTCGCGGGACTGTCCGGAAGATGCTTTCCAACAGGTGGTCCAAATTGACTGAGTATTGTCAGCATAAATTGAGCTTAGCTTGGGAGTTTAACTTGCAAATATATCTCTTTTTAATCTACATTTCTTATAAATATTGCTGTAAATTCGTTGACTACATATTCAAAATCAGAAACCAATAAGTAAAGTTGAAAGTGTCAGCCTTACGAAGTGGTCCAAGTTGACTAAATACTGTGAAAATAAATTGTTAGCATACTGAATTAACTTGTATTTAAAAACTTTAAAGTTATAAATTAAATTGCAAAAAAAAAAATATATAACTCATATTGTTCGCTGAAATGATATATTTACTTAAACAATTCTTAAAAATTCTCAAAATTCATCATCAGAGCTTTGCTCAGTAAGCGTTATTTGGCATTTAGAGTAGGCAGAAGACCAGAATTGAGTTGAGCTGGCTATTTATAACCGCGCTGAGAGTTGCTTATCATAATTTTGGCTTTGCAATGTCTTTATACGAGTGCCTTGAAGAACCGGGCCTTAACGATCGGTTGTGGCGCGTTTCACCCTGCGGCGAGCTGGTGTACCAGTGAGTCTGTGGCAGCAATGCAGCGATGACGTAGTAGTAGTAGTTGTAGTTGCAACTTGCAGCCAAAGTGCACTCGTAGCATTATAATTCAATAAGCGAACCCTGCAAAAGCCAAATGAACAACTCAACTAAGGGCTCTGTGATGGTGATGTGCAGCTGTGGTAGAAAGTAGCAGCCAACTTGTCTGCCGCAGCAGATTGTGGCAACATTGTTGCTGCAGTTGCTGTTATTGTTGTTGTTGTTGTGGCCAATTGCAGAAATCATCAAAGTGGCAACATGTAATTTGATCGCCGCTGATGGTGGCACAACCGTCGGCGAACTGCTTTGAGCTACGATCAGCCATCTCCTCCGATCAGCGATCGGCGATCGCCAGTTTTAAGCGAGCGGAAAATCTGCCAAGCGAGGAAGGGTCCTCTTCTAAAAATGTGATTACGATATTCTTTTATTGCGGCAATGATCGTACTTTGATTATTGATTAAAGCCTATTTTTTGGGGGGGGCACAGATGCACTCAGAAAAATTCTACAAATAAAATCTTGACAATTGCCAGATTTGCTCACCTTATTAATAAAGTTGCCTCTTGATAAATGCAGTATTTTTAGTGCTGAATTTAGAGATATATAAAATATAAATGTTTTTGTTTATTCTGTTATTTATCAGTAGGATTAATCTTGCTATAGAGTCCATATAAAATTAACAAAACGCAACTTTGATTTGTAGAAATGTATTTTCCCTTATCTAGATATGTTGTATATAGTCTAGAAAAACTTTCTTGCTTTCAGAACGATTTTCCAAATTTGGTTTCCGAGTGTAGAACGATGGATGCGATCGCTGTTGGATGCCTGATGAAATTGCTTGATCAGGTTGCACAAATTGAATGTTATTTTGCAAAATGCGCACACGTAGCTAGCCGTGCAATATGCGATCACCAAAGTGGACTTTTCCAGATGTAGAAGTGATCTCTAGAGAAAGAGAGAGAGAGAGAGAGAGAGGGAAAAGGACTGTTGACTGTTGTAGACTAGCTGACTGGTAGATAACTGCTCTGTGGATTGGCATAGCGCGCGAAGATTCTTTGATCATTTTACGCTCATTTGTCGGCACACACAAACTAACTAACACACACACACACACACACACACACACACACACACACACATATATACACACTCTCGAGACTGACACCGCGCTGATCTTTAGCATATTTTACGCTCAACTTGTGATCAAACCGTAACTTTGGTGTCGTACCTGCTCCAAGTTTCGCAAACTCCAACTTCAGCTTGGACTCCAACTCCAACTCCAAGTCCAACTCCAACTCCAACAGTGACTGCATCTCGGGATGACTCATGGCCCATTTGGCTGTACCATCCATCAGGGTAACTAGCCGCTGTGATATATTTGCATATGGCTTGGGAAAGTCGTCGAGTTGTTGGCCAACTTGTTGTTGGCCGCTTGCTCTTTGCCTTTGCCATTTTCTGTACATTATTATTGTTATTATTTATTTTTTTTTTTGCTTTGGCTTACATTTTATTTTATTTTTTATTGTTATTCGTTTGCCAGTTAAATTTGTGTGATTTTTCTTTTTTCACTCGCACAGCTTTTGTGGCAGCCGCTTTGATCTTTTGCCGCCACAACACATCTGACATTGTAATTGCAAGTCGTATTGTACAGTGTTCACTCCGTGTACAGTACGGCCTAGCTGTGCTTTTTTTTGTTTTATTTTCTATGCTTCTTTTGTTATTATGTCAATTGTTTGTAATTTCGATCATTCGATTTGAAGGCTTTTTATCATTGCTTGCGATCCCATTGGTTGCACTCTATACAAATCTAATTTGTAAGAGATTCTCACATTGCCAACACTTTTTTTATTGATGTCGATAATAAATGCCAAAATAAATTTCCTAAAAATAAGTCAGACATACTTGAATTGTTTGCACTTATTTTTAGATACTGTATTGAATTTTTTTGTATTACTAATTTTTGCTGCAACAGTTTTGCTGATATTAGCTTAATAATACTTTGAGCAATAAGAGAAATCAAATTGATAATTTTAAGTCGATTTAAGGTTGTGTATTTAAGCTCATTTTTACATTTTTAATAAAAATGATTCAAGTCGAGCTTTTATTGATTGCTCTTAATTTGAGATACTGGTTTGAATTCTTCTATATGACTATTTCTCACTGAAACTTATGATTAGCTTAAAGATATAACTATGGATTCTAAATCAATAAACTGTCAACCAAAAATGATTTTAGTTCTTTTTAATCAACATTGAAAATGGCACACATCATTAGCCATCAGACATTTAGTTTGCACTCTCCCCCAATTGTTAAATTTCGGCAACAATACAATTTCTAAATGGGAAAAAAGCAGACTGCCAAAAAACAAATGTCTGTGAACTATAGGAAAAACTAGTTTCCACGGCATACAAATTATCAGAAAAAGAGAGAGAAATATGGAGAAAGAGAGAGAAAGAGATTTCTAGTACAAACAACCCAATCATTTAAATGAATTATATTTCGCGGCATTGAAAGCGATTCCCAGCTGAGGGAAGGCGGAAGAGGAACAGAAACCAAGGGAAGCGGAAATATGTGTGCAGTGGAAGCAGAGGCAAGAAATCTGGGCAAACAGCGGCTAACAGGACTCAGGACAACCACCAAAATGCTGCTGCTCCTGCTTCTCCTGCTGCTGATGATGACGATGCTGATGAGGGCTATGGCTGTGGATATAGTCAAAGTCGATGTCGATGTCGATGTCGATGTCGACGTTGATAGGCGAGCAAATTGGCGTGAAGCGTGCAGAAATCGTGGCTGCAAAGGTTCTCTTTCTCCATTCAGCTTCTCTTTTTGCTCGCTGCCATTATTTTTCAACATATCCAAAATGAAACATTTTTGACACTTTTCTTTTTTTTTTTGTGTTTTTGTTTCTGACTTGGTGCAGCTGCCTCTGACTTCTTTCCCTCTCTTTCTATCTGAATGGAGGAAGCTGGCGAGGCTCAGGGGCGTCCTTTCCTCCTCGCCGTGCTGCGTGTGGCAGTGTGGCAGAGGGGTGGTGCAGCAGTAGAGTAGTGGGCATGTGGCAAGGGGACAGGGAACAGGGGGGTCAGCTTGCAGCTTGCTTAGCGAAAGATGGATTATTTTTACGCTTATTTTGATGTGCTCGGTGGATGTTTGCTTTGGGCACTTATAAACGCTTGGTGTGACCGAGAACTCCTGACTCCTGTCTCCTGCCACAACGGTGGTTGCATTGCAGCCCTTTTTTTTCTGGGCAGCCATTATGAATTGCCAGCCCTGACTTTAAAGCTATGCCAAAAAAAAAAAAGGTATTTGAGATTTGGCAGCCATTGCGACATTGATGAGACATGCCAAATGAGATTTACCAATTCAAATTTATGTTGCAAATGAAGACAACACAACTCGACAATTTATTAAAATTGCTTAGTGGTTTATGCTGAAAGAGAATTTTATATGTGTTATTTCTGTGACTTGTACAATTATAGAAGTTTTCTAGACTCCAAAATTTGCAGTAAAGAAAAAATTCTTTTATTATGAGTAGAAAACAATATAATTGAAATCGTATCTTCATATGTTAACAAAGAATTTACTTTATTTACCAAAACTATATTTTCTTATGTTTAAAACTAATGATTTTTAACTATATAAATCTCAAGTTTTGTATTTCTTAGCTGTAAAGAATTTATTAACTATGAATTATTTTAAGAAGAAAACTCAGTCAAATATTTCAATTTTTCATTTATTTTTTATTATATAGATTTATAAAAGAGTTAACACTAAAAGTAATTTTTATATCATACTACAAAATTTACTTGCTTCACAAAAACCAAATTTACATTCAGCATTCATTTTCTGTTTTCACATTATTTACAAAGTCAATTTTAATAATTTCTTTTCGTTCCGTTAAGATCTCCTTTTATACAATCAATAAAATTAATCTAGACTTTTATATTTACAATTTTCCATGTTATGCATTTTCTTCAGCTCGTCGAACTTGTTCCCAAATGAGTTGTGACAAGCTGATCACAAAGTTAATCCATAAATTGTCACACAAAAATCAAGAAATCAACCAAAATATGTTTTTGCCAAAAATTCATAAGCGGTTTTGGCTAAGACAACAACAAGCAAAAAAATTCAGTTGAAATCAATATCCGATTATATAGATCAAACAGATCAAGTCAGGCCAGAAACGGCATGTTGCCAAACGTTGTGTTCTCTGAGCCGCTGGTTCTGGCCAAGCTTAGCCGCTGAGACTTGAGGATAGTAGAAGGGGGGGAGGTGACAACGGGTCAAAGAGGGCGTGGCTGCGTTTTGATACAAATCAAACAGAGCCAAGCAGATTACAATTTATTATTTATGTGAGAAGAAAAGGAGGCTCTAAGTGAGTTCTGGTTGCGCGTGCAGCGGATTATCCTTGCTGCACTTGTTCCCGTTCCCGTTCCCGGTGCCGCAGGATGTGACGGGACAAAACAGGTAGATTGTCAGTAGGAGTCAGTAGCAGCAGCCGACAAAAGTAACAAGTTCAAGAGCAGCAGGTCCACACGATGAACTCATCAGAGATTCAGACACTTATCCGATTTCGACTGCGATTTCTCGACCCGATTCAATTTGGCTTACAGTCTGAGCCAGAGTCTGAAGTCGCTGCTAAGTCGAGTAAACGCCTACGTGGCCCAAAAAGTCATCTCATGTTGAGAGTCAGAGAAAGAAAAGGACGCTGACACAATTTGTGGCACCTTTTTGGGTTAGCAACCTGCTCGTGTCTGATCCTCGTTGATCCTTGCCTGAGCACGCTACAGTTTTGGCAATATTTATTGGGTTTATTGGATTTACACGCTTACCGAGCAGTACGCAATCTTAGATACACATCTCTAGCTTTCTCTCTCTGTCTCTCCCTCTCCCCTCTCTCTCTCTCTCTCTGAGCACCCCCAACTTGACATCCTCGCATCCTGCTTCAGCCTGCTCAGGCGCAGCGAATCCTGAGCTGTTGGTCATGGCGCATTAGTTTTACTTGGTTTACTTAGTTTTGCGATCTATTAACAACTTTGCAGTCGCAATTTTTACCTCATTGTGATTCTTATCTTTATAATCAGCTACGTCTTTCACATATCCGGTTCAGTTAATCTTAACTTAAATACTGTGGCTAATTTTAATGACTTATTTGCTGGTGCTCTTTTTTCAACTCTGTTGCAGCATAGATACATTTTAGAGATTTGGTTAAATCTAAAAGGAATATAATATAGATAGTATATTGGACTTAAAATTATGATCAACTGCTAAAACTTAAGCAGAGATAATCCTCTGATCGTGAACTGTAATCTTAGATCGCATAAAAATTTGGAGTTGCACAAAATTAAAGCAAAACTAGGTGGACAGACAGCTAGTTGGACAGCTGAAAAGTGCTGAAAAGCTTCTAAGATCAAGATCAAAATCACACTCGCATTGGGAGTGATCGTGGATCAGAGATCAGAGCGGAGCAGCTGAAGCTTTTTCTATATTGCCGTTAGATATTGCTTTGTAGTTGAGCCGACAAATGAGAGCCAATACTCGCCCCGTTTAATATTCATATCAGCAGGCAATCGACAT
This sequence comes from Drosophila longiperda, assembly GCA_035042125.1. Lineage (NCBI taxonomy): Eukaryota > Metazoa > Arthropoda > Insecta > Diptera > Drosophilidae > Drosophila > Drosophila longiperda. The sequence continues at coordinate 439,886 of JAWNLV010000107.1, forward strand.
GATCAACTCAACATCAACATACAACAACAACAACAACAACACTTTATGCCCCCAGGCGACTTGCAACTGGCAACTGGCAACTGGCCTATGAATCACTTACTTGCAACAAGGCAGCTATCCGATGAAAGAGATGAAAATTTTAGCAGCCTACTCACACTTGAAAATAGCGTCTTTCTTCTGTTGCTTTTGCAACTGATGGATGGATGTTGCACTTGCCCCCCTCGAGGCAAGCACAGGCAGCTTCAGTTAAAGACACAGCTTCAGCTCCAGCTCCAGCTGTCCATGCAAATTGAGGCGTTGAGCTCGTGCGACTGTAAACTATGCAGATGTCTGATTAGCGTTGTTGATACCACCTTCTCTCCCCCTACCTCTTCGCCCACCAATCCCACACTCTGCGCCTCACAACACACATGCTTCACATGCAACCAAAATGAATTCAAATAGCTTTCAGCTTTAAATCCCAATCGATTTTCGCAACTCAAGAAAAAAAATATCACCCAAAAAAGTGGTGAAAAGTGAAAAGTAGAGAAAATACACTCAGATGAAAATTATTTGAATTTTTCTCATTCGTACACTTGCTTTTCTTTCGTACTTTTTTCTAAAAACTAGAAAACTTTAACATTTTTTAACAGATTTTTATTGTAAAGAAAAAATTCAATTTTTTTTAGTTTTTACTTTGATATATATTCTGATTTCAAGGGGATTTTTCCTGAGTGTACAAAATACCAATTGCACTTTCAGCTTTTTGTGCAGCTGAAGGGCAGAACAAGATAGCAGCACAGATACAAGCCAAAGGCCAAAACAGGACTATTGCAGTTGGGTGTGGAGGAGGTGATGGGTGGGATGGTGTGGGGTGGGGTTTTCAGGACTGGGTGGCGTTATTACAGCGATGTGGAAATGTGCCCGTCATCGGTCTTAATTGAAGATATATGTCTTTTTCTCTATGGGTTTTGCCATTGCTGTTGCTTTTCACATTTCAGTGAAAGCAGGCAAGGATATTTAACAGGATAGAAAGAGAGGCAACACAAGTTTGTGCAGCCGAGTGTCTTTGTGAACGGGGGGCAAAGGGGAGAAGTGGCAAAAGGGCAAAATGCGTTGCCTCGATGTCAGCCATTAATTAGTGACATAAACTTGTCTTTCGAGCCAAAGCAACAAATTGAGTAGTTCAACAAAAGTTAGTTGAAATAAAAATAGCTTAACATAAAATCTTTTGACTTCTAAACTTGCGTCGAATGTCATTTCAAGTTGAACAAAGATCAAGGGAATATTTATTATTAATATATAATTATGGCATATATATATACCTAGAGGAATTGTAATTTAAACTGGTTGAAATGTGTTTAAGTTTTGACTACATACAAGGTTTTTATTCCCTTAAAAGAGATGTTTACGTCCCCACAAAATATATATATTCCCGATCAACTTACTGAATAAGTCAATCAGACACCGGTCAAATATATCATAAAGGTTTTCTATTCAGGTTCTGAATGGACAAGTTATTTGTCTATTAAGTTATCTTAGCCACATTTTTATGTATTTTATCCAGTTCCTAAAATTTTGTAAATATAGCTATTGTAGGACAAATAAATTGTCAGCAATTTTAATTGTAAAAAAAAAATTAAAAACAAACTTTTCTTACAAAAAATGATTAAATTTGGTATTAAATGTTACATTCCGATAAGCCAATTCTTGTGCTCAATTCTCTCTCTTTTTTTTTCTCCCTCTCTCTCTCTGTCTCTCACACTCTCTCGCTCTCTGTTGAAATAGTACGAGCCAAGCCCACGTGCGCACGGAATAGATCATTTGTGAGTGCTAGCGAGACAGCACTAGATGAGAGTGTAAACGAGAGGGAAGATGGAAACACGCACGTTAACAATGGTCACAGAATGGTGACAGAAACACACCCAGATGAGATTTCGAGTTCGAGTTTGAGTCCAAAGTCTGAATATGCCGCATAGATGACAAGTCGGCGCAACGAATCGCCATTTTGCGCTGTCCTTTGGTCCTTCGGCTGGTCCTTTAGACGATCATCCTGTCACGCGTTCTGAATCGGTTTCCTTATTATTCATTTTTTGTGGGCTGTTTGCTATTTGCACAAACACATTTTAAAGCCCAAAACGCAGTGAGGCCAAAATAAATGACAGTAAATCAAATAAAAGACGCAAATCTCGCCCAAATGACACTTAAATGTATCGCTTTCTCTTTCGCTCACTCTCATTCTGTCTCTGTCTCTTTTTGGTTGCATTGATTGGATTTAACTTCACACATCTTGCAGCGGGTGTTTATTTCTGGCTTACGAACTGAGCACAATTTTATTGTTTGCCACAAATTAGTTACGATTGGCAACTTGCAGCAGGATCACAGCAGCGGCAGATCCTGGCGAGGAGCATATGCTGCTCCCTCATCAATAGCTGCAATGATTGCCACTGCCAGTTGTCCATTTACAGCAGATTAGCGACGGCTTCGAGTCCGCATCGGAGTCACAGCTGCCGATCGTGCAATTTGTTGCGCCTTTGCCAGCAATTGCCTCCTACTTGCCACAATGCCACAATGCCACATTGGCACGGCGCATTGTTTTTGTCGCGCTACTCATTATTGATGGGCTGCAACGCTAACCAGACACAATTTGGGGTTGCACACTCCCAAACATCGATGATGAGGATCCCTCGGATCTGTGGAAACGGTTCTTATAAAATTTTAATTAAGGGTTGCAATTTCTGTGATGCATAAAGAAAAGTGGCAACGAAGTAGAAGAGTTTTATTTATTTAATGTCAACTAAAGAAAGTAAAAATTGATATAACATTTAATTGAAATTAAACAACAAAAAAACCAAATGCAATATTAATAAATATTTTTAAATACCAAAAATATAATAATTAAATATAAATTCTGATTTGCTAAGAACTGTTTTCTGCCTTACATTAACAATATAAATATTATAGAATATTCAAATAATAATAATACAAATTCTAAATTCTATTTATTAACCAATTAAAAATGCCGTTAGTCGTCTCTTTAGACTGAATAACTAACTGTCCATTGTTGGGCAATGATTTAGTACTTATGACATAAAAGACGTCTCAGTCTGAGTTACATGTTGATTTGTAAATCATTTTTATTTATTTTCTTATTTTTGTTTTATTATGCACAGGTCGGCGAGGCGAGCTACAAGCTACAAGTTGCAAGTTGCAAGTTGCAAGCTTCGAGCGCACTTCCTACAATATAATCATTTTATCTTGAATGTGCCCTGCAACGCCCACTGCGGACACGCCCCCTCCTGCCAGGGTCGCAAGCATGAAGAGTGAGAGCAGGGATTGAGCAGACGGAGCCGGAATAGAGCTCGTGGCGCGAGGAGCAGGAGGTGTGGAGAGAAGACGATGCTTTTGCAATCGAGTAAAAATTGTACGTGCTGTCATCGATCGCGATCGTGGGATACGCGCACAAAGTGTAGACCCCGAAGAGGAGAGGACCCCAGCTCGGCTCCATCACCTGAGCTGCAGCAGTTGGTCCAAGCCCTCAGCCAGGCCAGCCCAGGCCAAGCCAAGCCAAGCCGAGAGTCTCTCCTGGCTACATGGCTAATGTGATTACAGACTTTAAGTTTATAAACATGGGCCAGGCCAGTGCCTGGCTGCTGCTGCTGCTGCTGCCTACTGGCAACCCATACATACACATACATATACAGATCTATATATATGTATATATATTCACATACAGTTTCAGTGTCAGCTTCAGTTTCTTAGCCCTCCTGTTGCGTTGCAATTACGGCGCGTGCAGCGACCCTCGATCCCTCAATATGCCCCATACTGCCTGCCACTCTTCCCCCTCCCACCTTGCTCCTCTTTGCTAGCCCCCTGCTCCCTTCACCCTGCTGTACACCGATCTGTGCCTGATGAATTCTTATTAGCTGGCTTTGGCTGCTGCGCAGTTAGGAGCGGCAAACTTCAACCGTTGCGCTTCCTCATAACTTTTGCTCTATTTTTTTTTTTCTTGACTTTTGGCCGAGAGTCTCGGGATCTCCCTTGAGCTGTCGAATACTGTCTGAGCCGCAGCATTGCGGATTTGTCGGATAAGGCCGCTTCTGCCTGCTGCCTGCTGGCTGCTTGCTGCTTGCTGCCTCAATGTCTGCCCCTGAAAATGGACAACAACAACAAGCACAGGAACCAGCTCGACTCTTTGCCTGGAGCAGCGTGTTGTCAGCGAGGCACGCGCAAATCCCTAATGGAATTCAGGCCGAGTTCATCATATGAGCCACCGAGAGTGAGGTAGAGAAAAAGGCAGAGAGAAAGAGAGAGAGAAAGAGAGAGAGAGACAATAACAGAGAGATGAAGGTGAGGCAATGCCCTTGCCCATATCTCACTTTGTGCGCTGAGTGAATCATTAAAAAAAACCTCATTCTGGACCAAAGGAAGAAATCATTAAATAGCTAGAAACAATATAAAATATTTAATCATTTGACAGTTCTAATTTTAATTGGTTAAATGCCATTAAAATCGCTAGAAATAATTGGTTAGATCATTGCTTGACAAATTAAAAAAAAAAACTGCGGATATAAAAAGCAGATGTGAACCTACTCTAATAGATTTTGAGTGTACAACTATTTTTAAGCTCACTACAAAATATCAATCGATTAAAATTATAATTAATTTGAATAGGTAGACTTAGTTATAGTGGTTGCGTGGTCTGATAAGGCATAGGCAACATATAACCGATATATAAAATATAATTAATAATTAATGCAGAACGTACGTAAAACCATTAAACACACACTATTAAAAAAAAATAGCATAAATATTTTGTATATTAAAAAACAAACGTATTTTTCCTTTATTGAGCGGGAATTATGGTCATCTAAATTGGTTTAATTACAGGCTGCTGCTATAGCAAGTACACAGAACCAAGTGACCCAAGTTTGGTTGTGTTATTGGCTACTTACCGGAAAACAAAAAATTTACTGCATACTTTGAAGGGCAAATCAAGCAACTGTTTGGATTTCAACTATGACCAATTTTCTGTTCTAAGAAAACTACCGTTTCTCAAATCTTTGAGAGACTTTCTTCCTTTAGCTTTCTTGGAACCGGCAGGCCAATCCACTTAGTGTGGGCAGCTGAGTAAACTCATTATTTTTCATTCTTTACACATCTGAATTTGGTTGTTTTAAATTTAATAATTATTTATTTCGGGACACGTGATTAATATTACATGGATAAGAAGATTACATTTAATACACTAAATATAGATACTTTATTCAAATCTACATAAGCGTTGCCCACTCAAATGGGGAGCAGTTCAGTCGTGGAGATCGACGCCTTCACCATTTATCTGGATGGTGATGTACTCGTTGCCCCCATCAGCAGCTGCAGAAGATGGTGGTGTCATATAGGCTGATGCAGCACCACGTCTCGGCAAGGATTGCAGGGATATCTCATCGCTCTCGCGCCGCATAAAACGGCGACGAGTGCGCGCAAAGTCAAAGGATTCCCTTTGCCGTTGCCGGGACTGGGCATAGGAGGTGTCCGTTAGCTGCTGCAGTGTGTGAGTGGAGCTGGTGCGTCGCATCTGAATCAGCTCAGGCTGAGGCAGCGCCGATTGCACTGCCGAACCCACCAACGATTGCCGCTGGCGACCACCAAAGCAGCCGGTGGCATAGCGTCCATCCGCGGAGCGAGAACGCCGTTGCCGCATCGAATCTCGAGCACTCAGCAGTTGCTGTGAAACGAAATGAGTAACATGCATAATTATTAAATATATTATCAGAAGATCAGATAATCATTTTTGCTCACCTGCTGCATTTCGTCCTTGCGAAGGCGACGCAATCCTTGCTGCTCTTCGAGCTTGTTGCTCATGTGGGCCATCCAGTCGCGCGCCTGTCGCAGCGACAACGAGCTCTGGGAACGCTCCGGCAGCCGGGCGGGGAAGAGAGCCTCTCGGGCACCCACCACACTGCCGCTATTCAGGACGAAGACACGGGGGAAATCTATCACAAAGTCCCGACTCCGAATGAGATCAGCGAGAGCACTCGCTTGGACTTGAGGCGCTGCAGGTTCCTGTACAATATTGATTGCAGTCTGGGGAAGACTGCTAGAATTGCCTGCAGCCGCCCGATCTGCTTCGTACTCCAGAATGCTCTCCTCGCTGCCAAGAAACTGAAATGAGAAGAGTCTTTAAAGCAGGCGTTCCATGGAGCCAAGTATGAAATTGGTCAATTGGTCAAAATATCCATTTGGTCGAGTTGGAGCTGATCCTTTGGCAAATCTACGATGCATTGGACAAGCGCTGGGGGATGATCTTTTTAGCAGTTTCTACATTGCACAAAACAAAAGCGAAGCATTTTTAAATTCAATTAGTTTATTTTTTCTTAAATATTTGCTTGAGTCCACGTTTTGTTTAAGGTTTTTAGCAAAAACTATATTTAAATTTATACGTATTATATCTGGTAATTATAATCGACAACTAATTAAGGCCGAACATTGGAATCCTTATCTTTGACTGGTTTCAGCGGGCAGTTGAGTTTAACGGATTGTTTTCATGGTTTTTTTTTTTTTTTTACTAAAAAATGCATAACGCAAATAATAAAATAAATGAAAATAAAATAAAATTATTTCCTTCTGTTTTGGCATTGGATCGCAGATATGTTTTCTTAGGTATTAAGCAATTTTTCAGAAATTTCGGAACTCATTCCTAAGCACATTGAATGTATATATATGTATATAGTTCACACCTAGTTTTAATCGATTAATTTATCTTAGTTTTGCTCTTGGATATTTTTGGTATTTAAGTTTCCGCTTGGTGAATCTCAAGCATTTAACACTGCTATTCTAAACATTTATATATTCAAGCCCAACATCCATGTTGCCAGTTTTGTCAAAAACACAAAAAAACACACACTTACGTACAATATCGATATTGTATATCTCAAATTCTGGAATTATCATTTAATGACAATTTGCGATGCGCTTAAGAAAAAATCATTTATCGAAAAATTGAGAGAAAAATTAAAATAAATAATAATAACTAGCTGTAGATTTATTTAGAAATTAAACAACTAAAGCTAAAAGCAAATACTTTGGCACCTTCGACATTATTTTGTGTGTGTGTGTGTGTGTTTGGATTGGTGTGTGTGTGTGTGTGTGTGTGTGTTGTAGTTGTAGTTGTTGGTTGACTAGCAAAACAGGCGCTGATTTTGCTACGATAATAAGAATAATCATGTTGCATTGAATATTACAGCTGCTGCTACGGATCTACGCGTGTTTTTTTATGATTCATATAATAATACAATACAATACAATATATATTGTTATATTTATGTAGTAATAGTAGTTATTGTAGTACTTTTCCGCAAACTTTTTTCTTCTTTTCTTTTCTTTTCCTTTGTTTTCTTTTGTTTTTATCGACAATTGGTACACTTAAATTTTTAGCTTAATTAACTTATAACTCTGCTTTATTTTCTGTTTTCATTTTTTTCTTGTGCGTGGATCAGTTCAGCGTATACAGACTATTTTTGTATGAGCTGAAAAACAAGCACTAGTTTTACAAATTTAAAAAATTGCAGTTGAAAATAAAAAAGAACAAAAATATTTTTCAATGTTGTTCTGCTTGTTTAACAGCACTGCTTCTTTTGTCGGTATCAGTATTTTAAGTACACTGCTTAGCACAACTTTACAATGCTCAGTACAAGTGACAATGCTTAGCACAACGCACACTGCTTGTTGCCACAAGCAAGCAGAGCGACAGCACACGATTTTTACATGGTAAATGTAGAATGTCGATTTTAAATATATATATAAATACAACTAAATATAAGTATATATAGTTTATAGTAGTAGATATACGAGCATATATGTAACTTATAACTTAGACGTCAGTCACCTGGCGACTGGCAGTGCAAATGACTTGCGGCATTGTCGCCGGTGCCGAATTACGTCGAATACGTTGTTCAGCACCTGAAACACCCTGTTGCTGCAACTGCTGATGATATTGGTACAATTGTTGCTGCTGCTGCTGGTGACAACTATTGCTTGGACTATGATGATGATAGCTTATAGCACTAGGATCAAAACTACTGAAATTGTTGTAATGCTGCTGCTGCTGCAATTGAATGACAATAACAGGCACCTCTTCCGAGGATGAATTTGGAGCACCAGCAGGAGCAGCAGCAGGTGGTGCATCAGCAACTGTTGCATCATCGTGGGGTGGATTAGTGTGCTGTGGACTGGGCGTTTGATAGATTTGGTCACCCACCACATAGCCATAAAATTTGAGAACATCCAGTTTGCACATGGGACAAGTTCGATGCTCAATCAGCCAAGGATCGATGCAATTCTTATGAAATTCGTGCCTAGATTTTAAAATTATCATTATAAATGTACATATATTTATTTATATATTCTCATTGAACTCACTTGCATGGCAGTATGCGAATTATGTCCGTCGGTTTGTAGGACTCAATGCAGATGGCACAGCAATCGCTGTCCAAATCCTTCTCATCGGTCATTTTGCCCGTTTTCGTTGGTATTTTCATAATTGCCTTCTTTGTTACGGAGCAAAGATTGCGCTAAATAATCAATTTATATTTATAAAATAAAGTTGTAATAAACTTAAAAAATTCACTTACAGATTGCTGATCCTTTGCCTGCATATAACGGAATCGCTGCACATAATAAAATATGAGCCAGACGAGCGAAATAGCCATTAGCACTATGAATGATATGGAAACAAAGAGAACGGAGGTTCTGCAAATACGAGAATAACTGTTATTATTATTGTTAGTAAGCTGTAAGTAATATTATTATTATTATTATAATCATCATTACAATTATTATTATTGTTATTAGTGATACAGTCATAATTCTAATAGTAAATTTACAGTCCTTCAGCTAATGTAAAACTTTCACTTAGTTGTTCTACTTTGGTTCAGCTGAAATGCAGTATTTGACAGCGACTGCCCACGAGGGGACGTAGCTCAGTGGTAGAGCGCTCGCTTCGCATGTGAGAAGTCCCGGGTTCAAACCCCGGCGTCTCCAATAGTTACTAAATTATTTTGTTGATAATTCTATTAATTACAAAGGCACAATGATTTTACGAAAAGATTAGCAATTAAATGGTAGGGATATGGATCGAGTACTGATCATCCTTTTGAAGGGCAAAATAAGTACACAAAAATTTTCTTCAAAACTGAAAGCCCTTGACCTACGTAGTGCATTATGCTGCCTGCTGTCAATAGGGGACGTAGCTCAGTGGTAGAGCGCTCGCTTCGCATGTGAGAAGTCCCGGGTTCAAACCCCGGCGTCTCCATCATACGACAAGTACATATTTTTTTCCTTTTTTTTATACATTTTTGTGTTAAAAAAAAACAAAAACAATCTATCCGTTATTGGTCACGCTCTAAGAAAATATTTTTTGAAACTATTTTTTTTGAAAGAACACCAATCAATCAATCAGGGAAAAGTTTTTTTTGGCTCAGCTGTATGTCATGTGAAAGCAAGCCAATTATTTTATACTTCTTCCAAGCAGTAGAAAAGCAGTGTTTTGCCATTCACTAAAGAAGCTTGCCTAATCCCTGGCATAAATAAACCATTTTTCTGAAAGCGCTTTCATGGGGACGTAGCTCAGTGGTAGAGCGCTCGCTTCGCATGTGAGAAGTCCCGGGTTCAAACCCCGGCGTCTCCAGTTCGAAATGAGTTTATCTTTTTTGCATTTACTAATAAATTTTTGGGCACTCACCGATTTAAAGCGCTGATGGGTCGAACGCCCCGCCGACCTTCGATAATAGAAATGGTGACATTATGTCCCTTATCGAGATTGGTGGCCAAATCGAGTCCGATCACCTGATAAGTAATCACGGCGGCAATATTACCTGCAAAGCAGAGAAAATCAATTATGAATAGAAACATTCAATAACGATGGTCTCTCCTCTCACTTACGATTCTTGCCTTTAATCTGCATCTTCTCCAGCTGCATGACCTGCTTATCATTGTAGATGATTACCCCTGCCGCATTATATTGATGCACATGTTTCACCTTATCCTCGAAAGTGCAACGACCGCGACGCACCAACGCTATCCACGAAGTGCCCTTCTCCGGCAACGGGGTGCCGAGTGTGCCTCTTATATACGGCGTACAGGCGAAGTCATCGCTAATATCATCGGCGGTGCTGATGTGAATCAATCGTCCTGTTACATTGAGCACTTTACCCTCGCCGTAACGCGCCTTCTCATCGGGAAATTCTATCTCAACAGGAACATTATCGAGACTGTCGATATACGACCAACTGAGGAAGGCATAATTATACACATCCATCGCGATTCGTTCCTCGCCGATGCCGGCGAAGGAATGCGTTGCATTCGCCGTTCGAAAATAACGCTCCAAATCCTGATTGGCAATGGTCAGGGCTGCCACCAGAGTTGTGGTCGTCGTCGTTGAGATCAAATGAGGCTGGCCACCCAACAGGAGTAGCAGACATGCCAATAGCATTATATCCTTGCAATACATTGTCTCTATTGTCTCTTAACTCTTTACTCTTTTATTCTTCTTCTTCTTCTGTATCGCAGTTGTTTTGCTCTTTCCTTCTATTCTCTTCGAGGGCAGGTCTCTACAAACGTTGCAACATTTGCCAAAGTCGCTTAAATACTGAAACGATAACAAAATAAATACACAAATCGGTGTTAAGAGACCATTTTCCATTTGTTATACTCTGATTTCGAAGTTATGAAGGGTATATTAGTTTTAAGCAATATCCATAAATGTGTCTTCTCCTTTTTCCTTAAAATTGGGCTTCTCTTAGCTACGAGTCGATGAACCCAAATCAATAAAGCCAAATATCATCCACAATTTTAAGGCTCTAGTCGCCGATTGATTAAATCGGAAATGCGCACTTTTTGAGTTAGAGCCATCTAGTTTTCCCGGAAATTGCCCTTAACTATTCTGCCCGTTATCTATATCCTACACTCTCCACGTTCTGTGTCATAATTAGATGGTATTACATATTGGTATCAGAGTATTAAGCAGTCGGCTCCAGCTTTTAAACTTGTTATTTTTTGTTGGTGGTTTTATTAAGAAGTTGAAATTTATGGCTACTGACGTGTAAATGCCTAAGCAGAAAATAGTGTGGGGCCGCTTGCTTTAAGGCTGGGCGATAAACGACCATTAATATACATATTATATATAATATAGTCGATGATTTCCTTAATCTAGCATTTCTGTGTGCTTACTTAATGGCTTGATAAAGCCCTTATCAGAAGTGCTTCGGATTCATTTGCTCGAGTCCACTGCTGATGAAAAACTTATTCATATTTTGGAAATGCGAACACAATCACAATTGAATATTAAAAATATTAGGTATAAACTTATAAGAATATTTCGAAATAATATTAATAATAATGGAAATAATTGAAAACTAATCATAAGACAAAAGAGAAGATCAGCTGCTATTTAAACAAGATATTTTACTAAACAAAAGTTATTAAAATAGGGACGATAATAATAATAGAGCTACAAATAATTCAGGGCAGAGTCTGTGAATACTTCAGAGTATTTTAAAATAATTTGAACAAGTGGATTAACCAAAGGATAAAGAAGAACTGTATCATCTGCAATTCAAGTTTGACATCGGATTTAAAAATGGCATGATAATAACTGACTTATCTAGGCATCAATTTGATTTTATCAATATATTCTCAGATAGCTATATATATTTTTTTCGCTTAGTGCCGATATAAATGTTTTTGGGTCAAGCATAAATCATATGAAAACCAATCCAGTAATTTAAGCAAACGCTTTTTTCCTTAGTGTTTGCTGTCATTTTGGCCATTTTATTGAGCTTAAGCGCCGGGCTGAAGGCCAATGCCAGTGGCAAGCTCAAAGACGTTGCCACATTAATAATTTGCAAACACTCCTTCCGCCCAACACTCGGCCGCATGCAGCCTGCCTGCCTGCTGTGGCAAAGGCAAATGTAATGCATAAAAATATTTTATTTTCAGCTGCCTCGGCCACGAGGCGCGGCGGATTGTGGTTGGAAGGGAGGGGCAGGAGTGCGGAGTGAGGCACGACAGAGTCGTGGGTGTGCGGCTGACACTGAAAAGTCGTCCAGCAAGCTCCAACCAGGCCACCATCAGGCAGTTACCAACGTTGCATCAACTACCAAACTGGAAGCTAAACTTTGAGAAGAGGCGACCAACTTACTGCAACCAGTTCTCCTCGTTTGCAACACACACACAGAATCATCGCTTGGACACCTACTTGTTATACATCTTGTCATCCCAACACCCGTCCCCTCCCCGCACTATTTGTCTGGGGCTAAATAATAAATTAAATTTGAGTTGCATTCAGAGTTGGAAGTCAACTCAAACGAGGAAAAGCCTCAACAACAAAACCCACAAATTGAATACAAAACTTTATTTTGACGCCTATTTATGGCTGCATAACTCAACGTGTGTGTGTGTGTGCAAGTGTGTGTGTGTGTGTGTGTGTGTGCCTCTAACTGGGTGTGTGTTGCTGCGATGAGGGTATTACTCAGCTCATCGCTATAAAGCCACTGTTAAGAAAGCTGTCAAAGGGGATTTTTTTTTAAATATTTTAAGTTAATTTGTAGCTTATAAATAATCTATAAATTATTTATTGTTTATAAATTATATATTTATAATATTATTCATTTCTTAGCTTGAATACAGCTATGGTATTTAAAGTGTTCTAAGGCAAACATGATATTTTCTTTATAATTTGCATAATTTTTTTATCTTTTAATTTAAAATCTAACCTTAACCCCCATTTCCCCCATTTCCCTAAACTCACCTCCCCCAGTTGATCAGAGCTCTTGCCAAAAATGTCTTTTTCAATGTGGTCCGTTGCACATTTTGCATGCTTTGTTGCATTTTATTTCAGCACGAGCTGTTTTTATTGTTGTTGTTGTTGTTGTTTTGGTTGTAGTTGTTGCTGTTGCTGTTTGCAGTTGGTCTTGGCATGTGGCTAACCGGCAGGACAAGGGCAGCGATCGATGAGGGAATACAGCCAAATGGGGACAGAGTTGTGTTGCTGTGCCAGATAAATACGGCAACAACAGCAGCAACAAGAACAACAACAACAGCAACAACAGCAATAAGATGAGCAAACTTTTGACTGTTTAGGATAATGACTCTGAGTCTTTTGTTGTTGTTGTTGTTGCTGCTGCAGAGGCTGTTGCCAAAAGTGTTATGAGTGCATATATACAAATGAGTGTGTGTGTGTGAGTGCGCATGTATATGTGAAAGTGAAAAATGGCAAAAATTGAATTCGGTATTCAATTTTTGTGGCATTTTTATTTATTGGCATGTTTGCCTTCGAGCTCTGTGTGTGTGTGGTATGGTGTGTGTGTGTGTGTGTGTGGGTTGTATTGTGTGTGTGATAAAGTTTATAGAGGGTGTGGCTGCGTCGCATTTCTAGAAGTGAATTCGAAATTGTGTTTTTTTTTCTAGATTCTGATTATTGTGTGCAGCAATTTGGACAGCAGCAAAAAGTTTGATGCATCGTGGAAAACGTTTTGCTGTCACTTTATAAAAAATATTTTAAATGCCAAAAAATGAGTAAATTCAAATTTTAGACTTAATCTAAATAAAGATTCCTTTCTTTTACTCTTGCATTTTTTTTCTCTATGACAGACTTTTAATATTTAATTAATTTATTTGTTTATTTGTTGTTGTGCTGCATTTTTTGTCGTTATGGTTGCTGTTGCATTTGGTTATTGTTATTGTTTATATTTATAAACGATGTTGTTGTTATTAAATTACGTTTCGTGAATTTTTGGCTAATTGCCAGCGCCACGAAGTATTTTTCCCAATCTAAATAAATAAAGCAACTCAATTGTTTTGTTTTTATTCTTTTCTCTGATTTTTTTTTATACATTTTTATTATATGCAAACGAGGAGAGTGCGAAAGGGTATTTTTAGTTTATTTGTTTTGCGTTTTATTCGTTTTTGATCATTTTTGTTGTATATTGTTCAGATCCACAGGTGTATCTAAATTTATACGGGTTATACCCCACTGTTTTCGTACATTTTTAATGATAAAATTGATTGTTTATGGTTTTCAACTAAAATTTAGCATAATCAATTAATGTTATTTACGAAACGATAGAAAGAGTGGCCATAAATGAACAATTTCAGTTGATAAATTGCTAAAATCGGAAATAGATACCATAAAAACTAAAAAAAAAAAATAAACAAGCTACCTTAAAAGCCGTTAAATAAACACACACAACAAAAAATCGCATAGATAAGCCAAAGAGTCATAAATATATTCATACTCATAAGTGCACTCACATAAATATTCGTTTTGTTTTGCGTATCGAAACGTGATTTGCAAAAAACGTGATACGAATATGAAAACAAACATTTTGCCACAGCGAATGTATTTTATTTTATTTTCTGCTTCTTTATATTCGAGTGTTTGTTGTTTGTTGAATAACATTAAAAAAATAATACATAAATATTTAATTTATTTACATTTTGTTCATCTAATGAGCAGAGGAAGCACGCTTCCAATGCCCACCAACACTATGAGAGCCTCAAGTTATGACAATGATATAATAATGATATATGTTCGATTTAAAGAGGGGCACCAAAGGATGCTTGAGGAGGAAGTCACCAAACAGTTGCCCCCCCCCCCCTCTATTAAAATGTGATTAACAAAATTAACAAATAATGCGCCATTTGAAATTCAAGAAGTGTACTTTAGGGCTCTTTGCCATATGGAATGAGTTGGACACTGAATAAGAAAGAGATTCCAGCTTACAATAGAACCGAAGAGCAAGTTTTAAGGCAGTACTTAATTGTGATAATCAATATATTATTAAAGAGATTTATTGAAAAGATGACAAAGTTAATATAAGAATGAAATTGTATTAACTTAGCAAGAGGAATAAATTATTTAACCAACCCACAAACTATTCCTATTTAATTCCAAGCAATTCGACATTATTGAATTATTCAGTAACATTCAAAAGATAAGTTTTTATGATTGCATGCAAAAATTCAATGAAATTTGTAAGCTAGGCATTATTTACTTTGCTTGGAAATTAGCCAATTGTGTTAACGTTTTATTTCTACGCCTTTTCCTGAGACTAGATCAACTTTAATTTCGTTTTTCTAAATATGCTAAGTGATTTGGGTCAGTCGGAAAGGGGTTTTCCAGGTTGCCTAAAGCTCTTCCTCTTGTAGCGAAAATGTTGCTTTTTAAATTGAGAAAGAATTTAAAATAGTTTTAGCAACTTGAAGTACTCGTTTAAAAAAACATTTCGCTGTGAAAACTTGGTGAAAAATTTAATTGTTAGTAAAAAAAGGGGAAAAAACTTCAATGCAACCACAAACGGAAACTTTTTACTGACATTATCAAACCACTGCGATTTGAAAAAGTTTTCATTTAACATTTGAGTGATTTTGATGCGTTTTTATGCGCTTCGTTGACTTTAATTGCATTTCGTTGAACTCAACTTAAATCGCAAAATAAAAAATAAAACAGAAATAAAAAACAAATCAAACAATACAAAAAAAACTGTGGAGAAATGACAGCAACAATTGCAGGTGTAACAGCTAGGAAATGTGCACTGATTACACATTTAATTTATGCACAACATATGATTATTGTTGTTTTTCAAATTATTGTTGTTGCTGCTGTTGTTGCTGCTGTGTTACGTAAAGTGGCAGTGGCAACTGTTGCCGAGTGCATTAACAAATTAATGGCCATAAGCAATTATCGTGTTGTAATCATGTTAAAGAAGAACTTCAACTGAATTATTATGCATTTCAATTATACTTGCGCCATTTGCTTCCCAACGAAGCCTGAAACGCCACCCTTTCTACATCTCGCCCCTCCTTCCCCTTCTGCCCATCTCCACACTGTGCTCCGCTGTTCATCTTTGATTGCAATGCTAAACGGCTCCCGTTCCCAAAGTGTTGGCAAGTGCATGGGCAAAAACTTTTGTGTCTACCTCAACTTAACTTGAACACTCATAAAACCATCGTCGTACAAATAATATTTATAATAATAATTCTTAAGTAATATTGCACAAAGAAAATAATCATCGGGAAATTAGGCGGCCTTTTCTGAACTGAAATAAAGAATATCAAAGCCTGGTTTGAGAAATCCACAAATTATATATATGGAAAGTTTTGTAGAATTTCAAAGATTCAGTTAGATTTTTTGTTGAGTGTAGGCTGTGCAAGTGTGTGTGTGTGTGTGTTGTATGTGTGAGTTCTCTGTTGGTGTGCGTGACACTTGTAAATGTCGCCAATCTGCGCAGTGCGTTGTGCCAGTTGCTCACAATCACTGCCAGTGTCAGCAGCAGCAATCTCGTAACTGTTTCTCTCTGACACTACTTGCAACTGCAGCAGCCTTATCAGCACGTTTCAACTTGCCTCGTGGCTTCAACTTCGCTGTCGACGCCAGCAAATGTCAGGCAAGCTTGTCGCCAGCAACTTGAATAATTTGGCTGGGACCAAATTGGCAACAGGCAAAGGAACACAAGTTTCAAGGTTGAACTTGTCCAAGTGGATTATATCAGTTATAAAATGTATACAAAATGCCAGTTGCTGCAATTGGGAATTGCGAAACACAAAACACAAACTTGACACAAACTTGACACAAAAACCGCAAAAAGTTTTTACTTTTCTTTTTTTCATTTGTAGTGTGAAAATTAAGATTGACACAAGTTTTTCCTAGGGGTTTTTGGCGCTCATCAACTTTTGACATTTTTTTTGTGTTTGAAATTGGTATATAAATTCTATTTTCGAATTTCCTATATAGATAACTTTGTCAAAATTAAGCCGATGTTATAAAGGAAAGGGTAAGTCATTAATCTACATAAATCCTACGTTTAAATATGAGTTGGTGGTTCTCAGTCGAAATTCATGCTAAATTCAAGCCATAAAATCGGTATAGGAATAATTATTGTTTGATTTCTAGATTAAGCGTGCATTTAAATTTAAAAATGCATTTTCGGACTGAAACTAATCTATAAATCCAAAATCAAAGGCATCTGCTAGTCGCGCATTCTCCTCATTTCAGCCTTGCAATAATATAAATTCGCACTTTTGCTATATATTATATAATGTATTATATTATATAGTTGTATAACTGTTGTGGGTGCTGGGAGCTGCTGTTAGAGTATTATCTTACAGATCTCTGATGACGAGTTGCGCCTGTTAAAGGCAGCTGTCGACTTATCAATGACAACCACAATAACCGCAAGCAACTGAAATTAAGTAATCACACAAACCACACAAACAACAACAACAACAAGAGTTATTTATTTAAGCTCATATTTATCTTGCTACACATGGAGTAGTCAAAGAGTCACTTTTTGATAATTGTTCGAGTTGGATTTGGCCAGCAGAAAATTGTTTTTATCGGCTTGTTTTGTTTTTCTTATGAAGTGGGGAACAGAGTTCATATGGTAATAAAAAGTACCCATGAATCAAACACACACACTCTCTCTCTCACTCTCTCTTTCTCTCTCTCTCTATCTCTTTGGCTGACTGTGTGTGTCATAAGTTAACTGGCAGAATGGTTGGCACCTTGTTTCTCGGTTTATGTTCCGCTTGTTTGCATATTGCAGCAACATCTGTGCAAGCGAAACCAATTTAAAACATACGCCAGCACATGCTGCACACACACACACACACACACACGCACACCCACTTTGTTTGAGAGAGAAACACTCTTTACACAGTGTCTGCTAAAAATAACAAAAGCATTTGCCGTTGTCGTCTTTTCCCCCCCTTGGATTTCAGTTTTGGTTTCGGTTCATTTCTTAGTTCTCAATTTATTTTCCTTTGACATACTTTTCACTGTACAGAAGGACCTCTTGAACTCCACTTCTGCAGCTCTGTTCAGTTCCCCTCGCTGATTTTGAATTTCCTAAATCCAACTTTATGCGTGGCCTTTTTGCCATTTAAAATATGTCTGGCCAACTTGCAACTCCTAATTGCAGGCATTTTTGGCATTTTCACACTTTGATCTTCTGCCGCTGTGATTTCTCAATCCTCCATAGCCAAATTACGTGTTAATTAGTTTAAATTTGGTTTGCTTTTGTTTTAAAAGTTGAATGTTGCATTCATTTGCTGCACTGTGTTTTATTTACGCTTGAAAATACTTTGCAAATGCATTTTTAATACGTAAGAAAAGAATTAGTCGCGGGATTCGACTTGGAGATACCCTTGAAAACTAGAAAACTCCAAAATGAATTATATATCAATTGAAAAGATATATTTTAACAATTGTATTTATTATTGTTATCGTAAATTGATTAGTATCGATATTCTCAAGCAGTAATCGATAACATAAAATTAGGTTGATTTGCGTTTGGCAAACGAGAACCTATATTCCAGGCAGACAGATGGACATGACCCAATCTATACTATATATACTACTATATATCTATATATCTAAACTATATATCTACTACATACTACCTTTTTACATATGCACCTCTCTCACCTCATTTTGTATTACGAACCTAAGTAATTTTATAATTAGTTAATTAACACAATAATTATTCGTAGAAATATATGCAGAAAAAACACTTGTTTCTCATTTCTAAGAATTGTTTTTTCCATTTAGTCAACATGGCAAACACTAGCTAATTCATTAAAGACTTGTTTCCTTCCTTCCGCTGCCTACATATATATAAAAATGTATGTATGTTACATACATATATATGTCCCCGGCCAGCAAAACAACAATTTCCGTGACCCAAATAGGATGATGAAATGAAAGAAAAACAGAAATGCAGCTGCAAAGTTCATCTAAATAATATACAGACAGGAAATACGCTTGGGGTTGTCCGAGAGAGAGAGAGAGAGAGCAAGAGAGAACGAGAGTGCGAGGGAGAGGTTGGAAAAGCTTTTCAATTGTTGTTTGTTTTATTTTGACGCAAGTTGAAAAACGCTTCGCGCTTGAGCATAACGGCCAACTGCAAAGTTTAAATGAAGTTGTTCAAACTTCCTCTTGAGTTTTCAGCAACTGCGGAAATCACACATACACACACACACACACACCAGCACACACCACTAGTCTTAAACTCAAACTTATTCGTGTCTGTCTTCGAGGCACATAAATCATTTAACAAAAATTATAGACAAAATGATGGCGAAACTTGAAAATCCTCCAGCAACGATAAGAAAGCAATCTGCAAAAATAATTCTACATTTCTGAGACCACAAAATGGAAGCAGCTAAATATTATGGATTGGGGGGCATAGAGCATGCTGCTGCAACATGGGAGGGGGAGGGTGGAGTTGATTGAGGTTCTAATTACCACCGGCTGTTGCAAAGATTCAAATTGTGTGCTGGCCATTTCAAAAGCATTTAGCTCTTAGTGCTCAAAGCACTTTTACTTTCGTCAGAGAGCTCCAAATTGCTCAACTGTGTATTGGGGAGCTCCTCCACAAGTAGGAGTAGGAGGAGGAGAGGAAGGGAGGGTCTCATCTTGGCACTTGGCCAACTGCACTGAATGTTGTCTGCTTTTTATTTGTCAAATGCATTTTAGTGTCACTTTACGACAAATTGTCATTGCTGCACATTCATCATGGAGTCGCCTCCGTTTTCCCGTCACCACCCCTCATCCCAATCCCCACGTGTCCCCTATTCTTATGCCATCATTGTGTCATTGTTTAACTAGCTGCCGTAAATGCCAAAAAAATGTACTTGTTTTTGGGGAATTTCCATTGCAATTATTTTTGTTTCTTCATTTTGCAATGCAGCTGATTTTTATTGACAGTGGCAAGGACACTAAATTTGGCTAAGAGAATGCTCAAGGATGTCCCGGAGAAGAGTGAGAACTGTAGACTTGACAAGTTGCAAATATATATATCTGTTGACTGTTCTACTAATCTAAATACTAAATTTAACTAGTTGAGCGAAATCAGAAATCAGTCAATATGAGAATGAGAATTAGTTAGCGATGACAACTTTTTTATTGAAAACAAAAACTAGTCTGCAAGCTGTTTGAAGTTTAAATTGAATAACTAGTTCTATATGAAGTTAAATATACTCATTTTACATTTTTATTATATTTAGGGTATATATAATATAGAGAGATAAACACCTACCAACTCTAAGACTCGAATTTACTCGATTTGTGTAAGCTTTGTCAGATCTTGGCTGCTGCTGGAAGAGTTCAAGGCTTGTTGAAATGTTGTCGAAAATGCGGCACATTAATATTTATTGTACGTGGTTGGCTGACTATTCAGAACTGGACTCTTGGCTCAATGTTGTCTTTGGACTGAAGCTAATAAAAGCGTAGCAACAAACCAATAAAAAGCAAATAGAGTGGGTTCAACTTTGAGTAACTTCTCAAGAAATGCGGGAAAGACACTAAAAACGAATAATAATTGAGATATATTTGATATGGTCAACAACCGGTAGTCAAGATAGATTGTATTGTAGAGTAGACAAGCCCATAAAAATATTGACACTCCGATCAGATCAACCCAAACAAATATCACGTTCACAGCAGTCACGTTCACAACTGCAAAAACAACAACAATGAAAACAACAAAAACAACAATAAAATAACACGCACTAAAACTACTAATACTTTTTGAGTAATGTCTGCGCTTCGTTGCGCTTTGAATATACCCTGTAAACTGAGAATTAACTAGAGTTGTATGTTGGAGTGATTGTCTAGGCAGGAAGATAGATATTGGGAAATTATGGTACATGGTATGTTTATGGACAATAGTTCTTAAGCCATGTTTTGGTAATACTTACTATTTTCTATTCAACGAAATATAGTTTTTAAATTTTTTTATATTATATTTCTTGAAGTAAATTTTATTTGACTTTAGTCTCTCAGTTTTTTAAGTCGTTTAAAATATACATATTTTTCAGAGTTCTATAATCCTTTTTTCTGTTTTACTGTCGTTTATATTCTTTAAGTTCTAAGCAAGCTTTGACTGCGATCTTAAAATTGCTTTAGTCAAAAAATGATTTTGAGCAGCGCTGTTTCTAGGGTATACCAAAGTCAGTCAAATATTAATACACACTTGACTTCATTTTATGTAGCAGCAAGAAACACACTCTGAAGGTTGTTGACTGCAGGAGGGGAGCGGGAGTGGCGGTGTGGGGGGGCTACGGGTAAATGGTAAAACATGTGTTGGCCAGCGCCAGTCGGCGACGTCATAAATCTGCGCACACCTTCCACCCACAACCCGTTTTGGCTGGCAGTCGGAAGCGCAGCAGCTGCTCCCCGCCCCACATCACCTTTCCGCATTTCCACACAAGTATTTTCCATTTTCCATTTCCCATTCCCAGGCCACAGAGTCACCTTTATTGGCCACTCGAACAAATTGTAAAAAACGTGATTTCCGCTGTTTGGTTGCGATAATTGTTTACGTTTACATTTAGACGGCGGCATTGCTTTGCTTCGTCTATCTAGAGGAGGGTATGGGGAAAAAGGGGGGGTTTGGTGAATCCCGCTAGCTGTTTAGTTAAGTCAGTTTGGCTTCTGGCTAAAAGAGAAAATAGTGCGCCATCTGCAGTCACTCAAAAGTGCATAGAAAATGGAAATGCCTCTTGTGACGTAAAAAGCGTCATTCGAACCGGGTGCAAAAGTATATCCCCATAAAGCTCCCCAAGAAGAAGAAGAAGAAGAAGTAGACTGCGAAGAAAAAGAGAAAGACTACTTAGAAATATAAGTAGAGCTGACAGACAAAATTCTGACACCTGAATGCAGCTGCTTGGAAAGACTTTTAAAAGCTTGCATGAGACGTGGGTGAAAAACGTTGAGAAAATCCATGCGATGTTTGAGTGAAGGGAGAAAGAGTAGGAGGGGGGAGAGTGGAGGCATGTCATTTGTTATATGTGGCATCAAGTTGGCTTCAAGTTGCAAATGAACAGCGCCAAAGTTTAGTTGAGGGATGAAATATTAAATTTAAATTTGGCTCAAGTCAACTAATCATTTTAGAATTTTTTATTTATATATAGCGCAAAGTTTATAAAAATATAATTGAGAAAGCCATTAAACTAACAAACTAGAGTGTCTCCCCTCCCCCTGTTTCACTTAATACATCTTCATAATTAATTCTTTATTTGCCACAAAACTCACAAATTGTTAAAGACTCAAACAAACTTTGAGCACTCTAAAAATAAACTGTTTGTAAATTATTCTCATGGATTATGTAAGCAATTTGGAACTGTTTTTGCTGTCTGAAAATAACCTTTAAAGCAATTTGACTTTGTCAATTACGTTTTGTGTCACTGTGCTTAACGAACCGTGGCACAGAACTTAGGATTGTTACTGCCAGTCGACTTGGGACTTGCGACTCGTTGGCTTGTGGACATTAGGGACTTTGGGACTTGGAGAGACTTGGAGAATGGCACATGCCATAAGGCTTCCCTTCTATTTTTGATGGGGCAACAACAAAAGCCTTGTCAGCTATTGATTTTCAAGCAGACAACAGACAACAGACAACTTTTCCAGAACTTGTACAGATACTTGCAGTAGTCGTAGTTATTGTCATTGTCAGCTTTTTCTTTAATTCTTTTTTTTTTACATGCAGCAATGCAGATGTATAAATTGTAACATTTTCCCGAGTTGCATTTTCCGCAGATAATAACAATATAAGTCAAGTGACCTGAATACGGTTTATGATCCGGTTTATGCCCAAACTCAAACTGAGTCCAAATCTCAGTCTCGTTTTCAGTTTTAGTGAGCAGTTGAAAGTTTAAAGTTTTTAGTTCGGTTTCAGTTTCAGTTTCAGTTTGGGTTTGGGTTAAGGTTAGCGACCCACAAAGTGTTTTTTTCAGCACTAAGATACAATTGTATCTGTATCTAGTGCAAATTGCAAATGTGGGCCAAACAATGAAGCTGCCAACATTGTTAATGATGATGATGATGATGTTAAGACTTCTCTGTCTCTGTCTCTGTTTCTCTGTTCTCCACTCTCAGACTCGTTTCTCCTTTACTGCTTCTCAGTTTTTATTGCGTTTTAATGATTTTTATTGTTGTTTGTTGTGTGTCGAAATTGCAATTGTTGTTGTTGTTTTCGCTTTTTTGTTTGCTGTGAAATTGTGTAATGACAACAGAGTCTAAGTCATAATTGTAATTGTAAGCATAAAGTTTTAACAGATTAAAAATATATATAAGAGAACAATTCATTAGTAGAGCTAGATAAAACAATCTCAATTAAGTTTTGACAAATGTTAGAAATGATTTACTATAATCTGTATCTTAAATAGATTGTAAAGTCCTATAATATATATATTAGTGAATGAAGAGTTATAATTATGAAAAACTCTGCAATATCCAATCAATCTTTGCTGATAGTTTAATTTGGTTTACTTTGGAACTTAAAATACAATGATAATTATAATAATAATATCAATCAGTAACTTATCGATGCTATAAATTAATGACCTAAAAATGATATATGTGAATGACAAATAAAGTTTAAATTATGAGAATCTCACAATCTGTTAAGTATAGTTTACTTTCGCACTTTAACAATCAATTTACTACTATTTTTAATATCTTATTTTTTATTTAC
Source organism: Drosophila longiperda (assembly GCA_035042125.1). Classification (NCBI taxonomy): domain Eukaryota; kingdom Metazoa; phylum Arthropoda; class Insecta; order Diptera; family Drosophilidae; genus Drosophila; species Drosophila longiperda. The sequence continues at coordinate 463,399 of JAWNLV010000107.1, forward strand.
GCTTTCAGTTTAAGATTGCTGAAAGTTGAATTCAGTTTATTTTTAAAGTTTATTAATCATTTGTAGGCATGTCATGTTCTACGTTTCGTATTTGGTATTTGATGTTTACTTTTAATTTATTATTTATTTGCCGAACCATTACCGGTTGCCTCTCATGAATATCCAGCCAGCTGTATGTGTGTGTGCGTGTGTGTGTGTGTGTGTGTGTCTGTCACACACCGGAGAGACAACACACGTGGATTGGCACGCGCTGTCGCCCTTTCCCCTATTCTTCTCATTCCCTTTAAGCCCCCTAAAAGACAAACTGTAAACAACCGCAGTCCCAGTCCCAGCCCCAATCCCAATACCGGGGAAACGGAAGCTAAGACAGCTATTTTTGTTTTAGCCATATGGCAATCTTTGGTTAAATATCTCCAGCAAAAGTTAAGGGTCAGAATAAATAGGTAAAATCTATTTGTGGTGTAAACACAGGAGCTTATCTTAGCCATAAACTGTTTGGTCAGCAAACATTTATTGCGAAAAAGATATGATAAGAAAGCAGGCAACAAATTATTTAAATTTTGCAGAAATTGTAAAAGATAAATAAAATTTTGTGATTTTTATTTTATTGTTTAATATGTCAGCTTTCTAATGGCTTCGCCAAACGATAATTTAATTAAGCGCTATAATTAATCGTCGGGTCTTCGTTGACCTCAATAACTCTTGCGGAGTTCTTTTTAATTTGATTTGGAATAATTAATTGGCTATTTGGCATAATTAATATGATATATTTATGAACTGGCAGGTCAAAAATATTAACACACAATTTACAAGAGATAATTAACTCATATGAAACTTACCACAGAGCTTGCAATTTCCACCAACTGTGCCACACTGCAAAATATTAAATAGAAAATTCAAAATTAAATGCCTGTCAAATCAGTTTCAATATTTTCAATATTAATGTAATAGTCCAGAGAGCTCGACTGGTAAATGCCCAAAAAGGGGCCTTGCTTTGATAATGGTTTCAATATACATTTCGGATAGTTAATTATATATTTCCCATTAGATTTTAATATAATTTATACAGTTTAATTTTCAAAGTCCGTGTATGCTATGTTTTAAATATGGTGCTTATCGGAAATAGACTTATATCGATAACAAACTTTCTAAAGTCTCTTTTGTAGAACTGCAGTAAACTCACTTTTCTCTTTTCGACGAGGTATGCAAATCGTATGCAAATGTGCAACAAATACCTAATTATTGCCACACGATTCTGTGTGTATAATGGAATACGTCAATTACGTATACCCAGCGTTGAACGCATTTGGCCCTGACTTTTGGGCGTTGTTTTGTTGGGCTCATGTGTCTTTTAAATATTTGCAATCGATGTAATTGGCACATTTGTTATGCGTTCATAGTGCATATGGCTTAGAATGATTACAGTTTCGCTCAAACGTTCAATTAAGCCAAACTGCAGTTATGATAATTAAAAAAAAATTACTTAGTAATTTGCAACAAAGTCCAAATTAAGTGCCCATTTTAGGGCACGTATTTGCTAAGCTGCAATTAGGCAAACAATTTATGTGGAGTTTGGCTTTTCCAATTAGTAAATGTTGCTGAATTTTAAGACGCTTTTAGCAGCCAATTGCCATTCGACGTATTTACCAATTAGTTGGGAAATATTGTTGACCAATAAAAGCATTCCATATTTCTAAGAACCAATCAAAAGGCAAACTGTGTTAAACTCTTGTGTGAATTTAGAGAAAGCTTCGCTGAGTCTTGTGGATAAATTTGCCTGACTATTTATGCTGTATTTACGCAGATCAATTCACACTTGTCTTGATTAATGGCAACGATTTGTTGTTTGCATCCGGCTCTTGGGTACCCCTCAAACACGTTGCTCGCTTGGCTTATGGACATGTGCTGTAAAAACGTGCCACAAACAACAACAACAACAACAACAGCAGCGTGAAGAATATTTATATATAGACATTAATACCAGAAATTACGGTTTGTCTGTAAACCGAGAAATCCGCGTCAAAATGTTTAGCACTAGGTAATTAGTGCACACACACAAACAAACACACACACACACATACCTCGGTTTACACTGAATCTTTTTAAGTTGCCTCTCGGCAACATGCTGTGGCATTTGATTCCCAAGTTGCTTTTGCTGCTGTTGTCGGTATTTTTGATTTGCGTGCCGCGATTGTTAAACAATATTGATTTTTTCAAAGCGTAAAAGTATTTAATCATTCCACTGCCATCCCACAATGCCAGCCCCAACCCTACCCCTTCCAAGCACCCTTTCTCTTTCGCTCGCTGTGCAACATCGCTTTTGGCATCCAATTAGCGGAAAATGCCATTTTTCGCACTCGTCAACAAATATTTCAATTTATTTTTATTTTTATCGATTTTGCTTTTATGTTGATAAATGATATTCCACGCACAATTTGCATTTGCATTTGCTGATTCCGTCATTTGACAATCAATTAAAATTACAAATTATTAGCAACTATTTTCCAAGTATCTTTTTGCATAATGCGGAAAAAGCGTCTCTGTCTGTCTCTCAGTCTATCTGTCAAACTAAACGCAAATGCAAATTAACTTTTGCTTTTGCTTAGCTAAGATATAGGTATATATATATATATATATATTCGATTAATATGCAAGGCTAGACTGTGTTTGATGTGTTGTTCTAACGACGCTCTTTGTCTCTTGGCCATTTGGCGACACGCAGAACTGGTTCATATGCAGATTCAAATAACTTCCTCGTTCTCACAGCTGAAGTTGTTTCTCTAAGTGTATCTGTATATTTGTGTATCTTTTGGTTTGAAGCAGACTGCTTCCGGTACCACTTTTTAAATTAACATAATATTTAATTTATTGTTTATGCTATTTCATGCTTAAATGTCACATTTTACTTACTGTCACTTCTTGATAATTAATATATTAATCAATGCAATTTATTATCTGTTTTTTAACATGTAATCTGGAGTTGTAATAACCCAAATACAATTGGGTATTTTCATGAGACATTTACTTTTTTCAGTTAATCGATAAAATACAACAATTACCAGATATATGTCACATCGAGGCCAATTGTCGTAAATTACCAGTGTATTTCAAGCAAATCTATTTAAGTACTATCATATTGTCATTTTAACGTCATAGTAATTTACTACTATTATTAAACGTAATTTTAGTCTGTAGTTTGTAGACAGGTCAGTCATATGACGCATTAAGCTACTGATTATTCCACGCTGGGCAGTTGTCTGTATTATAGTACATATATACTATGTTCCAACTATAGATCTGTCGTCGCCATATATTGTTTCGCGTGCCAATCAATTGTGCAAATTGCTTTATTTGAGACCCAAGCGAAGTGCGTGATGAGAATTTAATCATAAATTGAATTAAAACTGGGATTGTTAAGATTTCATCTTCTACAAGCTAAGTTTCTATATTAAGTTGGCCTCTGTTTAAACTCATATCATAGGGGAAACTCTCTCTTTACATATCCATTTCTATTTTTATCTTTTCTCTGCAGACAACACTTTTGGCTAAGTAAAAATATCTGAATATTATATCAAACAACTGGAACCAATAAAATATGCCTTTTCTATGTGAACTGAGTGCTTCAAAAGAATTTAAATTGAGTGCCGTGTTTTTAGAAATGATACAAAAAATAATATTTTGATTTGAGGCAAGACGAAAGAGATTCAAGTACTTCGGCCTTTAGAGAGGTGCCCTCGTGGGAACCTTCTAATGGAGAAGAGGATTCCGCTCCGCTCACTCGCCAGCCACTTAACAATGTGAACCACTCAATTCGAATGGAGCACTTAAGGGTGGGGGTGGAGGGGGGAGTTAGGGGCAACAATAAATATGTTCACACAATCAATAGCAATTAACCTCTTTAATTATAACGCGCACTGCGAGGCAAAGAGCAAATAAAATAAATGTTTCTCTTAAGCTGCGCTGGGAGACCAAAGGCAAGTTAGAGATATAAAAAAAAACAGTCTTATGGTGTAGGCCCCATATTTCTGAGAATATTTCCCCACTCAGTGTCCCCTCGCTGATCATTTTCCACTTCAACACGCAGCTGCTGCTGGAAAAACAATAAGTAAAATTAAAGAAAACAAAGTGTAACTTGGGCGCCTTCCCCTGCCCCTCTCCATGGTTGGGGAGGTCTCTGGCTATGCCCCCCACAATATGCCTCTACCCCTAACCACTCCCTTTCCCGTCTCCCTCTTTCTACACCATTTGCCGCTTTAATTAACGCAACGCGCTGCGGAGTTCGTCTGATTCCTATCGAGACTCTGCCTGACAACTTGACAATGACTCATTTTCTTGTTATTGTTATTGTTGTTGTTGTTTTTGTTTCTGTTGTTGTTGTTGTACATGCAAATATGTCTCCTGCAGTGACGAGGACTCCCGAAGTCAGAGACCGTTGGTGGTGGCTTCGTGTCGCGCTCTGTGGGCGTGTTTCTGCCTATGTTGATGTTTATGGTGTCTTTTTATGGGGTAAGTGAGTCATTTGCAGAGGCGCCTCAAACACTGTCTATTTTTATGCAATTTACCTATAACACACACAGGCCCACACACACACATAGGCACACAGAGAGGGTCACAGGTCACAGTTATGTCAATAGTCCCGTGGGGGAGTCAATCGTTTGTAAAGCCATTATATCAGCTGCTTTAAGAACTGACTGATTACCTTACCACATAACACCTAAGCTCGAATTAGCTTGGCTGATATCTGATTTTGAGAAAGCGTAGTTGAAGCTATTGATAAATGATTGTTCTGAGATTAGCAGTAATTATTACTTTCCTGCATATGGATCCAGACATAAAGTTAATTTATAGGTGGAATACGACGCAATAGATATAATTCTACCAATCAGAAATAGTTAACTTAAGCCAGACTTTAATTGTATTGTACAATTTATTTCATAGTTCCAAAGAAATAGCTTTGTCTAAAATTTATAATATTCCCGTCACAAGATATTTCTGATCATGGTTTGTCTCTAGTTTAAAGCTGAAAATTAATCTATAACAGCAATTTTATTCAACCAATTAAATTTCATCAAAGAAGTCAGATTTTTCTACCAAAATAGATTGAATATTAATATTAAGTTATTTATTTTAAGAAGGTAATTAATTCTATCTAGCTATTTAATCCACTAGTTAAGTTTCTTCATCTAATTAAGTTTCTTCATCCTCTTAATTAGTCTATTTATGATGTTAGTTTCGTCTTAATTTTTATCTAGGTTTTGCCTTGCCCCAAGTTTTTGCTACGATGCCCATATCAAATTTTTCATTTAATATTTAAAACAAAATCAAACAACTTGATTGCAATCTAATAATAGGTTCTATCAAAGCCACAAATGCTTGTCCCAAGAGCTGTTCAAATATTGAATATTTGCATAGTTTCATTGGATTTTGTGGTTTCCTTTGCTGTTGTTTGTTGCTTCGGGTATCACCTTGCAATAAATAATACAATTGACTCATCAAATTGATTGCGTCTTGATTTAATTCTGTATTTATTTCTGTTTCCATTTCTGGTGTCTCAGGTCAATCGGCAATGTTATCGGAGAGTATTTAAAAAGCAAATATGATGCATATCCAAGTCTTGCAATTTAATCCAATTGAATGCAAAAACTTAAATCAACAATAACAATCAATAAGTGCAGAGCAAATATTAATATTTAATATGATCCAAATTCGCTTAATTTATTTGGTTTTGCGGCACTTGTTTTATTCTCTTGCTATTTGCATTCAATCAAAAAGCGATTAAATTGCTTTTTAATTGCAAATGTTTAATAAACACTTCGAAGCATTAATCTTATTGCAATATAATAAAATATAAAGCGATGAAAGGCTTAATTGAAAGTTAGTCAGTCTCGGAGATAAATTGCACTTAATTTGATTTACTAGGTGTGATTATAATTAATTTTTTTTAAAGCACTTATCTTTTATTTTGATCACATTCCGATACTTGTACAAAGTTCAACATCAAAATCATTTCTTGCAAACATGAAAAATCAAACAAAATTCAAAGCAATTAAATCAGCTCCACACAAATCTGAAACTCGTTGAACAAAAGACAAAAAATCATAGAAAAAAATTGCAAAATTGCAAAAGTTTACGATTGGATTTTAATGCCCTAACAAATTACACTCCGTCAAAAACAAAAACAACCACAGACACAAACACACACAAGTTGTCAATTTGCTGTGCGAAATGTGTGTGTTTTATGTAGAAATAATAAAGACAAAAAAAAGTATATAAATTTCTCTCGAATTTGCCAAATTGAACTGTGAGTTGTTTGAACTGTGGTTCACAGTTGAACACAAAAGCGTGTACAAAATTCGATACTTAAATATTTTAAGCATTTTTCACGTTTTTATTTTTTAGCCAGACAAAGAGGGGGGGAACGAGTGCTAGACAAAGAATGAGAGTGAAAGGGAGAGGGAAAGGGAGAGCTTGTGAAACGTACCCTAGCTAATTTGGATTTATTAGTTAAATTAAGTGTTAAACTTAGTTTATTAATTGTGACTCATACATAGCTAAAGATTCCCAAATATATTTATAATGTTGAAGAAGCAGATAATTAAATCTATTTATTGCAAAACTTAGATAGAAAAAAACTCTCAACTGTTTTCAGTTCTTAACTTTATCAAGAGCATTTCGCCTGACTTAAAAAATGTTTCTGCCAAATCAAAATAAACAGAAATAAACAAATAAAAAGGGAGAGAAAAAGATAATTAAACAAAAAATATTGCTCGTCATAGTTTATTAATGCCAGACATATGTTAAAAAGTCAATATTTCATTTAGTGCTGTATAATTTCATTTATTAGGTTTTGAAGGACAATAGAACTTTAATATTTGAATGGCTTTTGCCATCTGTTTTTAGCACAAAAATTGCAAGTTTTTTAGGTTTATTTTTCCGTCTTTCTGTTTTAGTGCACTGGATTAATTCGTTTTATTAAACAGAAATTGTCTTACAAAATTAGACTTAGACTTAGCTGTTTTTGTCTTCGTGAGCTATAGACAAGTTTAAGTAAATACATGTATATAAATATATATATATATATACCTCTGTGGAAACCCAAGAAAACATTAGAGCAGCTGTTCTCTGTGAGCAATGCCAATTTTTTGGCTTGGAAAGGGTTCAACAAACAGCTTCCGAAAATTAAATAATGACACGGAGTGGGAATGTAGTCGGGTGTAAAGGGGGTCTGGTGGAGGGGGGGGGGGGGGCATAGGTATACACATGTTGCTACTGTCATGGTCATGGGTACACGCACTTGTAGATACTTTGTAATTGCGATACAAATCCATCAGATACTTTTGCTGTGTTGACAAATGCCGGCACCGCCTGACATGCGTTGCTAATTTGCGAATGTCTCGCTTTGTACATATATAAATGATATATATATATATTTATATGTATGTATATATATTTTATATTCACACTCTGCTTGGGATAGATTCGCTTTATAGCCGTTGCTTTGGCTGGGTTGTTAACTTGTCGAGGCGTTTGAACTTTTAACTGTTTCCCATTTTTATTTTGTTTTGTGAATTGTATTTTTTTTCGCCCAAAGTTCATTGTTAAGTGACTTTTAGCACAGCTGTGCACGTGTCTGTGTGTGTGAGTGTGTGTGTGTGTACCAGTGTGTGTGATGTTACATTTTTTTGCCCCTGGGTGCGGAAAATGTTCGATTTGATTTAAGTTGTTATTTCTTTTTTCTTTCTTCTATTGTTTTATTTCATTTTTCTGTAAGTTTTATGGTCAATCGCCCAGCTCCTCCGCACTTCCCGTCCCCTGAACACTTTGCAAAGTAACATTAAAATCGATTTGCGGAAAGAGAGGGGAGGCCAACATCTAATTGTTATTGCTCAAGTAGCAAATTGGCTAATAACAATAGACCAAAAGTGCTTAGTAGTCACGTTGACTAAATTAGAGGGATTAAAAAAATTAATATTTATTCTTTGCATATGTAATTTGAGTTCAGAATGGGGAACACAAAGTAAGACAACAACAATCACGAGTTTTCTTTCCATTGAACTAAGACAGTATTTCTAACATTTACAGTAAAATCTGTCAATCAAACAATCTCTCTGAATTAACAAAGTTTACGTGATGCTGACTGAAGGAGAAAAAAAAAACAAGTAAGTAAGCACGAGTCGCGAGAGCATGACTGAGAGATACCCTAAAGAAAACTGTCATATAGATATATATAGATATATATTTATATATGCCTGGGTATATTCTAAAAGGCAGACAGAAATCGCCAAAAAGTCACATAAAGTGAGTCAATAAAAAAAAAACACGTGATTATTTTAGAGTGTGGGTGTTGTGTGTGGGTTCTCAAAAAAGGGGTTGGGGGAGGTAAGGGTTTCTCTCTATATCAGTTGTGGTGTTTAATTGCTGATTGCACTCAAATAATTAAATTAAAATGTGATTTGCATTTTCAAACACTTTTTGAATTCGGAGTAATTGGATTGCAATCAAAACGTTGGGAAATTTAATTGATTTGTGCAATTGATGGGAGACGAAAGCACTTTCACCTTCACACGCACTTGATCGATTCCACAAACATATACACATACACATCCCCCACACTTCAGACACACCACACACTCACTCAGCGATTCGATTCTTTTCACCACTTGGCGCAGTTTTACTTTCATTTGTTTACTTAACTGTTATTTAATGAGTTGTCATCGCTGTTTTTGCTTTTGCTCTTTGCTTTTGCGTAATTACTCTGCATATGCCATAAATTGCCAATGCTTTCCAATTAACATAATTCACACTTCACACACACACACCTAAAACACACACATAATTGTGGGTGTCTTCCCCAAGCAAAGTGATTCATTTGCAAATATCCTCAACAAAAGCTAATTTCATGTTTATTGTTTGATTTGCCTTTGCAAAAATAAACTGAAATGAAAATATAATTTGCATTTGACCCAAATTTGGGTATTTTAACGGTACCTTTAAATGTGAGCTGGTAATGGCAAATGATTTTTTTAACCGTTAATGGTTAATAATGAGCAGTTGGTCTGGCCCACATAATAATAATAATAATTACACTCCCACCTCGTCCACAATGTTTATATAATAATGAGCCATCATCAAAAACAAAAACTGACCAGTTTCGTGTCATTCAGCACTAACAAAATAGAGAGAGAGAGAGAGAGAGAGAGAGAGAGAGAGAGAGAGTGAGGTGTATATATAGAAAAGTGCGTGGCTAGTAATTGCTAAATATTTGGATAGAAATCATTGGCAAGTACATTTATTTTATTCGAGACGTGCAGAGAAATCCACAGAAAAACAATCAATCTACCCAAATCTTAATGGGTGGCAGTAAAAGGTAACGGTAAACAGTAATGCCAACCTGCATATCGGGCGATTTCCGAATAAAAAAAACCATTTTACAAATTATTATGCATAACAGGGGCCAGGTTAAATGACTTCTGAGTAAGATCTAATAGATTAATATGAGAGCAGCTACAAATTGAATGACGAAAGTTTTTTTTTAATAGAATACAAACACTTGGTAAATAACAGCAGCTGAATAAATATTGTTAGTTCACTCTCAAAACTATAATGGTTATAAGTTTGGAAACTTCCTGTTGTATTCAACCGAAACTAGTAAAAACAACAAAAATCTATATCAATATGCTGCTAAGAACTAGAAAAATATCTAAAAACTTGCTGTTATTTTGATGTTGAACTGCTAAAATTTAATATTTAAATATTAGTTTAAGACCTTTGGAATTCAGTAGAGAATAACAGCTGAGTAAATACTTAGAGCTCACTAAATAAATTATGAATGATACACAGCATGAAAACTGAGAGTTCTCACTTAAGAATATTCTATTTAGTAAGTGAAATTGGGAATATATAAGGAACAACACCCTCATTTAAATAATTTATTTAAATTATTCATTGAAGCCATTCATTTGAATCATTAATTTAAATCATTCAATCAAATAATAAATTTTAATATTTTCAGGTTTTATTCTACACAAATTGAATCATTCAGTTGAATCATTAATTTGAATAATTCCAATCTATCTTTTATATATGCTAAAGAGTCGAGGACAATCTCAAGTTGAGCCACATTCAGCATTTGTAAAGATTGCAATTTGAAATAAATATCTGCTGACAGGTTCGACTTCCTTCCGCTTGGATCACTTGTTTACATTGCCGACACAATTATCATAGATGTCAGAGCAGATATTAATTCTCACAGCTGCCTGTCCATAATGCGATTTCAGACAGCAAAACAGACAAACGGACAGATTTGGTGACGTCAAAACGAGTTTGTGAAAGGCGTTAGAAAAGCGTTAAATGATCGAAGCGGACTCAAGACAGCTTGGCTTTAACCAGCTGACCGGCTTTGTACTCCGTTTTGTAGATGGAGGGAGAGGAACCTGTACAGGTCGCCCTGGCAACTCACACTGTATATTTTGCTCGACGTCACGTTCTGGTTTATTGAGCATTGAATATTGCTGTTAACTGTTATGCATAATTAGCGAATACAGCGCGTGGCTCACAAGAATCTCTGGGGAAGTAAGGGGGCTGGCAGCAAAGAGGGTTTCGGGTGTGAAAGTTTGCTAAGCTAGTTGAGACAACAAGACCAGCAGATACCCTGCATAAGTGCATATTCTGTTTGCTGATTGAAATTTTTTGCAATATGAAGGTATGTTTGGCTATCAATAATATAGATTTCTGATTATTTCAAATGTGAATAAATGAGAATTATATTATTTTTGGGTATATACTTTGTCGAAGGATATAAATAAATATTATCGAAGTGGTTTAATTTCTTGATCAAATTAAACAGACTTATTCAAACTGACATATGTGATATAAGATTCGAAATTTGTGTTATGTTTCTCAGAGAAAAACAGACAGTTATCTAAATTGAATATAGAATATATATATTTGAGTACATTTATGCCAGCTTCTGCCTCGAACATACTTTTGCTCTACTCCAATATACCCGTTTTTCTCATTTTCAATGGGTATAACTTGAGTAAATTAATCTGAAATTAGTTCAATTATAATCAAATTGCAAACGACTATTAATTGTTTATTATATTATTTGTTCAAGTTTCTGTTTGGGTTTTCTGTTCCTGATTGAGTTAATTGGTTGTGTAATAAATTACTTCTAGATTTTTTGTTTGTCTATTGATAAGCTTATCAATAATTGAAAGAATTGTTGTTAAACGGCTTAAACTCGACACTGTTCGGGGGACTGATTCTTGACAACTTTATAATGTGATAAATAATAAATTTTTTTTTTTAAATCGCAAATTTGTTTTTAATTGCCGCTAGTGTTTCTGAACTCGGCACACGCACTGAACTGTGGCAAACTGTTTTCCGCTGGCCCTGATGAACCCATCTCTGATTGCCCTTCATCGTCTTCGGATTTAGTAACTCCAACAGCCTATTCTTGTAATTATTTCCACTTGATTTATGTTGAACCCAACAAGTCGATGTGTGGAAGAGTGTGGAACTTGTTGCATATTCATGAGATTAAAATAGCAACACGAGTTGCTTATATGTTACCGACACGCGGCAAACTCAAGCAGGCCTTGATCTGAAGTACAACTTAATTTTGTATTATATATATATATATATATATATATAGATTATTTAATTTGACGACATGAATGTAAAGAAATACTGACCTATGACAATAGGTTTTCCCCACGCAAGTGCAATTTTTAGCATTTTTCGCTGTTTGACATGAAAATGAATTTAGCTCGGACAAGTTTTGCCTCAAAAAACATACACATGGAAAAGCGCAGGCAGCACAGGGCCGATGAATATAATTGAGTTGCAGGCACGTAACAGCGAAATGCATGCAACACAGATACACCCACTCACACACACACACTTATCTGGGTACATATATAAACCTGTTTCCGGGCAGAGAAATGGTCCGTGCGTTAACACAAACATTTCACTTGATTAAGAATTTAACACAGATATTGCCTGACTGATGAAATGGACATTGGACACGGGAAATTGGACACTGGACTCTGGACAGCAGTGCTGAGGGAATCCGAGTCAGGAATGAGATTGATTGGAGTGAATTCGATTAACTGAATTTTGAGCTGGGCAGCTACAGTGCAACCAAAAATCATTCCAACATGAACAATTAGCTCGAAAATTGAGCGATTAATGTTTAAGCTTAATTAACCAAATCTTTGCAGGCCAAATGCTGCTAGACTAGTAATTTCATATTGTACAGATTAAACATCAGGTAAAAATGTAGTTATAGCTATCTCTACACCCCTCTCTCTGCTCTGGGAAAAGTATTGTTGCCATTAAAGCTAAGCTAATCTCCGCCTGAATGTGTGAAAATAAATGTGGAAAACTGGCTGAAAACTGTGCAGCGACAGCTAATAATGCACTTTTCCTCAATTGGAGACTTGCTGGCACAATTTGAAAGCCCACTCTCTCTATCTCTCTTTCTCTCTCTCTCTGGACTAGCTGATAGTGTGTGTGTGTGGGAGTGGCAAGGGAGTGATTAAATACTTGTTATATGCTCGAGAAATGCCCAGTTGACTGGCAACAGTTCAATGCACTCCATTCCCGGGAGAGAATAATAAATATTGAAAATATCAAGGTAAATATGTATACAAATGTATATCCCTTGGGTATACAAATAATATGTATATATATATACTTGTGCAAACATTAAGCGACATATTGGCAATGACTTATATACATATATATATATATATATATATATACATCCAGAGGAAGATGAGGAGAAAAGCCGTGTTAAATTACAGATTAATTGTTATTATCATGGCACATGCAGCACATATAAGCCAGAAACAAAAGGGTTATCAGCAGAAAGGGGAATGGGTGTTGGTGGGGGGGGGGGGGGGAAGTGAAAGAGAAACAATGGTAAACAATGCGGAAGGTTTGCCGTAGCCACGCAGTCCATTGCTTTGCTTGCCATTTTCACTTTCCTTCATTGCGGCCAGGCTTTGAGTTTTTTTTTTTTATATTTGCCACATGCAATCACAGCTTCAGCTGCACCCTGGCATTTGTGGAGAGAAAATGAGGAGGGGGGGGGGGGGGGGGCCTCTTCTGTGTGCGAGCGAGACAGAGATGGAGAAATGTTGGCCAAGTGTGAGCAAATGCCTCGGTTCTATGATAAACACATCCGCTCTAGATATTAGCCAGAGAATATTATTTCAATGTGACCCACTTGAGTGCGTTGCAAGAATCAAAGAGCTTCCACTTCAGAGATGCCCCTTCCCTCCCCCTGCCCATACGCAAGCAGACACTTGTTAGCCCAGAGCAAGGGGAGTGCGAGAGAGATAGATGATTGAATACAGTGTCTCTCTCTCTATCTCTCTCTCTTTCTAACTATTCCCCGGGCTAGTTTTGACTTCATTTGTGCAACGATTGACCCAATTAACCAAAACTCAAACTGATAATGAAATCGAGTGCTGCACAAAGTACATAAACTATACACATATATATATATATATATATATATATCTAGTGCAGCAAGTGAATAAACATTGGAATAGACAGGTGTTTCGATTGATATATATATATATATAAACATATTTATGTATGTATCTAGCTCGACAAACACTTGTGTGCTTTGCTCAGCAAAAATTTCGATAAAATATGAAAATTAATTGAGTAAACTATAAAAAACTTGAGATAAACGTGTATACGAAGGGAAGATATTCAAAAAAAATTGAAACAGATCGACTGGCAGATATTCTGCCACATAATTATTATATTTAGTTATTAAATATTAAATATAACTTTAATTTTATTATTTCTTTTAAATCAATTAATCTTTAATCAGTTATCAAGACAATTAAATAAACCTGATCTGTGTATGGTAATCTGTAATGGATTGAGTCGATCTCAATCAATAATTTATACATTTTATGAGGCTGAAGATGCTTCCTTGTGATTTTTATCATTATTTTATGGAATATATATAAATATAACTAGAATATTAACGAAACTCAATTGTGAATTGCAATTACATATAATGTTTCCCTTTCTAAAACTCAACATTTAATTTTATTATTATAAATTCATTTTGAAACAATCACATAAATTAAACGATTTCACGACAATCAATCTACATTTTTTAATAAGACATTAAAAAAAAAAAAACACTCATGCTTTTTGTAAAATAGTGTTCTTTCCACTTTATTGGCACTTTCACTTTTTGCCAAAAAACTAAATCATATATGGCTCAATGTTGACCTGTCAACTGGCAGATAATATATATATATATGTATATATCTAAATATCTATATATATATGCAGCAAATTGATGCCACTGTCAAGCCAAATCTGAAATTCAGGGCTGCTGAATTTAGAATGAAAATTTTGTTTTTCATATGCATTTTCAATTGTGTATTCTGGAGATTTGGGTTGGGTTCAGTTGGGTTGGTTTGCTTTGGATTGAATTTGGCGTTGCATTGAGTGCAATCCTCAAGATACACACGAGCGACACAATTCTCTGGCCAAAAAAGATATGTAAATAAAAATCAGGACAACAATAACAATGGCACAGGAAACGCAGCGGAACAAGCACCAAGGAGCGTAGGAGCTTGGGTGGGGTGGGTGAGGGGTAGGCAGGGCGGAGGAGCTGTTGTTGTGTTTTGGGAGAGTAAACACAGAAGTCGTGCTCTCTCTCTTTCTCTCTCTGACTCTCTCGTGCGCCTGCGTTCGACATTTTTCGCCTGGGGACTCGTCCGTTATTCTTGCTCTGCTTCTTCCATTTGTTTCTATTGCTGTTGCTCTTCTTCTTGTTCGTCGTTTTACTATTGTTGTTGTTGTTGTTGTTGCTGCTGCTGCTGCTGTGTGTTGAGCGCCAAAATAGCGTTGGCTACTCTGCTTCTTCTTCTGCTTCCTTTGCTTTTTCTACTTTTCTTCTTAATACTTTTTACGCTGATGGCAATGACTCCTCTCTCAATGCACTCAACGAGCTGTTAAACGCTCCGGCGAGTGCCCCAAATGGGCGTGGAAGATGGACCGGGGTGTGGGTGAGTAGGGGGCAGGGTTGTGTTTGCTCCTTTTTGGCGCCGGCTTGCATTAAACTGCACTTGATGAACGCAATTTGTGAGTCGCTCCTCGTCGTTAATTTGACTTTAGTTTTCCAGTCCTTTTGTTTGTGTTTTTTTTTAGGCTGTGATTCGCTTAATTAAAAGCCAAATGTTTAATTGACGCCTGGCGAATGCAACTTTTGGCGCCAGAGGCTAGCTAAAGTTGGTGTAGGCGTGTGGAGCGGGGTAGAGGTGTAACAAAAGATGGTAAGGGGAGGAAGTCCTGGTTGTTTGACTCGATTCGCGTGCGTTTTTATTGATTTTTCACATTTAACACACACCGAAGGACCTGCTTGTTGTTATTGTTCAATTGTTGCTGTTGTTGTTGTGCATGTTGCGTACTCATAAAGTTTCTGTTCCTAGACTCGCCAACTAAATTAGTTCGTTGGTTAGTTTTGGGGTTTATTTTTATTTTCGAATACCCCTAAGCCAAGGAGGAAGAGGAAGAATAAGGCTGTCTCTCGTCAGTTGAACAAAGAACAAAGGAGTCGATTTTAGTATGAGCACTTCAAGTGAAAGTGAATTAGGAAAAAAAGGATAATAAAATGATTTATATGCGCATATCAAGGGAAAGTCAATTCGAAAAGGGTTGATAAAAAGATGATTTAGAACAATGGAACTGCTCTAAGTAAATAATGCGCTGTAATCAGATAGCTTTCAAGATTCTAACTATAAGCTAATATATATAAATAATATCTATAATAATTAATATATTATGAATCTGTTTTATATGACTTATAAAAAAATCTTTTAAATTCTACTCTATTATATACAAAATTTAAATCTTCATTAAAAATTAACTCACATATGTTAAAAAAAATCTAAATGCAAAATAATATAAAATTGTTATCATTTACAGATAAAAGTCTATTACATATTATATAACCTATTTTGTTTTTTGTTGCAATTTCTTTGAGTAACGTTTTTTGATAATAAACCCATCAGTTTATCAAACCCAAACAGAGCCAATGACTTTTACACCCGCTTATCAACAAAGATTCCTGAAAAAAAAAATCCCAACCGGCACAATTATCAACAAAATGTTAATGAACGAGTGTGTGTGAGAGAGAAGGATAGATGTGACTTTACAGTTGTTTCTTAATATATGTAAAAACTCACCTCAATTAAGACGACGGCTCGTAAACATGAATTTCAATTACAATACAATTTATATGCAATTTTAAATTGTTGTTTTTGTTTTTGTTTTTGTTTTCGTATGCTCGCAAAGATTAGTTAAAAACACACAAAAATGTTCTCGCTGCTGTTGTTATCGTTGTTGTTGCACCAACAGCTGTTTGTGGAACATACACACACACACACACATACGTACACACACAGCTCTCGATTTTAGACGACAGCAAAGAAACGCGTTTGGCTCGGCGAATCCAAAACATAAATAAACAACAAATATTTTTTTGGCTATGATAAAAAACGCGTCGCGTTGTTTTTGTTACGATTTTTTGTTAAAAAGCTGATTTGTTTTTTATTTTATGAATTTTCTATGCGCATTTTTGCAATCATTTATTGTTGTTGCTTTTTCGTTTTATTTTGTTGTGCACACACGTGCTTGGAATATTTAATTATTGTATCTGTGATAAACTATTTATTTTGTTGAATTGACTAACAGTTGGCTTTAGTTTTGTTCAGCAGAACTCAACGCAACTGCAACTGCAACTGCAACTGCAACTGTAACTAACTGTAAACTAGCTCAGCCAACTGACTAACTAAACAACTAACTAACAAGATGCACAGTCCAAGAAACAGATACAGATTCAGATAGTTCAGATACACGCCGAAGGCAGCAGCGCCAATCGAATTATTTTTATATTTTATCCAACTCGTTGCAGATACGAAAAGCAACTGATTCCACAGCCCACACAACGCCAACTGAGAGCTCGCGGCCAACTCGACAAACTCGAGAGACTCGAGGAGACACTCTCGAGAGACACTCGCGAGAGACTCGCGACGATAAACGAAACAAAAAACGAATGGCAAACGAACTGTGAATGCTGAACCCGTCCATCGCACGAGGCGCAAACGTCAAACGCAGGCGCCGCACACGTTGTGCTCTCTGAGCAGTACAGTAGTAACTAGCTATGTGCGCAATGTGATTGAGTTTGTTAAGGCAAAAGTTGAAATTGTTCAATTGTATGTAAGTAACAGGCAGATGGAGAAATACTAATACTATTAAATACATACAAACACAAATTGTAGAGACAAAGGGACGTTATAGCATTGACTACTGTGGCCTTCAGCTAACCTTTCAGTTTATACTTTTGATAGAGGTACTCAAATTTGAACAAGAAAAACGAAGTAGAATAGTGTTTTCCGCGTTGTATGTAATATTAATCTGAAAGTTAAGGCTAAAATGGAATGACTCTTTTTTACCATCTTTTGAGTACTGACAAAGTTATGTCACTGGAACGATTAGATATATTTTCGTAAGGTAGAATTTAAACTTCATAATTACAGTCGTCTTTTTAATTTGAATTGAAATATTTTGCTAAACATCAAACCAAAATAAAAAAAATCCTGGCGCTGTTTAAAGTTTATTTATAAGAATAAGCAAACAAAAAAAAAAGTTTTATAAAGCGAGGCTTGACTGTATGGTATTGAGGAGTGTAAGAGCACTAAGTGCAACATTTATTGTATGTCTCAGTGGTAAGAGCAAGTGTTGAAAGAAAGAAAGAGAGAGATGGTGAGGGAGAGGGAGAGAGAGAGAGAGAGAGATAGTGGAATGGAGAGAGTGAGAGCAAACTGAATGTGGTTTATTTCAATTTCAGTTTTCATTTCCATTTCGATTTCAGTGGCTTTTGCTGTTGCTGCTTGTGTTGCTGCTTAGGCCTATGTTTGCCCATTTTACCACCAGCTGTGGCATCCGTGTGTCCGTGTCTATGTCTGCACTTGGGGCTTAGGCTTTGTTATTTTTAGCGCCACTCGATTTTGCTGTTGCTGTTGTTGTTGTTGTTGTTGTTGTGAGTAGTGCCGGTTTGGGGTTGGCTCAATGCGTGTGGCAGCCGCATGTGACATGCCGAGGCGTCCTATTGTGTTTAACATATTGTGGCAGCTGCTCGAAAGTCTTGCAATGTGACTACTAATTGCAGGTGTGTTGGCTACTAGCTGGTTTAGTGGGTGGTTGGGTGGTCTGGTGCAATTCTGGGTAATTGGGTGGGTGGGATTGAGTAGCACGACATCGTCGGGTGTGGACGGTTCTCGTTAGCAATTAGTGCAACTAATTAATAACGGAGCAGGCTACTAGGTGCATGCAGTTGCGTATCTTATCAAGAATCTTATACACTTAAAACAAAAATAGCTCTAAATGATTGTTTATTGGATTATTCAGAGAAAGTTCATTAGTAAAATTAACTTTTATTCTACTTTTTAAAAATGTGTGTGTTAACATAAAAAATAAAAAAATTATTTAATTAAAAAGACCTTGCAAATATTGGGATTTACATGTAGCAATGTTGTTTCTAATATTTTAAAGATGAAATCATTTCTAATTGTTTTTCTGACTGTATCGTGCCATATTGATCAGTTCCAGGTGTGTGTGTGTGTGTGTGTGTATTTTGGTAGCACTGGTTGGATATTAAT
Source organism: Drosophila longiperda (assembly GCA_035042125.1). Classification (NCBI taxonomy): domain Eukaryota; kingdom Metazoa; phylum Arthropoda; class Insecta; order Diptera; family Drosophilidae; genus Drosophila; species Drosophila longiperda. Next base: position 482,103 of record JAWNLV010000107.1, read on the forward strand.
ATATGAATATTGCATGCAAAGTGCATTTCATTGGGTCAGCAGATTGTTGGCAAAAACTTATTTGCATGCGGCTGCCAGCTCAATCAATCAATCTCAGCTCAATCTTAGATGTGCACTCATTTATCGCATTCCCGAAGGTTTATATTTAGAATAATGCTAATAAATATGTCATTATAATAGGGTTTCAACATTTCAATAAAATTAATTAATTACGTTTTGAACTTTAAATGAAGTTTTATTCTAGAAGTCAATCCCCGCTTCTAAAAATCAGCTAATCTTTAGAAATGGAAAGTTTTGTAAGTGCTTAGAAGCTCTTCCTTGAAAATCGTTGGAGATTCCACAACATATGCGAGTTGCGAAGTTAAGCAAAAGGATTAGCATTTTATAAGTAGTATCAGAAATGAGTTCATCTCTGTTATCTTTTAGGCAGTCAGACATAGTCCGATTTGATGACAATTCACACTCTTTAAAGGGAGCCAATAAAAATAACTGCACACTTGGCCAGCTAATTTCTTCTCCACCGCTTTCTTTTGGAGCAATTTTGGCCAAAAAGCAGCCAAATCAAGACACGTGCTGCGAATTTGTGCCCTGAGGGCGCCCGATGAGATGAGACACCCATCAGCAAAGTCAAATGCAGAGCGTGACTCAATTTAAAAAGTGATTTCTTAATGATACAGTCAAAAAACTAGTCAACATGCATTTTAGTAAATAGATAAATTTATGCAGGTGCCTTTCTAAAATGTACAAAAATATGTCTAATTTCAGGGAGTTTTTTTATTCAATTTGTCTCTAGTTTTTGCATTACTTTTAATTATAATTAAACATTAAAAATTTACATTCTAGTTTAAAAATTAAAAAATGATTTTCTTATATATATTATTCTTATTATATTTTTTTTAATTTAATTATTTTTTTGAGTGTATTGCATTCAGCCAAAAACAAATGCGATTGGGAATGTGAATAAAAATATGAATGCATTAAGTCAATATGCCAAGACTTGAATGAGTGCTGAGTGCGTCATAAGTAGAAGTTCAATGGCCAAATTGAGTCAGAATAGCGCAAGGCAAAAACAGAGAATCCTTGACTAAGGATTATAAAATGGAAATGCAAAGATAAAACCAGAGAGTGAAGCAGACAAAAAGACAAAAAGACAGACAGACAGACACACAAACAGACAACGTGCGATAGGAAAGACAAAAAGGTTAGGCAACTGACTCTGAGAACGGACAAACTGACAGACCGACAGACTGACAGTTCAACAATAGGTAGAAGGTTGATAATAATGCTGATGATGACGATGATGACCCATCAGCCAGACTGACGCTTTGTCTGTCTGTCTGTCTGTCTGTCTTTTCTAATCACTTGCTAAACAAATTAAATAAATATTTGATGAGAATTTGAATGCAAATCTAGCGGATCTGTTATCCTTTGTGTCCTGCATTGTGCACCTGCAACTGGCAGCCGAAGGCCACAGAACTGATAGCAAACAGATGCAAATTTATTGAGTTACAGATATACAGTTGCGGTCATAATAAGAGAAACACTAAAGAATTATTTTTCACTTTTTGTTATTTATCTTTCAGTTCAAGAGATGTTTATGAAGGACTTTGAAAGGTTTCTAGAAGTCGCCAACTCTTTAAAAATAAAAAGAAACATATTTTTAACTTTTAAAAATGACATCTTTCGAAAAAATTCTCTTGTGAGAGCGACGCTATAACATTTTCCACAACTGTTTTGCCGCCAGCATGAAATGTAGCAGAACTCAAAGAGAGAGAGAGAGAGAGGTAGAGCAAGAGAAACAGGGAGGGAGAGGAGAAAGAGAGAGCGAGGTAGAAAAAGATTCTAGTTAAGTCAGTGAGATGTAAAGAGAAATTGATTTAAATATTCGATTTGGTTAGCTGAGTAAATTAAAGTAAATTTAATTTTGCACAATTTGCAGCTGATGTGTCTTATTTCTCAAATGCCACTTTATTGACAGTCATTTCACAACTTATTACCACTTTTGAGTACACCTTTAAAAGGGCTGCTACAGCAACATATTAAATAAATTATTATACACACAATTGCATAAATAAATGTATATTTTTTACATTTTTATGTTTTTAAATTGCCCGCTAATTACATCCGGACATAAGTTCACTGCTACAACATCTTAGTTGTATCTACTCTCATCACAACTTTCGTTGTGTATCAAAAACATAGAAATTTAACTCACTTAACGAACTAAGCGGTAAACGAATGTTGTATATACATCGAATTTACTTACCGAATTATTTCTAAAATTGTACCACATATGCTTGGATAATGCATACCGTTTGATGCAGCTTTACGGTAGTTATTTTAATTACGTGCAGATAGTTATAAATAAATTTATTTATATGTATGAATTGCTTCGTTCACTCCACAACATTACTCGCAAGCTGAACTCTTTCCGAATTACTCACTTAACGATACGTTAAAATTGAACGACACCACTTACTCACTCGGCGAACGAGCAGACTGAACGAAGAACGGAATGCTTGACGAAGATAAGCGAATTGAACGAATTGTGCGCATATTTGCTGTCAGAGTAGTGGCATACTGCATATATTTATAATCGCCACTAACTTAGTAAGCTCACGAATCACTTTTAATAACATAGTTATGTTCTGTTCGCAATTTGCTACTGATTTAACAAGCAGCTCACGACTGCTTAGTGTTTGAGCTTAGACAACCACCTTCATAGAGAACATAGTGAAGACCAGAACCTGTCAATGTACACAAATCACCCCACCGCCACAATCTATCGACAAGCGTATCAGTTATCGATTAGAGCAGTTTACATTTTCAAATGCACAAATTGACGATCTTATTTTAAGATAAGAAAAGAAAATATATACATTATCTAAATTAAGAAAATCAAACCATTGGTAAATCACTATTTAATGAATAATCTCATTTAACTTTTTATTTAATAACCTTTACTAATTATATGTATAACTTAGACAATAATTTCGGTTGATTTTTGTGTTTACGTTAATTATAATTAAGAATATTATTTTCTGTTTTTGTTTGAGCTTATAAATTATTAAAACTATGCGCGGGAGAATGAGTCACTTGCCAAACACAAAATGTTGGCTCATTTACAAATTCAATTACAAAACTGATTACACTTAAAAGGTCATTTTTTGTTCTTATGCCTCCCATTATGTTTACCGTTATGTCTTGCGACCTCTATAAATATATGTATGCATATATATATATATATATATATGTTTGATTTGATGTGCAAGATGTGAATCAACAATCTACTCATTAATTTCGACTGGCTTTGATTTTATCGGGAATCTGATTCTATTTATACAGTTACAAATTGCCTAGTGTTTTTTGGTGAGGGGACTGAGTGGGTGTGCATATATACTTATAGACTATAACTAAATAATTGCCGCTGGTTCGTATAATAACGTTTTAAAAATTTTGGTACAGTCATCATCTATATATCATCAATATATCGATCCATCAATAGATCAATACTACTAATTTTCATTGTTTGCGTTACAAGTATTTGTTGTCTTTTTCCCATTGTTTTTGTTTTGCTCTGCTAATTTCGCCTCAGGTTGCACGTGGCAAGCCGATAAATATCGATTGTTGGCACCACAACCTGAAGAATACCCCTAATGCTGCTTGGTTTGGTTATCTCTGCGTCATATTTACAAAAGTTCTCACTTAAATTGTAGTCTTGCAATAAGTTTTACGTTTTGATTATATTCTTACTTATATACATAACTAATAATAATAATAATAATAATAATTAAATTAAGAGCATTTCATATATATATATATATATATTATTCATGTATTGCCTCAAATGCTTTGTAAGCTTTGTCATATTCAGTTACTTAAGCTTAAAATTAACATTCAAAATCAAACTAAAATTGGGGGAATAGGAACTAAAAGCACCAGCAAAATATACACAAAAAAAGAACGTACACTTAAAAAAATTAGTGAACGCTTGATAATTGAATTAAAACTATTGTTTGCATAAATTACAAATATTTAAAAAAAACTATTTTGTAAAAGTAGATAAAAAGAATACAAATTTAATCGAGCTAACAAATTAGTAATTAAATTAATTAAATTACTTGAATTCTCAAATATAAATTATTGTTCGTAATTTACAGCAATTGAAATTGAAAGAGATACAAAGTAGATAAAAAAGAGCTGCATAAGTAATTAAATTAATTAAATTAATTACTCGAAATCTCGGATAATTTACGATAATTCATATTGCATACAGTTTTCACATCTCGATCTCGATCTGTTCACAGTTGGATTTTTTGTTGGGTTTTTTGGATTTAGGTGCGCAGCGACGTCGGTGGTGGCGGTGGCGGAGGGGGTGGAGGAGGCGGTGCCACGCCCACTGGCGCCTGAAGCTGCATATGGACCCGCTTGGCCCGATAGCGTTTCAGCTTGCGACGTGCCACAAATAAGCTCGGATTGAAATTGAAGTCGCGACACGCCTGATGATGCGGATGCTGGGCAGGATTCGGGTGAGAAGGATGCAGTGGCGGCGTAGCGGCATGATGGGGGGGTGGCGAGTGTGCAGCTGCCACATCCAGCTCATAGGGCGGGAAAAACATTGGGTTCGCTGCCCAATCCCGCCACATATTTCAATCCTGCGCCGCCGCCGTCGCCGCTCCCCCCTGGGAGAGCGACCCCGTTCCATTGCTGGAGAGCTCACTGTGCCGCCGCTGATCGAGGGAGAGGGCGTAGTCATCGTCCAGCGACGAGGATTGCTTGGAGCCCACCGATTTGCAATCCTCATCCATGCTAACGCCCAAATGATGCATCGCAACGGCGGCATGGTGCCGCTCCGCCGGCGGCAACAGATTCAGCATGCTCAGCGGCAGACCAGGAAAACCGCCAGAGAAATCCGGATAGAAGCCCTGCGGATTGAACGGGTTGAAGAGGCCAGCGCCGGGTCCGCCCAGCAAATCAGGCTCTGAGCTGCCACTGCGCGGCCCAACGGGCGGACCCAGCGGCAAGCCCAGCTCCAGATCGAGTGGGCCCAGTCCACCCAAATCGCCGGGATGATGTGACATCTGCGCAGGATTCGGATGACCGGACGAGTTGTGGCTGTTGCTGTTATTGCTGCCGCTGTTGTTGTTGCCTGAACTGGAATTGTTGCCACCTGATGAATGCTTCTCCTTGTCCTTCTCCTTGCGCTCTTTTTTCTCGCTCTTGGAGCCACCGCCACCGCCGCCACCTCCACTGATGCCCATTTGCAGCATCTCGATGGGCGGCCCACTGATGCAATCCTTCCGCAACTGCTCCAGCTTCAGACTCTTCCCATACTTGCCCCGCACATACATCAGCAGCGAGTTGTAGGGTATGCCAAAGATGCGGGATGCCTGCGATGTGGTCATCTTCTTGTTCCACACGTGCTGCAGTGCCTCCGTCAGCTCGGTGTTTGTCCAGGAACGGGGCGGTCCGCCTCGGGGCGCCGAATGCTGTCCCTTCGGTCGTGGCACTGCAAAGACAGACAGATAGGAGAGAGAGAGAGGAGAGAGGGGGGGAACTGATTAGCTACGAGATCCACACAATAAGTTTTCATTTCTGGGTTATCTGAAGGCGAAGCATCTGCTAATGTTTCAATCTTGTGGCCCATATGCTGGGCTAGTTGGATTCGCCCATTGTCTTGGCAACTGTGCCCACAGCTCATACACACCCTGTTCGAGCTGTTGCCTAACACCCTGTACAGTCAGGAAGAGGGTAGTTTGAGTAATGAGTTTGCTTGTGACAAATACGATTTTGTCCAACATTTTTAGCTAATTTGCACTCTAAAAAAATCATTTTTACATTGAGATATTCAATAATTTTTCCAAGTGTAAAAACTGCTAAATATATTTTTTTATTTATTATTTGACAGACAAATTGTTAAATAAAATAGGATATTTTCTGGCGTGACTTCAACTATTTTTGTTGTTGTTGCATGTGGCACCTGGAACAAGTAAAAGCGATCGCTGTGGTGGTTCCCATAAGCCCGTCTCGAGTCAGAGTTGGAGCTGGCTGAGTGGCTGAGGCTGGTGCCTCGCCCGACCTTCTCTCGTTCCTGCCTCTTTTCGTTGCATATGCAAATTACGAGCATGCACTCGACTCACATGCGCCAGCTAAAACTCAATTTAGATCCGCAGATATCGAACCAGCCCCACAACGAGAAAATCACACAGAGTGACAGAAAGAGACAGAGAGAGAGAGATAGAGAGAGAGAGTGGATGCCACAGGTTCAGTTAAACAAATGCTGCAACTGCCGAGACTTGGAGACAACTTCAACAGATAGCAGCCATGGAGAAGATCATGTCGAATCTGTTGCTCTTGGCCCAGTCTGAATCTCACTTATAAGTATAGTAATCGCATATACACATTATATATATATATCTATATATATATGTGGACAAGCTTGCGATAATTTACTGTTTATTAAGGCATTTCCTTTTTGGGCCTTCTCTTTTCCGATAATATGCAATTTTCGATTTGTGGCAGGAGTGAAAATAAATGTGAGCACTTTGTCCATGATGATATGGGTACAATCGAGGAAAAAGTCCCAATAATTTATGGAAATAACAAATCAAGATAAGTAAAAAACTAACTTAGATAAAATGATGATATCAGTTCAATTGAAAAGAGTCATTTATAGAAATTAAATAGTTCAAAACTGAATACTCTACAAATTTCATATATTTATTAATTGAAATTAAAGCATATTTTCAACATATTCCTGGACTATCTCCATAAAATGTATTACCCCATATATCTATCTATCTATATATATATATATATATGACATTTATCTTCGAATAACTCCATTTGATTTGGCATTTCTTTATTTAATCCAATTTTGTATTACTATTTTTAGCAGTCTGAAATACAAAAATTCTACTTAAAAACACAACAGTTATTCAATTTGTTGTTGTTGTTGTTGCTGCCACAATTTACATTGTCTGTGGAGGGGGGGGGGGGTGGGGGTCACAACGTAGGTCTGACCTTTTCTTCCAATGAAGCAAGAAGAACAAGAGCCAGAAATGCAATTGTTTAGCTTTCCAGTTGTTGTTGTTGTTGTAAATGCTTTTGTTGTCGGTTTTTGTTGTTGTTGTTGTTGTTGCTGGGTTCTAATAAGGCACCTTTGCAGTCAACTCGACTGCCCAGCAATCCCCCACTCCCCCCCCAGCACTCACTGCACCTACCAACTACAAAATGAAATTTGAATTTGTTACAAATCGCAAATCACGTTTTCAACTGTCGAGAAAGAGACAGAGACAGAGAGTAAGAAGGAGAGAGAGAGAGCAATAGACAGAGATAGAGCGAGAGAGTAGATGAGGGAGAAAAAAAAACAATTGCAAAATGAACAAATGAATGTGAACAAATCAGTTAATCACACCCACACGAATGAATACAACGAATCCCTAAAAAAAAGAGAAACAGCAAAAAAAATGAGTACCTCTGCTTGCCCCCCCCCCCACCACTTTGTTGGCTGTGCCACCTGAGGCAATGCCTGTGTACCGTTTCTTGAGCCAAGTGGTTGATTCTTATCAATGCTATTCCCCGTTTTTTTTTTTTTGGGCCACAAACCCGTTCGTCTTCGGAGAGATTTGCCAGATTCGCAATAAAGAATATCGTGCTATACGCCAGATTTGCACAGTTTGTTGTTATTTAAGCAGCGATTGTCATGGTCGGGATGAGTCCCACTCGGATGCGAGTTGAGGGGGGGGAGATGAGCTGGATACCAGGCATGCCAAAACATCTGATCACGATTTTTTTTTGTTTCGTTTTTTTACTGCTATTGATGAGAAAATTAAGCAATTAAAGCGCGCCGATCGAGTTTGATTTGACAGTGGAATGATCAGATCAACGAGCTTCGATTTGTACTCCACACGCATATCATGTGGGTGGATCTGACCAGATTCTGATCTCAATCATATATCATATTTATATCGCACTTAGGCTTTCCACTGCTTCACGCTTGGCGCTTGCCAGAGTCAAGTCGAGTCTAATCTTTCATTCATAAAAAAGCACTTAACCCATCATCAACGCCAGCCCCTCAACTGTCAAATGAACTGTCAAATAAACCCAAAAGGTAAATCTCAGGCAACTTCTCACTCTTCTCTCTCTCTCTCCGCTCTTACATTTGTCAATCACATGACAATCAAAGGCAATAATTGATTTTTGAACCACATTTTGTACACATATTATGAAAATATTATTTCCCCACACACTCAAAAAACTTCATTAACTCTTTGAGGTTTCACTTGCTCCACAAAAAAAAGAGCTGGCTATTTGTCAATCAAGAGTTTTACTGGCTGGAAAAACGAAGGTAAACGTTTAGCTTTGTACGATATGCATAGGTGCACATGTTGATTCCCTCAAGTAACAAAAAACAAACAACATACAACAACAAACACACAGCCAAACTGAACTGAACTCAGCCCCAACTCAATGAGCAGCAAACAGCTAACAGAAAACAGCTAACAGAAAAAACAGCAGGAAAACCACAGAAACAAATTTACCGCCTCACATGAGTGAGTCGCACGAGTGATCGCGTCTCAGCTGATTGGAGAGGGGGGAGAGGGGGGTGGCTTACAAAGGAGGGGAATGGTGAGGAGGTAGACGCTTTTTAGAATGTGGCTATAAAGGAAATGAGCACGCATTCGAGTTTAAAGTACTTCGTTTTTTATGTCTTGTAAAAAGGGGGAGAAATCAATGATCAGCTTTGAGTTGGGGAATTTCAAAGTTTATGCAAATATAGAAATGTTCAAAGAGATCAAGTGTAGAATATATATAAAGTAAATACAAATAAATGCAAAAAAATATTTAAGAATGAAAAGACTCAATATATATTTCGATATAATAACAGATGATATGAAATAATAGTATTTAAATAAAAAGAAATACTCTAAAATTATTCACTGCTGATTAATGTTTCCTCAATAAATATGAATAGAAGGAGTGTGAGGAGGAGATAAATCTAAAGTTTCTCAACTAATGTTTAGAAATGAAAGTTCTCATCATTTCAATAGTATTTTAAAGAAAAAGAAATACTCTAAAAGTGTGTTAAAGATAAATCTAATGTTACTCAGCTGATGTTTAGAAATGAAAGTACTCTTCAAATGCTTAATGATAATACAGATCATCTATAAATATTCCCAAACTATCACTATTTATAAGATCACAACAGATTTAAGGGGCAATGCACAGCCCAAAACTAATGTTGATTTTAAAAGATCAAAGATTAGTTTTAGCTTACTTTATTTACCACGGATATTTACCAATCATCGGTCGATGGAGAGAGCAGACACTTACTTAAGTGTTTGTTGCTAATGCTCAATTTGAGAGAGAGAGAGGGATATAGAGAGAGGGAGAGATACGTGATCCAAAGTGCAGGCAACTTTGAGCTGAACTCACTCGAGAATGAGAGATCAATCAGTCAAATAGTCAAGAAGCAGTCAGCAGCAGTCAGGTGTGAAGTAAGGCACGAAGCAACAACAACAACAGCAACAACAACAACAACTGCAACTGCAACATGTTGAGGGGAGACTCGACTCGAGTTGACTTCACTCCACTTCGCTCGACATGGCTCATAGCAATCATGTTCAATGGATTTTCAACCTTTCTCGCCAAAGTTTTGCTTTGTATTTTTATTGGGTTCGCTGCGGGGTTAATTAGCTGTTTGTTTTTCAGGAGGAGACGACGGGTTAGGGGGGAGGGGGGTGTAGATTGCTTTGGGAGAAATTAATTTTCAATGAGTACTCACTTTTCTTTTTGAGAAACGGCGGCGGGCCGCCGGGCATATCGCGTGGATCACTCATTTCCATTAGCGGATTATAAAGTTTGCCAGGATCAATGCCAGGTGGAAATAAACCAAGCGGCGAGTCCAGGCCAAACACTGTAAGCAAGAAAGAGAGAAAGAGAGAGAGTCGATGATAAGTAAGCTGCACGTATATATATTAATATTATACACTGAAAAAAACAAACAACATTATACTAAAATCGAACTCTTTTCTGAAATAATTTATTAAAATTAGAACACATTTTGCTATTTTTATAGATACACAAGATTTACTTAGCATATCTTAAATTCAGTCCGATTGTTCTGAGTGTATTTAAGCAAGAAAACTTGACTAATCAGCTGCATTATCTTGTGCATAAAATAAGTCTCTATTTATAGTTGGCAAATGTTGCCATAAGCGATTCATTTTCCAGCTCACTGATTGCATAGCTAACAATGGTGTGGGAGCTGGATGAGGGGGGGATGGTTAGAGGGGGGGTTACACTCTAAGAATATGCCAATTGAGTGCAACTGGATGGGTAAACAATGGAACGTCATTATTCTATTAATAATTTAGGCGACGAGTGCAGTTCTTCACATGAGTGAAACAATTGAAGCACTGATGAGGCGCAGGATAAAGCAGCAACAAGGATATGCAAGGATGAAGCAAGTCTATGTGTGTGTGTTGGTGTGTGTGTGTGTGTGTGTGTGTGTGTGTGTGTGTGTGTGTGTAACATTGTGCTGAATGATTTCATAAGTGCGCGAATGCGAATCCAGGAGTCAAACAGAAGATGAGCAGTGGCAGTTGGGGCAAGTGGGGCACATTCAACATATTATTTGTATCTGCAACTGAGGGCTGTATCCATGTTATGTATCTGCCACTGCTGCTGTTCCGTGCATAATGACACACAATAATAATAACGAGCGCGCATTGTTTGCTCTCAAGTATTCAGAAGACATTGAAATTTCAACACGCGCTGCGTATACGTAATATTTTTTTGTGAGATTTTCTTCTTTTCATGTTTTGGCATCGCTTTGAAATTAGTGCGGATTTCTGCGCTCGGTTTATCCTCAAGGGGTCTAGAACAAGACAGCCATTGACTCTGGCACACACACACACATACACACACACACACACACACACACACACTCGCACACGTCACATGCTATTAGTTCAATGATTTTCACGCCGAAATATGGCAAGCAAAAAATAAATCACATTTTTCATACGTCGTCGCCGTAAAACGTTGCTAAATCTTTTTCTGTGGCTGTCTGCGGCGCCTCTGTGTGGCAGTGTGGAGTGTTGCGAGAGTGTAGCGTAAACAATAAAGGGTATTTTAATTTTTCCAAGCAAGTTGCAAGTTGGAGAGTGTAAAAGCAGCTGCTGATTAAAATAGGTTTGATTTGAGCAACTCTGGAAGATTAAAGATTTCTACTTCTTGATTTTTCTATATAACAAAATATTATCAGAAATATTTCAGGTAACTCACAAACTTTCAGGTTCGTTCTAAAATTGGTGCTAACAAATCTGGTTTTGCAACAAATGTCTGTTTACGAAGTAAAACTTGCAACTATTTCTTAATAAATCTTGATTAATATCACTCTTAAAGCTGCCACAGAGTGTCCTTACCCCTCCAGGACAGTGTACATCTTTAGTCGACTTTCTTTGACTTTTTGTGGCATTTTTCTTTGGCTTGTGTCTTGTCTGGTTTACTTTGCTTTGGTTGTCTGCTTGACTGTGGCACATTCATTCATTGCCTGCAGCCTGTTTATGCAGTAGTTAGCGTACTGGTGCCACCCCTTGTTGCACACATCCCCACTTAGTACCATACCCCTTTTGTCATTGCCCTGATATGTTGGGCTGCAAAAATGTTTGTCGCATTAAAAGGTATTGCGCTTCCTGCGCGACTTTGCCATTTTCGTACAATTTTTCCATATTTTTGTGCCCCCTTAATTTATTTTATATCCTGTGTGCGAGCGTCGCGCCTGACAAGAGACCTCAGCAGTTGCAGTTTGAGTTTGACTCCCTCGACTCCACCACCGCCCCCTCCCCCACCACAAAGCGGATATTATTAATATGAATATCGCGCGACTTATATGCAAAAGTTTTTCATGCGCAAAAGGGAAGCAAATCGTTGAAAACTCCTGGTTTTATTTTCATATTTTCTTATTTTCAACATTTTTTTTTATTTTTTTTTTATTTGTGGCACCGCCAACGCTGCTGCCAAAGTTGTTTGCCAAAAGGTTTAAGTCTTGCTGTGTGTTGCATTGACTCTGTGGCATACTTTAAACACAACAACAACACACACACACACACACACACACACACACACTCTATCAACAAGGGGGCGTGGCTGTTTGACAACTTAAAAGTCATTTCGCTAAACGTCTGCCGACAGTTTGAACTCCACATTTATATATATATATATATATATATATATATATATATATATTTATATATGGTTCACATGTTGCCAAGACACAACATAAATTTGCTGGCACGCAAGTGAGTCCCCGCACCTCCCTCTATCTCCACAACCCCTTTGCACCTCTATTTCTGCCTCGGGTGACATAAATAAAAAAAATCATATATATAAACCGCAATTGAATTTATTTCGACTGCAACTCCAACTTGCAGCTTTTGCCAGCAATCCTCCCCCTCCCCCCACAACGGTGGCAGACAGACAGACAACTAGTGGGTTGTTGTTTTTTTGGTCAATGAGAGGGGGGGTGGCAATAACTAAACTGTCAAATTATTAGGCGCACTCGCCACATTTCAGTTTTACTCCATTTCAATAATTCTTATGAGCTGTCAACATTCAAAAATAGTTTATGACTTAATTAGGCAGAAATATGTACGATATGCCAGAGGGGTGGGTGGAGGGGGGGAGCTGCTAATGGCTTAAATGGCGACTTCGTGATTTAGGCAAAGCAATCAAAGTTGGAGCTGGGAATGTGTGTGGAAATAATATTTGCAAATATCATAAAAAATATACTCAGAGTGAATTTCTTGCCAAATTGTACTGTTAAAATTTAAATTAAAGTCAAAAAAAAAGAAACTGAGTAAGTTAATATTTATATTAAAATGAGTTAGAACATATCAAATGAATAAAAGAAAAACTGAGTTGGTTAATATTTTTATTAAAATGAGTTATGACAGATCAAATAAATTTTGAAATAACTAAAAACTGAGATATAACTGAGACTTCAATCTCTTCTTGAGAGTATAATGCTTTTATATATAATATCATTATTATTATTATTAGTTTTACTACTTTTATTAATGACTCTAAAATAGCTTTTTAGGTTAATAAAATAATTTCAGTTGAAAATTCATTGGAACTTCTCGTAGAAGCAGGAGAGCTGGCTAGGAAAGGGGCAAGGGAGTTATGAAATAAGCAAATCCTTAAATGGGATTTCCCGATAATGCTCAGAATATGAGTTAAACTACTTTCAACTTGCAACAAACTAATGCTGTGCCTGAGTAGGTTTCCCCTTGCAACTTGCAACTTGTTGATGCAGAAAAAAATCTCAATAAAAGCGACTGCTGGGAAAGAAAGAAAGAAGAAGAAAAAGTGATGCCAAAGCATGTTGAAGAGTGTGAAATGCCACTCGGTGGCGACACTAATACGTTTAAAGGCTTTGCAACAGCTTTGGCCATGGCAACGACAAGCCAAGCAGGACCTCGGCAAAGGATGCAACGTTGCCACTTTGATGTGGCAGGGAAAGGGGCAAGCCAAAGAGGCGAAAGGACAGATACACAGACTCGACGGATGTGCGGCCACATGTTGCATCATGCTGTGGCAAGGGACATGCGAGCTTATTACAAGCAAAGTAGCGTACGTGCAACAAGGAGTCAAGTCAAGGAGTCGCCTCGAGAAGTCGCCTCGCATTCGACTCAAAGGAAAGAGGAAAAAAAGGCAAACAGAAGCCCAACCTCAGAGTTTATTAGGACTTCCGCTTGCTTCTGCACAGGATAACCCACTGACCTTCCAGCTTAGACAGTTTTTTATACCCTAATATCTGAGGTAAAAGAGTATATTGGATATGTGTATGACCGTCTGTCTGTCAGTCGTGCTCATAGCTAAAGCCAGGAAGCTTGTCTTGTATGCATAAGAATTCGATAAAAATCGATAATCGATAAACAACATAACTGTTAGCAGTGCATTTTTCAGTCGGTTTTGCCCGACTTGTTTTCATCTACTTACTGTGCGGCGGCGTCAGCGTCAACGCCGAGGACATGCCGGGAAAGGGCAGTGGCGACGGCGGATGCGGTTGTCCATCCTGCGGATTATAGTGGCCGGGCAAACTCATTGGCGACGTGGGCGCAAATTCTTTGCAGAACTCTTTGCCAAAGTCCTTGCCGAAATCCTTGCCGAACTCCTTGCCAAACTCCTTGCTCAGCCGATTCATGCTCTCCTCGAGCCGCTCGTGCGGTGCCTGCCCATTGTGTCCATGGAACGGTGGCAGACCCATCGGTCCCAGCAGGTTACTCGCGAATGCGTTGTGCTCCCGCTGCAGCGCCTGCTCGCGTGTCTCGCGCGGATCACGCTCCCGCTCCCGGTGCATTGCCGCTGCGGCTGCGGCGGCGGCCAGCGACATTTCCATTTGGTGCTCCATATGATGAAAAGGATTCTCACCAGCAGCGGCGGCAGCAGCAGCAGCTGCGGCGGCCGCTGCATGCATCTGCGCTTCAAGCGCCTCCATGTGGCAGGGCGGACTGTCGGGCGGACGTAGGCCAGGTGGAGGCGGCGGAGGAGGAAAGGACAACAGGCCATTGTTGCCATGGGCACAGCTGTTGGGCGTGGAGCTGGCACTCGGCTTGGCATTCAGTTGCCGAATGTCCTTCAAGGACAACATGATGCGCTGATTGTTGTCCTGCAGTTTGCTGCTGTTGTTGTTGTTGCTCTCGGTGTCGGAGGAGCAGTGTGAGTCCTTGTCCTTTTTGGTGGTGCACAGATCCTCGGGCCCGTCGCTGGGACACGGCGACATGGCAGCCGCATTGGCAGCGGCAACCGCCGCCTGGCGACGCAGCTCATTTGTCGTGTGTATCAGCTCTTCGATGTCCTGTTCCTCCTCCTCCTCTTCGTCCTCCTCCTGCTCCTCCTCCTCATCCTGCTCCTCATCCTGCTCATCCGGATCGTGTTGGAGTTGGCTTTCCTCCCGATCTTGCTGCTGATCACGCTCATCTTCATCCTCCCGCAGCTCCTCTTCATCCAACTCCAGCTGATTGCTGGACGTGATGAGGGGCAGCGTGTGCTCCACTTCGCCCGCAGCTGCAGCAGCTCCACCTTCCCCCTCTCCTTGCTCATCCTCCTCATTGTCGTGGAGTGGCTGCGACTGCTGCTCAACCAGTTCCATTGCCTCATCCTCATTTCGCTGCTTATCACTCGTGTCCTGCTCCTGCTCCTGCTCCTTCTTGATCACAGTTTGCAGTGGCAACGTCTCCGAGCACGTCTCCGGCTTGCTCAGCGCAAAGTCATCGCCGGAACGTCGCCGCGGGCGCGCCTGTTTGCGTCTCGGCATGGGTGAGCCACTGCCCAGCTCCTGATCACTTTCCGGCTCACGTTCGCTGTCCTGCTCGCGCTTGCGTCGCATGCTGAGCGCCAACGGGGCATGGCCAGCACCAGCAAAGAGACGCGTTGGCATCATCAGCTTGCCCGTGGAGGGTCTCGTCACCATCGACGGTGAGTCATCCTCGAAGCTGGACGCCAGCAGCGAGGCATCCAGCAGATTGAAGTCATCCGGAGAAGCAGCCGGAGTTGGTGTATGTTCCGGCACCGAACTCTCCACCAAACCGCGCACCTGCAGCGATTCCCCCGCCTGGATGAGGGTCTGCAGTCGCTGCTGGGGCACACTGATCTCGCCGCGATACATGAAATCCACAATTGCCTGGACGACCCAGCCACGAAAGTCCTTCAAGACGATGACAGGATGTTTGCACGGCGTCTCCGCAAAGACGCGCTGAAAGAACGGGGAACAGGCGGAGAGGACCATTTTGTGAGCCCTTATCGAGGTCTCGGCGCAGACGAGAGTCACGTCCACGAGGGTCTTGGTTTGAAGCAGTGCGTCAAAGGCGCGCAGGATGTGGTTCTGATGATTGTTCCAACGGAGACTGTAATGATCCTGCGCGGGTTGGGCGCTGAGCGTTGTTGAAGACGTGGCAGGTGTGGCAGGTGGCGTTGCAACTGTTGCACATGTTGCTGATGCAGCTGCAGCTGTTGCTGTTGTTGCCGTCGCAGCGGCAGCTGCAGCTGCAACTGTTGCTGTTGTCGCAGTAGCAGCAGCATCAGCAGCAACTGTTGTTGTTGTCGCTGTTGGCGTTGCAGTTTGGCTCATATTCAGCGGCAGCGCTGGCGGCGTGGGCGGCGTTGTGGGCGGTGTGGCATGGGCGTGACTGCCGTGCAGCGACTGCGACGCGGGCAGCAGAGGCAGCGGCAACTGTTGCAACTGTTGCTGCTGCTGATGCGTATGCAGATGATGATGATGTGGATGTGGATGGGGATGTGGATGAGGATGTGGATGATGCAGATCGATGCCCAGGCCAGTTGTTGTTGCCATTGTTGTCGGCGTCTTCGCTAGTAGCGGCAGCGGCAGCGCTGGCGCCACCTGGCGGCCGTAATCGTTCATGTGCAGTGACGTCAATTTGCAGCGTTTTATCAGCTTCTCGGCGTCCTTTAACATGCCCCGCCAAAAGTCAAGTGTCGCAACTCAAGCTTGCTGCAAGCAACTCGTGTTCTGCAAAGAGAGGGGTAAGCAGAGAGGTAGAGGGGGTTAGCAAAGGTTAGAATGCGAATGGGCAAAAGATTAAGCCTAATGCGCTGCATAATGTATTCTGTTCCAGTTTTGGCTAATACACTCAGCAAAAATAATTTTTATTAAATATTTATCTATATTAAATGCGTTAATTGTTTCTGCATTTACAATTTTTCTATATAAATATTATAGTTTATAACTCTTTTTTATACACCTATTAAAAATATATTTCTCGTTAACAGAAAACATTTTACAAATATAGAAAAAGTTTTTCTCATTTCAAGAAATGTATTAAATGGTTCAAAGTATTGCCTTATGAATTAAGTTTCAGTTTCTAAACTTAACAACAAATTGTTATTCTTCTGTCAAGAAATTTAATAGCTTATTTCTTATAGATTTATTATTTCTACTAAAAATATATTTCCTAGATACCGAAAATATTCTGACAAATAAAAAAAACTGCCTTTTTTAACTTAAAGAAATTTGTGTTCGCATATTAAGAACATATTTCTAAAAACCAATGGAATTTTCTTCTTTTCAGGAAAATATTATTGTTGTTGGTATTTTCTAAAATTGAGTGCCTTTAATTTGTTTATTTTTTGAGTGTACTTTTGACATATGATATGTATGCCTTGCTGCTCGCTTCGTGTATGTGTTGTGATAATATGTTAATGAGTCGCGGCATATATCATCTCAGAGAAGAGAAGAGATGAGATGAGATGGGATGAGATGGGATGCCGTATGCTCTTGTACACCTACCTCATCCTATGCAAAGCACATTTTTTGGCAAATCCCAAGCACAACAATAAGCCAGAAAACAATGCAAAAGCTAAATAACAACAGTAAGCAGAAGAAGAAGAAGAATATGAAGAAGCAGCAGGCAAGGCGTGGCATGGCGAGGTTAGGCGAGGGAGAGCACAGAGCACATGAAGCAATCAGAGACATGGGCTACGTGTCGTGTCGCGTATCCTTGAGGATATCACATGCAGATGTGTGATGTGTGATAATGGCTCACTCGCCTGCTTCCCTTCACCCATCCCCCTTCCCTATGAGCTGCCCCCCTCAGAGTCAGACTGCCTACCTGCCTGCCCGCCTGCCTGCAGCTTTGTCTATCTGCCGACTGTGTTTATGTTTATCTACGACTCACACACACACACACACACACGCACTAACACACACCTATGCGCACAGTGGCACAATAATTTAACATATTTCTCAGAAAATCATAATTTATTATTTTTAAACTAGTTATCAATTCTAATATAAAATAGATATTTACACTGATTAAATCATATATTATATTAAAAAGCTTTTCATTTTTCAGTTCTTAATTCGAATCTGACAATTTCTGTTGTGATTTGCATTTAGTTTGACAACCACTGTGCCGCAGCTGAGCTTCTTTATTTTTTTTTTTGTTTCATTCGCATCTCGGTGCGTGGCATCTAATTAATTCAGCAACTGTCTGGCGTGGTGTGCCCCTCATACATACACGCCTCTTCCCCTGCCAGTCACCCCCTCTTTGTTGCACGCTGCGTGTGTGAATTTAAAAAGTAGTCGTCAGCTGCCTTAAAGTATCTCACATCAATCCCGATCCCAATGCCAATCCCAATCCCAATCCCGACTCATCTGCATTGCTTGGCTGCAAAATTAAAAAACTTTGCTTTGCTGCCCCGGCGAAAATAAACATTTTTATTTGCCGTTTACCGTTAGTTGCTGCGTGCTGAAACCACAGCGTCTCTCAAGCGGTTAAGCGGTTGCAAGCAGCTTCTCCATTTCCTTGCCCCCATAATAACCGCATATTATCACATGCTGCCGCTGTGGCACCTGCAACCCAGGACGAGACACCCACGCCTGAATGCAACAATGTGCAATTAGCAGGCAGCAACAGCAGGCAGCTTCTTCATGCGGCATCTGCTTCTTCTTTTTTTTTTGGCTTGCAACTCATTTGCGGTGCCTGTGACGACTGTGGCAACTGAGGCAACATTTTTATTTATTTACTCGCGTATTTTACTTTCAAGCGCCGCTCAAAGCGACACATTTCAGAAAACAGTTAATGTCAGCTCAGCTAACTGCGAGCGAGAGAGAGAGAGCGAGAGAGATTGAGAAAGAGAAAGAGAGAGAAGCAAAAGTAGAGACTTATTCGAGTTTTTAATTAATGTCGCAGTAAGTCAGTCAGACTTCCATTTGAATTTAAGAGGGTCCAACAAAAATGAAGCAATTCTCAGTTTGTCAAATAGTTAAAGCTTTGCTTTAAAAATGTGAATTAGTTGATATTGGTCCTATAATTTATCTATATATATATAAAATAGTTCAATTTATAGAAAGCTGGAATCTCAGCTGTTCATTTGTGATCTTGGTGAACTTAATTTCTCTCGGAATCTAACAAAATTTATGTTTATAAAATATATTTGTAATGTAGAATGAATGATAATGAAATGAATTATTAAAAATATTTATTGTTTAGATATTAAGAAATTTCGAACATTTATTTAGAATTCGAAATAATTTAATTCTTTAAAGATTGCATTATGAAAATGAACTATCCTAACTAATTATTAGGTGCAACAACCTATAGTCGATTCAGTATAAATCAGCCTACTGATCAAACAATCATTTTCAATGCCATCCAGATTAAAAGTTTTGAATTCTACCCCAAAAACTGACTTTGCACGAGGTTGGAATAAGTTTTACCCTAAAGGGTTAGGCTTGGGTGAGGGTTCTCCGAAGTTACCCCTAAAAGCCTATTCATTTTTTTTACATATATTTTTTTCATCTATTTATTTTTATTGGTTGTTATTTTAATGCGAACTAAAAACCGTACATAAATTATAGAAACGGGTTTCCAAAGCACTTAAAATTTAAATTAGATTAAACCCTTTCATATTTTTATTTATTTACTTATATTGATAATTGTTATCGTTTTTAGCTTAATATGAATAAATTTCTTTACTTTACTTTTATACGATTTTTTGTATTCAATAAAAGTGTTCATATTTAACCTTCTACGTACCATTCAAATAAATTTAGTCTCGATTTTGATCGTGTATCCCTTCAAAAATTATGTTAAGTTTTTTTCTCAATAATATTTTCACTGGGTTAGTTTGTTGTTGGTGTTTTTAATATTGACACAGTTCTTAGCACTCGCATCCATTTCGAATAGTTGAAAACTGTAAACACAAAATGCCGCAAGTTGGAATTATATATATTTTCGTATTATTTTGATAATGCTCCACATGTGTTTCTATTATGATCGATCGATTGTTCAGGTGTGTGCTTTCAAATAACACACGCGATTTTTTTGTATTCTTTTTATTTGTATTTTTATTTTGTTAATTTTGAGTAACACGTTTTGGTTTTTGTGCGAATGGAGAAGAGAAGAAACTAACGCGTCGAGAGTTTGCCACAAACTGAAATGCTACACATGTGAATATTGATATGCATGTGGCACAAACAAATCTCACCCTCAAATGGCAACACACACACTCACACACACGCACACACACACTGTTAGTTTTGTGGGCAGGATCAGCAGCACTCGCTCTCGATCTTTTGCTCTCGACACGCCGCAAAATTTCCATCTGCAGGTGATAATCAGGTGTGTGTGTGTGGGAGCGTGTGTGTTGACTGTGGAACAACAAATAGAGAAACACACAAGTAAATAAACACTGCGCAGGTAAACTGACAAACAGACATACTGACAAAAGATGTGAAGCCGGCACAGGTCCTGTCGGCAGGACAGGTATTTACTACTATTAAATGGCCGCTGACAGCTCAATTTGTCGGCCCATTTACTGTTGGTCATAAAACAAGAATAAATAAACACACACACACACACACAAACACCGTGTGTGTACTTTGTGTGTGTTTGTTGTGCATTCGATCCTTAGAAAATTTCACAGAATTGTTTGGGTTGTTTCGTTTGAAAAATCCGCGATTTATGATAGGCGCGACAAGCAAAAGACAATTTCAATTTCAATTACAATTTATTTTTGTTTAGTAAATCCATTTATTATGCCAACGGAATTAATTATATTATTTATTTACTTTATTAATTGTCTTTAATCTTTTCATTTAAGTGCAGCGATTTTGAATTAAAAAGCACCAGTTGATAGAATTTGAAGTTTGATCTCTTAACTTTTGTACAGCGATTTTGAATTTAAAATATAGAAAATTCTGAACTAAAATAAGATTTGTAGAATATTAATTTGAAAATAAAAAAAAGTAGCCACAAGATAAACTTTAGTTTGAAAACTGTCATTATTTTAAATTAGCTTTGGCAAACTTACAAATTATATTTTAAAGTTATTCTGATTCACAAAAATATTTATTTGATTTTAGCACTAAAATTTTCGGGTTAATATTTGTTATAGTTGTAAACTCAGTTCAAAATCCGCTTAAACATTTGTTTTAAGTTGTTTTTTCAAAATTTTTTCACAATTTTTTACCATTTAAATTGACCCAAAAAATGCAAACGGAAACGGCTTCAATTTGTTGTGAGTCGCGTTTAGTTCGATTCTATATTATTATATTATATTTTGGAAACACGTCCATCTTCGCACAGGGCACACAGACAACTGTCTTCTGTAAAAATGTCTTCATTCACATTTTTTGCCATTCACATGTGAGCGCACTGAATATTTTCACATACTTTCTTTCTCGAAAAAAGAGTTAGATTTGTATTTTTTTGAGTTCGTAACGGTAACGCCTCGTTCCTGCCAGTGTGTGTATGTGTGTGTGAGCGAGCGAGCGAGTGTGTGTGAATGTATGTGAATGTCCTGCGGTCGCGTGTATGTTTCGAACCGTTCAAACGTCACGAAGCGACTAATTCAAATGATGTCGGCCCGAAAAAACAGATATGCGAAGCAGCAAGCGGTGACTGCGACGCAGACGTCGACGATAGCAGCAGCGGCAGCAGCACACACGCGACTACACCCCCACCAAGCCCCCGCCACCCTGCTCCACTCCACCCACGTGCGCGCACACGTATGAGCCAAAGGCGAAGGCAACAACAGCAGAAGCAGCAGCACATGAGGATGCTTTCGCAGCTCGACGACGCACGAGTAACGCTAACGGTAAAAACGACGACGACGACGACGATGACGCTGGCAGCGATGCTTTTTACTCCTTCGTCATATAAAATATCATAACAACAACAACAAACAGCAGCAGCAGCAGCAGCCGTCGACGTCCTCGCACGTCAAAAAAAAAACAATTTATTATATGTATATCGCATACGTGTGTATGTGTGCGCGTGTGTGTGTGTGTGTGTGTACATTTGCATACACATGCGTAGCAAGCGAGCGAGCACACGAACCAAGCACGAGCACACACGAAGCCGAAACGCAAAAAAAGAGCGACACGAAAGAGCCACGCACCCACTCGCACACATACACACATGTGGAGCTTTGAACGGCGCTCGTAAAGAGTAATAGCCACCACCAGGAGCAACAACAACAACAACAGCAACGGCAACAACAACAACCACACCCAAGACACCCACCCCCGGGTACATTGGTACATTGAAGCCGCCTCGTTGGCTCACATGGAGTTTACACTCACACACACACACACACATAAGAACAGCGCATAGCGCACAGTTGTCACACGTTGGCAGCGACGTCGACGCCAACATTTTTCATAAAAAAGGGGCGCCAGCAGCGACGCCGACGTCAACGTCGGCATATCCTTTTTGGCCAGCTTATGGAAAACGAAAAGCGAGTTGAGTTTTTGCTTTCCAGTGTGAGTGAGTGAGTGAGAGCAAGAGAGAGAGCGAGTGAGCAATATATGTAAGTGTGTATGTGTATGTGTGTAACGTACGTGGCGCTCTGTGTCTCTGTCTGTCTGCCTGTCTGTCTCACATGCAAAGCTTTTGCTTTTGCTTTTGCTTCCACACACACAACTCTTCTGCTCACAACTGTCGACTGAGACAGCGACGCTGACTGCGACAGCGACTGCACTTGCTGCTGTTGTTGTTGTTATTGTTGCTGCTGTTTCTGTTAATGTTATTGTTATTGGCAAAGCTTTTCCAGCTGCTGTTGCTGTTGCTGTCTCTGTCGCATGTGCTCGCCTTTTTTAGTATGTTATCTATTCGTTTGCATGCGTTTTACTTTTACATAAGCGATACAGTTGGCGCAGGACTCCTTGCAGGGATAGGAGGGGACACACAGCGAGAAAAAAGAGGAAAATCATATACACAACATATTACACACACACACTCACTCGCTTTGGCATGTGTGTGAGAAAGAGAAATGCGAAAATAAAAAAATTCAGCAAACGTCGGTCGGAAAATCAACCCCTAACCACGCTGCTGATTTTGACCAGAAAAAAAAACGAAAAGAAAAACTCGGTGGAAAATGACAAACCTTGCAACACATCGAAGGGGAGGGTTAGCATGTGTGTTTGTGTGTGTGTGTGTGTGGGACATATGAGCACTTTTTGCAACATTTCGATTTGTTGGCGCATTCTCTCTCTCGCACACACACACAGAGAGACACACACGCATATATAGGGTATATACATATGGTTACATACGCCCACATATGTGCATGGGCGGATTAGCAGAGGGTATCAGATTGGTCGACGAACCACTGTGGATGGAAAGGCATAGAAGAGAGCCTCGCATGAAAACTTCAAGGGACGTCCTTTACACATGCATAACATATATATGTATAGGTATATATATGAATCTGAAACAAATGCAATGTGTGAAAAGTCGAAAAGTAAAATGAAAATATGAAAAACTTTCTAAGAACTTGCACATATTTAAATGAATTTAAGATAAAAGTTTTATAACAAGAATGATACCCTTAATTTTAATAAAAATAACAATAATTATAATAATAATAACAATAATAATAATACTTAAAACATTTTAATTCTGCTGACTTTTCGATATACATATATCAATCACATATCAAATATGTAATGAATAATTGCTGCACACATTTTGCCGGCTTTTAGCCGTGTTTTTTACGTCCTTCTAATTGCAACTACTTTTTGCTCTCCGTGTGGCCTTTTCTTCTTTTATCAATGAGTGCGATGGTTTTCCGCATTTTCATTTTGCGTCTCTGCTTCATTTGCATTTTATGATTTGTTTGCCTGCTGCGCTTGCTGCTTGCCTCGCTTGCCTCGTTTTCCTTTGTTTTTCACGTTTTTCGCCATAAATTTTAATTGTTTTTCTTCGATTTTTATTTTGCGGCGTTCTTTTCGGTGCCAGCTTGCTCAAAACGTGGCGCCTAAAGAAAACACGGGTGTGGGCAGAAGGAGGGGAAGGTGAGGACTTTTATTGTTGGTGTCTGAGGCAAAACTGGAACTGGGTCTGAACTGGAGCTGGAACTGAACTTGCTCTTGGATAGCAAATAAAGCAACTTTTGTTTGTTATTGTTATTTTTGCCTTTCCTTTTCCTGTTCCTTTTTCTTTGGCTTTATACATTTTGCCAAAAGTTTTGCGCTTGGATTTAATAACTTGGATTTATGTTTAACTTTATTTTGGCCTTTCGCCTAATTGAAATAAATCGAATTTCTGTATTTTCTCTGCTGCAAAGAAATGAAAATTACATTTACTAGTTCTCCAGGAGATAGAGACAAGACAAGGGGTAAAGTCCTCTTGTCTTGGAAAATGCTCTTTCTGGACTCTTGCAAGAAATGCAAATTAAATTTAAAAATAAGATTGAGAGAAAGGTATAGAACAGATTGAGATTTTCTCATCATATATCATCAAATTGTGTCATTTGTTTAAAAAGGTAGGTTTAAGTTGGCTGAAGAAAATATCTACGATCCCATAAGGTATAAATATATTGTATATATCGATACATATCGATAATTACAAGAAATAGATAATATTATTAATACTAAATATATAATAATATTATTGATACTCTACATTTTAAAATGATGCACATAAAGTTAACAAGAATTATTAACTATTAGCTGAATTCCTTTCTTCTAATTTTGACAAAGTATTTCTCAAGAGAACTTTGCATATATAGAACTGCGATTACTTGCGACATACCACAAGTTTGTGATTTTAATTACCATCTAAGCCACATGAGGCAACTGCGCCAAATCCTTGCACAATTCACTCGATTGTAATAATCCTGCAAATTCAAATACTCTGCATCCATATGGCATATATATATATATATATATATGTATTGATAGCCAGGCAGCAGAACTCTTTTTCCCAATTCAATCCAGGATCAATCGCATCAAACCCTAACAGCAAATAAAGGGGAAAAAAACTGCACGCATGCGCGCCTTGATTATGCAAATGAGCAACAGTCCCCCCCTCCCTTCGCCCTGCACCCCCTCCCTTAACACACGCCCTGGCATCGTGTTGTGTTTCATATGCAAATCAGTTTGAAGACAAAGGTTTTTCGCCGAGTGTATAGATTTACGCATTTTTTATTTACACCTTTTCAACAATGAAGACGAATTTCAGTTTCCATTTCAGTTTCTGATTCAGTTTTCAGTTTTCAGCTGGGGTGGCTGGCTGCACTTCCTTTATGGCCAAATTATGCAAATGTTGTTCAACCAAATGCAACTATTTTCGTAGCGAACTTTCTGTTGTTGTTGTTGCATGCAACGCGTGGCAGGCAGCAAGCTGCCGCAAATAATGTCTGCTCTCAACAGCGGCTGCTGTGTTTCTGTGCGTGTTTTTTTTTGCTTGAGCTAATGTGCCTGGAAAATGCGCATGGAAAACTCAGAGCCACACACAGCACACGCACACACACACACACACACATACAGTTTTCCCCTTGCACACACGTGCGCATGTCCCGTGCCCTGGACCAGAGACCGGAGACCAGAGACCATATCCTGGGCGCATCCACTTTGCTCCATTTTTTCCATCTGCTCTTTTTTTCTGTTCTGTGTTTTTCTCAATTTTCCACGCTCGCGAAAATGAGCGCGTCTGAGGGATTGGGTGTTTTGAAAAATGGGCAATGAAGCTATCCCTCTCTCTCTCTCTCTCTCTCTCTCTCGCACTCTTCCACTCTGTCTCTCTCCCACGCTGTCTTTAACTCTTCGGTTAGCATTTGAAATGATTCTTATGTATGTTTGTACAGAGAGAAAGGGAGAGAGAGTGGGAAGTGGATGGGGGGTTGGTGATGGGGTTAGGGTTGGGGGTTCCTTTTGTAGGTGCGCCTGTCCATTATGAAGGGTTTCAGCTTCGGGTGCTTGACTTGCCAGAGATAATTATGAAATGCATGAAATGCTCTATGTATGAGTTATATGTCCAAATATATATATATATAACTGAGAGGCGAGGAAAGGGTTGTCTGAGTGGGGGAGTGGGTTGGAGTGGGGGCTGCAATGGCGCCGCCATTAATGGCCAGCATTTACTAATTAAGAGCTCACAAGTTACCCGGCTAAGCGTGCTGAAGAGATACTATCTTGTCTCGCTGCCCCGTTCCCAGCTCATCATGCATCTTGTTGCAAGTGCTCTTGAGCGTTGGGCGTAATTGGGGCAGGTGGCATGTGGCAGGTGGCAGGGGCTGTGTTTCGTTAGTAATGCATGCTAACGAGATATCAGGTGGCTCTATGCAAATAATGTGGCTTTGAATTTCGCCTCAAGCCTTACCATTTTCGAATAACCCTTTAATAAAAGTAGACGTTCAAGTTTATTCGTAATTAATAGGAAAATACAAAATACAACTCAACAAAAGCCATATTATCAAGTTGGGGGTAAACTAAGACTTAAACATTACCTAGCAACAGCTAGCAACTATTTTGTTAATTAGTATTTAATTTTAAGCTATAAGAAATTTTAATAAATATTATATTATTCATAAATTATAATTAAAATAACTCTTAATCGGAATTACTATTTTCCCCACATATATTTCTCTGTATTGTTACATTTATTTGATTTCATCAATTGGTTCAACTTATATAAATATTTATTTCCTTAATATTTTTACATATTTTTTTATTCATAAACAGCTGCAAATTGTTTGAAAATGGCCTTGCTTAAAGTCAAATAGAACAAAATTAAACCGCAACATTTTAAACAATTACAAAAAAGTGAACAAAAAAAAAACTCACGCAGCTTCTCAGACACCCCTCCTTTGGAGGCTGCTACGCCGCTCCCCCTGCGGCACCTGCTGGCTAAAGTCTGGCCAAAAGTTGACAAGGCGCAGACAACGCAAAAACACAAAAAAGATGTCCATAAAAAAAAGGAAAAAAAGCGCCACAAAAACAAAGCTAAAAAATGAGCGCTGGCCACCATAAAAATTATTTAAAAAAAAAAAGAATGAGGAAAATCAATGTGCTACAAGTGTAAATAGAACTTGACCAGCAGCAGCAAAGAGCAAGAAGAAGCAGCAGTCGGTTCAGGCCAGGCCCAAAAGCGGGCCGCGAGAATGGCCGGCCGCGTCCAGCTGAGGAACAGGCGCCCAGAAACCAGCAGCAGCAGGTTGCCAAAGCAAAAGCCAAAAGCAAAGCAGTCGACGACGAGGCGGCCAAGAAAAAAAAATAATGAAAAAGACGGGAAAAAAGAAAACAAAATACAAGCAAAGGAAAAATGGGAGAAAAGCGGCGAGAGCGAAAATGAAAACGCTGAAAAAAATTAAATATGATTAAAAGAAAATAAAAAGAATAAAAGCAGGGGAAAAGAATGAAACGCGAACAGCGCGAAGAAAATTTAAATAAAAAACAGAAAAGAAAAAAGTTTGTGGAACAGTGGCAAGCTAGCGGGCAACGGGGGCAGCGGGGGCAACAAGTCACAGCCAGCAAGTCAAAAGCAACAAGCGCAATGGGGTGGCAACAGATGAGGTAGAGGGGGTTGCAGCCAGGCGCTAAGATGATGCAACGCAGGCACGTAGAGGCAGGCAGCAGGCACAATCAGACTGGGGCACAACTAGCTCCTCCAAGGAGCAGCAGGAGTAGCAGCAGAAAAAACCGATGACAACAACTTTTGGACGACAGAAGGTAGAGAAACAGTGGGAGAGAATGAGAGAGAGGGGAGTAGGGGCTTGGGTTGGAGGGTATTGGAGGTATTGGGGTTGGTCCATGTCCAAGTGGACACAGGACTTTTTATTCCCTTTTTGTTTTTAGACTGGCTTGGCGACAGAGCAGAGCATAGTCCGACCAGGCTCAAAATGTAACGGTTACATTAACAAGCACATGCATAACAAATAAAGAGGGGAGGGAGTGGGGTGTGCTGTGGAGGGGTGTGGGGTGTAGGGAGTAACGGCGACAGCCATCAACGCCATTTTCATTTTGTAACTGTTGACAGGAGGTGACCAGCGAACGCATATCCCAAAGAGACCAGCACAACAACTACACTCAGAAAAAAAATTGCAATTAATTCTAGAAATTCTCCAAAGGAAACTCAGCCTTTTATTCTGAAAGCAAATTTCTATAATTAAATATGTTAGTTTTTAAAACCAGGTTTTGCATTTCTTTATTTCGTGGTGGATTTTTATAAAGCTTAGAAGAATATATATAATTTACAGGAGATTGTTTTTTAACAGAGAAGAATTCCTTTTGGATTCCTATATTATTATTTTTATTAATTATTATTTTAAATTTTAATATATTATTTTAAGAAAAACCTTCAAATTTGTAGGCAACTTTTTCGCGAGTGTGCAAACGCAGAAACCAAGCTAAAGGCTCAAATTGAAAATGACAGAAACAGCTTCAAGAAACGGCAAATGTTCTGTGTTGGCCAGGACACGCTAATTGTGTAAAGTGCATAGGCTACAAAATGGCATTTGTAGAGCAGAGAAAAGAAGAGAAGAGAAGAGAAGAGAAGCTGCTTAACAACAAGTGCTTAAAACTATCCATGTAAGTAGCAGCAGCAGTAATCCAGTTACAGATTCGATTAGATACAAGTTGCAATTAGTTTGGCAGCAAAATGTATAACTTGGCTAAGTTGATTTTAGAAGCACCATAAAATTAGATTTTATTACACGTGATAATTTATTCAGACATTGTTTTTTTTATATGTGGGTATGGAAAATATAAGTTGTAGACAAATTTCAAATATCTACAACACGCCTCAAAATGAAGTTGGGGAAAAATTTGTAAATGACAGACGGAGGTATCTCTGATCTATAAAGTATATATTATATTTATATATATATATATAGATATATTATAAATAGTCTGCCTATTTCTTTGCATCCCAGTCACATACTTTTTGCTTAATCTAGTTGAAATTTTTTTGGTTGTAGAGCTGCTTCTAATTATATTTCTAAAATTTTTTATTTATTATTATTTATTAGACATAAATAATGATAGATATATAAATATAAGCTTGACTTGTTAATATGCTAAATTCGAGTAGCTTATTAATATTTTGGGGGCTACCCGCTCGCTAACCTTTCTCACTTGGAGGAGTTGCTCACACCAGGAGTTGCTGGGTAAATAATTGACCCTCAATAAGCGGCACTTGGGGGGGGGTTAGATCAAAGGAGTTTGCCACAACGGACAAGTTGCACAGCGGCAAACTGCCAGTTGCAGGACATTGACACAGAACTGCGTAGACTGAGCAGCTCATTAATGAAGATAGACAGACGTGTGGACAGACAGGCAGACAGACTGACGGACAGACAGACAACAATGGGGCAATAAAAATAAAGAAAAGAAAGACAAGAAAAAATTGTCTAAGAAAGCAGCTAATAAGAAGTAGCATAAAAGTCGAATGTCTTCAGCAAAAGGCATTAATTGCAATGAGCTCAAGGGGAAAATGGGAAAGCCAAAAGAGGGGGAAGAAACGCCAAGTTGGGGACACATTTGTTTAGACCGAAAACAGCAACCACCAAGAGAAGCGAAACTTGGCAGTGGAAGTGGCAGTCAAGCCAAAATGTCCACATATCCACCCAAAACCAATTCCCCCAAAAGTTATTTGCTTTTTGTTTGTTACTTAAAAAACGTTTCTATTGTCTTTTGAGCTCAAATTACAACTTAAGACAGGAAAAAGGAAAAGAAAATGAAAATGCTAAAGCAAAAGCAAAAGGAAACGGGCCTGACACAGCCCATGGCCCCATCCGAGGTGGTCATGCCAACGGGAATATCGTTGACGTCGTCCAGGGATAATACTGGATAACAGGACAGCAGCTTGCACAGCGCCAAGTGGACGTAGAAAAATGAATGGCAAAAATGCTTTGCCAACAATATTAATGAATAAACTGTAAGCAAAAAAAAGGACGTGGAGCGAGGAGCATTTCATTCCATTCCATTCCCATCCTGGGTATGCCAACTGTCTGCTCGACTCGGCATTCCTCAAGCTTACAAGATTCCAGCTCATATAGCTCATAGAGTAGAGGTATTCCCTCTCATATTCCTCGCAGTACAAAACAGACAGAGAGTAATTGCAATTCCTTCTATAAAGACATGCAAAACGAAACGAATGGCATAAAGCTGACTAGTTGATATATATTTTGGGGTAAAGTCAGGGACTGAGTTACGGATGCACAATCCAAAGAGGGATAACAAGCAAGCAGAGATGCAAACTGACATGTGACAGAGAGAAAAACAAACAGAGCGAGAGAGGGAGAAGGAGAAGGAGAAGAGGAGAGAGTTCCGTCTTCTTGATGAAGGATAATCTAATTAGTCGGGTGCATTTTAAGCACAGATTTTCATAGGAAAAAGAAAGAAATTTGTATGGCTTTTATATTGAGCTAGGTTAATTATTATAGGCTGTGGATTTCTCCTTTCCCATCTTAAGATATTACTTAATTTGACTGATAAATATTATTATTAAAAAAAATATGTTTCAATAGGAGGATGCATTATCCAAAAATATTTTTAAAGGAGCTTTATCCTTATTAATTTATTGTTTCCACTAAAAAATTATTGCTAAAAAAGCCTAAAATATCTTATAGTCATAGTCAGCCCTACTATATAAACATATAGACATTTATAACCAATCTATCCTTATATATTTCCAGCGTAGTTTTAGTTGATGATTTTTTTTGTATATAATAATCTTTGATAAAAGTGCTATTAGTATCTAAGGATAGGTTCCCTAAAATGATATATGTTACATTTTAGCTAAGAATAAAAGTTAATGCATATAATCCAATATATAAAATCATATTTAACATTTTTTATCACTTATTTATTTAATTGTAAATATAGCAATTTTTTGTCTATTTTTTATCAGTCAGTCTGCACAATGTTATTTTTTTTCGTGGCATATAACCAACTGTCTTACTTCGTCTCCACCTTCCTTTTTATTATTGATACCCCCCTCAAACTGACCCACACCCTTTTCCCTCCTCATCGCTCTACACCCCCCCTTTGTCAGTCACCATTATCAGTCGCCTAATGGACTGCAGAGAAAACAAACTTCCTGTGCCGACCAAATAATGTGGCCCCAAGTCCAGCTAACTCACACACAGCTACACACACACACACACACTAACCCACGCACAACTCATTATAATTCGACGAACGTTTGTCCGTCCGTCCGCCCGTTCGTCTGTCCGTCTGTCCGTCCGTCGTTCCCCATGGCGAAAAGTGAAAGTCCTGAAAAGTGCCTACAACAACAAGAAGAAGAACCTAAAAATGCGCGCATGTTTTAAGTTACTTCGAGCTTAAGTTGATGTCTTGTCTTTTTGGTCCTGAAGGGAATTGGCTGTAGCCCCCCCCCCACCACCCCACATAACTCCTGCTCACCCGCTCACCTCAACCCTCCCCCTCCACAGAAGTCCGTTCGCCAATACAATTGCCAGGCACCACAAGTGCTTTGTATGGCCCCCAAAAAAAGGAGGCGAAGAGCAAGTGCAAAACGGTGTGTGTTTGTTTGTGTGTGTGTGTGTGTGTGTGTGTGTGGGCACTTTTCCCTAACTGTACACAACGCATTTTCATACACATTTTTCCAAGCATTTATTGCTGCGCACTCGCACACACACACACACACACTCTCATACCCCTTCCCTCTATCTCTCTCTCTCTCTTTCACTCTCATTCTCACTGTGCTTTTTTGTCGTCTTTGTCTCTTTTTCTATCTCTTTTGCGCGTGTTTGCAAAAGTTTTTCCACGAGTTGTTTTTGTTGTTGATTTTCTGTGTGTTTTTTTTTTCGCTTGTTGTTGCGACTCCTGCTTATTTTTCACCCACGCGAAAACTTTGTCGTTGCTTTCGCTGCAGACTTTTCCGCGCTTTATATATATATATATGTAAATATTTACGTAAGTATGTGCGACTCTCTGTGTGTGTGTGTGTGTGTTATATACCAAGTCAGCTCATATAAGAGTTATGCCCGCATTCATACGTTCCCATCTCCATCTCCATTCGCAATCCCATCCCCAACAAGGGGCAGCTGCGAGGCTCGCTTATCAAGCCCTTCCCATTTGCCTTGCAGCATACCAAAAAAAAAGAAATAGGAATACAAAGAAAAACATACACACCCAGTCGTTGTGTGGCATGTCATTGTCTATGTACACACACCCACCCACACACACACCTAGACACACACATTTGTGCGCTAAGAGTGCCATCAACTCGGGGCGTATACGCAATTTGGCTAACATAGAAGTAGTTAACAGAAAAACTATTTATATTTATACATGAGTATGTGAGTGTGGGTGTGTGTGTGGGTGTATGTGTGGGTGTGTGGTTGGGTCTGTGTATGTTTGTGTACTTTAAGGTGTCACCTTGAACGGTTTGTTGTTAGTTTGAAATGATAAGGATATATTTTTTCTTATAAATTTAATTTTTTTTTATAAATTTTGTATGTCTGCAACAGGCAAAATGTATTAAAAAGCCTATGTATTTTAGACTTATATATAGACAATATATTATAGATTTGCTAACCAATCTTATACACATAATATTCAAGTTTCCCCAAGATTATCAGTACATGATCCACAGAAATAGTTTAAAGATATTGCAAAGCATAATGGAATAATTTCTAATGATTTCAGAGTTGTTTCCCTATACTGTGGTATATATAATTAAGCAACCTATAATTTCTCTACATAAATATTTAATTTAACTTATCAATATATAAAATATTAATGTTAATTGAAAGTACAAGTATATTTATTTGAAATCATATTTATTTTAATCATACATTTTGTAAGTTATTTTCTATTCCTGTAATATATCTGACTACAATACACAATTGCTTTTATATATATATATATATATATATATATATATATGTTTTAATCAGCGTAGTTCCGTCCGATTCTTAAGTATTGAAAGAGAAACGAAACAATTGTGTTTCATATTTAAGTTCTGGCTACAAATGACGGAACTTTTCAGTTTCCCATTGGTCAGTCAGCTTTGGATTGCACACACACCCGATCATTACATAGGCAAACTACAGTTAGAGCACATCAATCCCGAACATACACCCAAAAAAAAAAAAAAAACTCCCACACTCCCGATGTGCTGCTCAAATGTGAACACATTCAGCAATTACACACAAAAGAGAGAAAAACACAAAAAAAAAACTTTATTCAGTTTTTCACACAATTCAATGCGTTTTTCACACGCTTAAATTATAATTTCAGTTATTTTTATATCTAAATTGTGTGTTGTTTTCTAAGTGTGCACATACACAGACACCTTTACATATATATATATATATATATATATATATATATATACATGTATCTATTATCACATGAGCATACAAAAACTGCCCGTCTGCTTTGGGGGCTAATTTAAATACTTTTGTAGCTTTTTGGTCTTGAGGCTTTAAGAAAGTTGACCAGGCCGTGACTTGTTTCACTGCCTCATTAACTTTCGCACGTAGTGCAACACTCCCTAACTCTCCCCCTCCCCCACCCACCACTTACTGTTCCCCTCTGCTCGGGCTTTTCTTTAGATAAAAATCGATTCGCGTCCAAATGGTCAAGTCAAGTCTCAGCCGGCTGGCAACTTTCCTAACTTAACCTTTATTGTCCGAAAGTTGTTCTTATTACTCTGTCGCCTTCCTTTTCTCGCTTTTTCTTCTTTACTTTTCTTTATTCTGTTTTTTTTTTCTTTTTCTTTTCTTTTCTTTTTTTGTGGAGTAAAATTTACATTTTCCGCCGGCTTTAAGCGCAGGTTTTTCTTTTGGTCTATTTCGGCGTCGTCGGTTTAAGCGATGTTTATCTTTTGTCATAATATGCACTGGGAATCACCTTGGCTGATATTATCACAGGCGCCTCAACTGTGTCTCTTTTTACACACACACACACACACACACATACACACCACAATTGAGGGGTAGTTGTTGTTGTTGTTGTTATATCTTTATTCATTCTCTTTCTCTTTGCCCAGCTACTGTTAGATGATTATTTTGTTGCCTCCCGTTGCTGATGACTTCTGTTTCTTTCATGGCTGTGGACACATCTCGAGCAACTATTTTCACCTGCCAGTGTTTTCCACACAATGCTCAATGGTCAGCAGATGTTTGTCTCCTTGTCTCACTTCTCAAGTGTCTTTGGCAGGGATTCCATTTTTCATCTAATTGCAGATTTCTCATTCGTTTTCTGTTTGTGTTAAGGAATTTATTTTCTCAAATTTATCTGATTTATTTTCTTCAATACCATATTAAATTTTCTTAAATTACATTTCTTTTGTGTACAAAATAATCCACTTCATGTATGATATTTTTTTAGTTTTCCAGGAATCCTTCGCATCAAATTAAACTTTGATTAACCCAAAACTAAGTCAAACTGAATCCTCAGCAGCAAAAAATCTCAACTAATTTGAAGATGGAAATAAACTTTTAATTGAGCTTCGCTGGCAATTGGAAAATGCAATTAAAATTGCTTTAGAACTTTGATAAGTTATTTTTTGTTTTTTTTTTTATTTTTCTGTTTTGGCCAACTTCTCTGACAAGCTGAGTAAAGCAAGAGAATCCATGAAAATAGACTTATTAGTTTGGGTTAAAAAAAATATATTGAAGTCATAATTTATGTTGGAGTGCCCCAAACTATGTTTACATTAAGCAACTAAATACAATATTTATGTATAGCAAAAACAAATGAAAAACTCAAATGCCAAGCCGCCAATTTGGAGCTTATGGCCAAGGCGATTGTTGTTGTTGTTGTTGTTGGTTTATCCATGCCAAGGCTATGTGTCGAAGGGGGCACCACACCCAAAAGTGCAACAGACAGCACAAAACACATGTGTGGTGGCACCACAAAAGCCACGCCACAAAAGCCACTCGAATCCCAGGCAACAAACACGTGCCCCCAACAATGGGGCATCATTGAGCTGTAGATAAGCAGACAGATAGACAGACAGACAGACAGACAGACAGAGTTGGTATATCGATGGCAACAAAAGACGATCTATGCAAATCTCAAGGAACGAAATTAAAATAAATAAATAATAATAATATTTATTTATAGAGATGAAGATGGAGACTCTCGATCCTAAATGGCTTTATTGTTTGCAATCATCGCAATATTATTGATTTCGCTGCACAGCTGCGACTTCATCCGAGACAGTCGAGGAGCCCCAAAGGCGTCAGATTCTATTAGGAGCTACTGCCACCACAGCTTGTCTACACTCAGCAAAAAACAATCATCCTGAACCAAATACTTAAAGGTTTTTCTTGTTTTAGAAATACTTTCTATATATAAGAAAAACTTTTCTTATAATCTGGCCTAAAAATAATTGAAAAATATAAGAAAACATATGGCATAAAATTAGAACTTCTTGCCCTAAATCAGAAAAATATGTGATTTTTCCTATTTTTAAAAATATTTTAAGATGTGTATCTTAAATAATTATAAATGCTAACACTAATTCTTAGGAATAATCCTTACTCAAACTTATATCGCTCGATTCTCTCTGCCATATTATAATTTAGCTTTTATATAGTTTATAGGTCAAGTTTTTTTTTTTTAAATATATTTTCTTAAATATTATCAATTTTATTGAATGTGTATAAAATCATACATTTCTAATGTTTGATTATTTACAAAAGTAAATTTATACAAAAATAAAATTTCTTCTACGTTCGCACATGGAAAAACATACTTTGGTAATTATACAAATTTAAATTAATTTTAATTTTAATAAAATCTATTCTGATATTAAGAAAAAATAATTCTGATTTTTAGAAAAATACAAAGCTTTTTGTATTTTATTTCTCTGAGTGTAGTGAAACACTGTGGCGCCGGCGCAGTCTAGAAAAAAAGAAGAAAGATTTGTTTTGTTTTCCATTGTTTGTGGCCATTGTCTATTCTGTGTCCGATATATATATATATATATATATATATATATGGATGAGCGGCCTTTGTTGACCCACAATTGATGGCCCAGGGATATATGCAAGTGGCGCAAAATGCATGTGGCGCATGCATCATTTGTCAAGGTGGAACCCATTGCATCATTTCAGCAAGCAACATGTTGCATGCCGCATGCAGCATGCAGCAAGAATGATCATGCTCAGAAGAAGAGAATTCGCTTATCGCGATGCCATTGTCTAGACTTGTGAACCGAGCCGCGTCTAAATGAGGGATTATCCTAGCGCCAGGATTAACCATAACAACAGGACTCGGGATTCGGAGTCGGGAATCGGGAATCGGGACTCGTCTGCTGTCTGCAGACAAAGGCTAAATCAAATAAACATTAGCAAAAATCCTTTGCCAGCAAAAAGTTAAGATTAACATCGTCTACCAATGGAGGAATGAAGAGACAGGGAGAGGGAGGCAGGCAGGTCTGCTATTAGTGACCACAAGACAGGGTTGCCTAATCCGGGGTGCATAACACAAATTAGGTCAGTCTGGGCGGGCGTGGCAAGGCAGGTCTCGTTTAGGAAGTTCTGCTTCTGTTTCGGAAGCGCCGGATAATCATCGAAATTAGTCAAGATCTGCCTGATTGATTGAGTGCACTTCGTGTCTACGTGTCTCGTGATTGACCAACTGATTGACTGACTGACTGACTGCTTGTTGTTGTTGTTGCTCTTCTTTGGTTTACGATTACCCAATCTGAAACAGGCATCGCTACGTATTTTAATGAGGCGCAGAACTGCTCAGACTGAAAAAGCCCATTAAAGATCGCAAATCGCTGTCGACTGAAGAGTTGTCAGTTTCTCAGTTGAATATAATTATTTGTTTGCAACTGGAATATAGAAACCCTACTTGAAGTATATAGTGTTTCAAGATTCAAATGCAGTATTAATAAAGTGGCCAAGCCATGATCAGAACTATATTAAATTTGAGTTCGGCTGAGTTTCCACAAAGTTTTGTTCAACAATTAAATTAAAACTAGCACTTTTTGCATGTAGAACTGAAACATTATTTCGAGCAAAAATGTAGAGCTGATCAGAATTATTTTACAGGTCAAAGCATGATTGAGAAGCCATTGTTTTTAATCACTTTGACGAAGTTATGACTATGAAATGGTAAAATGGAAATTGTGATCAAAGAGCGCAATTTTATTTGAATGTAATTTTAATCTTTACAATCTGTACGAAAAAATTAATTACCTTTTGAAGTTTTTGGGTTAGAATTTTAATATAATATTCGAGACAAAATTACATATCCAAATTTGAATATTTAGCGATTAAAAATGATTAATTAAAGCTAGTATTAAAATGATCTGTTTGATTTTGCCAAAGTTGTAGCTATTTTATAAACGGTTTCAAGTAAAGATTGGACCATTTGTACAACTTGTGTATATGCTTGTATATATATATATATTATCTGTAAAACGTGTTTAGAAATGCAACAATCCTAAATAAGCCGAGTGTCCCAAAGCGAATGTCAATCTTAATATTCAACTAAGTTGCACACACATTTAATTTATGCACACCCCTAACAAAAATTAAAAATTCTGCCAAACCCAAAGTGTATCTTTAGTTGTAGCTGTATCTGTTTTTGTATTTATATCCATCTGCAGGGCGTATTGGCTACTGTTTTATTTGGTTGTCGTTTTAGGAGGAGGTTTCAATCTGCGAATCTCGGCAAATTCAGCTGAGATGATACCACAAATTGTGCAGAGAAACCCAAACCAAGCCCACTATCAACATGCTGTCATATCCTTTTGCATATCCTTGGGCAACCAGACAAAGACAGAGAGTCGTGCTGAGGGGGACAGACTGGGGGAGGGGGGAACGACAGAGAACGTCGCTTGTGTTTTTTTATTGCTTCATTTCGTTCGGCGATTTGTTTTGATTTGTGCAGTTTGATAACCTTTTTGTATTGCTTCAGTTTTGTTGTAGTTTTTGTTGCTTTAGTTTTTGCTGTTTTGTTGTTTTGTTGTTAGTAATTGTTGCAAATTCCCTGCGGATACAAATCCAACGGTTTTGTTTGCAACAATTCAGCCTCCAATTCTCAGTTTTCATTGTTCAACTTTGATTTCAGCTGTTCAGCCCCCCCCCCCCCCGCATTTCTACTTCCACCTCCCCGCCTGCCAATGCATATTATTCGACCTTATTTTTGAGTCTTGGACTTCGACATTTGCCGGCTTTGTTGGTAAAAAATAAACCTTTTCCTCCGCGCCTCTCCTGCTCATTTTTTACCACCCACAATTCGAACCGGTTTCGCTTTTCGGCAACGTTTTTCATATTGCGACTGGCGACAAAAAAAAAAACTAAAAATAAAACAAAGAAAAACTTGTTGAAATATCTATGAAAATGTTGTGCACCAAAAAAATAAATTGTTGAAAATGTGTATTTAATGCAATGAATGCACTTGATTTATGGTGAGAACTGTAAAGTCGGATTTTTCGCACTTATTTCTATTCACTTTATCGATTGAAGAGTGAAAAATAAAAAATATCCAACTAAGAAACTGAGTAGTTTTGAGAGGCATATGTTTAATTAGTGGAGAGATAATTTTGCATAAATAAACATTATTCAAGCTTAACGAGATTTATGTATATGAGATACTATCAGATTGATTATTTAAGTAAATGAATGAATATTATGCTTGCAGATTGTAAATAATAAATATTTTACCTGTAACATGTGGTATTATGAATTGGAGGGCAATATGTTTATAATTTTAACTATCGGTTATCAATATTCGAAACGGTGACAGCCGTCGATTAATCGAAAAAAATTTGATCTGCCTTGTGTAGATGAGAACTTATATGGAACATTTTGTGTTGCTAGCTCTTAAAATCTATGAGATCAGCTAGTTCAAACAGAAAGGTTAGTCTTTTCATGCTGATCAGGAATATATGTACTATATGGGTTCACAGAAGCTGAAGGGTAATAAGATTCTAGAAATATTAAGAATAATATGCTTTAAACCAGATTGTTCAGCTTATAACTGCAACTTGGCTTTAATAAAAATACTATTACTACTAGTACTAATAAAAATACTAAGAATAACAAGAATAAAAATAATAATAATAATCTTAATCTTTCCTTTATGTTTTTAAATAGCATTTGTTTATATTCCTCTTGAAACAAATCTGAATAAGTTTATAATAATCTTGAAAAACAAATAAATAATCAAAATATTATTATAATATTTTTTTTTAAATTTAATATTATAATTGTAATAATAAAATAAATCTCAATTCCTTAATTCCTTCTTAAGACCCTAAATATTATTTTATAAGATTTCTCTTTAAGGTATTCTGATTAGAAGGATTACTTTGGGAGTAATCTATCATCTTGAACATATTTTCGATATTTCGATAACTTTAAGTGGAATCTATAATTTTAAGCTCAAATTCCACTAAATTAAGTCAAACTTAAACAGAACTGAGAACCTTGACATTTTTGCTGATAACCTCAGTGCTCGAATGCAAAAAAAAAAAGAAATATAGAAAAAAGTGAAATCAGACGAGGCAATAATAATAATTATTGGTTTTGGAGTCCATGACAACTTCGACTCCGACTCGAAAACTCCGCCGGATTGCGTGCTGTGCATATTTTAAGAGAACAGCGCCAAGTGCAATGCCAGCCCAGACAAACAGACAGACAAACAGACAAACAGACTGACAGACACAGGTGGAGCCCACAGTTGGAGCCCAATTCTGCTTCTGCTTCTTCATCTGCTTCAGCTTATGGAGATTTAATTGAACTCACCTTCAACTTCGAGTTGCATGGAAAATTCAAGCTGAGCTTGCCGGCGGGGCAAGCAGTGGGTTTGTGGAGGGGGTGTTGAACTTGTGGAGACTTTTTTTTTGTTTGTTTTTGTTGCAAAATTATTCAATTAATAAATATTTAAAAATTAATTTAATTTGTGTGCATTTGCTTTATATGCAAAACACTCGCGTTTCTTGCCATGTGAGAATTTATGTAAATATTTTTCAATAATTTTTGTTTTTTTTTTTTGTAATTTTTTGTGATTATTTTTTTTGCCAGCTGTTTTGACCCCCACACGACTATTTTTTTGTTTTGTTTGGAATCTGTTTAATTACATTAAATAATTATTAAGTGATAAATGCATTGAAAATTTGCATTTGCAATTTTTGTGATTGAATTCAATTTTCTTGTGAGTTTTTTTTCCCCCAACTTTATTTTTTGCATTTAATTAGTGCACTTTTTTTAACGAGCTGCTAATGGTTTCCCGGTGAACTTGAATGTGATTATTAATATATATTTTTATTAATATATTTTTAACCGTTTTGCATTTAAAGTTTTACATTTTTTCCGACGGTTCGCGTTTACGATATGTGTGTGTCAGTTTACGTGATTCGCGATCGTTTTTTTCGTCTGCTTACGATAATCGTTAACGAAACTCCAATTCGATTGTGAGCAGCATTCGTGCGCCTGCGCGTCCAACTCGGTTCGCGTTCGCCCAGCAACTGACTTGGAATTCGTGCTTTGAGCCGAGCTTTGGACTTTTTCTTCTTCGTTTTGTTTTCTTTTTTTTTTTTTGAGTGTTTTTGGTGTTCGCTGGTTGGCTGTGCACTTTTCGGAGCTGGTCGTCGGTTTCATGTGTGAGAGGGAATCTCTTTCGGCTTCTTGTCGGGCTGTCGGCTTGACTAATTGGATGGCGTTCTTCCAGTTTTGGCGCTTGAGCAATTAGCGTACGTTCTAATTGGTCAGAAATTATTATAACCGACATTTGCTACACATACACACACAACGACGATCGTCACAGAAACGAAACTGGTTTTTTTTCGGCTAGCGGTTCTTTTTTGTTTTTGAACTGCTTTTCTGATTGGATCTTGACTGGTTGCCTACTGTTGGTTTGTGGCTAATGGGACAGTTATTAACGGGTTGAAGCATCGCAAAAAAATAAAATTAAGGTTGCCTTCTGGAAGGTTCTCGGTTCTAATTAGCATCGTGAGCAATCAAGCGGAATTTATTTGTTTTTCATTAGCAAGGTTAGATTTGGGTTAATATTTTGTGAATTTAAGTAATTCAGTAAAAAAAAAAAACAATTGAATTGACTTTAATGTGTGATCTTGTTCGAATTGAGAATATATATAGCTTGCATCTGGCATATACTATATAGATTTGTATGCATCGTAATTATATAGTTTTGGGATTGTAATTCTTATGCATTATGCAAATTAGACGCAAGCCTGAAACAAACTTATTTTGCATACTAAAAATTAAAAATTATTGCAAGTAAATTCAAAAATACAAAATACAGAAATTCTACAAAAATGCCCATATTTGTTTAATCATTCATTTAAATTAAATTTCATAACTTTATGCTTCCAAAAACTGTATTAATTCTTTTACTCTGCTTGCTATGGCTTTTGGCCAGTTAGATTTTATAAGATTGGATTGTTACCATTATCTTTGTAGTTGTGCATAATAAAAATGGGCATTTCAGCTACCAAATGATATCAGCATGCAGAAATGTGATCAAAACAGCAACAACAATAATATAAAAAGGGCAAACCGAGCGACAACAATTTGAGGCAGTAGACAGAGGCAGCAGCAGCAACAGCAACAGTTGCAGTTGCAGTTGCTTCCGCAGCAGCAGCAACACGCGGGGTATTCAGATACAAGCAACAACAACAACAACAACAACAACAACAAGCCTGGCAAATAAATCGTGATCACATGGTCAAGAGGGCCACAGTTCTGTGGACCGAGGAGGGCGGAGGGGAATGTGAGGGGGTGTGTAGGTTGTGTGTGGGGGGTGTAAGCGTGTCTGCGGCTCGTGTAGGTGGAGTTGAAGCTGCGACTAAACGCTCAACTCCTTTTTAACTCCTGCAGCAATAAATGTTGCGCTTGTCGAGCTGATAAAGCCACACAAAGCGAGTGATCTACTAACAGGCACGCCAACAACAACAACAACAACAACTAGCAACAACAACTAGCAACAGCAACAACAACTGCAACAAGATCATGTTTGTGTTTGTCGTGTCATACGAAAAGAAAAATTGGACAAAGAGCCAAAAGACTCGCCTCGCCTCGCCTAGGAAAGCGGGAAACTAGCAACGGATAACAGCGACAACAACAGCAACAACAACAACAACAACAACAGCAACTCGAGGAACCGATCGCATACACAGGCAACAAGCAACATGCAGCAACAACAACAATAGCAACATAATACCCTGTAATGAATATAAAAAACGATGAGAAGTGTCAAACAAATGATTGCCACAAAGGTGGCAGAGCTACAAAAAAAAGTGAAATATGGTTAAATGAAACATGATTAATAGAAGAATCAAAGTGTGTAAAAGGTAGCTAAATACAGGTAATATGTTTATGATATATAATATTGTTTGCTAAAACATTTTTACAGTGCTAAAATATTTATCATTTTAATAATTCTCTTAAGGACTTAAAGTGGCATTAAACCATACTAAATTACATACTTCTCATCATTTTAGTGATTTTTTTCTAGCTTATTAAAAATTATATTTCATTTACAAAATTGTTATTATATAAGAAACTGAGGCAACTAAAATAATAATAATAACTATAATAATAATTTGATTTAAATGTCTGAAAGATGTTTCAAATAAAGAATTAATAAAAACATAAAAATAAAGCTTCAAATAAAATATCTCCAACTCTCAACTTGTTGTCCTGTTGTGTAAACTATTTCTAGGACACTTCATAGCACTTCTCTATTATCCCCGAGTGCAATCAATATTACAGGGTATATCAACAACAACCTTCTTCTCAGTCTCATTCTCAGAGTCAGTCTCAGTTTCAGTTTCAGCCGCATCCTCTCATTCGAGTGAGCAGCGTCGGCGTCTGCGTCGTGGTGGGGCATTCAAATTTGGCGCTTGAATTTGTTGCAAGTTCAGAGTTGAAGCTGCAGCTGCAGCAACGGGGCGTCGGCAGCAGCAGCAGCAGCAACACAACAACAATGTATGTTGTCGAAATCGAAATCAAGATCAGAACGGACTCCAACTGCAACTCCCAGTCTGAGGCAGAGGCAGTGGCAGTGGCAGAGGCAGAGACAAAGTCCACTGCCTGCTGCCACAGATGCCGATCGAAATCAGCAACGTCATCGGCCACGCTGCTGCACGTAACAAATGTGTGGAAGGAAGGTGCTTGCCTCACTCCATGAGAATGAAAATGGGAATGGGAATGGGACTAGCAATGAGCATGTGAATCTAAATGTGCCGCACATCGTGACGCACAATGAATGTGGTCATGCCGCACATTGAGGTGCAACCAATCCCCCACCCCACCTCGTTGCAACTCGCAGTTGCGCTGCTTCTACCTGCCGCATGACAGTTCACCAATTTGATTCTAATTGTTGCAACTGCTGCCGGTTTCGACTGTTGCTGCCTCCTCTGCTGTTGTCAATGCCAACTACGATTTGTGTCTCTCCACTTGCCACTTTATTGATCAATTGATTTACTACAAGTGACCAACACTTGAGATCGAAGATACTTTG
This sequence comes from Drosophila longiperda, assembly GCA_035042125.1. Taxonomy (NCBI): domain Eukaryota; kingdom Metazoa; phylum Arthropoda; class Insecta; order Diptera; family Drosophilidae; genus Drosophila; species Drosophila longiperda. The sequence continues at coordinate 525,343 of JAWNLV010000107.1, forward strand.
GAAGCGAATTTGATATTTGACGCAAAAGATACTTTTTGATATATCTAAATGTTGAGGTCAGCAGCCAAAAGATACTCTTTAAGATATAGTATAGATAAAATATATATATAAAGGTAAAATAGATATAGTATTGGGAAAAGCTTAATATTTTAAAACAGATCCTTAAGTAGTCATTAGTAAAATTTGGAAGTTGATGTAGAATATACTTTGCAAAAAAGTTAAATATTTTTCAGATAGTAAGATATTTTTTAGAGATTGATATTTTAAATAGAATAAGCTTAGTTAATAAGATTATAATTTGATTTAAAAGTCAGTACAAGATACTCTTATAGATTATTATTTATTATTATATATTCGGGTTCTGCGCACTGCGACCTATTAGATCTATTGTGCCCCCTTCTGAGCTTATAGCTCCTCCATCAACTCCAGTTCCTGAACGAATATCAGGATCTTTGATGGGTCGAGGGTTACTATGTCTTTGACATTCATAATATGCTTCCCTAGGATGCTGCATCTTTTCCTGGCAAGGGCGATGCATTCCGTTAGGATGTGAGTTGAAGACTCCTCCTCGACTTCAAAAAACCTACATTGATTGTTGCTAAAGATACCCATTTTGGACAGGAAATATAAAATTTGATTTAAAAGTCAGTACAAGATACTTCTATAGACAATACTGACGCTTTTTTTCAAGTGTTATGCTTGCACTTTCTGTTTTCAATTAATTTTGGACTATAGTTAATCATCCCATAAAGACAATTTCACTTTCATCTGAACTACTATAAATATTTAATATTAAATATTTTGTTTATTTGACTAACTCAGTTTAGTCTTTAGTTAATTATATTATTTCCAACTCTATAAGTCAATTCTTTGAGCTAGTTAGCAACAGCTCCGCACAAGAACTCTATCCTCCCCTCTCACCCTTCTATCAGCTTTAATTTAAAAGACTTCCAGTATAATTATATGGAGCTGACACACATTCTTTGCAATTTCAGTCTAAACAAATCAAACGGAGCGATGTAATTTAAAGATCGAGGCAAACCGTGAACTTTTGTATCTTTGCTTTAAGCGGCATGTTGCACGCGTGATTAGCGGCTCAACAGTAACAACAACAACAACAACAACAGCAAACAACTTACATCAAACATATGCGCCTGATCAACGCTTAGCAGATCACACAAATAAAAAAAAATCCATCAAGTTGGGCAGAGATCAAGATCAGATCAGAGCAGATCTCAACCATCAGGCAACAACAAACAACAACAACAACTCAACAAACAGACGGTTCACGATGCCCCCCAAAACGAAGTCCATTTGTTGCTGTTTGTATCTTTGAGTTTTTGTATCTGTGTATCTTTTGCCAAAAGGGTTTCGGATTTGGTTGAAGATTTGGCTGCGGCTCACACAGCATGTGAGCGCTTTCAAATTGTTTCAAGTGTGAAGATCAATTTCATGGCACATTACCGGCAAACACACGCCGTCCCTCGCCCCCGCCACCACCACCTAACCGCAGCACCTAGCCCCCTCAAGCCAGAAAAGAGCTGGAAGCACACTCAGAGAAATTATGCTAAACTAAAATTTAATAAGTTGCCCTATAATTTAAATAAAATGAAAAGAAATAAAAAATACTAAACAGAAATTTTATTATATATTTTTATAAATTGTGTAAAATATTTGTGTATGTAAAAATCTTAAAAATGAAAGAAAAAAAAATTTAACAATTAGAAATAAACAATTTTAAAGCAATGAAAACATACTTTTTGAAATTGACTTGCTAACTAATAAGTTGATATAAGTATGGCATAATGCTAAAATACAGTCTAATTTTTCTGAGTGTAGAGGCAGCAGCGTTGGGCAGCATTTGCATGAATTTGAATACAATTGACGAATTGTAGTTCAGTTTAGTTGAGTTCATTTTGTATTTGTCTGCTTGATCTTTATAATGTTTCTATTATATTATATGCGCCCTTTGTTGCCGTTGTTGTTGCCGTTGTTGTTGTTGTTGTTGCCCCTTTGCAATTGGGGGCAAATTTGATTTTTTGTTGGTTTATTGTGTGAGAAATTTGTGAGCTCAGCTCAGATCAGTGTGTGAACGAAGCGTGAAAATGAATCGCCTGTTTTGTGGCCAAGATAATAATGCTGGCTGCCTGAGATGATCATGGCGTGTCTGCTATTGATCCATCAATTGAGGATCGAACTGAACTTTAAGCTGCACATTCAAAGAGTAATTAAGACAACAACTTCAAATGTCAACAGAAAGTTCAATGGACGAAAAAGCAAAGAAGCGAAAAAGCGAAAATCGAAGGAAGAATGCAACTCATAATCTGTGGTGATAATTTATTGTTGCAACACAATGTTGCATATATATATATATATATATATACTCACAATTGCAACTAGCCTCAACTAATCAGATTGACCCAGTGAACTAGTTGCCAGCCATCGAAATTCGAATTCGAATTCGAAATCGAAAAGGGGTCTGTGGGCCCAGTGTGCCAGCCCAAAACGTCAACATTATTATTTGGCTTGTTAACTTGTCTGCACGAAATGACATTTTACAGCTAAATTTGCCGTCTGGACGCCAAAAAGATTACCCAAGACAACAACAAGAAAACAGCAGGCAAAACCAAACCAAACCAAGTCAAGTCGAGTCGAGTTTTTTGTCTAACGAACTCTCGAAGATGTCCAACTCGGCAATGTACATCGATTTCGCAAGCTCAAAGCCCAAACCCCAAACCCCAAAAAAACCCAATCCCGAACTCTGTTCCAATTCCGATCTCAAGTCCCGCTTCTGTCTGCACTCATTTATTCTCTCTCCAGTCTTTGGTTTTTTTTTTTCGGCTAACGAGTGCGCGGCTGGCTAAGTAAATGTTTGCTGCCCAAACTGGCCAAATCAAATGTCTGCCTGGCCAAATAAATCATAGTCATCAAAAGTGTTGTTTTTTCTCCCCTCTTCTCTCCTCTCTCCTCCCACTCAATTCGCTCGCTGCTTTTCCAGTGACAGTCATCGATGGCGTTTTCCTCCGCTTCGCTTTTCGTATTTGAAGTTTTTCCTTTTTTTTTCCTGCCATTCAAAATGCCAAACAAATCAGAGTCTCATTAGTAAATTAGCACTACCAAAGTGGAGCAGCTCGATTAATCGACAGGATATATAGGACTATGGAAATCCGCTGCTTATTCATATAAATATTTTGTAATTTGTGACACACTGTGCAATATTGCGAATAGAATGCAGATGAATGAAGATATTCGAATTATAATTCCAAGCTTTAAAAAGAAAATGAGTTGCTTATATTTATTAATCTTAAAAAATTATTATTATATTTATTTATTGTTTTTACTCATTTTTAATATAAATAAGCAGCATCAAATTTATTTATAAGACTGCAATATAATTTCAATTATATTTATTACTACTATGAATTATTAACTGAAGGAACTAATATTATAAACTGATGGAACTAAAATTATAGTTATTATTACTCTTGCTTACACATTTCTGTTATTATTCCGTGTGTTATAAATATGCCTCATAATATTTGTATATAAACCTGTAATAGAAATTTATTTCCTTAATTTTATTTCCTTATTTCATTCTTAAAAAACATAATTCTTCCTTGAATTATTAACTGAATAAAGTTTTAGTAATAAAAAGAAAATAATTATTTTTCCACAAATTATTAGTTACTATTCTGAGTACAATAAATATCTCATATAAGTAAAATTTTCTTAGGTATTTCTACAATTTTGAATATGGCCCACTTGTGTAGGGCTCTCAGAATGAATGGCACACGAATCTTTCAGCTAATAACTAGGCGCAAAATATCGCCAAAGTCATAAATTAAATATGTTGCCCGGCACCAGAGAAAAAGACAAAAACAGAGTTAAAAGGGGGGGGTGAAGGAAACAAATACGAGTTGCAAATGGTGCATGGGCAAACAAGTAAGAATATTGCAATCGAGACAGCTCGACTGGGAGATATCCTGTACCCAATTTTAATATTTAATTAATTAAATTAAAATTAATTTAAAAATTATACCACATTTGTTGCATCACTCTGACCAAAAACCCAATCAGAATCTTGGTAATCGAGAACTTTTATTCAAAAATATAAAGACAGAAGTGTTGATCCGATATATATGGGATCCACCTTCTGGGAATGGCATACTTTTGGACTACTTCAATATACCCTTTTTTAAGGCACTTATAAATGGTTCGTCAGACTATAAAAAATGCCTAGAAGCTACAAGCAAGGCGAGAAATTGTTGTGGGTGCATAAGTGGAGAGTGGAGACTGGGGAATGCGGCATGGGGTGCAATGGGAAACTGACTGAAACCGAAACTGAAAACCCCAAAGACTCAAGTTGGTTTTATTTTTCCTATTTTTTTTGCCTTTTGCTAAATGATCAATCGACGCGATCAAAGGCACGTTTTGTTGTTGTTGTTGTTGTTTTTGTTGTCAGAGATATTACTCATAGTTGTTGTTGTTGTTGTTGTTGGTTGTTGTTGTGTTGATATGGGCCCATTATGCAAGTGAGCTGCTAAAGACAGACTATTTGATGGATATTAAGTGAATGAATATTTAAAGAGCAGTAAGCAAAAAACAAAGGATAATTTATACTATAAACTACGATTTTGATTGATTTACTCGAGTATTATGTAATCAAGAGTGGGCGCGTTAAATGAAGAAGATTCATTAGTTTAATTAAGTAACCGAAAAATAACAGTCTACAATTAGTTAGCACCCATAATGAGTGCCCCTGTTTCCCCCTCTATTCAAAATAATGGAATTACACAGTAAAAGTTTTTGGGGCACTTTAATCATTTAATTGAATTTTGACAAACAATGAAAAAGCCAAGCGAATCCATAGAAAACTTGAAAATTGCCAAATTCAACACTTATCTAAAAGTGTGAGTGAGGTGGTCGAGGAGGGGTGGGGGGGGGGTGTTTGAAAAACATTTTCACTTTCAGGCAGGCAGAGAAAAATGTGAGAAATTAATTTGCCCAAAATGCCAAACTGATTGATTTGCGTCGCACAGAAACTTGCGACAGAGTGTGGAAGATAGGGTGGGCAAGGGGCAGGAGAGTGGGTGAGGGAGAGAGGTGTTGCAACGAGTAGCTTGTAGTAAACTTATCAGTTAGGCTCCAGTGAATTTTTCGTTAACTGTCATTGATTCATATGAAAAATCACAGTGAAATCACTCAGCGAACACTCAGAGATAATCAGGCAAGGGCAGGGGGGGTTAAGTGCTCAGCGAAGGAGAGGGGTTGAGAGTGGTGGGGATGGCTGGATACGCAGGTGTAATGGCTGCCCATCAAATAACGCTGAATAAATTCTTGCGCCCGCCAAAAAAAAGGGTTGCCCAAAATATAATGGATTCTCTTCCCTCACCCTCACCCTCTCTCTCTTTTATCCTTTACCTTCTCTCTGTCTCCACGCCCTGGGGGCATTTCATTAAAAATGTTGTGCCTATCACAAAGGAAGGGAAGTATCTTAGAGATATATTCCCTCAACTAAAGTACACAAATATCTGCCTCAATTTAAGAATGAAAGAAAGTTCGTTTCTTGGATAAACAATAATATATAATTATTATAATATAAAGTAATGTAATATTACAGGCAATTGGCTATGTTTTATTTGAATTCACTTTTAAAGAACTATTAAACCACGGACAAAGGAAAGGAAAACTGCAGCTGCTTGGCCAGCCAAGTGAATTAATCAATAATTTATACGAGAAAAGTTCAGCTTAAACTTTAAGGAGCAAGGGGAAGGAGTGTTCAGGGGGAGAGGGTAAAAAAGATCACAGGTTTTTAACCCTTTCACTATGTGTGTGAATATATAAGAAATGTGCACATAAGAAGCAGAAAAAAGAAATGGAAAACCAACTCAATGAAAAAAACGCTCAAATCATAAATCACTCATACGCTCTCGCTCGCGCTCTCTCTCTCTCACTCTCCCTCTTTGACGACTGCGCTGTCTCTCTCACCAATACAGACGAATTGAGTGATTTTTCGCACAGACAGAGCGTCGTCAGCGTTGGATGAGTTTTCCACTGGAATGGAGCACTTCAACGGGAAGCGCGTTGAAGAGGGGGTGTGTGGAATGTTGGGGGGGGGAAGTCGAGCATAATTCCGTCGGCTGGCATATTTTGTTTAGGATTTCGCTTCCTTTTACAAATGCACAGATTTGCGTATTTCTTTTTATTTTTTCCTTTTTTGCGCCTTAAGTCGGCATTTTTAATTTATTTTCATTCCACGCTTATTTTTTTTGCCTTTTGTTTTTTGTCTTTCGCTGCTCGTTTCGAGAACATTTCCGTTTTGTATTTGCGAAATTTGTTTTTCCCTGGTCAAGTAAGAAGAAGCATTTCCTATGCTGAATTTTTAGTAGCAACTTAGTAGGATTTATTTTGGGCTCATCCGCATGGGTAAAAAGCGAATTTAACACGGGAATAAGTAAATTTACAGCGTAGCTAAAATATATCTCTGACGACAGATTTTCGAATGACAAGCAACACAAGAGGAGTAAAGGGGGAAGAGGGAGGGAGTTTAAGCAGATATTTAAAATGTGCTTAGCATAATCTAACATGTTTTTTAGTTATGTATGAGTTGAAAAATGTTTCTGCTGATGAAAGAGAAATATTTAATTGTTAATATAAAATCTGTAAAATACTGCGAAATAATTGTTCTTTAACAAGCTAAAGTTTAAGTCCAACTTTATTCAGTTCCAAAACTATAAAAGCAATTTAGACGCAAATAAAAAATAAATGTAAAACACTACTAAAAACATTTAACGCAATTCCCATATAAATACAATATAATTATAAAACACAAAAGTATAAAATAATATAAGTACAATATATATATGAAAGACTATAAAAGCTATTCGCTTTCTAAATATAATATTTATATTATAATTCAATTTATATCCAATCCAGCCCCCTTTTGGCAATTTTGGCAATTAATTACAATTTCCACGTACAAACATAAGTTTAATATTCCAGATGTGCGAGGACCAAGCTTACAATCCCTCTCCCCATTTATATCCCTCTACATTCATAACAGGCACCTCTGCACATGAACAATATTCCAACGTTAGACGCGAGCGAATCCCAAAGAGCTGCTGCTACACAAACACATACATACGTATGCTTACATGCATCACATACACATACATAAAAGCACATATAGACGAATCAGGCAACGGCTCCCCCTCCCCCAACTTTCACAACGTATGTGTGAATGAGAATGTGCAATGCGATTGCGACGAGTGCTTTTTTCATATACGTCGCGTACATCAACGTCGACTGAGACGCGAGCAGCGAGCAGCCCACGTTGGCGTTGCTTTTCGTTCCAGCCAACACAGCCAAGCGAGAGAGTGAGCGCACGAGAGCGAGAGAGAGAGAGATGTGAGTGAGCGCCACTCACACACACACACACACATATGGCCTCGCATGCGCTGAGACTGTATATGTTGTGTGTATGTGTATTTGTTGCTGTTGTTGTTTGGCTGCACACGAGTTGGCGTTGGTGCTTTTAATGTGTGCATGTATGTCTGTATGTGTATGTATGAGTCTTACATGTTTTTTTTCCTCTTTTTATATTTCCTTTTGCGTGTCTGTTGCTGCTGCTGTTGTTGTTGTTGTATCGTTCTCTTCAGTTTTTAGACTCCGCCTTTTTTGTCGTCTGCGTGTCTTGTGCTGTCTTCGTCTCAGTGCCCCCACTCTTCCCCAAATCCAGAATTTGCTTTGCTCAGTATTTTCTTCGTATTTTTACTGTTTGCTGCTGCTACTGCTGCTGCTTCTTCTGCCGCTGCTGCTGCCTGTTGTGGGATTTTTAAGCATCGTCATCGTGCAGGAGAATGTAGGAGATGGAGAGGGAGAGGGAAGCAGAGCAACTGCTTGGGTGAAAGAGTGAATGTGTGTGGGTGGGAGAGAGTGTAGGAGAGGGTGGTAGTCTTAATGTATGTGTATTCGTTCGGTTCGTTCGCATTTCGTGTGATTTATTCATGTAGTGAGCTCCTCGCTGCTTTACTCGCTGCGTACTTATATGTGTGTGTGGCTCATTTTAACTCTCATCCATTCGGTTTTTTGGACTTAATGTGTTTTTTTTGTATTTTTTTTTGCCGAGATCCACGAAACGACGAATGAGAAAACGAATGAGTTTTGTTGCTGCTGCTGCTGTGTTTTTCTGCATCATGTTTAGGTTTATTTTAGCATTACACACACACCAACACAACTTACACAGTTTATATACTCTCGCATATTTATATGCATGCAAATGTGTGTATATTCATATACTAATTTTAAATGCGTATGACTGAAATGGGTTCATATTCTTATCGCTTCGAAGCCTTCGTATGTTAGACTGCATACACACATATGTACACACATATACACATAAACACACACATACACATATATATGTACATAAATAGAGTGGATTTGGGAGTGGCCCAAATCGTATTTCATATAGAGAGAATCATAAAAAACGGGAAATTTACGTACAAGTTGTCACATATTACTCATACGCCATGTGTTTTGTACAGAAAAACTCTGACTTAATCCATAAAATTGAGGATTAAATATGTCTGATTAAATGTTTTGTTTAATCAATCATATTTTAATTACATTTGTGCGGGCTTTAAAATAATTGTGAAATTTTACCACATTTTATTAATGTTTCTTAAAATGTTATATAAATAATCAAGTCCATAGCAAAGGAATTTAATGTAATCATTACAACATCAAATTATTAATTTACTATATATTCGTTATATTTTTCAGTGTTCTTTATCTGAACAGCAAACTGCCTCGATCAAAGCAGGATTGTTTACATAAAACCTTTAGTTTTTGAGTAGAGTCTAGTTTGTTTCAAACTATTTTGCCAAGAATTCTCAAAGGGAAAAGAGAATTAAAAGAAAAATAAAGCCCCCCCCTCCCCACACAACTTTAGTGAGACGCCACTCGGCATCCACAAAGGTATTAAATTATTACAAAAAGTCTTCAAACTGCACTTGACCAAGGCAAAAGGGAATGTGGATTGTAAGGAGAGGAAAGGGAGGAACCGAAGAGCTGACCACTTGCAGAAATATGACACTCAGAAAACCAAAGACAAAGAGAGTAAATGCAAGAGGAGTAGGAGGTGCAAGGGCAGCCACACAAAAGAAGAAGAAGCAGTCAACATTTAATAAATGTTTGAGTACAAAATGGAGGCTTTTCTGAGCCAGATGAAAGAAATAGCTGGTCCAAACAGGAGACATTAAAGTGACAAGAGATTTTTTCCTCAGCGAGTTGTTAATTTAATTTTTGGCCAAGGCCAAGCAGGAGGAGGTGGGGGATGGGCAGCTGCGAAGCAGGTCAGTTAAAGGTCATTCACACGACGCGACGTTGACCTCGGCTACTTTATTACTTTAAGATTTTGCCTTGACTTTGACTTTGAACAACAGTTTTTTTGCCGGCGCTTTTCCTTTTTTGCTTTTGCCACAGTTTTTTTTTCTCTGCTTCTTCCACTTTTTTTTTACCGGCTCCGCCGCTTCGCACAATGAATTTTCAGTGTTAAACAGCGGAAAAGCGCAAGTTTTTCCAACGACTTTTTTGTATTTTTTTTTTTGTATTTTTGCTGGGGCCGTAATGGCCAAAAGCCACGTAAAGTCGGCCCCGAGTCTTGCAGCACCTAATGACCAATTTCCCGTCCTTGTTGCCAGCAGCAGCAGCAGCAGAAAACTTTAAGCCAAATTCTGCTGGGAATGCTGTCAAGTTTATATTAACCAAAGTATCCAAAAGTATTTTATTTTTTTCTTTTTAAACTTTTATAGCTGCTTATTTTGCCATTTACATTTGCACATATCCAAAATTTTGATGGGCCACAAACTCTTTTCGACATTTTGCTTGACATCAAATCCATAAATATTTTACAAGTCACGTGGCAATAGGATGAGAGAGAGAGAGAGAGAGAGAGAGAGAGGGAGAGAGAGACAGGGCTCGAGTGCAAGCGATTTGATTTGCATATTTTGAGGCGCTGCGGCAATTTCACTTTACTACTCTCAATCATGCCCCTGCCCCTTGTTGTTACTATTTTAAAGTGACGTTGCGCCACGTAAAAATTGGAAGAGGTTGGTGTGCCAAGGGGAGTGAGGAGGAGCAGGGAAGGGCTGGTACTGGCACTCAAACAGCCTCACCGGGCAAACGAAATTTCCAAATTTGATTTGTTGAGGCACGTGTGGCAGATTTCCACTTAAGTGGCAAACACAAACGGCACACTCACAAAATCAGACGAAAATTATTGGAAATATATAATGCGCGACTTATATATATTAAATTTAAAATCATATATATATATATATATTCCATATGCAATACGCAGCACTCACTATATAAATAGGGAAAAACTTGAAAAAAAAATCCAATAAGAAAAATTATGATTATACAAAAAGTAGTTTATATAAAATAGACCTTTTTTTCTATAATAATAAAATTCAATACACATAGTAAGTCAGTCTGAAGTAGTTAGCCAAGTGAGCTTAAGCCCAGCTGAATTTTGCCATCCAATTATTTGTTTTGCATATTTTTGCAATAGTTTTTTTTTTGTGTATGGAGGCACTCAACGCCTTTTAGTCACATCAAATTATGCAAATCCCAAAATCAGCTCTGTGAAAGATCCATTGCGCCTATAGTGCCACGCCCCTCTGAACAAGTATATTGAAAATGCTAATGGTAATCGCTGAATTGAATGCAGAAGCGAGTTGTTGGTGTTGGCGCCATCTAGCGGCCGTTGCTGTCACTCAAACTTTAGCCGCTTGCAAATCCAATTGATTTCAACCAATTTCTCAAACTACCAGCAAGAAAGGAGAAAAAAGAAGAAGAGGGGAAAGAGGAGGTAAGAAGAGGAAGAAGCAGCAGCAGCAGTTGGAAATAAATACGTGCCCAGTTGGAAATAAAGAGAAGACGAAAAATAGCATAAAATCAATTGAAAAACTTTTGTTCGATGTCAGCGCAAGGATATCTAACGCCCATCTACCACACCCTCATCCACACCCACATCCACACCCGACTCCCACTCTCTTATCTATATACACACTCAAGATATATCGCATGAGTGACAAAGAAACAAAAAAAAAAGAACAGAAAAAGAAAAATCACAAGAAATTGTGGGCTAAATCCTTACGACGGCAGCTTGCAGCTTTCCCATTGGCCACGTCAAGCACAGGGGTAGGGAAATGGGCGTATGGGGGTATGGGGGTATAGGGGCTCAACGCCCAAATGTACATCCTTCGAACACATGGCCACATGGATTGTCAAATGGAGTTGCCAACCAAAGTCTATGTATAGGGCAAAGGAAACAGAAAAGGACGAGCCAGGACTAAGTTCTATATACGAAGGATTCACCAGCAGCAGAAGCAGCAGCAGCAGAAGAAGAAGCAGAAACAGCAACAACAACAACAACAAATGTAACAAATAAAATGCAAAAGATGCGATATAAAAAATGACATTCGGATACAAATCGAATGTAGAGTCGACAGATAGAATACGATACGATGGGATATGCCACACATAGTGAGGTGTGAGGGGGGGGGGGGGGGGCAAATGGGGGGCAATGGGTACTCAGCAGTGAGAAAGAAAGAAAGAATTTTTACTCGCGCCTGGGAATTGAATTGAATATTTAATGGCAGCCAACTGCTGTTGGGCTCCCAGGCAGCTTTTTTGTGGATGCGCATTAACATTGTGGGGGGGGGGGGGTCTGGGGGGCAAGAGGATTGCTGGGCTTGTGTGTGTATGTGTTGGTTTGTGTGGTTAGTTGCTGCCAAATATGCGCTCACTTTGAATCGCTGTCGCTTTGACAACATCTTCCATTTCTAGGACTACCCCTTCCCCTTCCCCTTCCACTTGCCCGAGTCTCGCTGTTCATATATAAATATGTATTTTTATTTTTTTTTCCACATATATTTTTTATAGTATTTTTTGGACTCTCTCACTTGACACAAACAGCCAATCCTCAAATTGTCAATATATTCAAATGTGGACTGTTAAAATATAATGAATTTTGTATTGAAAACTAACTTGGCATAACAGATAACTTATATTTGTAGAAAGTCAGTTATAATTTAACGTTTACTATAAAAAATACATCTGGACAGGATTACACCAAAAAACTAAACAAATTTTTATTCATAGACTAAACCAAAAACTTTAAACCCTTTGCAAGGGGTAAGCACAATTTATACATGTGAACAAAACAGACAAAATTCTAACAATAATATTAAATATAAATAAATAAGTGTGGACATATTTTTAATAATTTTGCAATGATTAATTATTTAACAAAACAAAAACAGGTTGAATAAAAACGAAAGGATTGACACGCTAAGAAGTAAAAAGCAATAAGTTGTAAAAATATTAAAATAAAGAAAGCACTCAATAATCACAAATTTCCTTCTTCCTATCAAATAAAAAATAAATAAATATCTGTACTTTTATTTATTATAGTTAATATTAATAAATAAATAAATAAAGTACTTTTTAAAATAACACAATTAAATCTAATAAATAACAAACTTTCGCAATTGCAATCTCCAAAATATTAAATAGCAAATTAAAAACAATCAATTTATGATCGAGAGCATAAAACCAAAGTAATAAAAATCATAAGCTAACCTAGGCTAACAAGCTGGCTCAATAAACAGCTACTCTCCTTTGGGCCAGCAGATACAATTATTAGAAGTTGGCTAATAACAATTTTCTTTCTGCTGCCACTTTCCACTTGCTGCACTAATTGGGCCCAAAATGAGCACTAAATGGCAGCCCTTTCACTAAACTAACCCCCTCCTCCTCCTCTATACTACTGCTCCCCCCCGCAACACTTCTCCTTTCACCTTTCAATCACTTGTTGGCTATTCTAATGCAAATTTTTTTTTGTTCGAACGTTTATCAATATTTCCTGGTTGCCTTGGAACAAAAATTGTGTTTTTATTGTTGTTGTTAAGGTTGCAACCCACAAATCCCATCACTAAATCAACAGCTACAACCACAACAAACACACACACACACACACACACACAACCCACCCTCAACTCAGTTGGCAGTTGGAAAATTGGCAAACTTGCCTGGCTGGAAAATTCAGTTGAACGTGGAAAAATTCGCAAGCCGAAAATCAGATTGTGTAAAGTCGAGTTAAGTATCCTTTATGGGGTTCGTTGAGTCTGTTCAGGATATGGGCAACATGTTTGCCTAATACTTGTTATGCCACAAAACACCCCAACCTCATCTGCTGCCACTGCCCCTGCCACTGATTACGTAATGGGCCGGCACTTGATGATTGTTCTGCGGCGGCATGAAATTGATGTTTTTGCCAATTTCGCAATTGAAATGCAATCAAAGCGATGACGTGAAATGGTACACCCCTCTACCTCCCTCCACACACAGTCTCTATCTCTTGCCAGGGGTGGCTACTGCTCACTTTTTGGGGTGAAAGTCGTTGCCAAAAATTATGAAAGTGAAAGCCAAACTAAATTAGGGTAAAGCCGATTTTTCGCAAAGCTTCTTTTTTTCTTTTCTTCTTTCTTTTTTTTTTTGGCACACGACAATGGCCGACGGGCTGTGAGGGGGTGGGCGCTGATTTGTGGGGGTGAGGAGTGGGGGTTGGGGGTGTAACGTTTAGTTTATTGGCTGCCAGGCGTTGCATGGGGTTCAGTTTTGTTTGTTTGTTTGTTTGTTGTTGTGTTTAGCGGGTGAACAAGTTGCGTGTCATAAATTTTCCCAGCATAAATTTTGCACGACTCAAACAGTAGAGGAGGGGAGCGGGTCAGCATGCGGCGCCTGTCAACGCAATTGGGCTCATGCCTCATGCCTCATGCCTCATGCCTCATGCTATATATATGCCAGGTTATAAAGGGAATTGTGCGTGCATCTCTGAGGTATTATTATCTGATTGTCATACAATCTGGGCAACACACAATACTGCGGCACAAGGGGAGTGCCACACGAAGTGGCGATGCGGGGAGCTATAAGAAGTGCCATTTTCAGCTTCTGCCTTCGCAGTCTAAGATTTACAGAGTTGAATTGTGTAATTTGGGCTAGTATTTATAGCTGCATAAATTAAGGCTAAAATTATCTAGTATAACTGACTTAAAGCTAACTTAAAGCTAACTTAAAGCTAGACTTATTTTAAGTTAAGACTCTTTCGGACTATCTTTCACAAACTTATAGTTTCTAGATTGAGTTCCTTATCAAAAGATGTTTAAAATTGTCGCTAGAAAACACTTTAGAATTTTTAATAGATGTGCAATAGAAAACCTCAGCTAAATTTAGTCTAAGTTTGCAGGACCATCATAAAAATAACCTGCTAATAAATTTATTGACTGAACACTTCCCGATATATACTCAAAATGTTAACTTTAACTTTAAACAATTTAAAATTTAATATCTTTTTTTTTGTATTTAAAAGCTTACAATCAAAATTTAAGCTAAAAAAGATTCAAATTAGATTGGATTAAACTATTAGGCTTAAATTTGCATATGGCAATGGCCAATTCAAATCCAGTGCAATATCAATTTTAAAGCACACACACGCCCACCGGCCATGCCCCTGCATAGGGGGCAGTTGCAGCAGCGACACGCTCCACTCAAATTCATATTTGTACATATTTGTTGGAAGATAAGCAAAAATATTACACGCTCCAGAACGTGACCAATGCAAATGCATACGATCTGCAGATCGAGCCGAGGCTGGAGCTGGAGTTGGAGCTGGAGTTGGAGTTGGAGTTGGTGCTGGCACAAAGAATGGAAGAGATGAGAGTCAACTCAATTGAACTTTGTAACCCGACGTGTTGCTTCTGCAAGCGCCTGCCACAAGGGCCAGCCAGCCTTGTGCAACTTGCAACAGTCGCTGCCTGCTGCCTGCTGCTGCTGCTGCCTCATGTAGATCATCTGGCAACAACAACAACAACAACAACAGTAATAATAATAAGTGCAGACAATGCCAGCTCAGACTGAGACTCAGACTCAGACTCAGACTTAACATCGCGTGTGTATCGCATTCTGTGCATCAGCTGCCCGGCGCTCACCTTAGCTACACTCAAAAAAATTCTAGAAATTATTATTATTAAGATTAATATTTAATAAAAATTTTAAAATTGTATCGTATTCAACTATTTGGCATTTAAGGCAGCTAAACTCCAATAAAAAAGCTGAACCAGCAAAATTTTATTAATTATTTTAAAGCTTAGATTTCTAATATTAAAAAACACATTTCTTAAAAATATAAAATATTGTTTAAATAAATAGAAACATGTTTTTCAGGTTGTCGATAAGCAAGTATTTTTCCATTTTCAGAAATTGATTTTCTTATTTGTAAAAAGCCAGAGAAATTTTCTGCTTTACATGCTGATTTTTTTGTTAGGTGTAGCCCCTCCCGCAACCCGTGCTAGTCCCCTCACATCCACACGTAACCATCGGTCACGTAGTAAAACAAACATATTTATAAGAATACGAGTCTGAACTATTTGGACAGCAGCCCCGACTCCAACTCCGACTCCGACTCCAACTCTGGCTCTGCATCTGACCAGGAGAAACAGCTCATAATGGATGATAATCGTTTATTTCGCGAGCGCCACAACGTGTGAGAAAGAGCGATTGGTGAGAGGGGAAGGGTAGGGGGAGGGGCGAGACCAGGAAACTGACAAAGGTTTTTTTTTTTTTGGCAATACTTTGGATACATGACGAGATCTCTTGTAGCGCCACATGATCACCTTGTTGTTGTTATTATTGTTCACTGATCGTGTTGTGTTGTGGGCTGCCAGCGTGTGTGTGTGTGTGTGAGTGTGTGTGTGTGGGAAGCGCGTCAACATTCAACTTGCATCTTGCACCTACCTGCCACTTGCAACTTGGGCCAACACAATTGCCAGCAATTGCACTCCTGCCGTGCTGCGATGCTCAACTCTTTCAGTTCTTTGGAGAACAGAATTTTGATTTGTTTTTTTTCTTCTTTTTTTTGGTTTTTATTACTTGCACTGATGATCATGTGGCGTGTCCCCCATCCCCTCCCTCTCGCAGTTTCGCAATATGCAACTAAATTCAATATGTAAATTGCAACATAATCAAAAATTAGACACGCTGTTGAATTGAATAAATTAAGGCGAATATCAAAGAAATTGTTTTGATTTGAAATTGAAAAAAAAGTGCTTCAGATCAGAATAAAGAAAGAGTTGCACCTCATGTGAATTCCCATTTATGTGACACTAAAAATATTATCAACATTTGGCAAAATATTTTATAAGGTATAAATATTGACTTAAAATTAGATTTTTTTAATTTAAATGCGCATTTATAGACATAATTAATTTAGAGGTTTAGCCTTTGTTAAAATCGCTTTAATGTAGTATTCAGTTTTGTTGATAGAAAAAAAAATATATGAAAATATAGCATTAAAATCAATATTTGCAATATTTTCTGACATATTGTAAAAATGCAGTAGGATTAAAAATTGTTTATCTAATAAGTATTTTCATATTGAGCTGTGCATTTAATATTTACTTCCTTGTCGAGCTCGAACAGCGAAAGCATTCGAACTTGTTTTACATTTAAGCCAGTTTTTGTTAACTTGTAAATCTCATCAAGGACATACTCTTAATTCAAACCAGTTAATACTCATCAGCTGCGTCTGTCTTGAAGGGAAAACCAAATCGTGCCCTGAACAATTCTCAGTCAAAATTCAGAAGTTATGAAATAATTACCGCTACAAATTACAACTTAATCAGGAATTGACCCACAACACGAATGCGATTAAAGTAAAACTGGAAATAAGAAGAGAGCGTGAGAGAGAGAGAGAGGGGGGGGGGGAAAGGGCAAAGGGGTGACAACTAAAGGTCAGCAGAGACAGAGACACAGGCAGAGACAGAGACGACTGCGACAACAATCATCAACGACTGGTGGCAAGCACCGCCAAACCAAAGCCGTCAACCCCCACCGACTTGGCAGTCCCGTTGACTGACGACCGACTGACCGCACAAGCAAATGAAAACGGGCAAAGGGGCAAAGGTCAGTTCTCGGCTTCAACAATCAAAATGGGAAAATAACATAAAAATAAAAATAAAAAGAAACAAGGGTGTTGAACGAGTGCACCCTTCCTCGGCAAGGGTTGAGAAAAACAACAACAAATAAGAAAAAAAAAAAAAAAAACAGTAGCTACTCGAACTTAAACTGGAAGTTGTTTTGTGCCTGGCAAATCAATTAAAGTCCTGCGTCGAGCAGATTGACCCAGGTCAAGAGTGAGCTCAGAGAGTGGGGGGAGTTGAGGTTGTGGCTGGGAAATCAGCATGGCCATTAAATTAAGCAGCCGGAAAGGCGGCAGCTCAGCGCAGGCAAGGCAAGCCAATTGCCAATTGGCATTTATGAAAATACACTCAACAAAAAAAAAAAAAAAATAATAACGGAAATGCTTGGCTTAAAGCACAGAATGAGAGCAACAACAAAAGGAAAAAAAAAGAAAAACAGAAACGGAAGCAAAAGCAGAGCAAATGCCAAAAGTCCTTTTTAGCAAGGGGGCGTGTCTTGGTTGGCAATAAAAATTGCGTTGTCTTTCTGTCTGTCTGTCTTTTTGTCTGTCTGTCTGTCTGTCTGTCTGTGCCACACATAAGTGCTGCAAAATATTTAGCAAGCTATTTTTATTACAATACTTTTTGTGCATTTGATTTTGAAGACTTTGCCACGGTTCGCCAAGCAAAGCAGCAGCTAATAACGCAGGGGGGTGGGTAGAGTCAAATGGACGCAGGATGCCCCAAAGGAACGTGTGGAAATCACAGTAGCTGCTGTCTCGCCTTGTGTTGCACGAGTTGTTGAACACTTGCGGTTAAATGCAGCAAATTGAGCCACTTTCCACAACATTTGCCAGCCAAAGGGATCCTTTCCCCATGTCTTCCCATAAGGAGAGTTTGTAGAATTATTCTATGCCACAACTTGACCAAAATTTGTTAAAGCAACATTATTTTATACATGATTTGAAATGGCAACGAAATTTAGTTTTATTCTAGCAGAAAATTGATCAGCAGAAAATAAGCAAAACTTTCCAAAACCAAAACTTTCTCAAAACTCAACAGATTATCAAAAACCAGGACTTTTTATGCAATGCTTGACGTCCAAAACAATTCTATTTTCAAACTCGAAAATCATATTACAAAAGAAACACTCAAAAAGTGATTATTGGGACGGCTCCAAATATTCCACAGCCATAATTTCATAAAAACTGATAAGATTAAAAATAACCAGGACTCTTTTGACCCCTGCATCAATAAAGCATTTAAAGTTTACATTTCGATTCTGGCTTAATTTCAAAGTTAGAAATTTCACCCTAAAAAAGTTTTTCTAGAAATATTTATCTTAACTTTTTTCCAGCTTTCTTTTAGACAAATTTAGTTAACTTTAAAGCTGACTGCTTTATATAGTATATAGTCAACTATTTTTAGTTCTTGACTTACTTTTTTATACATTCCACTGAAATTCAGTTCTTGTTGAACTTGCAGCAAAATTCCACTCGTTTGTCACGTTTGCCTGTGTTTTCACGAGCTATTAAAAATTAGCGAGCACTGAGCATAATCGCGAGCAATTGGGGGCAACAATAACGCAGCGAGTGCCACAGTTACAGATACATGTTGCAGATACAAGATACGAGATACAAGATACAAAATACAAACTATAAAAAAAAACGGGGAGATGCAAATACTTTTGCCACACACAAACAACGCTGAGATTCGCACTCTGAACCCGTTCAGTTCAGTGTGGCATGTGTTGCCAGTTGGTCTGTTGCCAATTGCCAGTTACCAGTTGCCAGAGAATTAAATAACCCTTCCCTTTGTACCCGCTGTCCCCTCTGTTTCCCACTTCTGTTGAGTTGAGGTCGACGTATTTAGATCAGGTAACATTATGCGCTCAAATCGCTTTACAGACGGCCGTTGCACGTTTCGTGCAAATTGTTGCAGCAACATGGGGCAAAGTTGCGACTTGGGTAGCGCCAGGTTCCCCTCTACATCCTCTCCACACAGCTCGTAATGCATTTTTGTATGGATGTTGAGGCCACGCTTTGCGCCACATTTCTTTATTCGCAATGCCACAGAAATTGACCTTGAAAGATTGCTAATTGGCCAAAAGCCAGTTGTAGTTGGTTCGGGTCTAGAATTATTCTGGAATTTGTCGAAACATATAGGTAATTATATATAAAGTTGATATATATTCAAATGTGTTAACCTCCATTAAAATCGCAAGCAAATCCCAGCCAAGATTCCAAGCATATTTTTTCACATGTTGCAAGCAACTCATTTGCATGCACCACGCGCGTACCACCATCAACAACCACCCAAGGAACACCACTGAAACACCCACAACAACAGGATAAATGACATCAATTGACTTCATTAGCAGTAAATGTCAGGACTTGCCACATATATTTATATTGTATTCCTAGTGTGCCTCGTCGTGTTAAATGTGCAACAAACAAAACGTGGCAATAAACCGCCCCATTCCCTGCAAAAGACACCCCTCCATCCTCCATCCCCATCCACTGGATTTTAGCAACCCCTCAAAGATTTGCCAAAAACTGCCAAAGAACCAAAAGTTTCTTCGTGGTTTTTCTTTTAGCAGCAGAAGCTAAAAAAAATTTGCATACGCATTTTGCTTGCATCGTTTGGCAGTCAGTTGAGCAAGAGAGGTAGGGGAGGGGAGGGTTGACAAAGTGGCCGCAGTGACTCCATTACGGGCAACTGGGACACACACAATGAAACCATCAAAATCCAATGAAATAAAATAAAATTCCAATAAAAACATTTTGGCAAAAGGCAAAATGCGGGCGAAATGGAGAAGAGATAAGTGCAGGGGGGCAGGAGGCAGGAGGGGGTGTGTTGACATGCTGTGTATGTGTGCGTGTGCACAGCATTTGGTTGGCTGCACACACACCTAAAACACACACACACACACACTTACAACCAGAAGAGTCCCCTTTTTATTTTTATGTGTGGACGTCTGCGTGGGATTTGCACACTTTTCGCAATGTGGCGGAAAACCCACTGGAAAAACAGTTTTTCTTTTGTGCTGGCCAAAGTCTGCTGACTGCTGACTGCTGTCTGCCTTCCACTTTTTTGGTGTTTGGTGTGTTTGCTTTGCAGCTTGTTAGTGTGGTTTCTGCGCCATGCGATTTGCTAAACTGTCAAATGCGAGAAATGTCAACATGTCAACTAGCTCAGCCAAGGAACTCTAGAGAGAGGGGGAAGAGGGCGATTTGAGTGAGTGAGTAAGTATTGGGGGAGAGGATAAGCAAAGAGATTTTTGATTGGTGAAAGTGCTAGAATTGATCTTAGTAATCCAAAAAGTGGAGAGATTTGTTAAGACTAAAACAATTATTACAATTTTTGTACGTTGTTCATTTATTTATGGGTTGAACTCATTCAAATGGGTTAAAAAATTATGATAAAGTTGAGCAAAAGTATGTAAAAGGTAGAAGGAAGCATCTATGATTTCATAAGGTATTATATATACATATATATAAATTCTTCATCAGCAGGCACACGCTAATCAGAAAAAATAGAGAATTTAAATTTGTTGAATTAACTTTCTTTTGATACAAACAGCTCAGGTATATCTATTTCCCTTTTTTCGATAAGATAAATCAAACTTAAGGATATAAAAGATTCGTGAATATAATTAAAAATTAATATATGATAGGAATAAAATACATAATTATAAAGATATTATAATTCAATTGATATATACTATATAAACTATAAAAATTTCAATAGAATCGGATAAGCAACCAATATATTGTTAGCCTGTAATTAATATCCATATTGCACAAACTACTATTTACTACTAAAACTTTTATTTCAAATTTAGCCAACTAGTAACAGCTTAAAAGTTGTATTATCTTTAAAATCTTCTAGTGAATCTGTCTCTATTAGAGCATTCTTACTTAATGGTAATTGTTCCAACTCTAGAATATTATATACATAAGTGGAACTACTCAACTCACTCAACTAACTCAAGTAATCCGGATAATGCTTTTTTTAATTGACAATATATAGCCAACATAATTAATTCTAAATGTACATTAACCAATAGTTATATATATAATTGAAAATAAAATCAGCCGCTTTGCAAAATTGGCAAATAATATAAAAAATCAGTCAATAATCCAATTGATACGCCTTTTGTCTTGGCCTTTTGCCTTGGCAATTACCTGATAATTGTTACGAGTTGCAGATCGTTTCAAGTGCTGTTTCAGAACATCCGCATTTATTCGCAATTCTGGCAGTTGACGTATATTTGTATTGTGTTCTAGGTTGTGGCATTCCCTAAGCCGCAGAAACCCGTTTGCAGCTTACACATGCCACATGTGTGTTTGCTCGGGCTATAAAAGCGTCTCGTTAATTGGCCCAAAGCAACAGTCGCTGACAAATCAACAATCAGTCCAAAACAAACTAAAAAAAAAAAAATAATCAACATGCAAGTAAGTTCAATATTTGAGAATTTCTTCAGATTTGAGCAGTTTCCATTTTGAATTCTTTTTTTTCATTTGCTGCAGTTCCTCATCTGTTTGGCTCTCTGCGTGGCTGTGGCTCAGGCTGGCTTCCTCGCCAGCTCACCTGTTGCTGCCACATATGCCGCTGCTCCAGTGGCCACCTATGCTGCCGCTGCTCCCTTTAGCACCTACTCGACTGGCTTTGCTCCCTTTGCTTCCACCTACTCCGCTGCTGTTCCTTATGCTGCTTATACGAGGACTGCTCCTCTCAGAAGTTATGCTGCTCCTGTTGCCACCTACTCGGCTGCTGCTGTTCCAGCTGTCTACTCGACTTACACGGCTCCAGCTGTGGCCACCTATGCAGCCCCAGCCATCATCAGCCCCTTCCTGAAGAAGAAGTGAACGAAAAATATCTAAAATATTGTCAACGCCTTTGTTTTTATTTTATATAATTAACCAAATAAAATTAACGTAAGTTGTCATTGTTGCATCAGAACTAAAAACAAGGATTATTCAATCTCTTCTCTTCTCTTAAAATGCAATTTAATTAAAAAAGATCTGAAACCCAAATTGAATTCAACTTCAATTCGCAATAAGAACTCAAAGAAGTCGCTTGGCAATTTGTCTGACTTTTGCTTGCCAACAAATTTCACAAGATCATAAACAATATATATATATATATATATATATATATATATATGTATGGTGAGGGTACTTTGTGGCTTGTGGCTTGGCCTGTTGCAGCGAGCGTGGGCGTCAAATGACCAATCACACGGATTAATTGCCTGGCGATAAGAAATGCAGCAGCAGCAGCAGCTCCCAGCTCCCTCTAAAGAGGTGATGCTGGCCACCTTATCCTCCCTCCTCGTTGTGCTCCTCCTCGCTTGGAACTGGCGAGCTGGCAAATGCGCGTGCTCAAATAAATCATTTTCAAGACACGGCGCAGGCAGCCAGAGGGGCTGCAAGGGGCTGGGGCTGGGGACGGGGAGGGGGTCAGACAGGCAGTCAGACACTCGCAATCCATTGGCGATCTCATTTCAAGTGCAAAAGTGCCGCAAGTGGCAAGCAACAGAAACAGAAACTTAAAGCCCAAAAAAAAAGCAGAGTTTTGACTGCCACAACACAATTGTGGGTGTAACAAATTCGCCGTCAAATCGCGACCAAATCGCAAAACGAACACACACTAATACACACACTCACACACACAGGATCATAAGCAATCGCTACTCGTATGTGCTAGAAGGGGAAGGGTAAGGGGGAGGCACAACGATCACTTCTCACACAGTCAAATGCCTGCTCAGATTTGGCCAAAGTGAAAGCCACTTTGGAGGCATTCTTAGAGGAGTGGGGCGTAGGTAGGAGAGAAGGGATTCGGGGGTTACAATTTAGACACCGGAAAACAATGAAATTGACAGCGTTTGAGCTTTGGGCGATCATCTGCTCAGCCATTTAGTGGATATTTGTTGAGAATTCTTTGGCCACGCTGTCTTATTAACAATCTTCAAATGGCCAGTGTATTGGGGGGCAACAGGGTTGTCAGGTTGCTGCAGATGAAATCAATGCGTGACTTGCGAAGAAGAAAAGTTCTTGACTATAACAAGAAAGCAGAGTTTGAATTATTTCCATTTATATATAGAAAAAGTAGGCAAATTGAAGTGATTTTATTACTAACTGTTTGAAATTGATATTTATATATATGTATACATATACTATATAGAATCAAAATATATGTACGATAGTTATAATTGAAAAGTGTAAAAATAAAAGCAAGTTTAGTTCGATACTATGAAATATATCTGATAAGAACTGATAATAATATGTTATATATCAAACCAAGTAGAGACATCTTTAAAGCCGCTGACCCCTCATCATTTTAGTCAATCTCTGGCAACCCTGCTTTTGTCTTAGCTCAGTCAACATATTCAGGAAGCATGGCCAACAGACAACGTGAGTGTGGCAGCAACAACATTTGCAACCAAAAATCACTTGCAAAGTGTTGTCCAAAAATGCCGCACGAACAGCGTTCAATTGCATTTAAGAAGCCAAATGACCTACGGCACAGTTCCCCCTCCCTAATACCCGTCTCTCCGCACCACACCCTTTGCCCGTCCCTCTCGCCAGCTGAAGCCCACCTATTCACAACTCAATGCCTGTTTAGGCCAACACACAGGCCAAAGCCAAAACGCACAGTTAACAAGGCTTTCTGCAACTGCTGCCAACCATCTTGCCATAACCCTCCCCACCCTCCCCTCTCTATCCTACTTACACATCTACCTCTTGAAACGCATACAAATATTATATTTAAGCCAAGAGTCTCTCATTCCGTGCCATGCATCGATTCCACTGCCACATCGATACCATCAGCAGCATCATCATTGCATTGGGGCAACAGCGGCGCACGCGCAACATTTCCACTTGAGAGTTTTTTCTCTTTCGGGATGTGAAATTACTTCCAACTGAAATTACAGGCTTAGATCCAGTCTTGGACTTGGACTTGGACATAGGCTCTGACTTTAGCTACAACTGCGTAGTTTTTTTTTTACCATGTTTGTCCATTTTCTGGCTTTTGATTTTTTGCTTTTGTTTCAGTTTTGGTTTTTTGTAAGTGTTTTTTGGCAAATTTGTTAAATTGCACGTGAGATTCATTGATAATGTTGGAATAACTGTGCTGAGTGTGATCTATTGTTGGCCATGATATTTATTAAAAATGCATTTGCTGA
Organism: Drosophila longiperda; assembly: GCA_035042125.1. Classification (NCBI taxonomy): domain Eukaryota; kingdom Metazoa; phylum Arthropoda; class Insecta; order Diptera; family Drosophilidae; genus Drosophila; species Drosophila longiperda. The sequence continues at coordinate 549,559 of JAWNLV010000107.1, forward strand.
ATGATCTGAGAATAAATAATTTATATTTGAGGTGAGAGCCCATCTTTTTTTGTACATATAAAAATATATTATTTTTTGATAGAGCAGCAAAAGAATTATTCTATTTGACGTAATTATTTATTTTCGGTTATACAAAGTTGTCTGTTTAGTAGTTATAAACAACATTTATTTTATTTAAAAAAAAAATAAAATCTAAAAAAATCTACAAAGACTTCCTTCATCAGATTCTCTATTAGATGTTTCTCTAGATTTTTTAACTTAAAAAAAAATGTGAATATTGATTAATAATTACAAAATTGTAAGAGATTTTTTTTGTGTAGCCTAATATTATCTGCTAAATTTTCTTTTTATTTTTATATTTTTCCTGTACTTTCAAGGGAAGCTAAAGAAAATGAATCTAAAAATTCCCCAAAACCAGAAGAATATTTACCCCAATAAACCCACAATATTAACATGCAATAAAAAATGTACATTAAAACCGAGTAGCACTGTAAATGGATAAAGAAAAAAGTGCTTGGCGCAGATGAAGATGAATAGCCATCAAATGTACAGTGGGACAAATACAGTCAAAATCAGTTGGAAATTAAAAAACGCAGAAACAGAGAAAGAAAAAAAGAAAAAGCGAAATGGAATTGAAAAATCCTTCACCTGTGTTAATACAAATGATGCCCCAAGAGACGCGGGAAGCAGAGGGGAGAGACTCAAACTACACAGCAGTCTACACACGCACAACAACAACAACAACAACAATGGAAGCTGAGCAAGAAGCAGCAAAATAAGACGAAACAAAAAAAAATCATTTACATGTGGTTGGGGTAGGGGGTAGGGGAAGGGGGAATAAATGCGTGTGGAGGGATGATTATTAAATGGGTGGCATGTTTAACTATAAAACGCACGCGACAAGCATGGGGAGGCGGAGACTGGGACAAGGACATGGACAAGGGTGGCTGCCAATGAAGAGGCGGACAACAGAGCCCAGGATTTGCATGTGTTTTTTTTTTTTTTTTTATTTCTTCTTAGAGGCTTGGAGCTGCCAGACAGGGGGCTAAAAGTTGTATGGGACTCAATGGCTGGGAGCCCAAGTTGGCTGGCCAAGAAGTGGGTGACTGGCTGGGTGGGTGGGTGCTTGGGTGGCTGAGAGTTGGATAGGCTATTTGGTGTGACAAGCAGCTGCTGGGTGAAGTACAACTGAGTTATGGTGAGGGGTTGGTGGCAACTTGCTACGTAAGTGCGGCACTTGAAACCGCCTTAAAGCGTGTGTACTCTAAACTGGCCAGCAAGAGGAAAAAGAAGCAGCAGCAGGAAGAAGAAGAAGCAGCAGCAGGCACTGAATTATGCAAAAGATTTACGCGCACGAAAAGTTTTTTTTTTCTGTGTTTCCGCTATTTTTTTTGCCGTCACATTGTATAAACTTTCTAGCCGGACGCCAAACGCATTTGACAGTCAAAGAGAGAGAAAGAGAGAGGGAGGGAGAGAGAGAGAGAGAGAGAGAGGGAGAGTGTGTTTGGTGCCCACTGTGCGGCGACAGTTGGCATAGACTGATGCTGAGCGAACGCTTGTCAAAAACAAAACAAGCAAAATTTGTTGCAGAAGCCAACAAAGCTCACAGGATTACACAGAAAAGTGCTCAGCAGGCCCAAACCAAGCTGGCCAACTTGGCACAGGCACAGGCACATTTATGCGAATTTATTTCAAACAGAGACAGAGACACATTTAGAGACAGAGTCAGAGACAGACAGTAGTTAATCATTTCTGTTAGAGACAGCAGCAGTGAGTATTTTGTAGTAAATATCCTTTGAGTGTTGTGGATTATGGCAAACATCAGCCAAAAAGCTCTGATTAATTCATAGGTAAAGCGAGCTGGAAAACCTGAAGAGTTGATCCATTCATATATATATATTATATAAGCGAACCATAATTGTAAGTTAGATTAAAACTTTATCTAACAAAAGTATTCTATTGCTGTGTCTCTGACTTTATTTCTCTGTTTCTACTTATTTTTCTATATCTCTTTCTTGCTCTATTTCTCTATCTCTCACAATCTCTGCTGCTCTCTCCTTCTCTAATACTTATTCTTTCTCACTCCCTTTACATCAATCTGCCTTTCTCCCTCTTTAAATCTTTTTAGTTAATTTCTGAACTCTCTCCTGCAATTTGTCAAAACAAATAATTATCTAGTTTTCTATGTTTGCTCACCAACTCTGCTCATTTCAGCTAACAACTTCCCATATCAATAATCCCAGGGCTTGCCAGAATGATCAGAAGTAAGGTAAGAAGAAGAAGAAGCACCAGCAACTCCATCCAAATAATTACTCAATTGAATGGCAATATGGCGCCAAGCGGTCAAATGGCAATAAAAATTAATATTGAACTCGAACTCAGACTGAAGACTGAAGAGTGAAGAGTGAAGACTGAAGAGTGAAGACTGAAGATTCAAGACTCCAATTGCAGATTCGTGAACTTAAATACGTAGCAAATAAATCTCATGCGATAGAAATGAGCATTGAATTCTATTAAAAGGCTGCTGAATATGCAAAAAGAATGAGAAGCAGAAAAGCTTTGATCCATGCCGCATATGCAACAGAAGAGAATCTAGCAGCTGGAAGAAGGAGAAGAGAAGAGGGACATAAGAGGGGAAAGGGGAGAGGATAGGATGGCAGGCAGAAACCGCAGGCATCTTTTGGTAGGGGCGCAAAATCGTTGAAATATTTCAATTAACTTAAAGTGCGCCGCCGCGCAAAAGGATGAGCCACAGATGGAGTTGGAGTTGAAGCTGGAGTTGGAGTTGGGGCTAGAACGAGACTTGTGAGACTTGGAAGACTTGGAAGACTTGTTCGACTTGGACAAGTTCTGGCGACTTGCCGGCTCTGGCGTCGGGTCAATAAACAATGTTTTGACAAATCGCTGAAAATTGAGTGCGCAAAATTATTATTTTCAATTTAAAAATCAAAAGCAGAGCCACAGCAACGCAGCTCCGAATGGGAAGGAGTAGGTGAATCTTGTTCGAGTCGTGTGTAGGACGATATATGGGTATTAAATTTGCTGCCTTGCCCCCAATGGGCAGTGCGGCTCATGTTGTTGCCTCATGTTGTTGCCTCACGGGTTGCTAATGATTGCAAATTAAGAATTTAATATCGGCATGCCGCGATGCATATATGCCTGGTTATAAATTAGCTGGAAAATTGCCTTGGCTTAGACCAGTTGGCCATTATACTAAATCAGCTGAAACGACCCATTCGAATGAAATCTTTTTAGTCTTACCCCCAAGATTACCAACTTGTAATCATTAACAAGTGCGCCAATGTGCTGACCTTTGGAATAGTTTCACGCCTTGCCTGCAGGGATTGATTGAGTAAGCTTTTTTTTTTATTTTTGGATTTGGATTTGGAGTATGCCGCCCACTTCAATCAAATTTTTTGATTGGATTGTTTCGGAAGCAAGTCGTCATTAAATCAAATATCATAATTATATAAACAGCTAACGTGCGGGAGAAAGGTCTCTTTCGAAAATCGAGCAACTTTTTTCCTCCGTTTTTTTTTTTCTTGATTAAAATCTTTGTTCCACTAGCATCGCTTGGAGCCTCAAATTGGCAAAATGGCTGTGGAGAAACCAGGAAGCAGCTAGGAAGCTAACAATGTTCACACATTCACTGAAGCAGCAGCATCAGCAGCTGGATGAATGCACTCAAATAAAATTCGTACTAAGTTGATAAGCAATATTTAAAAGTTAACCTTGTTTTTCAAAATAATTTCTACTGGTTAAGGAACATTTTGTAAATTTTGCCACACTAAATTACATTCATATTTAAAATTCAGTAATGTTTAATAATAATATAACAGCTCGAAATTTAATAAAAATATAATATGAAATGGAAAATAAAATACCTTATATATGTTATATACAAATGAAAAACGATACTCTAAAAATGTATATAATATTCCTCAAAATTATTACAAAGTTCACCTTAAAGTAAATAATTGCAAGCCTTGGCGACTCTTTTTTAGAGTGTAGTTGGATAGATGGATGGACAGAGGTGCCAGCAAATCAGTATCAGTGGGTAAACTGAACGTTAACGTTAACCTGATTATGGGTATTAGAGCCTATAAGAAACAGAGCCTCCTTCGAGACTCTCGAAACTCTACGCATCCAACTGATGCAGCAGCAGCAGAGGCAGCAGCAGCTTCAGTGATCCGTGGCGTGAACTATTCAAGTGTAAAAGAGTACACATTATGCTGATTATAATCAGCAGTCAGCAAAGTTGAACGATTCTGCCAGGGAATAAATACCGTTGGCCAAACAACTGAAAGAAATAGAGAGAGAGAGGGAGAGGGAGAGAGACTCAAGTGCAGCTCATTAGTTGAAGGTAAAGTGCAGAGAGTAGCTGAATAAGAGAAGCAAAGTGTCTGAGCATCCTAGAAAATCAATAAAATTAAAGGCAAAAGTAAGAGCAGAAAAAATCCCTCTAAGCTCTAAAAGAAGTTTGCCCACACCCTATCTCTCTCTCTCTCTCTCTCTCTGTCTCTCTCTGCCACATGCTAATGAGTGGAATGAACTCAGCAAATGTGCCCAAGTCTGGCGACGCCATCCTGCAACTTTGTTGGTCCGAATAATGAGCAAACTCAAACCCAAAAAAAAAAAAGTCCGACTCGGAGCACATCTTAAAATTAGTTAAGAAAAAATAGAAAAAAAAAAATAGAAAGCAAGCAAATTTAAGGGGTTGCTAATGCTAAAGTTGAGAGTTTTTTATAAACTGATAAAACTCATATTTGCAGCCAGTTAATAATTGATAATTGAAATTTGTAAAAATATTTATGCAACAAAAAATGGCTAAGAAGTGGCTTATAAATTACGTTAATTGATTGAAGTAAGTGAAGAATTTTTGGTTAAATTTATATTAAAAATATAGTTAAGATGTATTTCAGATTTTTTCCTATTTAATATATGAATACCTCGCATTTTATTTAAATGCTTAACTCTTTCCTGAACCAATGTACAAGCTGCCTAGAAGTGGCTAAAAGTTATGTAAGCTGTTTGAAGTAAGTTGAGAAAAAAATGCTAATTATAAATTATAAATAATTGTCAAAGATATTTGAGTCTGTTACTTTGGAGAGGATTTAAGAAGGGACATTCATGAATACATAAAATATTACGTAACTGCTTAGTACTTGAGAACATCTAAAATATCTATTGAATATTTTTTTCTTTATCAAAGACACGTTTCTTCCCCCAACAACAAAAGCGCTCTCAATTCTCTCAAGTTTCCACACAACCAACAATGGCTCAAAAGAGTGTGTGTGTGTGTGAGTAAATGTTAATTGTGAGTATGCAAATGGGAATGGGGCAATTCACTCTCGCATTGTTTGCTCCTCTCAATTCTATTCTCAATATTCTCGTATTTAAAAATCAAAAGTGCGTGTTGCTGTTCATGTGTGTATCTATATCTGTAAATGTAGCTGTGTATCTCTGTGTGTGTGTGTGCGTAATGAGTACAGCAGACTCACAATGTATACACAAAAAGGACATTGCGTCCCTTATGCCACACACACACACACACACCCAAGCAGTTCGTGTGTATTCACAGAAAAGAAAGAAAAAAAATTACGGGCTGTAATTATGCAAATTAGTTTTTGAGTTTGTGCGACGCACAACCAGATTCTGACTCCTGTGTGTATGTGCGAGGACAAACAAGTTTCCGTTATTCGAAAAGCTACAGTATCGACATAAAAATCTAAAAAAAAAAGAAATAATATATATATATATATATATATATATGTGTGTATTTTGCATACAGCGATTACAACACGCACACTCATTAATTTTCATCAATGAGCCAAACGGAACTGAGCCTGCTGGCTTACTTGCTTACTTACCAACAATGTGAATGTGAAATTTTTGCATAGACGAGTGCGAGTGTGTGTATGGGTGTGTGTGTGTGTGTGAGACGCATCCTGGCCAGCCAGCCAATGACAGACAGACACAGCGCTTGGGAGCTCTCTGTCTCTGTGCCTCGAATGGGCTGCGCATCATTAATTTTTAGAGCTTAGCCAGATGACAAGCCCAGCATAGCAGAAGAGATGAACCGGAGACGGGGTGTAGCGGATGGGGCAGGAATGTGGCACCTCGAGGGCCGAGTCGACTGTCCGCTTGACGCTTCACTGGCAAATCCAATAAAAAATCAGCAGAGCGCAGCGCAACGACAACAAACAGAAACAGGAGCTGGGGCAGGGATAGGAACAGTGGCATTGCGTGTGTGTCAAGACAACAACAACTACACACACACACACACACACACAGGAATCATTAAAATGTTCAGCGAGGGGGTAAGCAACAACCGAGTCTTGTGGGCAGGACGACAAGACAACTCCTTAAGCTCACTCGTCAGCATCCTCAACTTGCTCAGCCTCATCCTCAGCCTTAGCCTTCCCAGTCCCATCCACATCAAAACATCAAATGGAAGACAGAGCTTGGCAATATTTATGATATTCAAGGATTTTCTAGTTGACGTTTAGCAAAAAAAAAAAAAACAACAACAAAATGGGAATGAAACAAACGGCAAAGCAAACAGCAGAAAACAAGTCGAAGGAGGAAAAAAGCCAAAAGCGGCTTTTACAAATCATTAATATTCATCCCATTTTCCAGTTGGAACAAAAGCAACCCCCCCCCCCCCACCGACAAAAAACAGCCAGATATTTTATACATATGCAAAAAAAACGGCAGGGGTTTAGGGAAAAGAGTATTGTCAGAATTATTCACTAATATTTTAGGTTTAGGTCTAGGTATCCTGCGCATTAAAGGAGAGTTGAAGGCGAGGAACTGAAGGATTACGTGAATTAAAAGGAATAATAATTATTAAATTTAAAGACATATAAATATTACTATTAAATTTAAAGAACTATTAATATCAAAAATATGAGTAAATTCCTTAAAAGGAGTTTTTTTTTCATTTCTATTTACAAACGCATTATTTTAATATTTCATAATTTTTATTTCAATTTTCTAAGCTACTATTTAAATTATATGCAAGCATTTATAGCACCCAATTTGTTTTCACTTTCAGTGCTTAATAGGAAATCCAATTGGATAATGAGCTAGTGCCAAATAACATATAATTAAATATGCATACTATTAATAATAATTACACGAAGCCAAAAAAAATTAAAAATAATAAAAAACCAGCAGCAAACAAGCAAATTAAACAATTTTTCTTGCAAACACAATTAAATACTATGACTATATAGAAGGTGGAATATATGACTTTATATGTATATGTAAATGTATATATTTATATATATATATATATTAAACTGGACTTGTGTTATTCAGCTGCCATAATGGAGTCCATAACAGAAATCACGCATTTCCGTCACGTATGCCACTTCCGGTCAAGCTCATGTCGAACAGCATGTGTTTCCCTCTCCACCCCTCCCTATCTCACTCACTCTCTTTCTCTCTCTCTCTCTCTCTCTCTCCTTTTATGCTTTTCGGTAAAATGTTGAATCATTTGCTTGGAAAATGACTTTTTAATATGCGACACAGTTTTTGGCGCTCTGCGCTCGCTCGTGCCTAATTTGAATATTTATCAGAGCGGCAGAAATGTACGCATGAGAGTCCTTGAGAACCTTGAGTCGGAAGTGCGTAGCGGTCATTAGGCTGGCCATTACATGTGCTGACCCCTCCCTTCCCCTATACAGCCCACACTACACTCATGTTGCTCACAATGGCGCAAAACGCGTGCCAGGCACTTGTGGCAAGTGCTGGTCATTCACCATGCCACATGACCCTGCCTCATTCACCACATGTACCTGCAGCAGGACATGCAGCTTGCGACCTGTGCTAATTACCAAAAAAAACATGCCTCTATTTCTATTCCTTTGCTGATTTGCATAAATTACGCATTGGGCAGTGAACTGACGCTTGGAAATGAATGAAATCCGGCCAGGACATGGCAGGTGTAGGCTGTAGTTGCCTGCAAATGTGGTTCACGTGAGTCCTTCAACTTACCGCACCAAATGGCTTTCTGATGGCCAACGGAAACGGAGCTACAAATGCCGTAATATGCTGCTCATATGGCTCAGTATCGCATATATATCGTATATATATTATCTTGATATATTCGAATGCCTCTAATAATCCATAAATGACCTGAATTTATTTTCTCGCTTATTTTGAAGGTGACGCAAAAAAGATATAAAACATGTATTAAAATATATATTTTGAAATTTGCAATTGTATTTTTATTATTTAATTTTAGTTGTAAGATTGTATGTTTCACTTAATATTTATTTCTTGAGCAGTAAAATATAAACAAAATAATCAATTTTCTTTTTTGTGACAAGGCGCACATTAAACTTAAAAATTGTCACTAAATGCTGAATTGATTTCAAACCCAACACTTTTGCAACACTATAATGAAGAAAAAATTGCTAAAGGGACTTGATGCCCCGTCCAACCAACCCCTCAAACACCCCAACGATTCTGCTGCATTGTTATGCAAATGTGCAACAAATGCAATTCAAAAATATTCAGAGGAAAAAAAAGAAATGCGCAAATAATTTGCATTTAACCTATTCCTACTATTCCTGTGAATGTATGCGGTTTTATTTGTTTCGTGAGTGTGTGTGTGTGTGTGTGTGTGCTTTGTGTGTGTGATATATGTGTGTGCACACACCAGGACAACGGCAACACCCAGAACAACAATAAGCTGACTGACAAACAATGCCAATTCTTCCATTCAGATGCAGATACACAAAAATCTGTTTGCAATGCTGCCACTTGCCAATCTCTCTCTCACTCTCTCTCTTTCTCTTTCTCTTTCTCACTTTTTGCGAATACATGCGAAAGTGCACCCTTGTTTTGGAAAGTGCATTGGACAGGCCTCAACAAGCCGGCAATTGCGTAAGGATAATGCATAAGCATTTTATTAATGACTCGTTTGTTGTCCTTGCCCAAAAAAAGGGGGTTGCAATTTCGCAAATTGGCAAAAGGACATGCAAAAGGAGTTGCATGCTGCAAAATGTGTGTGCGTAGAAGAGGAAGCAGTGCGTGGGAATTTCGCTAGAAATACCGTTACATTAGCATGACAAGGGTTTTATTTGGGAAGGGGTTGAGGTGAAATGAAATTTGATTGATGGGCAGCCAAAATATTTTTCCACCTATTGTCTTGTTTTATGAGGAATCCTTTATGATTTAATAGTTACTTTGACATTATTCGAACTGCAATAAAAGTTTAAAGTTTTTTTTCGTTTGTACAATAATGTTAAATTTCCTAAGTCTAACATTATTATAATGGTCCCTAATTGACCCTCAACTATATCTTACATTATTTTCAATTACTTATGAAGATTAAAATACTTTTCCTACTATTTATCTGACATATTTATATTATATATTTTAATAACATAAATTGGTTTGCTTATTTGTCAATTTTGTATTTTATTATTATGACAATTAATGTTTAATTGACCCTAAACTATCAATTACTCACATTGCCTCGCTAATTGACCAACAATAAGCGCCATAAAATCTCTCCCTCCCTCCTCACACCATTCGTCCCTCTCGAATCCACGTTTCAAAGGACTTTGCTAATTTATGCACTGCCCAAAGCGAAATGGTAAATCAAATAAAACTATAAAAAAAAGTCAGGCAAACAAAGCACTTCAGCAGTCAGCGGGTGAGCGATTTCTTTACAAACCAGTTGACCCCCCCCCCCAAACTGACCACTTCGGCTGGTCACTCCATTTACCCCGACCGCTAACCCTCTGCCTATACCCCTGCCCCTACTCCTGTTCACTGGTCAAACAAGGGTGCAAATAGGCAGATAACAAGGGGACTGGACATAGGTGACCATAATTTTCGCATTATCATCTTAAATTTGTATAATGAGTGACTTACACGAGGGGTAAACCTCACCTGGTTTACATACCCAAGTGTGACCAGAGGGGGGAACCGTGTTTGTTTTGATTGCTCAATGACCACTGGTCAGTTGATAAATACCAATGAGCAGAAACCGGTTCAATTGAGTTGCTAATGAGAGGATCAGTTGATATCTCTCTGAATGAGGCGTGAAGATTACAAATGCCTTTTGACGTTGATTAACCGCATACAAAAACAGTTGATGAGATTTGGTCACACTGATTTCTTTTGCCTTATACAAAATTATCGGCTGAAAGCAGGCAGATCCAAATTCCAAATAAATATGCTGATAGAGTGCGGGGTTTTGCAGAAGTGATGGTGGAGCAGGGGCATGGACACGTCTGGTGGCGACAGGGGACACATTATTTTAATTTTACCAAACGCAACATTTCGTTGAAAAAATACCCCAAAATAAGCAGAAATGTTATAGCTCGAAGGGTGGCAAAGAAAGCGGAAAATAAAAATTGAAAATCGTAAAAAAAGAGAAGAAAACGCAGCGAAAACATTAAATGAGTCCAAATAATTTATGCCAAGCACAAAGTGTGAGCCACTGCTTGGAAGGGGGGGTGTGGTGGGGATGGGTTTGGTGGGTGTGAGTAGCTGTACGACATGTGCGTGCGTTAAATCTGCTCGTTTCTAATTTTTTAACATTTTTTTGGCCAGACAATATCTGGGCATTTTCCACCCAAAAAAAAAATAAGAAAATAAGAACACCAACCCCTGCGGCAAGTGTAATTTTCGGATGTAAAATGCCCAAAAACCCCACATACATTTTTTTTTACATATTACGCATAGTATATGTGTGTGTGTGTGTGTGCGTGTGTGTGTGTGGCCCAGACATTAATATTTGTTCTTATTTTGGTGCTTGGCAACGCGCCCTTAACGCATTTTTTAATGCGCTCACCAAGGACCTCAATGTATGTGTGTGTATGTGTTGATTGTGTGTGTGTGTGTGTGTATTTGCTCATTAAGCAAAAACAAAGTTTAGCAAAAGTTTTTTAACATCTTCAGACATTTTTTGGGGTATTCGCTTTACGTTTGTTTGTACGTTTTTTCTTCTTTTTTTTTCCTGTTGAGCACTTTTCCCTGGTCTTTCACTTCTTTTTATTTTTTGCCGTATCTTTTGCATGTGCGGCCATTGTTTTCTAATTGGAATACAGGGTGTCTTGAGTTGATAATGGGAGAGCAGAAAAACTAGTTGCTTGTGAAGTATTTTATATATTACAAATATTTTATGTGCGTTTGATTTGAGTAGCTATTAAAGATATGTAGTAAATATTTTCATATATTAGACACCCTGTATATTTTGCCCACTGCCCAGTGAGCTGAACTTTGCACACTGTGTCTCTGGTCCCTCATTAATTTTTACTTATCTTGACGTCATACAATTTTTATATTCTCTGGCACTTGTTTATCTACGTGCTCACTTGTAGTTCTCTATATGTAAATGTGAAACTGAATTGTGTTGTGGGAGGGGAAAGGGAAGGGAGGGACCGCGATTGAAGGTGGGATGACACATTTGGGGCAACGTGGTGTGCTCAGTGTCCAAAGATAAGCAAAAGTATTTGAGGTAAAAACTGAATGGGGACAGTTTCAGCTCTCAACTAAAAGCAAGACATGCAAAAAGCAATGCTGTAATGTCATCCTCTTCATGTACTCTCCAATCTGGTTATTTCCAGCTTATGTGACAATTGAAAAGTAATATTCGTCTTATATATATTAACAACTGTAACGTACTTTAATTTCTTATGAATAACAAATAAAAAAGGAGGAGTAATCTTCTCTCTAAAAGGAATTAAACAAACTTTACAGTTCTGTAAATAAATACTTTTATATATTTCACTTTTCTTAGTACTTATTTTGTTTAACACATATATTCCAATAAGAATTCTTTGCCCTAGTTCGCATCTAAATATTATTGTTAATTTTAACCATAAACACTGAAAACTTAAACAGCTCTTAAGGCGACTATCAAACTAATCTCAACCGATATTAAAAGGGACTAACCAAAATAGCTACCATGCCACCTCTGCCCGCCCCACTCCAGTTGTCGGCCCCCTCGGTTGGTGCTCTCGGTTTTGGCCAAGTAAACCGAGTAAACCACATCATAAGTCTGCTTTTATTTCAGTACATTTTCATAATTTTCATAATCCGAATAACAGTTATGCGCCACTGACGCCACGCGACGCCATCTTGAAAATCAAAGTTAACGGTTAAAGTGGCCAAGCAGCGCAGTCGACGTCGTCGCCGCCAAAAGTCAACCAAAAAAAGGAGCGCAAAATTCGCAGTATTTCATTCGCGGCAAGTAATTACGCATTCAAGTAGAAAAAGTTTATCTCTTGTCGAAAAATTGAAAAATTTTCATTTCATAAAATGAGATTAAAAACGCTAGACTAGCAGTAAGGGTTGCGGAGTGAGGGGTGGGTAAGGTGCTGTGGCAAAAGCAGTGCAAACCACAAACTGCTCTCAATAGAATGCGGCTGCGGCGAAGGGCTTAAATCGGCAAAAGTTTATACTACGAAAAATATTTTTAAGAAAATTACCAAAACAGTCAAAGAAAGCGCTACTGCTGCTGCGGTGGGTGTGGCAGAAGTGCCTAGGGTGGGGGGGGAGGGGATGAGGGTGGTGTACACCAAAAAACTGAACAAGAGCTCAAAACAAAAATAATAATGGCCGACCAGGCGATGGAGCCCCAAAGGGGTTTTGCACTGAGTGGAGGAAGCTGGAGCAGCTTAGGCCCAAGACAATAATTGTTGTTGTTGTTGATGAGTTGCGATGACAGTCTGGCAACGCCAAGCTATCTATATGTATATATTAAATAGGGGTTTTTGTGGCGTGTATATTTTGCCATACGCACTTTTCAACCCTTTTTCGCGCTGGCGGGGAAAAATTGCGTAAAGTGCGAACTTCGCTGCTTATATACCATATACGTTTGTATATATGTATATACATGTTTATATATACTGTTTCAAATTACACACACAGCGAGCGAAAGAGAGAGTCAACTGTTGGGTAGTTGAACACTTGGTCCCAGAGGCGATACATCGAAAGGGTTGTGTGTTTGCCTCGAAAAATGTTTCATTTTCATTTTCACTTTTTGGCAGTTATTGGATTTCAAAATGAAATCCATTTTGATGGCAAACGAAGCTTTGATATATGGGATACACGTGGTTAAGGCGTGCGGTAGTTAAATAAATTAACAGCCTCCAGGCAAGCAGCACAATAGATTGGGCCCACAGGCACCCAGAGGATGGGGTCGGATGGAGCTTCAGACATTGGCCAAAAGTGTGCAAACTGTCGCCAGGCACGTCGCCAGTTCCCGGTGGGAGTCGAAGTGGGTGTGTGGGGGGGCTCATTTCATAGTAGACTGAGTTGTCATTTACATGAATTAAATATTTCTATGCAACGAGATCTAATTAAAGAGAAATTTCCCAGAGTCTAAGTAAGCTCAGCGGTGCGTAAGTCTAATCCCTTTGAGCAACACGTATTTCTTATATTTAATTAGTTTTTATTAATGTAAATAATGTTATTAAAAACTAACATACTTCTTCGTTTTGTTTTTGAAGGAGATAGAGAACCAGGAGTTGCATAAAGCTAGCTAAAATTAGAGAGAAAAGTGCATAATTATTATCAATATCAGTTTCTGTAAAAACGGGCATAAAAGGCACTTTTTTATTTAGATATCCCTGACAGATATTTTTTAAGCATATTCGCTAAGTTAAGTTTAAATTTTTCTGGAAAACAAAAAGTTATTTTTGGATGAGCTCGTCCATCGATTGTTCCGATGACAGCTATATGATATACTGACCCGATCCGGTCAACTTCGACAACACCTTACGAAGAATATATATCAATTTTAAGATTGCGTCAAGGCAAGGCACTTGTCTACATAAAAACAGACAGGAAATTAGGAAACCGTCTGTGTGTGAAACACGTATAGGGTGTAGTCAACACGATGAGACGACGTTTAGAATCGAACTCCAAAAAATGTGTGAAACACGTAAAGGGTGTTGAGTCCTATAAGCATGAAAAAGATATTTGCAAACGAGGGAATTAATTAATATTAGATTTGGCCCCCAGGAGAATGTTCAAGTTTGAACATGCGAAGAAGCGGGCTCAGCTATTGTTTAATGACATAAAACACAGCGCCTCTTCGTCCAACACATAAACTCCCTTACAACAAATGGAGTCGTAGTAGGCGACGCCATGTACTTAGATTTAAGATTTTTGTATAAATAAAGTTCAGTTCGACTCTAAACGTCGTCTCATTGTATTGACTACACCCTATACATGTTTCAAAAATTTTTTTGTTTTAATTAAATGACCAAATTATTATTGCATTAAAAAGGGAAAGAATTGTCTTGAATGGATGATATTATATAAAATAAATTCAGTTTAGACGTGGTAATCCCCCTTGATGGTGCCGAGTACATGGAAATTGAATGGATAAAAGTGGTATTATCGTCAGTGTGGACATCTTATTGCTGCTCACTGTGCTGCTTAAACGAACTTCTGTTTGAGCATATCCTTAAGTATCTGATGGACATGGAGTATCTTCTCATATATAACCTCGGAGACGCCTCTTTCAGCCAAAGTCGAAAATTGATATGTGTCAAAGTTATCCCCGTCACCCATGTAGCTGATGAAGTACTTGCGAGGACATAAGACTATGTTCACTTTATCGAAAAAGTTGAGCTGAACCGAACCTTTGGTCAAGTGCAGGACAAGCCCACAAGTTGCGCGAAACCAGGTGCGCAGAAGTGGCAGAAACCGATCGCCTTTGAAGATGACATGCTTGGATCCTGCCATGTGTACATTACTGGTCAAACAGGAACTCAGTCGCGTCAATTCTCCATCCATACTTTTGGAGAGGTTCTTCTTCTGGATAAGAAAATATTAATTATATGGAATAAGTATATATTAATCACAGAAAATGTAGAGCATGGAATAGTTTGAACTTACTCTTCTTTCTCTATATAAATATGTATATAAATTGCACAATCGAGAGCACAAATTCATAGACAGTTATGACATTTTTTGCAATGATATATGAATAAAGTATATATATATATAAAAATATTGAAATTATCAATTCAATAAGCAGACTTATCGACCATCCAGTAATAAAACTTGTTGAAAATGCTTCCATATTCCCGGCGGCAAACCAAAAAAAAAAGAATCGGTTATCCATCTGCAACACATATAGAAAACACAATTGTAACCGGGACACAAACACAAACATCAACCCAAAAACAGCATCCCAATAAAAAAAAAATACAATCTGTGGCAGCTGCGTTCACAAAATGCAACAAAAAGCAGCGGGAGCGGTGAGAGAGGGAAGACGGGGTAACAGAATATAAAAAGAAAATTTGCATATATGAAACCAATTGGTAAAGCAGGCAAAGGCAAAGAAGATGAGGCATGCAACATAGAGAGTAACAAAAAAAAAAAAAAAGGATGCTGCACACTTCACATGACAGGCGGCAACTGAAAATCGAATAAATGGAAAATCATTTATGCCACAAAGCCCGAAAGGTGGCAAATATTACGCAGGAATATTTTTTGAAACGCTTTCATATGCAAATGCCGAGTGGCAAATGACGAGTGGCAACTGGGGTATTTTCCACAATTGAAATCTAATGAAAAAGCTGATTTTGATTTGGCACGTAGCCAGGCACAGATCACAGGTCACAGGTCACAGGTAGGTAACCATTACTGTACTCCATGCTTCACTGTACTCGACTGTAAAAGTGGGCCTCTCAAGCGTCCTCCCACTCATCCCTCTCCACTCATCCACTCTCCGCCTGAGCCTGGTAATCCCTTCTAAATGAAACGCTGCGTGTGCCAAGCAACCAAAAGAAAAATGTATATAAATATATATATATATATATATATATATATATATGTATTTAGTGGGATTTCTTTGCTGTTTTGCTTACATTTTATTTTTTATGTGCGCATAAATTTTCTCTATGGCACAACACAACCACACACACACACACAAAATGGCGGCTCGCAGCTCGCAACTCGAACTAATCCAATTTATTACAGCTCCATAACTTTTTACTATTTGCTTACTCCCCCCTTACTCCCCCTCCCATTCACTCTAAATGCGTCTTATTAGATGAGTGTGTGTGCGTGTGCGTGTGTATGTGTGTGGCATGTTTACCCTGCTGTGTGTGTGTGTGGCTTATAGCGAACTTTGACTCGGCGCCGCTTCGCGCTTCAATTTCAAGCTTCTTTTGCCTATCTGCTGCCTTTTATGATAAATTGCATTTAGCAACCACCGACTCCCAAATACTGCCACCACCACTAACACCCTTACTACCATTGCCACCCCCACCCCGTGCAGAATGCCCACCCCAACTGCCACCCTCTTTACAATGCTCAAGGTGGGGGAAGCAGGAGGTGTGGGTTGGTTGTGTGGCGTGTGTGTGACGCACATGCGTTGCCTCTGTTCAAATTGTTTCTCAAAAGGATTCAACTAGCCCAACAATCCTAGATTTTCATGCACCCCCTGCCACATAAGAGCACACAAAATGGCTGTGGCACACATAGTTAACATTATATGTGATAGTTGCACGACTTACACGAGTTGCATGAGATAGTTGCCTGTACAAAAAATATATAAAATATTTCATGTGAATCTTGAAATTTTTAAGTATTTCAATTGAAGATAGAAATGAGAGCTGGAAAAAGTTATGAGAATATTCAAGACTTTAGCTTAGCTTAATTGAATTTAGAATTAATATTCTCATTAAGATTATTTTTATTCTCTTTTGCTTACATTTCTTATACTTAGACAAATTAGATGAATTATACCTTGAAACCATTGCATAATGCAAAAGTGTGTAAAATGCAAAGGAAAGCACATCCGATCTTATGTACGATCGCATATACATTATGAATCAGAATAAAAAGCCGAATCGAAGTGTATAAAAAATAAAGATTCCAAAATACAATATAAAGATATTGATCTCATCGAGAACAAGTTATTTTCATATAGTAGAAAATAAATATCATCAAGCTAAATATGTTTTTTAACAGCTGATTATCGAGTATCTTTTAGTCGAGCTCTTTCGACTACCGCATTCTAGATTATTTTTCTTTGTTTACTCTTGCAATTTTCTTATTACTTTTAATGTTAATTAGCAGCTTGTTTTCAAAAAGCAATTAAACATATTTCCCCTGTGAATTTAATGGCAGACGTAGTTTCATCAAATTAACTGCAAAGTTTTATTTTCAAAATTTGTTTATATTCAAAGCAATTTAATCATAACTAATTTGAAATGCAAAACTGACCAAAAGAGTTGTGTCTGCGATAAAAAAATTGAGAAAGTTTCCCAGTTAATAAAGTATCCCAGTTAATAATAAAATTAAAGATATCCGTTTATAATATAATATTTGTATATATATTATAAATTCACCTTAACTCTTGTTTCCCCAGCCATGAAACTTTGTGTTTTGTTTGTTTTTGGCTGTGCTTAAAAGAAGCCAAAAAGTAACTGCAGCTAAAGTCAATATGCACAGAGCGGCTTTAACTGGCTTTCAAAATACAGGCAGCTCCCTTTCCCTTTCCCTATGCCCTTTGCCATGTTCCCTGGCCAACAAACAAGTGACAGCAAATTGCATAAAATTTGTTTACATTTTATCCGCAGGAGCCACTGCAGCAATAATCTCACAGGACCAAAGCAGGCGTTTATAGATTTTGCAGCATTATAAAATGAAAATATTTGTTTCTAGAGAGAGAGTGTTGGAGAGGGAGAGAGATAGAGAGATATATATATTTGTGAGTTAGTCAGTATCTTAGACTGCAGTTGATTTTCAAGCTGATTTCCCGCTGACAAATATGGCGTGTTTGTGCTGATCCCGCGGAGCGTAAACTGAACTGAAGCCAAGTTCGTTTCGTCTGTGAAAACAATGAAAAATTCATGCAAATGAAAAATAAATGCACACCAGCCAGCCAAAGGATAATGCCAGCCAAAGGGAGGAGAGGAGTAAAACATCCAGAAGCCCGTTAGGAGCACCACAAAATAGAAACACATTTCATGCACTTTTTGCCTGCTTTCTGGGAAGGTCCTTGCTTGGAGCTTGCTTGCTTCTTTTCCCCTTTGCTCCTTTGTCTGTGTGCCACGAAATTTCAATAAATTATGCAAAATTGTTCGTGGTTTTCGCGCTTTTCCTTTTTCCTCGAGTCGTCTTTTCTTTTCTTTTTTTGCCACATTTTCCATGCTGTTTTATTCAAATTTGCGTGCATTTTTTATTTGCTAAATAAACAAAATTTGTGCACAGCTCTACAAAAAATGTATTTCTTGCCGCTCTGCTCGAGCACAATACAAATATCAACCCCTACCCAAAGAAGCTGTCACAGCATCCAGAAAAAAGAGAAGGGTTTCTAACAAACCCTACTATTTCCGAGGGATCACATGTCTTTGTCCATCGATCGCGATGTTCAGGTAAACGATATATGCAAATTAGTTTGATTAAATATTTAAATGAGGGTTCACCTCGGGGTCACCTTCGCATCCTTGCTGAGAGGGTGCCCAACATCAACATCGAGGCGACAACGACAGCTGCGTTTTCAGTTAGCGCATTTGTAGAACTGGTGGAGGAACTCAGGCTTAGCTCAGGTTCAGGTTGAGGTTCAGTTCACCTCTTGAACTGACTGGGAACAGACGTAAATTGCTTTATCAATCTCACTCCAAACACAACAATTCAACGCAATGCGAAATGAGAATAATAATAATAAAATTAACGTACGAGTGCTAAATAAGAATAAAATAAGTTCTTGAGATAAAATGAGCTTTAAAAAAATTAGATTTTATACTATATAAAATCGTTTTATAATAATAGTGTGCTCTTCATGATCTTTTGACTTCATAAATCATCATAAATAATCAACAACAAATAAATACAAGTTTGCTCTGACGGAGACAGTCTAATTGGAAACATACCTATTAAAATCCATAGTATAAATATGGATGTAAACGGCGCAGTTTTCAAATAAATTAAATAAACAAAATCTGTTTATGATTATCGTAATACAAATTTGATAAATCCAGCTCTGTGAGTTTGGCTTGCTTATAGAGATATGGCTAGATCTTTTTAGCTGTTTATTCTGATCAATATATTTACATCAAAGAGTGTAGCAAATATTTGGCTTGCACCAGTTGCCAAATTCAATAGAAAAACGTAAACTTGAAAATCAGCCCTTCACTTTTAGCCATTCGCAATCAGTTTGTTCGGCTTCCGAGGCATTCATTTCAAACGAGCAACGGCAATTTGGGGCCCATGTAAGACTTTCTAAAGGCTCTCTGCAATTAGGTTTTTAGTTTGCAGCAATTTCTGTGTACGCATTAAGCAGTTAACCAGGCTCAAAAGAACAGTAACAACAGTTGGCCACATGTACAATTTTCAATTTTTCACTGTTGGACAGATAACTGTGATTGCGGGGACCGCAGCGTCATAACTAGATAGAAATTACCCGAGTGAGGCTGGGGCATGCAACCTGGCACGAGCTGGGTGCTGCACAACCAAGTGCCATATGCTGCGGATCGGCTGAGCTCGCGATCTTCCTGAGCAGCAGCAGCAGCCACAATACAAATGATTATGTTTATACTATTAAAGTAATTTACTAAAAATGACGCCCAGCCAAAACGAGATGAGTCTCCTCCTGCTGGTGAAAAACTATCTCTGATCGGGGTTCTGGGATCTGAGATCTATGCAACATCGATCGATGCGATCTCGTCAAAGTCAACCGCTTTAGCTGCGGGTTAAGCAGCCTGCTGTCTACTTAACCATAATCTTATACTCACCCAAACAGCCAGCAACATGGCACAGCGGTCCATCCAATCCGAGGCGGATCGGATGACGATCGTTCGCCAAGCTTTATCACAACATTTTTTGCCATAAAGATGGATTAGTGTGGTCAAGTGCAGCTACACTCAGAGAAAAACACTGCATTTATAATAAGTTGGAAGCATAAATTAACAGATAGAAATGGATTATGCGTATCACAGTTATTAATACTAATTTGTAGAGAAAAATGAAGAATATTTCCTGTACTCATTATCTGAACTGTGAAACTAGCTTCGATGATTAATTCGAGAGATTCAAATAGTCCACTTAATAGTTTGGGTAAAAAGATTACACAAGTTTTAGGGATCAAAATAATAATTAACATTTAATATTAAGAATCTACCAAGGCAATTAGAAAAGCAATTTTGTAGTTTTCCAATCGAGATTTCGAAAGGTAAATAGCAGATTTATTGATATTATATTTAATCCAGATGTATATACAAAAATAATTTTCAAGAATGAGGCATCATCCAGCTGAACTTCTTCTTGAAAAGAAATTTGTTTTATTTTATTTTATTTATATTCATTAAATATTAATTAATTAAAATTAAAAAATTTGCCTATGCACGTTAAAATTATTAATAAAAAGATTTGAATAAGCTTGATATCCTTATATAGAAACTATAAATATTTTTGTAAATAATAAAAAGATTTTTTTTTCAACTACTTTTCTTTTGCTGAGTGCACAGCTGAGGTTCGTCGATCGCAGACCGCAGAACGAGGCAAGAGTCAAGTTGCCACAAGAGTCAAGTTTAGTTGTTTGGTAGCCAAGGTGCGAGATCTGTAAATAATGTGGCAAAGCTGGGCATGCCCCACGGGTGCAACAGCTGGTGTGCCCCAGCATACATGTGTGCCACTTTTCTGAGCTGAGCGAAACGCTTCGCTTCGATTGGAGATCGTTAATCGAAATCGCACTTTGGCTTCTCTATGCACTTAGTAGGAGAGGAGCACTATTAACCCCTCTACCCCTAACCCCCTCCCGATCCATTTGCCGCTGATTTGGTGATAACGATCGTAAGCGTAACGGGTTTCTAGGTGCAACACATGTTGCACTTAACCAACCCTCCTCTTCCCCGCTCCATACTGTTCCGCCTGCCCACTTACGAGTGCAGCATCTAACATATAATTTTGCCTAATTTAGAAAATAGTTTTTCTTTACTCGAAATTAGTATGATTCGAAGCTGCATTTATCTTACGTTCGCCTTGTTAGGGAACTGAGTTAACTTGGCCAACATGTGTTTTGGCCCATATATGCTTGGATGGCCAAGTGTGGTTCTTAGCACTTGATGACAGGCATTTCCGCATAGCTCAGGTTGAGGAAGCCTAGGGGGCATCAACTTTTCGTGGAAAACAAAATGAATGCCTTGGAGTCGACATTTATTAAATCCATACTCATAAATATGCATGGGTGGAGGGGCGGCAGAGCACTCGAGTAGCGAAGGGGCGGGAGCTCTTCTAATTACGTCAAGTTAGTCTGGGGCTCTGGCAAAATGAAACGAAATCAAATATTTCGACAGAGAGACAGACAGACGCCGAGCCGAATGAAAGGCCTAAGAATTGTTTTATTAAGTGGCATAAATATGCATGAGCAAACCCTTAAAATAAAAATCCAGCAACGAATAAAATAACACACAAAAAAAAAAACATAAGCAAATGAAACGAATTCACTTTTGTAGCTACCCCCGCAAGGAGGGAAAGCTGTTTGCTTAGTTGCCGTTTGTTTTTAGCCAACAAATACGAAAGCCATTTAATCGCATGTAGAAACGGAAAAAAGGTTTACAATTAAACAAAAAGAAAAAAAAACTTTGTCTGTCTGCATTTGGATATCATTTTTACCTTTCGGATGGCATTTGTGGCTTTGCGGTTCATTGATTAAAATCAAACTGTTTATTAGCGCCACCCTTTCATCCTTTAGGGTTACCAAAAACAGCCCCTACAAAAAACTGAATGTTTGAGCTGCGTGTGTTTGTTTAATTGAGTTTTTTTTGTTTCTTGGCTGCTTTCCATTCATTTTTGTGGTTAATATTTGCATTGTTGGTTTGTCATTCTCATTAGTGCATAAATATCCATGTCTTGGAGGGTTGCATAACCCAAAAACCAACAACATTTCTCAATCGACATATATATCTAGATATATATATATAATAAATAATTCACTCATTTATCCATCTTTATACACATACATCAATATCTATCCATTTATCGTATTGGCAGAGTTGTTTTGTTTGCCACCCGCAAAATGATTTCAATTTTAGATTAGTTTTCTCTCGCATAATAAAAAATAAAGACCAGGAAATCAGCCCCGACTCTCTCCCACGCATAGCATTTGGCATTTGCCATCACATATCATCGTCAAAGTCAAACTCAAACTGAACGTCATAATATTGACAGACAGACAAAAGGACAGACAAACAGACAGACAGAAGGACAGACAGACTTAGAGCCATGTCAACATACTCATAAGGCCGGTTTAATATTTGGCTTGCATGGTTCTGGTTACTTAATTTAAAAGACACCCAACGATTATTGGTTTCAAATTGCTTAGAACACGCGAATTTTTTTGGCATTTCTCAGCAGGCTGTTTTTTATATTTTTATTATTATTTTTTATTTTTTTTTTTTTTGCTTTCTATTTTTATTGCCCCATTTGATTTTCATTTCCTTGTTATACGCTTCAGTAAATAGGTAGGCGTTGATCCGATCAGCCGTCTCTGCATTTTATTTGTCCATTAAGTCAGTCGACATGTCAGCTGGATGTTTGTGCAAATACATTTTAAATTAGATGCATTTTCAATATGGAGGTAAAAACCGAGACAGACCCTCAAATCGATTCAGTTTTCACCAAATCACGGCATGACCATTTGTGAAGTTATGGCTTTGGAAAGATGAGAAGCGTTCTAAAATGGATTTCTTAAGTTAGAAGTTTAATACGATTTTCGAGGCAAAATACAATTTTCTAATCTTTTAAAAATCAGCTCAAATTATTCGTTATTCAAGTATTGATAGTGCATTTCTAATAATACATTTTTATACATCCGCTGTAGATAAATCTAAACAATGATTAATCTACCTGGCAAATTGTAAAGCCTTCCCTTTCGAAAATATGTTGACCTTTCAAAGTTGAAGTGAACTTTATTAGACGTCAGCTGTCAACTCGGTGTGGCAGCCACACAGCTGCTGTAAGGTTGCAGCAAGTAGCGGTGTTCATATGTCTGCTCTTAACAAGCCTTTCAATATAATTCAATGTCGTCCAAAAACCAAATCCATTAATCTCTCAACTCAACTCGACTCGAGAACTGCCTCCCTTGCCCCAAGCACAAGGAAGTTCAACTTCTCTCGGTCACATGCAATTTGTGCTACTTGTTGCTGCTGCTGCTGCTGCCTCTTGCTGCTGCCTTTGTGGCAAACTTTCACAAAGGAGCCCACAAAGCAACACCTTTGCTGACCAACAGCAACAACAACAACAACAACAACAAAAACAACAATTTGGTATCTTTTTACCTTTTATGATGCGATTTGCATAGCGTTTAGGTTGCCCCATCGCTTTGCCTCACGTCGCATATTAATATTTAAGTCGCCATCCTTTTATGCCATGTTCGGTTTCACATCTCCAGCTCTTGACTACCATCCCTCCCCTATCATTCTCTTCAGGTAGCTCTTCCCAGTAGCGCGGCACGCCAGTCAAATTTAAATTCAAGTTCGCGTTTCTCACGTGACATGAAAATCTTTTTTGCGCGCAACAAGTTTTTAACAAATTCTCAGCTGATAAATGATATCGCATATTCTCCCTGACTCGATATGCATAGAGTCCTTGTCTCCGGTCATTAATAATTGTACAACTACAAAGCTGCAGCTATCTTTTTCATTGCCTCCCGCCTCCCCGCATCACTTATCCAACCAATGCCCTATTGTCTGCTGCTGAAAGAGTGAGCGAGAGAGAGAGAGAGAGAGTTGAGGGGCAGCTGAGTTGGTTTCTCCTTAAATTATATGTGCGTATCTTGAGCTCTTTAATCTCGCTGGAAATGTAGCTAAACTTTTGAAAATTAAGTTAGTCCAGAGTAGAAGATTTTTTTACTTCAATGTAGTATTTTAAATTTTAAAGGTTTTATGAAGAAAAGTATATTTTTTAGATAATAATTATATATTAATAAATATCCTGTCTTAATATAAAATAAATTGTTCTTCAATTAAGTTATACTGAAATTGGCAAATCTTATCTTATTATGTCTAAAACATATATTCAGCATCTCCACAAAAATGTCTTAGCTGTCTGTAATACTAATATAAATAAATAAATATTCTTATAATATTTTTTTCTTATGTGTGCTAAGCATTTCTATAAAAATGTATAAACTTTTGCGTATCCCCCAAAGAGATCCACACACACGATAAGACAGAGTCTGCACAACCAAAAGCTGTCACTTGACACAACACATCGCACACACACCCACGCACATCATACACACACACACACACTCGGCGATAAGCGATCTGCACAGCACCACAAGTTGCCACATGAAAGTGATGATGGATTATTAGTACGTGTTGCTGGCCCGGCTATGAGGATGTATGGATTGCAAGGGGGTGGGCAGGAGGGGGGTTGCGACTGATTTACCTAAAACACACGAGACTCATTAATCCTGGGCGGCAAACGGAGGCAGGACCTTTAGCACGCTCTTGCCACAACTTATTTGTGCTAAAAACTTTTGCGGCTTGATAAATTGCCCCCAACAGCCACCAAAACACACAAGCAGCTGTTTCCCCCCGCACTCACTTGCCTGCTACTTGCAGTAAGCTAAATAACAGCAAACCAGACACACTGGCAGACAGACAGACAGACAGAGAGACAGACTGAGGGACAGACTGTGGGACATGTGTGAGTAAAATGTGCGAATAGCTTTGGGCTGAAGTTTTTTGGGCAGTGTTTTTGCTGCGTTTTCGATTTTTACTTTTCCTTCTAACCAGAAAAACGGTATATACAGACTATGGTAAAGAATGTAACAGGCAGATGAAAGCATCAACGCATCCATAAAATATATATCTAATCTTGATCAGTCTGTATGAGCAGTCTATATGAGCAATATAAAAGCAAGAAACTTCAAAAATATTTGTATCAAGTTTATTCCATTTTATCGATATTTGTTGACGTTTGGCGTATATCGATACAAGTTTCCGATAGCAATAAAAATCATAATTATAAATATATATTTTATATAATCAATCTTCTCATTTATATGCTTAAGATTAAATTCGAAACACAGATTTACAGAATTTTTGGCAGGGTATCTCCCAGTCGAACCTTCTCGTTTAGAGCATATTTACTCGTTTTTTCTGAGCTTCAACTTTTTAGATAGGTAAACACTTAACACGTTTTTGTCAGTGATTTAAATGCTTCCCAGTCCATTCTCTCCAATATCTCTCTCTCTTAATCTCTCTATTTGCGGGGCATTCCATCACCCTGGAGTTTGAGATTTGTGGAGTTTTTGATATGCAAATACTTTTGAATGCCCGGTGTTGGGATTGGAACTGGGATTGTAAGGATGTGGATTCCGTTGTTATATTCTGTGCCACTGTCACGTTACTTTTCAAATTTATATTGTTTGCTTTTAGCAATTGTCACGTTTTTGAATTTTCGTGTGTTTCTGTCTGATAAATAATAAGAAAAAATAAATAAAAAAGATGTTCGCCTAAAGAGATAAAATTGAACGTAAACGACAACATCTATTCAGATGCTTAAATTAATCTTTAGATTAATTATTATATATCCTCGGACCCGGCATCCGAATCACCAGTTAAAAAGGCACCCGACAGATCATCCTCGTCTTCTCCATAGCTAAATTGATCGTCCTGTGCCTCATCATCACCGTCATGCTCCTCATCGTCATCATCATCTGTTTCAGGCATTATCTCCTCCTCATCGTCATCATCGGAGACCTGGAGATAACTACTAGCATCACTAAGATCAAGGTCCGGCTGAAGTTCATAAGATTCCTGGCTAGCGGTCACCGAATGAGTCTCCCCATCTTCATCCGCATCCGCATCCTCATCTTCATCATTTTTCGCGTCGCTTTGCAGCTCCAGGATGCCGGACGCACCATGCTGTCCTTTGATTAGTGCATCGCGTTCCAGCAAGTGATGTTCCCGTTGCAATTTACACTCGATCTCCAGCTCCTGGTTGCGTTTGCGTAGCTGAAATATTTCAGTAAGATGATCATTCTGTTTGTCCACAATGGTTGTCATTTGCTGCTCCAGCGACTGAACATTCAGCTCGTGCTCCGCTAGCTTCTTCTTAAGCAGCCAATTCTCAGCACGACTCTTGACCAGCTCCGATATACTGGCCGTTATCTTGGCATCATCTGTGATGGGCGTCTGCCAGCTGCTGGACTCAGAGGATGTTCTCATTGTCATTGTAACTCTTTACCTAGGCACACTTACGGATCACAGGGTCCTTCATTTTCGACGGCTACAATCCCGTTTGGATTGGGCACGGGCACTGCAACGCGTTCCTCGTTGCCCAACGAGGATGTGGCACCAACGACGTACTGGCATATGCAAGCCATATTTTATTTGTGTAACTTCTATGATTTTTCACAACTAACAAAAATATTTAAGTAAACTTTTAGTTATGCCAATCTCACACAATACTCTAAAATACATTTATCCCAGGGGCGACTCGATACTCGAATTCCCACATCACATTTTGAACTCCATCATGGCATCCTTCGTTTTTGTGTAGTCTGTCCAGTGAACACACTTTACGACTTGACATTTTCACACTTTGTTGGCACCGCTCAAACGCCTTTCCTCTCCTCTTCTCCCTCACCATCTGTTAGCCTGGCCAAGTCTCCTTGTTGTTGTTGTCGATGCATGTCTCTCGGCTCTCGACTCTGCTAACAGTTTTGGGACGTTTTTTTTGTGGATTCAAGTGCAAAATTGGTTTAAGTGTTTGCTAAATTGGCAGCAAAATGGCTTTTTCAATTTTATACTTAACGTTTATATTCAAAGTGACGCCAGACAGACAGGCAGCTAAACTTGCACCATAAAAACTAACAATCTCTGCTGCTCTGCCTTTTATGGCAACAAGTGGCGCCTGCAGCACACAATTGATATGGCGTACATATATATATATATATATATAAACATATATTATAAATAAAATTTAAACTGTGCATTAAAATATATGTATAATAAATATTTTATATCTCACACATCTCTAATTTTACGTTTTGTTTTCCTTATTTCTGGGCTTATCTTTTATCAATCAATAAACATTGAATTATTAAATATATTTATTTTTGCACCAAAGATACAATTACTGACTTATAATTTTCAATCATTTAATAAGTTAAGTTATTTTTATAAATTCACTTATAATTATTTAATGTGTAGCAATAATTATAATTACAAGTTTTAACTACAATTTTTTTTTTTACGGCCTCTTTTAACAAATTGTGCTCTATTTTTAATTCACATTAAATAGATACATTTTCGAGTTATGCAGTTTGTATCTGGCTTTCGCTACTTGTAATTACAAAACCATAAATAAATACAATTCAAACGTGTAGCAACTTGAGCACCTGCCACGCCCACCCCATGCATTTCACACGCTTTGCTAAATGCGGACACTAAGCCGGTCCAACAAAAAACAACAACAACAATAACCAAGAAGAAGTCAAGTTTAGCTCACACATATCATTTATAGCCGCGATAATCATGGCTTACACCCATGCATCCGCTTTTAGACACACATATATTTTATGGTCCCCTACACGAGTCGCTCTCTCTCCCCTTACCCCTCTCTTTACTCTCTGCCTGTTAACTGGTCGAAGCGCAGAGTCTAATCGTGATGCCTAAACAACGCCAAATTACACACCAGAGGGCGCTACGGAGTCCATGTTAACATAAATTTGTTGCGCCTCTTCTGTGCGGACTGCCCCCAAAACCGTTGCAACAACAAGGGCAGGGGCAAGGCAGTCTGCAAGCGTTCAACTTTAAACTAGGCAACACATGCAAGCGCACATTTAAAAAGGCATAAGTCATACATGGCTAATAAATTGATTTGCCAAAGTGGATTAGAGGTCATTGCTATATCATTAAACACAGGGTGTTCCCTCATATGAGAGGTGTCTTAACTACAGATTTGCTTGTATAATTACTAAGTATTGTCAGGTGCACATCAAATTTATAAAAATATATATATAACAAAATGTGGATAACAGGAATTACATAGTAATTACAGGTTGTTATGCTGAGTGCTATGTTTTTACATTAGAGATATGGAATACTATTGTCAGAAACTGAAGGTATTCTGGAAAAAGCACCATGTATTATACCACTGCATGGCCACAACTCAAACTCAACTATTTTTGGCTTAACTATGTGTGCATTTGAAAGAAAAAATTTTAGCACACGGAAACACGAGATATTCCCCAAGAGAGAGAGAGAGGTAGAGAAATAAAGTGGGAGAGAGAGAGAGAGAGAGAGAGAATAGTTGAATCGCTTAAAATGCCAGTTTGAAGTCTATTATTTGCTGGACACGAGCACATATTGATTGCATCGCCAATCGCAGCTGGAGCAGGCAGGGAATCCCGGAGGAGAGCAGCAAATTGCTTCAGCAAATACAACAAAATACCCGCAAAATGGGCAACAACAACAACAACAAGAAGGGGAAAAAAGCGGCACTTGGATGCGACGTGCAGTTGAATTTCAAGTTGCAGTTGGTGCAGTTGGGCAAATCACATGGTAATGGATGCAACAACAACAAACTGAAACTGAAACAGAAACAGAAAACCGCAAGCAGAGCCTGCCTCTAGTTGCAACTTGCTAGTTGCAAGTTGCGGGAGTTTGAAAACTTGTTTTGGTTTCTGCCACTCGCTTGGCGGCGGCGTCGGCTTCGTGTAGCTCAGCATTTAGCGTCTTGATCGGTTTATCACCGATTAATTAGAGTTTGATAAATACGCGCACGCCGTGAGTAAATAAATCATGACAGCCAAACAGCAAACAGCATTCAGCGTAGGAGTTCCACTTCGAACTCAGCGAACGACCTCTCCACACACACACACACACGCACACACACGCACACATACATATGTGTAGGAGAGTGTGTGTGTACACACACATTCTTTAATCATTTGCATATGCCAAATAAGAAACTGAAATAGTCGCTGCCAGTCAAAAGAAGTTGCAATGAGAGCGCGACTAGCAAATACCCTGTATTCAACCTTTTTTAAATTTATTCGATTTATGTTATGAAAATACCTTAACACAGCTGATACATATACAAATTTATAATAATAATATATAACATAGCCTTTATGGGTTAACAAAATCTAAGGGAAGGACATATATCTTTACATTTATTATTTTCATTTTTATCGGAGCACAAGCATAAAGGCAGAGGAAAATTATAGACTGCTGCCAAAATTCCTTGAAAGGTTAATTAAAAGCTCTTCCATGTACTCAAACTACGTACAATAATTCTTATCCTAGGTTGTACCTTATCTAGGTACAGCTGGACACATTATTCCATTACTATATAGGATTCGCTCTCTCATAATCTCTAAGATTATTGCAGTTTCTTTTCGCTACCTAAAACATGCTCCTCCAAAAATTTCAGCATACCCTTTCTAGAATTCTAACTGTTTCAGGGCCTAAAAATAAAGGTAAAAATGTTGTGCACACTTTTTTATTTTAATTTTTGATTGTTTCGACTGTCGCTGCTTTTGACATTCGCACAAAAGCCCAGTTTGAAAGAGGGCCCAAAATATCTTTGAACATTTCAATGTGAGAGCATTAATTATGTACCCAAAAAAAAAAAGAAAGAAAAAAAATAGAAACCAAAAAGAAAACCAAAAGAAATGTCCTTTGAGATGCGACTGACGTTGATGAGTCCTGACTTTGAGTTAAGCTCGAGTTTGAGGTTTGGCTGTAGCTAATTTTGGCTGGTTGGCAGGTTTGACGGGTTTGGCGGGTTTGGGTGGTTTGGGTGTTAAAGGTGCTTTGAATTATGCGCTTGCTGCATATGAAAGCAAATGCAATTTTTGTTGTTCAATTTTTTACACTTGAGCTTTGCATTTGTTTTTATTTTTGGCTCAGAATTTTGAATGAGTTTTGGGACATGGCTCGCAGTATTAGCATATATATGTGAGTGGGGGGATGGAAATGAGGGGAGGGAAGGACATGTTAAAGGTTTGTACAGAAATGAAACAAATCTTTATAAGTCTAGTATGAAACTTTTATATATGCCAATTGCCTGATTCCTGATTGCCTGATAGTTGAAAAAAAGAGATGATTTTCTTGAATTACTAAAAGTTTACTTAAAAACAATTTTTCCTTTGTAATTAATTAAATTCTTTGCCAACTACTTAATTATGGGAACACTACTGTTTTTCGGCTTTCATCTGTAATAATTCTTTTTTTATTTCTTTAAATCATAATTGCATTTTCTTTTGCCAGCCACAAATATCTTGCACTTTGGTATTTGTGCCATTGAGAATTTTTGTGAAAAATATTTCATTTAATTTTGTTGCTCTGACTGCTCTCTCTCTCTCTCTCTCTCTCTCTCACTTTTTCTTTCTCTGTTTTTAATTTGGCATTTTGCATTGCCACATTTACGAGAAATGAAATGAAATGTCTTTGGTTTATTACCGCAAGAGCTGCACTAGAAGCAGTAGCAAAAAGTTAGAAGGAGGTTATTATTATTACTACAACTCATCCGGACTGTTGGCAGTGGTTGTTGTTATTGTTGTTGTTGTTGTGGACTCTATGGCACTATGATTGCTACCTTTGCTGCACATTCGCATCGCATCGCATTCGGCGTCTTTTATTCTTGCCCATGGCACTGGCAAAAATGTTGACCACTTTCTGCTTGGCAGCATTCTTCACTCCACTCCCCCCACACTACTTCCATCTACTACGACTCTTTGCTCCTTTTCCTTTTCCACTTCAACTCGAGCGTTGACCATTTTACTTGGGTTACTCCTCCTGCCCCTTCTCCTCCTCCTCTTCCTGCTTCTCTGCGTAGTTTTCTTATTGTCCCACTAAAATTGTGCTCAAGATAACTCAAGGCATGAATGAATGAAATAAAAGGCTGCCTGGCTAGCTGGCTGGCTGGCACCAAAGTATTTGCGGTCTTTCACATCCTTTTGCACAATTATCCAGATTTCAATATTACTGCGTCATAAACAAAAACTGAAGCGATCTTACTTGCAAGCCGGGAAAGTGGAGGAGTCTGTTGGTTTTAGGGACCAACTGCACTTTGAGTATTGTGCAGAATGCTATTATTATTTCTATTATTGTTGACTCAGGAATTTGAAGGGGGGTTGGGGTTTCGGTCTCGGTCTCGGTTTGGGGATTATTGCATGCCTGCATCTTAGGGTCGTTTATATTTATGAAGCCGAGCAGCTCGTTAGTCAGCCAACCACAAACGCTGTAAATCAAGTAAAGGAAATTATATTTTCCATTTGCAGCATTAAGTCGAAAGTTCCCTAAAAGTCTTATATATGCCTGCTAATTCACTTGGCATGATTTAATCGTGCCCATTAAACACACTCCACATTTATTCCTACTCCACAACATTTTCCGCGCATGCAAATTTTCTCGCAAATTGGCTTAATTTGCAGCGGGAAACGCTCTTGAATCATATGGGGTGAAATATGGCCTGAGGTAAAAACTTTCACTTGCAAGCAATCAAATCATTACGACTGTCACACACCCATCACACACCCAACACCCCCCCTCAAACCAACACGCGTTGACATCTATCAAAGAATTTCAACTGTCATTTAAATTCTTCTGTACATGGCCACAAAACAACACCCAATTGAACATTCATAAGCTTCATTCGATACTCGAGAATTGGGAACCCGCAGGAGTATACAATGTGGAAAAAAAAAACCTAATAACCCAAAATTCGCAAAATTGGCAAGCGGGGGTTGGGTGGGCAAATAGCACCCTCAACGAGAGCTCAGTTTGCCACTTGCCAATTTTCCGATGCTCAAGTGAAAATCTTTGATATGCCAATGCCAAACAACAGTTTTCCACCGGCAAAACACAAAAACAAACAACCCGCAAAAAGGGCGACGACGATGACGACGACGACGACGACGACGACACGTGACAATTGTTCTGTTTCGCTTCACTCCCCCTCCCCCACCCCTCGGCAAACATTGCAAAAGTTTGCAATTTTCCTTTTTCCCAGTTGACGTGTGTTTTTCATTCTACTTTTATTTTGCAGCAGTCAAGTGCGTAATTTGTGGCTAACATTTAAAGAGGGTGTCTGAGCCAAAAGATTTTTAATGGATTACATAATTTTGTTGGCTGCCAAATTAGCTCTAAGAATAAATATATTTAATAAGGAAATTAACTGGAGATAACATATATATATATATATTTATATTTATATATACAGCTATTATAAATACATACTTAAATAAATCTTGATATTTTTGAAGAGCTGCACAAATACACTCAAGAAGACCTATTGCGAAATTAAAAACTCATTTCCAAGCAACTAAATATTTATTTATTTCTGTCTAGGAGGAACACCATCTCCTTCAACTCCCCTCTCAGTTTCATTTCAATTTATTGCACAATTAAAAGTATTTCTCATATCCTGCAAGTGAAGCCCATAAATTTTTCACCTACGCGAAAAACTCTTCAGCACCAAAAACTGGCAACGGAAATTAAGAAGTGCCTAGAAGACTGAGACAAATCTGCCTAGTAATAAAAAAAATTCAGAATTCAATGGAAGAAAAAAATTAACAAGTTGGAATGATCTAGTCGAGAGAGCTCGACTAAAAGACACCCTAGAAACACACGTAAAACAACAAATCTGTTAAATACATTATGTTATTTTTATCTGTAATCGATTCTTATCGATAACATACAAATAAAATAATTTACCGTGATTTAAATTTATAATGCAGACAGACAGGTTTAAATAAGTCGACTGAATCGATCAAAAACATTAATAAATTCTAGGTTCGTTCTGTCTTCGGTATACCCTATTACCCATTTTGAGTGAGTACAGCGTAAAGAAAAACATTGCTGTGCCGCTTTTTTGTGGGCTCAGCCGCATCCCGAATTATGAAATAGGTAAAAGCGCACTCCATGCATTAAAAACCTTTTAATTTGCTAAATCGCCTTGCCAGACAACGTTGACGACGACGACGACGATGACGATGAAGCACCTCACGGTTTCAGATACGGCAGTGGCAAGCCTGTATACGGGTTACGGGCCACGGCGCAACGGAAGCGGATGGACGGAGTCTGTGTGCATTTTTGAGATTTGCAGACGCCTAAAGGATCCGACTCCTTAATGCCCCAATACCCAATCCCCATCCAGACATAGACACTTGGATTTGTACTTTGGACCTGGGCAAAAGTTCTGCAAACACTCGAAAAGCCCTCAGCCTGACTACTCCACTCCCCTCCCTTAATTGCTCCTTCCCCCTTTTGGACTACATGTGGCGATAATTTCCACTTTGTGCTGCTGTTGACTGCAAAATTCCTATGGGCTTGCAGCAAAATCAAGAAAAAGCTGCTCAGTCTGGCTCTGGCTCTGGCTCTGGCTCTGGCTCTAGTTGTTACCCTGGCTCTCAGACTCCAAACTTGAACTCTCTTCTGTTCGCCATACAACCTGAAATAAATCTGTGTTTTCTCGCAATAACCGAAATTTTGGCATTCCTCAGAAAATAGGCAAGCAAAAGAAAGCAAATAAAATATAACCAAAAAGAAAAGGAAACTCGACTGAAATCGCCTTTGAAAGGACGCAGTGAAGCACACCAAATAATTTCACAAAAATCATAATGCATTTTAATTTTGTGCACCTTTAAAAAAAGGTATTGCGGCTACTTTGTGCAGCTTGCAACAAGCTTAACTTTTAATGGGATATAAATATATTAATATTAATAATGATATATTAATTATTAGCTTATTTAATTACTTAACAAATAAATAAATATGTGTACTTACACAAACTCTATTAAGAAATTTTGTTAATATTAAATATTAATCCTTTT
Organism: Drosophila longiperda; assembly: GCA_035042125.1. Classification (NCBI taxonomy): domain Eukaryota; kingdom Metazoa; phylum Arthropoda; class Insecta; order Diptera; family Drosophilidae; genus Drosophila; species Drosophila longiperda. The sequence continues at coordinate 583,349 of JAWNLV010000107.1, forward strand.
CATTATTAAGAATTAACTGCATATTTTCTGCTGCAAAATATTCTTTTGAGAAAGTGATTATAAATGAAGTATTTTCAAATGTTCATTTGGAAGTCCTTTTTATATGCATATTTTTAACAGATTTCGCCAGAGTATTAAAGTTTCATGGTGCAAAAAAAATAAATGTTTCATTTTATAGATTTGCCTGTCCCATTTATGAGGACAATATTTAAATGAGATTTTGTTCAAGTGCAACAAGGATTATATCAGATTTGATTAAACAAAGTGCTCGGTACGAGTTAAAATAGCAAATATTTAAAGAGGCGCCTCAAAGCATGCTACAAATTGTGGTACAACAAATTAACGAAACGCACAAAAACGCGATGCATGTGAGAAAATAATTAAATTTGATTTGGAAACGCAAATGAAATGCAATTTCAGCTCAGATTGTGACGTGACGTGTCCATGGCAATCAAGTATTGTCATTGCATGACGCCGCAGTTATCCTGGAGGCAGGAGCAGAGACAACCAAAATGAGAGAGAGGGGAATTGGGGGGGAGAGAGAGTGTAATCGAGGGGGTACACGCAATCGAAATTAAGAAAAAGTCTCGCATTCAAGTTAATTGACAGCTCGCGGACTACAAATTCAACCCCCCAATAACAAACTCCTCTTCCCCTCCTCCCCTCATCCCTTCCTCCCTGCCCCACACCTGCTTCCCCAGCAAAATACTCATTAAAAGCGTATTATTTGTAGAATGTCTGCGCTTATCTATCGATGTCTGTCTGCGAGTCTCGACTCCGATTGTTGTTGCTGATGTTTTTTGTAAATTAATTTCAGTTTATTTGGCAAAATAAATTGCAAACTCATTTAGCGCGCGAAAATCAAAAACTTTTTTGGCCCCACTCAAGGACTTGGTTCATTTGGGTTGCAAATTCTGAGATTCAGTCAGGCACAAGCCAAACCAAAATCAAAAGCATTTCGAACATTTGTTTTTTTTTTTGTCGAACTGCAAGTCAAAGTTTGTTTTAACCATTTTTATATAGACTGGTTGTATATATTTATTTATTTATTTTTACTCGCCTAGACATCGCCTGTGGTTACTCCGTGTTCCTTGTCCTGTGCTCTGCTCCCAATTTAAATTGTCTCCATGGAGATTTGAGTGCAGCTTCTGCGTTGATTTTGCCATTGAGTTTTCTGCTTGTGTTTTATTTCTTTATTATTGATGACTCGACTGAAATATTTATTTGCTGCTGCCTAAATCGATAGTAATCAATATGTTATTAAGCATTATTTGCAGTTTATTTGTCTGTCTGAGACTTGATTAAATTTAAGCTACACTAAACTCGGGCAATTACGGATTAAACTGCCAAAAATGATATAGTCAGGAGAGCTCGACTAGTAGATACCCTTTACACATATATATTGCTACTTGTACATCGTATATATGTGTATATTTGAAGAACATACACTTTATGATGTACTTTAACAATTTTTAAATCATTTCATTATTCATCATTATCACATATTCAGAAAAATTATGAAAATGCACTCATACAGAAAAAGGTTCTAGATTCAAAATGAAGCCAATTTCATGCAAAACAAAAACAGAAGTAGCAAATGCTCTTCATAAATGGCCAACAAAAAGGAGCAGTATGAAAAACATACAATTCAATTACCCAAAGAGGAATCAAGCAAGGAGCTGCAGTTGAAGCAACTGAGGCAACTGAGGCAACTGAGGCAACTGAGGCAGCTGAGGCGACACGCGACCGCAGAAAAACAGAAAAATATAATAAAAATAAAATTCGCACAGGCGACGCACTCCAAACACATAAATTATGAAAGGCAACAAACACGAAAATATTTTGGCCAAATATGCAAAACAAGAAGAAGAACTACAACAACAACAACAACAACAATAAGAACAACATGTGTATTAAATGTTTAACACGACTTTTCACTCATTAACGCGAAATGCTGAGAAAAAAACCAAAACAAAGGCAAAAAAAACCACAGAAAATGTGAAAGGGATGACGCGTGTTTTTGGCATAATTTATGCATGTGTGAGTGTGCAGAGAGGGGGGTGGGGTATGGTTGAAAAGGGGGTGTGGATTGTGTGTGTGCGTTGAGATGTGGGCTTAGCCAAGTGTTAATTTCGTGGCACATTAAAAACAGCAACAAAAATCATCAACATCAAATTGAAGCTGTAAAAGCAGCAAAGCGCGAATTTTATGATGAAATTTAAAATTGCGAGAATTAATATTACAGTGTGTATATGATTACAATTAAGAAACCAATAATAACAGTAAAAATTAATTGTAAAAATTCTCATTATTAAAAAGTATAACTTGCCCAAAAGTAATTTATATAGAAACCTTCAAATGGATTTATTAAGAAATTTAATTTGGACTCTATCAAAACACGAGAATGATGCATATTTAGGGCCTCGCTGGTTTCCCATGGTCCACTAACCGATAAAAAAAAAATAGCGCAAATAGAGAAGCAAATGGCAAATGGGAAAACAGCAAACGCAATCCAAATCGCAACTCCCAATTCACAAATCGATGGCGAAGCCAAAGAGCATCGCCAAAATAATGTGACGCGAAAATCAAAATTTTGGCAAAGCAGCTCAAAACTGAAAAGCGACTCGGCCATAATTCATATGCGCCAAAAAGTCTGCGGCAATCAAAATGCCAACAAAAAAAAAAAGAAGGCAAAAAAGTTAAAGCTGAAGTTGAAGTTAAAACTGAAGTTGGAGTTGGAACAATGCTGTCAGCAATGTTGTTGCAGAAGCGAACAACATAATTGCAGCCCTGTCTGCGGTGCCTAATGCAAACAAACATGGGATTATGAGAGCCAGAGCACAGTCAGCGATGCCACAAAGACCCTCCTCCTCCCCTCCACAGTCTGACCCGTAGCAACAACAAGTAGCCGGCGAAATTGGGCCTGTACGTGTTGGCCCCGGACTGAGACGCACTCAAAGCCGGGACAGACAAGGATCGCAATCGAGATCGTGCGATAGCTTTTCATTAGCTGCGCCACAAATTGTGGCCTCAACTGAACTCGAACTGAACTTGCCCAATAAATAAGTAATGGCAACATCTTAAAACTAGTGCACTAGTTGCAGTTGCAGTTGCAGTTCCAGTTGCAGTTGCATGTGCGAATCGATTTTCAACGCCTGCAAGTTGAATCGAATATGTGACTTGCCTCTCGACACTCGACTCTTGCCACACGAAATTATAATTTCACCTACAACAATTTGGCTCCCGTTTCCCTCGCAAACTCACCCCCACCCCTTTCTATTTCCCTCTCTCCCTCTCTCTCTATCAATATATATAAATTTTTCATGGGAATTACATACGTGATAGATTGTTTTAGTCCCAGCTTCGGATGAGCAACTGCAGCAACAGCAGCAGCTGGCTGATTGGTTTTGGCTGCAACAACGTTGCTTCTGCTGCTGCTGCTGCGATTGGCATCGTTTCATATGCGACGTGACTGTGCCACAGATTGCCAATCGATTTATTTTGGAATATGGCCAGGAATATGCATGCGGCATCCAACAACATGCATCATGCAACTATGCATGGAAATGAGTCAAGATTGCAGCTAAACCTGTCATTGAATGATAACTTTATAAAATACATTTCAAATTTTTATTATTATTCAAATTTATTTATTTATTTAACAAATGTATATTTCTCACACATACAACAAAAAATCCAAATTAAAACTTTAATAAGTTCAGGCAAGAGGCACATTCAAACACACAAATGGATCTTCTTTTGGCAGCATATTAAAGAATCTGATGAACATCATTCGAAGATCTATATCGAAGTAAATCCCAGCTAAGAGCTTAAACCACAACAACGAACCGGAAACGACAACAAAATTTAACTTATTTCAAAGATTAATCTATTCGTATTAAGCAGAAATCATTGCAATTCCAAAAGAACAAGCAACAACAACAACAGCAACGACGAGGAGGAGGAGGAGGGTGCAGAAGGCGGCGTTCAGTGTGGACATGACCCCGACAAGCGTCGCAACAGGTGGCAAGCAACAGTCGGCCAGCGCAACAGTCGGCCACAAACGAGGAGTGGGCCCACATGTTGTTGGCCAGATAGATGTCAGCTGCTCATTGCGCTGCAAGTTATTGGCCGCAAGTCGAGTCGATTGCGGCGCCACAAAGATCAAAAGTATGGCAAATGATTTTACAATGCGCCGCACACTCGTCAATGTCGCGACAAGGGTCAATAATTGACCAGGACCGGAGTCAAAGTCAGGGCTGGAGTCGGAAAGCGGGAGGCGGTAGGCGGGGCGCTTATTCTCTGTCTGTTAATAGAGTCGTGATCAACGGCCACGAATAAAGCATATGCAACTGGGCAGAGGGGGGAGGGAGGTGGCGGGAGGACCACCTACAACCATGTATTTGTTTAAGCCAGCAACTGCCCTTTCCACTTGTTGTTGCCGTTGTTGTTGTTGTTGTTGTTGTTCAATTAAACGTTATGCCAATAAATTGTAAGCAGCAAATCGTTTAATCTAAATTAAGCGCCAACCGAAGAGAGGGGGGAAGAGGGTGGTGGGCTGTGGCTGGGGCAGCGATTGAACGGCAATTTCCATCAGCTGCATCATGTGTCATAAACAAGTTGCAAGGCGCCGACAATATCGACAATGCTATACTGCATGCCCCAACAACGCGCAACGCGCAACATTTCCATAAACGACACCAGAGACCCACAGGGGCAAGTGCGCCTGCTTCCTGGTCGGACTGTAGCAAGTTGCTGTTGTTGTTGCTGCACCAAGTTGTAAGTTGCGATTCGTTGTCTGTCTCACTGTTTCTTGGTTCTTGCCTCTGCCACGGAGTCTATGCAACCAGCAAGTAAGCAATTTTTATGCTCATGTTGCACGTAATCACTGCGAGCCGCAGGTGGTAAAAGGCAACCATCTATGCTAGCCATTCGCCCCCTCACTTCCTCTTCCCCTTCCCCTTTCCCTACCCATCTCTCCTCACTTCCTCACTGTCTGCGCTCATCTTGGCCCCCGAGAAGCAGCGCTGATTGAATTGCACTAATTGCGTATTAAAGCTCAGCATTTTCAAGGCGAGCACAAATTTGCAAACAGCCAAATTGAATTACAACGAGCAACACCCCAAACTCCCCCCCCATCACTACACCCCCCCTCAGCTCCCACGACAATCCTTGGCTGCTAATGAAGCAACGTGAGGAATCCCGTTGCGGGTTTGTTGGCTTTTATTTCGCTTAATTAATTGGCAGCGCCAAATGGTTGCAGACGTGGTTTCCAACCAAAAAAAAGGCAATGACAGTTGCCAGGCCAAAACCCCAAAACACCCCCACACTCCCCACCCCTCAACAAATGCAACAAGAAAGCTGTCAACACAGCCGAAAAAAAGAGAAAAAGCTGAAAAAAGGGGCACAAATCGAAAACTCTGCTGCTGCTGAGAGTCAAGTGTCCTTTGAGAATATGTGGCATGTGGCAGCTTGCATGTTGCAACTCTTTCATTTTTTCGGCAATGCCCCTCGAAAACAACGAAAAACAAAACAGAAAAAACTAATCGCAACTGATGCTGTGCATTTATAGGTTGGAGATGCACTCTTGAGGCATGCGGCGCTGTTGCATGAGGCAAAGAGGGTTTATTATAACACACAAGCGTTTGATTCTGACTGACTTCTGAGAGAAAGGGACAATTTTAGATTAAGGCAAACTCATATATTCAAATGAAATAACTTTGTAGATTGATAGAAAAAGTCTGCTTAATCTATAAAAATATTCAAGAATTTATGAAGAATAATTTAAGTAAACCTTAATCTAATAATATTTATAACACTCAGCTATTAAATGAATAATAGACAGGCTCAGATTAAAATTTTCTGTATGAAAATATGTATTAGTTTAACAAAATCTGTGTTTCTTGTGATATCTTAAAGTTGAAATATGAAATTATAAGTGATGGTAGTTCTTATAAAAAACGTAATGGATTAGTACAGGTATTTGCAAAAGAAGGGCAGTTATCGATAAAAATTCGATAATCATGAACTCTGTTTAGCTTACAAGAACTTATAGTATACCTTAATAGCTATTGCGATCGACTTCTTCATACAGATTACAAGATTAGTGTCTTCAAATACTTCCTTCTGTCTTTAACATAATTTAACACAACTTCACTGGGATAAATGGGATATTTACCCAATTTAAAGGGTTTTGACATAATAACTCTATATAGTTCCCATTAAAATATTTTTTTTTAATTTAAATCGACATACTCGGATGTAAAAATACACTCAACAAATATGCGAACTACACACAAAAAATAATAAAAAAAAAAAACTAAAGGAAAAATGATGAGGAGACTCTTCTCTTAATTGCAGTAAAATATACATTTATCCCAGTGGAGAGGCTGCGAGTTGAGTTGAGTTGAGTTCTTGTGTTTGTAATAACAGCATTTTTGCTTAATTAACACAACAAAGCAATGCCAAAATAAAATATGGTAAGCAAAATAAAAAAAATAAAAAAAAATAGAAGGTATCCTCTATTCCCTAACACAAGTCAAAGTCTCGTCTTGCATTACCACCTGCGAGAGGGATGGGGTCGGAAGCGGGTCTAGGAATGTGGAGGTTGCACGTGAGCTGAGGTGGGAAAATATCATGCAGTACAGCAGAAAAAATACTACAAAAAAGAACAACCACTCTCAACGCTGGCGGCCTCTGAAAAAAACATTGGCAGACAAAAAGATTTATGTTTTCTTTTCATTTTGTATTTTTACATTTCACATTTCACATTTTACATTTTGCATTTTGCATTTGAGGCGAGCGACGAAAAACAAATGAACAACAAAATTGTATACAAATTTCTATAGTCTACTCTCGTTGCATACTTAAAGGCAAAAGCACAAATATAAAAAATAAAAACAAAAAATAAAAACAAAAAAATAAAAACAAAAAGAAAAAGAAAAACAAAGCAGAGCCAAAGCAGCCAAAGAAAATGCTGAAGCACGGAAAAAGGAAAAGACAACGCGAGTGGCAAGTGCATGAAAATAGAATAAAAACACTCACAAACACCCACACACACACACACACACACACACACACACACACACTTTTACAGCAAATGCATTTGCCAAAAGTATTCAAAACTGACTCAAAAAGGGTGCTTTGAATTAATACTTTTTCGATTTGTTTTTTGTCTCGATCTCAGTGAGTGGTACTTAAAAAATAAAAGAGTTATAAAATTAAGGTCTCTGGAATTAAATAAGCATATCTTAAAGTTGTTGGTGCTATATAAATATATTTATTAGTAACATTATTAAAGGGGTAAAATAAGCACTAAATAAGCTCAAGAGTAGACTAATGATTAACAGTTAATTAGCATAACATTTAATAGCTTAATTTTTATGCATTATTAATTATATTAATAACAACAATCTTGTGCAGCACTTTCTGCTCAGCTTAACTTAAGTAAATGACTTAAAACAAACTTTCCAAACAAACTAGCAAATTCAGCAAACTTGCCTCAAATGCATAATTATGATGGAAAATTTGATGTTGGTCAGACAACTGGCGCCACGAAAAGCCCACAAATCATACACTCAAATTCCCCCCCACACACACACACACACTAACACACACACTAACACACATGCTGATTATATGCGGATCATGCATGCAACGATAACTCCATCTCAAAAGCTGACCAGCAGCAGCAACAACAACAACAACAGTTAAACAATTTTCCAATTTTCACATGCGAATTATGGCAGCAAACAGACCCCCCTCCCCCTCAATCGAACTTCACCTGCCCCTAGTCTACCCCTAAACCGCACTCTATAACTATTGAAAGTCTGGCAACCCACCACAGATACGAATTTTGGAGTGATTGATAGCATGTTATGAGTTAACATGCTATTATTAGACCGCAAGATGCTACCAAACAACTGACTGCAACAACAACAACAACAACAACAAAACCAAACAACAACAACAACATTTGAGAGCCTGTCGAGGATCGGTTGGTCTCTCTAAACCGAATGTTTACTCACGACTTTTCGCTGGGGTCTCTGGGCTTTGTTTTTCGTCTCGATTTTTCGTCATATTTGCCAAAAGTGGAAAATTGTGCAAGAGAAATTGATTTCACATGATTTACGTGCAAGTTTTCGCAACAACAGCAGCCCAAAATCGAATTTCTAATCTCATGTTTGCCACTGTGGGGGAGTGGGGGAGGGGGGGAGTCTGAAGGCGGCATCTCGGCCAACTCAGCAGTTTGGCATCACAAATCAATCGAATCGGATAATCACATGCCACACAACACAGCCTCAGCTTCAGCAGCAAACGCAGACGCAGCTTGTTAAAAGCAACTACTGCCCAACAGATGGCGCTAGCGATCGTGTTCAGTGGGTTGGCCTCTTAACTGCTTTAACTGCTAGTTGGTCAGTTGGCCAACAACAGCAAGCTACTAACGCCACTTCAATTGCACGAATCCTATCCATTTCATATTTTTCGATTAATTTATATTTAGTTTTTAACATAATTTCCTTAATGTAAAAGACAAGCTCCAAAACTCAATCAATATTCAGCTTGTGAAGCGCCGCACAAAGTCAATGTCAATAAATGTTGTCTAAAAAAAAAAAAAAAACTAAAATTAGTTTGCCATTTACAGAAAACAAATATTGCATAATCAATGAATATTAGCAACTCTGTCGACACTAATCAAATATGCGTAACTGTTGTATACTGTTATTCCGCATCCATTTTATGTTAATCAAATAAAGGCCACACTTCTTCACACGCTTATAATACAAATAACTTTAAGACATGTTAACCATCTAATTTTAAATGATATTCAAACTATTTTTATAGTTACTTTAATCAAATATCATATATTGTCTAAGGGCTTTGTCAATGCCAAACACTTCGAATATCGTCTACCAAAACACTCATTTTTAAATATGTATCTTAATGCCAAACATGGCATATTTATGAGATTTAATATTGTCAAATTATACCAAACATAAATTCATCCAACTTATTCTACACCAAACTTATATTTTAAAAAGATCACCAAGATTTTGTAATGGGTATCTCATTGCCTGGCAACCCACATTAAATAAAACCAGCTCTAAAACTAATTTAATGGTATCAAGTTTTGCTAGTTATTTTTTTGCTTCATTCAGCAAAAGTTTCACCAACTTGTTTGACTTTTCATACATATTTATTAAGGAGTATATCAATGTCAAGAATGCGTCGCATTCTTAATTTTTATTGATTTGCTTGTTGACATAAATAAAACATTTGCAGTTAATCTCTCAAAATACAGAGAATCAACTTTTCAATTAAAGCATTTTAATTTTGCTCAATCATTCTGCAGAAACCAGTTTGGAATGCGCAAATGAATAATCCAATCAATATTTACACACCCAGTCCAATGACTTGCCACTTTTGGATGAAAGTAAGTAGAACAAGCTTGTTTGCTAAGAAATCGTTCAAATAAAGCTGCCATATAATAAATCAATAACCGCAAAATAAGAAATCAAGCCCCAAATATACATATAAAAGTAGTACACACAACATATTAATTACCATAATAATTTGAACCAATTCAAAGATTCAAATAATAAAAATCTCACTTCAATTTCACCCAAAAACTTTCGGTTATATATAATAAAACAATGAGTAGAATGCCAAAATGCCAAATGGCCAACAAAGAGACAAATAAATTTCGGGTAGAATCTCTCCCAGCAAATAGACAAAACTAAACAACAATCGATATTCAACATAAAAGGGCAATCGATCTGATGGAGGAGTGTCTTCAGTCTCTCTTGAAGTTGCCGCAAGTGGCAAGTAAATCATTTAACGAGACAACTTAATAAAAATTACTGCCCAGTGTGAAAAGTGAGAGTCGAGCAACAGTCGCGAGAGAAATTATAACACATCGCCCCAAAACGGAGACCTCAACTTGAAACATATTTCACACAATAGCAAATATACGACTTGAAAAAAAAAAAACAATAAATACTGGTTTGGTGCTGAGTTTGCTTCAAAATATTCAAGACGAGGCATAAAACTGTCAATCCGAAAGAGGCGACTTTACGGCCAGGCCTCCCCTTCCAGCTTGTTTGCATGGGCTCTGAGTGTGGCTCTGACTGTGACTCTGACTTTGCTTGTTGGCCTGGCTAACTGTCTGTCTGGTCTTGTCTGATTCGGCTTGGCTCGGCTTGGACTTTAGCATGCGCATGCGCTACCGTTTTCTTGGCCAGTTGTATTTTAGCCATTAGCACGTTCGGAGCTGAAGCTGTTGCCGCCGTCAACAAGTGTGAAGAGTCGCAGAGTCTGAGTCTGAACCAAGTGCTCAACGACATACATATTTATAAACAAATAAAAACTAAAAGTGAATTTAGACTGGGCCTTAAACATTTAATGTTGGCGCGAAAGCGAAAGTTGCGTGCAAAGGGAAGTTTTTTTGGCTGCCTAAAAAGCAAAAAATATTTTTTGATTAAGAACAACAACAAAGATTCTGTTTAAAAACGAAAATCGAAGCAAACAAAGCGTGCAAAATCAAGAAAAACAACAACTAGAACAACTCAGTAACAAAATAACCTTGGAGAGTTCCTCAACAACAACAATCCAGACCAGACCAGACCAGACCAGCCCAGCCGAGCCCCGTCCAGCTTCAATATGCCCGGAGCCAGTTCTCATTCGCGTCTCTTCTTCTACATGCTGTGTGTGGCATCTCTGTTGGCCGTCTCCAAATCGGATACCGGTAGTACAAAGAACTCCTACTTTATGTCGTATTTCTATTATCTGATTGTTAACTTTATCAACCCATTCGCAATGCCCGTCTTCTATCGTTTTGCCCAAGTCTGCCTAAGCTAGAAGACTCTCTTCTCGAATTGGTTAAGCATATGTAAATATTATCTATTACTATATATATATATTATAATTTACTTTGTACATACATAGTTCTATCTGTAAGACTGTTATTTGTGTGTCTTTAAAATGTGATCGGCAAATTGGGTTGGTTTAGTTAGTCATCGTCCTCGTCGTACCTGCTGCTGTCTATGTGATAAACCTTTTGATAACTTGTACAATAAAATATGTAAAAAAAAAACGAAATTCTTTAAATGTGATGGTGTTTTTATTCCTAGTCTTAAGTATCTAGTCTTTTATATCATTTCAGTTGTAAATATTTCATCTGAAAATATTCTTTAAGTGTGCATCTATAAAATTGTATAGTATTTTACATACACCAACTGATAAATATATTTAAGCTCTACTTTTTCTCTGATTGATGCTGATAAAGAAAGTAAATTTTTGATTAAAAAACTACGAATGAGTTAACGGACTTAATTGTTATGGGGAAACTAACTAACTCATAGCTAAATCTAAAATTATAGATAATTGTGCTAACCTTGTTATAATAATGATATCTACCATGAACAAAAATAATGCAATTTTTCTACTTTAGTTTGGTAATAGCTAAATATGAAATTGGCTAAAACACAATCTAAGATCAGGGCAGCGAATGCCAAAGAGCCCATAAAACATAACATAACATAAACACACACACACACATCACACACACACACACACACAACATAGACGGCACACAACACCAATTAAACATTATACAACAAGTCGCAAGTGGCGCTCGTGCAAGGGCCATAACAAGTTACAGTTGTGGACGTGACGTCTCGGTCAATGCCAATATTCGAATGGACGACTAACTGCATCTAAAACAAAAGCGAATACACTTAACAATAAGCCATATCAACTATGTATATATATATATATATATATATATATATTTCTTCACAGGCCAACATTAATCAGCTGGCCACGTTCTCAGCGCACTTGAAGGTTGTTGTTTGCCACATTGTGTGTCGGTTGTGGCTTTAGCTAATTAGCACATGGCACATAGCACATTTAAGCCAAAGGTATTCTTTGATAGCTTATGTGGGGTATCTGTCAGTCGAGTCGAAAACGATGTGGCTCAAACGAGAGTGAGAGTGTCTGCAAAGAGAGGAAGACAGACGCTGATTGTAGAGAGCAATCTTCAGCGCTTCTCTCAGAGTTGCTCTCTTGTCCATGATCTTGACCACGACTACGACTTGGCCGGTTGAGCTGGTAGTTGGTAGCTCTCATTGACATCAAAAGCAGTCACAAGTCGCATCGGCAGTCAAGGTTAAAAGTTGAAACTGTTAGCCGCCTCTGGGCTGGCTAACAATTTGTGTGTTGTTTGTTTTTGGTTTCGGTTTTGGTTTTGATTTTGGCTTTGGTTTTTGGCTAATGATTGCCGGCTACGTCAGCTGAGTTGACTGAGTCCGATGCGGAACTATTTAAAACGCGGAAGTTCCTCTAAGAGATGATTAAACATAAAAAATTTAAATATTTCTTGATTGTTTTTCATATTGTTGTTCGTTCAGCTGTTGAAGTTGCTTCGCAGAGAACTTGAGCTACTAATCTCGTTTGGTCAGAGAAGTCTTAGAAGACTGCTAAATTGGGAACAAGGGCTGCACCTTCAAATACCGATATGTATAATTCTCCAACTTGTTGATTGAAATAATAAATTATAATAATCAACATCTTTTCTTTAAAACTTGATATGCAAATCAATTTTTATAAAGTATATTTGATATTTATTTAATGTTAATTTTGTGTGTTACTTTATAGAACTCGCCTTTAAAAATGTAGATAAAAATATAAAAATAATTAATTCTAAGATCGGTACTAACTTTTCCAAATATGTAAATTAATGTATATATTTATATATATGTATATATCATATACAACTGTAAATATATTCTTCCTCATGTTGACTCATATTCACACTCGCACACTCACATCCACACGAATACCATTCACGAATCCACTCACAGTGCCGCTGCAGCCACCTGCTGAGGATCTGGCTTACGATGCGACGCTCCAGTTGGGTCTCTTGAACCATCGCCTCAATCAGCTGGCCAATGAGGAGGAGTCCCGGCAGTTGGGTATAACAAATCTGACGCTCAACGCATTAGTCAGTCGCATACCCTGTAATTGCAACGAAGGACTATGCAAATGCTGTGCAGGTCTGTTTCCCCTCTACCCCTCTGCTTCCCCTTATTGCAACTCTTTTCACTTCAGGTTTTCTCGCCGTGATTGGCATGAACAGCTGCACAGAGGTGGCTTATCGCCCAGAGGAGTTCTCCTTTGAGCTGCGCATGAGGGTCAACGACAAGATTTGGTTCCGCCAGAAGGTCTCCGGCCAGAATCCGCCGCCCTTCTGCTTCCGTCCCCCACGCTTCAACTTTGCCCGCGCCTGCATCCAGTTCCACGACATTTGGTTCGTCGGTCGCAACATGCACGTCTGCATGTTTATGTCCGGCGAGTTCCAGGGATTCGAGCTATTCGAACGGTAGGAGACATTGCAGCCCCCTTCTGGGTGTGTCATATTTGCTTTAATTTCTCTATTCTCTGCATTATTTGTAGCAATTTTGATTGTCTATTGTTTGGTGATCATGGCGTCAAGATCGTGCCACCCGAGCAGAGTTATCCGGTGCGGCCCAACGATGTGGCTATTGAGGATATCGAAGAGGAGATCGAGGACTATGATGAGAATGTTGTGCGCAATCTGGCCGAAAGAATGTTCAGCTGATCGAGCAAAATCAAAAGCACACAAGAACATAATCTTTAACTTATTATTCCTAGACCAACTCAAACTGCATTCCACACACTACCTCATGCGCCCGTTTCCCATTCATATATCCTTCATACTCCTCCGATTCCTTACCTAATCTCTTTGTATTTATTATTATCAACTCGTTATTGTTAATTTATTAAAGCATGCGAAACGCTTGATGTCACCTTGTCCTTTTATCCTGCGCCACTTGGCTGCCTAATCACTCGAAAGCAAAGCACAACCGCCCCTTCTCCGCCAACCTCCCCTCCTCCCATCCGCAAACACAGACCATAAGGAGCCACCTGTTGCGTCGCTTGCCAAGTGTGAAAACTGCAAAAGGTGCGATGTGTGATGATGTTCATCATTTGAATGCCAACAAACAAAACTTCCCCTATACCGTACTCTCCCCCTCCCCTCACCTTGTCTAACCACAGCATGTGCAGTCAGCTCATCCGCATCCTGTTGTGCCTGCCACACTGCCTCAATGCCTGCATTCCCCCAGCCAGAGTCGTTTCATTCAAGTGCAGAATAAAACACAAAGCGCATTCAGATTGTAAAGGATAATGCAACCGGTTGCGTTGCATGTGCAACTGCAGTCATACGAGGAACGAAAGGGTGGGCGAGGGGGAGTGGGGAGGGGGAGTTGTTGTGTTCTTTTGATGATGGAGTTCAAGCTGAAGCTGTTTCTGCTGCACTTCGCTTGACTCGCAGTTGACTGTAATAAAGGACTTTTCACAGGACCACAACGAGAATGCAATCCACACACACACACACACACACACACACACACACACACACATGGTAACAGGATAAGAGCTCAAACCGAGAGTCGCTTGCAAAGTATTATTTCGCACTTGAGGCCTCAAATCGTTGCAGCATTCAAGTGCAAGGGCAAACGGCAACGGACAGGTGGCATGTGGCAGGCAGGTGTCATGCAAACGCAAAAGGATGCAAAGGATGCAGACAGATGAATATGCATATATGCAATCCTTGCAATCCTTGCAATGCATAACACTTGTAGCTCACCCAGCAATTGACAGAGTGGCCAATAAAGGTGTGAAAGATGATTAAAAGACTTGACGAAAAATGGGAAATTGAGAATGGGATTGGTTTGTTAATTATTCACATAATTAGCTTAATTTTTATGGCGCACCGAAGATTATTTATATAATTATAAATACGTTTATTTCTATGAGAGGTATATAATGCAGTAGTACGATAAAAATAGTTGATAAAACTAAGCTTTAATTCTTCTTACTTGAATAGAGAAACTATTCACCTTCTTCTCTATTCATTTTATGTTTATTCATATTTTTGTTCACTTTTTTCATATATTTAAGCCCATTTATTAACTTCCTTTTCATACAACTATTTCCATTTTCACCCTATCTTTTTAATTATATTATGCATTTTTTACATTTTTATATTCATACATATTTCTTCTTCTTTTCCGCTACTCATTGTATTTATTTATGTTTATAAATAAATCTTTAAGCTTTGTCTTCCTATACTTCCTATATTGACAGACAGTTTCCCATGCTTATTGACTTGTCTCACACACGCACACACAACAAAGGCCTCAATTATGTTGTTGGCCATTGGCTAATAAGCCATTTAAAGGCCGCTTGAGTTGCCGTTAAACACGTTGACCCCTTCGCACAACACAGAGCACGAAGACCATATATTTGTGTGTGTGTCTATGAGAGGTGTGAACAACAACTAAGCTGACCATAAAAAGAGAGATAGAGAAAAAACGCTGGATATGTTAGCTAATTTAAAATTCAAATTTGAGTGCATTAAGCGTTCAGTAATTGATTTGTTTGCACACACGCGACAGCAAACACAACAAAAGCAACAATAACAACAACAAACAAGTCGAGGCGAGTCGAGTCGACCAACTGACCCAACTGACCAGACAGACAGACAGACGGACAAACAGAAGAGCGAAACTCGACCAGGGGACAACAAAGGCAACAAACTGACCAGCAACTGACCCCTGACCCTCCACTTGTGTGTGTTTCATATGTGTGTGTGTGTGTGTGTTTCCCGGCGCAACAGTTGCACAGATACAAATCACTTAAGGTCCGCCCCTTTCCTCGCTTTTGGTCACTTGATGCGATTTGCAATGATACCTTTTTTATATATTTTTTTTTTATTTGTTGCCTGTTCCCTGAGGTCAATTATGTTATTTCCGGTTTTTTTTGGGTGGTCAGCCAATAATGAAGAAGAGAAAACAGAGAATTAACTAGAGTGCTCGACTCAAAAATACCCCGTATTCTGCTTCCCGATAGCAGTTTATCCAAGAGGAGAACTATTTTAATTAACTAATATTGCACATCTGATTATAAAATATATATCAATTGGAAGTCAACATCTTTAGAAATATATCTCTTATTAATATTTTAAATATATTTATTGTAAGACGGATAAAATTAACTTGACGATAGACAAGCCTCACTACTTTTACACAGGGTATATAGAAAAAGATATCCAATTGAAGTGTCATGGTCAAATGGTTAGATCCGTGCCAGAGTGAGCCCCAGGGACACACACTCATACACACACTCGCACACACACATATAAAGTTAAGCAGGACATTTTGTTATTATGTCGATTACACAAACTGTAATTGAATAAGGCAGGCCTCAAGGCAAGTGGTCAAAAGGTGTGGCAGCATTTGGGATTATTGAGCCAACATGTGGAGGAAAAAAGAAAAAAATTTATTTTAATATGTCAAGTTAATTTCACTTTGCTTAAAGTTCAATTTTGCTAAGCTTTCTCTTTCTTTGGAACTGTCAGTCCATTTGTCTGTCTGTCTTTTTATCTGGCCAGCGAAAGCAAATTTCCAAACTACCCCCAAAAGTAATTAAAAACATGGTTGTCGGTGGAGACGCCACCAACAACGACGACGAATGTTAATCAAAGCGGAGCATAGAAAAATACAAGAAAATATATCCCAGTTGAGCAGCTGAGAGAAGAGCTGAGGAGTTATATACATTGAGAGACATTG